>CM057470.1:71075351-71679351 GCA_030035585.1 Dugong dugon | reverse complement strand
TCCTGCAGGCCACAGACTTCTGCCTTAGCTCACTGCAGGAGCCAAGTCTGCAGCCTAGCAGGGAGGCCTCCCTGCTGCTGGCTACGGTACAGGTGACTGTGGAGAGAGCCCATGGGCCCCTCAAGATCACGGCAGCTCTTTTGCCTGTGACCGCCTCTTATGGGAATGGCTGTACAGGGACCACAAGGCCTCAAGGGAGCCGACAGGCCCAAGCTGCTTGGTTGAGCCAATTTTGAGTCTCGGGGTCCCCAGAGGGTGGACAGAATCCCTAAGGAGCCATCCTACTGGTGAGCCACAGCTGGGGAGACCTGGAAGTACAATCGGCCGAGGACTTGCTGGAGCGTTGGGATGTCCTTGTCGTCCGCTTCCACATGCAGTTCAGGTCATCTCCCATTGAAGACAAAAAGCCCAGTATATGCTTTGGAGGGACAACAGTAGCTTTGGTCCTTTTGTGAAGAATCCATGTTCCATGATTGGACCTGGATCTAGGTCACTCAGTTGTTCAGAACGATGCTGTGAAGAGATTCCATTGCTCACACAACATCCTGGACCTTGCTGAGGTGGTGCAGGCTGCAGAGCAATAGGTGGCCCCTCAGTTCCCAGTGAATGTCCTAGAACACTGGACCCTCACTGAGAAGCTAGCAGGACACCTTGCCCCAGGCTACTTCCAGAAAGAATATAGGGCCATCTCACAGACACCAGGATGGGATCACTGACCCTACTCAGCTCGTCTGCCTTGCACTGTGCCCTCTACCTACTGCTCACAGGCTGCTACTGACTAGCAGGCTGAGAAGGACGGTCAGGCAGGGTGACAGCCTCTTTCACCCTGCACCCTGCAATAACCCCCCGAAGCAACAGTTCCAGCCTGACCCAGGCTCCAAGTCCCAGAGGCCTGGAATCCACCAGCCCAGAGAATGGTATAGAGGAGGGGGTGAGGAAAAAGTCCACGCTGCATCAGAGTCCTCTTCCCCCTTGAGTAAAATGGGCCTACAGAGCCTGAGAGGAGAGCCTTCCAGAGGGATCTTTGTTGCCGGAGTTTGTAAACCTGAAGCACTATAAAAAAACAGCAGGGGATTCCAAGTTCAAGCAGCACTTCCAAGGCAGACTTACCTGTTGGGCCCCTAAGAATTCCAGGGAGGATATTCCTCCAAATATCTAAGTCAGTCCTGCAGGTCTGCCCACCACCTCCGGAGGATTGTGACAATGAAGTGTTTGTGAAAGACTTGCAACTCAGTGTCACTTCCAACCCCACGTTTGAAGCTCTTCCTCCACCCTCATCTCCTCCACTGAGCCTGGAAATCCCAGTGAATAACTTGGATGACTTTCTGTCACCATCTCCCCAAGCTGTATCTGAGTCACAGCTGGACAGCAAAGCTTCTGAGGATCCCCATACAAGCAGCTGCAGTGCAATTGACAACTGATTTAATTACTTTTGTGTGTGACCTTTCTAGCCATGGGCTTGTAACTCCCACCAGGTGATTGTATGATAGGGTAATTGTGACTACCAAGGGGATTGGTCAGTTTTGCCTTAGACGAGCCAATTCCAGAGCAGAGAGGAGGAATCCATCACCAACAAGGAAGGAGAGACCAGCAAGAGAGACCCATCAGCAGAGACCCATCAGCAGGAGATGGTGTGGTGGGCTTCCGGCCCATGGATAGAGAAAGATGAGTGCCTTTTGGCAGAGTCTGAGGGACAGAGAGAGGTGTGCCTGCAAGTACAGCTGGGGAGAGGCTATCTTCCCTGAAGCAGGGGAGGAGGAGGAAAAGAAGGAGATGGGGTGGGACCAGGGGGGAGGAGGAGGAGAGTTGCGGGAGGGGAGGAGGAGGAGGAGATGGGGAGAGTGAGGGGTATGGGGAAAAGTAGGGGGAGGAGAGCGGGCAAGTCTTAGTCTGGGAGCTCCACTGAAACCTGTTCAGTAATGGAATACACTTGGAGTAGAGGTGGCATGGAGTTGGAATACACGTGAAATAGATGTAAATAAATGATGTGATATCAACTTGGAATAGCCTATGTGGAACATATGTGGAATAGAGGTAGAATAGTGGTGAAGTAGACGTGAAATTGTCTTGGAATAGATGAGGAATAGACGTGGAATAGATGTGGAATAGGCACTGAGTATGTGTGGAATAGAAGACTTGAAATTGATGTGGAAAAAACATTGTGGAAAAGATGAGAAAAATGTGTGGAAGAGATATGGAATAGAGGTGGCATAGAGGTATGATAGAGGTGGAATAGACGAAAAATAGGAGCAGAATAGAAGTGGCATAGACATGGAATAGACGAGGAATACATGCGAAATAGATGTGCAATTGATATAGAATAAATCATGGGCTATAGACATGGAATAGATAATATGGAACATATGTGGAATAGACGTGGAATATATGTGGAATATATGTGGAATAATCTTGGAATAGATGTGGAAAAGACGTGAAGAGGTGGAATAGACATAGAATAGATGTGAAAGAGAGGTAGAATAGATGTGTAATAGAGGTGAAACAAAGATGGAATAGATGTGGAATAGATGATAAATACACATGGAATAGATGTGGAATAAATCATGTGCCATAGACGTGGCATAGACAATATGGAACGTATGTGGAATAGATGTGGATGAGATGTGAAATAGAGGTGGAATAGAAGTAGGATACAGGTGGAAGAGTGGTGTAATAGACATGGAATAGTCTTGCAGTAGACATGGAGTAGTCTTGGAATAGACGTGGAATAGTCTTGTAACATATGGGGAACAGACACGAAATAGACATGTAATAGATGATGTGGAATATATGATGTGGAATAGAGACAGAGTACAGGTGGTATATATGTGAAGCAAATGAAATAGACTTGAAATAGAGGTGGAATAGATGTGGCATAGATGTGACAGACAAGGAATACACACGAAATAGTCGTGGAATAAATGTGGAATTGACATGGAATAAACGATGTGGAACATATGTGGAATAGAGGTGGAATGGTGGTGGAATAGATATAGAATAGTCTTGGAATAGACAGGGAATAGTTGACGTGGAATAGACAGGATAGACCTGGAAGAGAGGTAGAATAGATGTGTAATAGATATGAAATAGAGGTGGAGTAGATGTGGCATAGACATGGAATAGATGAAGAATCACATGAAATAGATGTGGAATAGTCATAGACTAAGTCGTGCAATAGATGTGGAATAGACGATATGAAACACATGGAGTAGAGATGGTATAGAGACAGAATAGAAGTGGAATAGTGGTGGAATAGACCTGCAATAGACGTACAGTAGACGTGGAATAGACTTGGAATAGATGTGGAATAGTCTTAGAATATATGTGAAATAGACGTGGAATTGATGACATGGAATATGTGATGGGATTTGATGTGGAACAGATGACGTGGAATAGATATAGAACAGATGTGGAACAGGTGTGGAATAGACATTGAATAGATGTGAAATTGATGTGGAATATAAGTGGAATAAATCATGTGGAAGACACACGGAATAGACTCTATGGAATATATGGGGAATAGAGGTGCAATCGACGTGGAATAGGCATGGAATAGGTGTGGAATACACGTGTAATACATGCGGAATATACGACGAGGAATAGAGGTGCAATTGACGTGGAATAGGCATGGAATAGATGTTGAAAAAATAGGCATGGAATAGGTGTGGAATACACATGTAATACATGTGGAATATACGATGAGGAATAGAGGTGGAATAAATGTGAAATAGACGTGGAATAGATGTGGCATAGACATGGAATGGACGTGGTAGAGATGATGCTGAATAGTTGTGGAATAGGAGTGAAGTAAACTTGGAATAGATGGGGAATAGACGTGGAATAGATGTGAAATAGAGGTGGAATTAAAGAGGAATAGATGTGAAAGAGATGTAGAATTGGCAGGGAATAGAAGACATGCTATAGATGTGGAATAGGTGTAGACTAGACATGAAATATACATGGACTAGACATTGAATAGGTGATGTGGAAAGGAGGTGGAATATTTGTGGAATAGATTATATATTAGGTGTGGAATAGAAGTGAAATAGAGAGGAAATAGACGCAGAATAAATGATGTGGAATAGGCGATATGGAAAAGAAGTGGAATAGATGTGGATAAGAGGTGGAATAGATGTAGAATAAGCCTGGAATAGACGATGTGGCATAGATGTGGAATAGTTGTGGAATACACCTGGAATAGATGATGTGGAAAATACATGGAATAGTTGTGGAATAGATGTGCAATAAGTGTGGAATAGACTTGGAATAGACCATGTGGAATAGATGTGGGATAGACATGGAATAGACCTGGAATAGACAATGTGGAGTATACCTTGAATAAAGGCAAAATAGATATGAAATAGACATGCAAAAGGCATCAGATAGACAACTTGGAATATATGTGGAATAAACAATGTGGAATGGATGTGTAATAAATGTGAAATAAATTTGGAAGACATATGGAATAGATGTGGAATATAGCTGAAATAAATAATGTGGAATTGACTTGGAATAGATGATATGGGATATATGTGGAACATATGTGGACCAGATACAGAATAGCTGTGAAATAGACGTGGAATAGATGATGTGGGATGGATGTGGAATTGGTATGTAATAGAGGTGAAATAGAGGTTGATTAGTGGTGGAAAAGAGGTGGAATGGATGTTGAATTGACATGGAATAGGCATATAATACAGTTGGAATAAATGATGAGGAATAGACCTGGAATGGACATTGAATAGACATGAAATAGAGGTAGAATAGACGTGGAATAGAGGTTGAATAGATATAGAATAGATGTGGAAAATATGTGGAATAGACACGGAATGTAGGTGAAATAGACCTGGAATAGATGTGGAATTGCTGTGGAATAGACGTTTAATAGATGTAGAAGAGATGATGAGGAATAGAGGTGGAATTGATGTGGAATACAGGTGAAATAGACATGGAATAGATGATGTGGAATAGGTGTAGAATAGATGACATGGAATGGATGTGCAATAGATGTGAAATAGAGGTTGAATAGACATGGAATAGATGTAGAATAGACGTGGAAGAAATGTGGACTAGAGGTAGTTTTCAGGTGGTTTCCTGAAAGCAGAGTCTGAGATGGGATTCTTATGTAAATGGTAGGTTTAGTAAATGCTCTCATATGCAACCTCTGAGGGAAACCAGGACAGAACATGGGAAGGAGAACCTCAGTGTGATCCCATGGAGAGGCTCTAGAGCAAGAAATGCTCCAAGGAGTTGAGGAGAGTTGTTCTTTTGCACCCCAAATAAGCAAGTCATTGACGCTCCCTTCTAACTCCCACCCCTATCCTGCCTGTGTAATTTGATCTTTGGGTGTAGATCAGCCTTTCTTCCCAGTCTGTCTTAGTCTGGAAGAGCCGCTGAAATCAGTTCACCATCGCAACACATAAGCCTCCACTGGCAGACAGGTGTTGACTACACATGAGGTGCACTGTTATTGTTGTTAGGTGCCATCGATTCACTTCTGACTCATAGCAACCCTGTGTACAACAGAATGAAACAATTCCTGGTCCTGCATCATCCTTACAAATTTTGTTATGTTTGAACCCATTGTTGCAGCCACTGTGTCATTCATCTCATCAAGGGTTTTCCTCTTTTTCACTGATCCTCTACTTCACCAATTATGGTGTCCTTCTCCAGGGAATGGTCCTTTCTGATAACATGTACAGAGTACACGAGATGAAATCTTCCCATCATTCCTTTCAAGGAGCAATCTGGCTGTAATTCTTTCAAGACAGACTTATTCATTCTTCCAACATTCAAACACCATAATTGCCAACACCATAATTTAAAAACATCATTCATGTTCAGTCTTTCTTATTCATTGTCCAGCTTTCACATGCATATGTGGTGACTGAAAATACCATGGCTTGGGTCAGGTGCACCTTAGTGCTCAAAGTGATATCTTTGCTTTTAAACACTAAAGATTTCTTTTGCAACAGAATTGCCCAAGGTGGTGCGTCATATGATTTCTTGACTGCTGCTTCTGTGGACGTTGAGTGATCCAAGTAATATGAAATCCTTGACCACTTCAATATTTTTTCTGTTTATCATGATGTTGCTCATTGGTCCAATTGTGAGGATTTTTTTTCTGTTGAAGTGTAATCTCTACTGCAGGATGTAGTCTTTGATATTCATCAGTAAGTTCTTCAAGTCCTCTTCACTTGCAGCATGCAAGGTTGTCATCTGTATATCACGGATTATTAATGAGACTTCTACAAATCCTGATGCCACGGTCTTCATCATATAGTCAAGTTTCCAGGATTATTTGCTCAACAGATTGAATAATTATGGTGAAAGATACAACTGTGACCACACCTTTCCTGATTTCAAACCATGCAGTATCCCCTTGTTCTGTTCGAACGACTACTTCTTGGTGTATGTACCAGTCCCGCATGAGCACAATTAACTGTTCTGGAATTCACATTCTTTGCAGTTATTCATAATTTGTTATGATCCACACAGTCAAATGCCTTTGAATAGTCAATGAAAAACAGGTAAACACGTCTCGGCTATTCTCTGTTTTCAGCCAAGATCCACTGACATCGGTAAAGATAGCCCTCATTCCATGTCTTCTTCTAAATCTGGCTTATATTTCTGGCAGTTCCATGTCGATGTGCTACTGCAGCTGTTTTTTAATTATCCTTAGCAAAGTTTTACTACATGTAAGGTACATTAGCAGGAAACAAACCACGGTCTCCTTCCTGGAAGGTGAAAACTCTACCACTAAACAACCAACGCCCCATGAAATGCCTTATTTAGGTGAAATAGTGATTCAAAAATTTAATTACCTATCCTGATTTCTCAAGTAAACTCTAGACCGATATTTCCAAGCACTTATTCTGTATCTTCTGGATATCCTATAGACTTTTGAAGGTTAACATGCACTGTTTCCAACCTATACCACCTTCCCTCATAATGGCTCATCCATAAACTGGATGTCATCCTAGCCTATCTTTCCCTCTGGCATTCCATATCTAGCTGGTTGCCAAGTACTAATTATCTTTAGAATTTGCCTCCACCCCTCTATTTCTACTAATTCTTTTATGTGAATGGTTGTATAACTAGCATTAGCTGATGGGGACCCCCACTCTGTAACTCTCCTCTATCTCTGTTCTCTGTCAGTTTCTTATTCCATTCAGTGTTCGGTTGGGTTCTTTAACCCTTCATTTGATGCTTAGGGTTCCAGGATTGACTTTTGTCTCTATTTTACTTAGTTTTTCAGGTTTTTGCTGTGGAAGGACGGTGTGGTTGTTCTGTCTATAGTGACATGTTCCAAACTGATTTTTGTATGTTAATCTTGTATCTTGCTGCTTAGCTTTCTTGTGGATTCTTTGGGATTTTCTGTGTATACTATCACATCATCTGGGAATAGGTATAGTTTTACCTCTTTCATACCAATTGGGATGCATTTTATTTATTTTCTTGCTTCATTGCTGTAGCTAGGACTTCCAGCACGACGTTGAATAAGAGTGATGATAAAGGCATCCTTGTCTGGTTCCTGTTCTCAAGGGGAATGCTTTCAGTCTCTCTCCATTTAGAATGATGGGAGCTGTTGGTTTTGTATAAATACCCTTTATTAATGTCGAGGAATTTCTCTTCTATTCCCATTTGGCTGAGAGTTTTTATAAGGAATGGGTATTGGACTTTGTTTAATGTGTTATCTGCATCAATTGAGATGATCTTGTGATGATCATGTGATTCTTTTGTTTTATTTATGAGTTGAATTATGTTAATTGATTTTCTAATGTTAAACTGCCTTTGAATCACTGGTATAAATCCTACTTGTTCATGATGTGTTGTTTTGAATTGGCTACAATTTTCTTGATAATGTCTGCATCAATGTTCATGAGATACATTGGTCTGTAGTTTTATTTTTTTGTGGTGCCTTTGCCTGACTTTGGTATGAGGGTTATGCTGGCTTCATAGAATGAATTCAGGATTTTTTTTTCTTTTTTTGTTACTCTTTTTTTAAAATTGTGATTTAGGTGAAAGTTTACAGCTCATGGTAATTTCTCATTCAAAGAACTATACATAGATTGTTTTGTGACGTTGGTTGCAATTACTACAATATGACAGCACACCCTCCCTTTCTAACCTGGGTTCCTTATGTCCATTCATCCAGTTCCTGTCCCTTCCTACCCTCTCATCCTGCTTTTGGACAAGAGCTGCCCATTTGGTCCTTTTTGTTACTCTTAAAAATTGATAATATAGGGAGGCGGGGCAAGATGGCGCTCTAGGCAGAAGCACCACGCCGTCCCTCCACAGCAAAGATCCAAAAAACTAAGCCTAACAGAGAATCAACAATCCTGAAACCCTAGAACACCAAATGAAGAGATAAAGAACTCAGCCAAACATCAAACTGAGTGAGAATACTAAAAGAGAACGGAGAGCGAGGAGAGACTCGTGCAGAGATTCCTTACCAGCTAACGCAGCGCGGATCCACCATCTTGGATTCCTATCGGAGACCAGTGAACGGGAGAGCAGCCTTGCAGAGCATCTGGTGGGAGACGGAACGACCGGTAAACTGCGGTGCGCGCTCTCCCACCCCCCACCCCTCTCCGCCTCAGCTGGGGATCCCCTGCTTTCCGTGGCCAGGGTCCCTGGGCTGGGGGGCGCCGGTGCTTGGATTCTGCGCGCCCGGGATGGCGGCTTTCTGAGAGCCGTTTGCTGGCCGCTGATGAAACTTTTTCTGCCGCCTCCCCCTCCTTTTGCCTGGGTTCCTGGTTCCGAGTGCTGTCTTTGCTCTCTTCTGCGGAGCTGTGGGGCTGCGTTCGGGCGTGTGGCTGCGTCCGGGTCTGAGCTGCTGCGCTGGTGAGATCCCGGGGCCTTTGTTCATTTGCCCCTCTGCTTTCCGTGGCCGGGGTCCCTGGGCTGGGGGGCGCCGGTGCTTGGGTTCCACGCGCCCGGGCTGGCGGCTTTCTGGGGGCCGTTTGCTGGCAGCTTGTGAACCTTTTTCTGCCGCCTCCCCCTCCTTTTGCCTGGGTGCCTGGTTCCGAGTGCCATCTTTGCTCTCTCCAGCGGGGCTGTGGGGCTGCGTTCGGGCGTGTGGCTGCTTCCAGGTCTGGGCTGCCGCGCTGGTGAGATCCCGGGGCCTTTGTTCGTTTGCCCCTCTGCTTCCCGTGGCCATGGTCTCTTAACCCTGAGACTGCCAGCTTCTTGGAATTCGCACCCCTGAGTGGGGGCTCTCTGGGTCCCATTTGTTGGCACTGACTTCTGGTGTTGCTTTTTTTTTTTTAATTTTGTTTTTCTTCTTTTTTTTTTATTAGTTTTGTCATCTTTTCCCTCTTTTTCCCTTTTGTCTTTCTTCATTGCTTAATTTCTCGTCTCTCTATCTCTTCCTTCTCTTTCTGATCCCTGAATACCAGGTGATGTATGCCTCTGTACCTTCTGGCCAGGCTGTGCTGTGAAAACTGAGGCCAACTCCCCCAGACCTCAGAGCTGCATTGGTGGGATCCCTGGGAACTTTGCAGTTCTTTAACTTTTCTGATTTTTATTTGTTCATTCTTTCCTTTTCTTTCTCTTCCCCCTTCTGGTTTCCTCCATCCCATAGTCTCTCATCTGTACATTCCAACGACAAGCTCCCCTAGCATTCTTTTATGTTTGTATGCTTTTTGCTCCTCCTCCTCTCTCCTCTCTCCCATATCCAGCTTAGCTTCACACATAACCATCTCCCCGCTGCACCCTACCTACCTGCACCGTGCACTAGACATCACAGCACCAACCTGTGCAGGCACGCCCTATTGGAACCTGCCCAGCACTGACTACCGACCATACTGGTGGCTGCGGTGAGTGCCACAAGCAACCCGTCCCAGTGGCTCCTCCTCAGCTAGATCTGCCCAGCTGTACCACAAGGACGAAACAAACAAAAAAAATCTACAATCAATAAACGAGAGAAATAGCTACTGAATGCCCCGAAAACAGCAAACAATATCAAAACATTTACAAAAACAAGACAAGATGGCTCCAATAGGCGTCCAAATTAAAACACCAGATAACTCTCCTGTGGAAGAAAATGCACTAGAAGTACCTGATAGGGAACTCAAATCACTAATACTCGGAATTTTCCAAGAACTGAGGCAAAAAGCTGACAAACATGAGGAAAAAATAGACAAATTTATGGAAAATACAGACAAAAAATTGGAAGAATTCAGGAAGATGATGCAGGAACAAAATGCCAAAATAAATTCACAACTCGAAATTATACAAAAACAACAATTAGAAATCCAAAAGCTAAACAACAAGATTTCAGAAATGGACGGTGTCATAGAAGGGCTGAGAAGTAGATTTGAAACCATGGAAGACAGGATCAGTGGAACTGAAGACAAACACTTGGATACAACTTTGTTTCAGGAAAACTCAGAAAAAAGAACAAAGAAAAATGAAGAGACCCTGAGAGTTATGTGGGACACAAAAGCAAAAACTTACGAGTGATTGGCATACCAGAACAGGGGGAGAAAACAGAAAACACACAGAGGATCATTGACGAACTGCTGACAGAAAACTTTCCCAATATCATGAAAAATGAAAAGCTGGCCATCCAAGAAGCTCAACGAACCCCATATAAAAGAGACCCCAAAAGAAAATCACCAAGACATATCATATTCACACTCGCTAAAACTAAAGACAAACAAAGAATCCTGAGAGCAGCTCATGAAAAACAAGAAGTCACATACAGAGGAGAAACAATAAGACTAAGCTCAGATTATTCGGCAGAAACCATGCAAGCAAGAAGGCAATGGGATGACGTATATAAAATCTTGAAAGAAAAAAATTGTCAGCCAAGAATAATATATCCTGCAAAACTCTCATTCAAATTTGATGGTGAAATTAGGTCATTTCCAGATAAACAGAAACTAAAGGAATATGCAAAAGTCAAACCAAACTTACAAGAATTATAAAAGGGAGTTCTTCGATCTGAGGACAAACAGCTTCAGCCCTCAGGCAGGACCTAGGACCTAGGATGCAAGTTCACATGAACCAGATACCATTCTAGGAACTGAACTACAGAGGACTTTCCAAAAACAAAAGAAATACAACATGGAATCAGAGAAATCAATCAAAGGATGACAACAACATCAAAACAATGAAAGAGGGAACAAACGGCATAGGTATAGAACCTTCTAAAGGAGAGGAAGGCAAGGCGATACCAAGTAAGGGTAGACTGCTTCAAAATTATAAAGATAAGGGTAAAATTCATGGTAACCACAAAGAAAGTTAACAAACCAACTCATAAAAATAAAGACGAAAAACATAAAGTCTCAACAAAAACAAAACCTACAAAAACAAAAGAAATGAACACAAAATCCACAAACAAAAGTAACTCAGCACAAGAGATTAAGAACAAAGAAAACTTCAACACCACAAAAAAAAGCACTACAAAATGACAGCAACAAACTTCCATCTATCAATAATTACACTGATCGTAAATGGACTCAATGCACCCAGAAAGAGACGAAGAGTGGCAGAATGGATAAGAAAACAGGATCCATAAATTTGCTGTCTACAAGAGACACACCTTAGAAACAAAGATGTGAATTTATTAAAAATCAAAGGTTGGAAAAAAATATATTAAGCTAACAACTATCAAAATAGAGCAGGAGTGGCAATTCTAATCTCAGATAAAATAGACTTTAAAACAAAGTCTACCATAAAAGACAAAGAAGGACACTATATAATGATTAAGGGGATGATCCATCATGAAGACATAACCATAATAAATATCTATGCACCCAATGACAGGGCTCCAAAATACATAAAAAAAACTCTAACAGCACTGAAAAGAGAAATTGATAGTTCCACAATAATAGTAGGAGACTTCAACACACCACTCTCAGTAAAGGACAGAACAACTAAAAAGAAACTCAGCAAAGATACAGAAGACCTAAAGGACACAATCAGCCAACTGGACCTCAAAGACATATATAGAACAATCCATCCAACTGCTGCAAAGTACACATTCTTTTCCAATGCACATGGAACGTCCTCCAGAATAGACCACATCTTAGGCCACAGAGCAATCCTCAACAAGATCCAAAATGCTGAGATAATTCACAGTATCTTCTCTGACCACAATGCCATCAAGGTAGAAATTAACACTAGAAAGAGCAAGGAAAAAAAAATCAAACACATGGAAATGGAATAATACTCTGCTTACACATCAATGGGTAATAGAAGAAATCAGAGATGGAATTAAAAAATTCCTAGAATCAAATGAAAATGAAAACACATCATACCAAAACCTTTGGGACACAGCAAAGGCAGTCCTCAGAGGACAATTTATAGCAATAGATGCACATATCAAAAAAGAAGAAAGGGACAAAATCAAAACATTAACTACAGAACTCAAACAAATAGAAAGAGAACAACAAAAAAAGCCTACAACCACCGGAAGAAAGGAAATAGTAAAGATCAGAGCAGAAATCAATGAAATAGAGAAATGAAAAACAATAGAAAGAATCAACTAAATCAAAAGTTGGTTCTTTGAAAGAATCAGCAAAATCGACAAACCACTGGCCAGACTGACAAAAGAAAAACAGCAGAGGGCACAAATATCCCAAGTAAGAAATGAAATGGGGGACATTATAACAGACCCAACCAAAATAAAAAGGATTATAACAGAATATTATGAAAAACTATATTGAAAACCTAGAGGAAATGGATAAATTTCTAGAAACATACAGCCTACCCAAACTACAACAAAGTGATATTAAAAATCTGAACAGACCCATAACAATTGAAGAGATTGAAAAGGTAATAAAATAACTCCCAATCAAAAAAAGCCCTGGCCCAGATGGCTTCACTGGAGAATTCTACAAAACATTTACAGAAGAGCTTGTACCAGTTCTACTCAAGCTATTTAAGAGCATAGAAGAGGAAGCAACACTTCCAAATTCATTCTATGAAGCCAGCATAACGCTGATACCAAAACCAGGCAAAGACATCACAAAAAAAGAAAATTACAGACCAATATCTCTCATGAATATAGATGCAAAAATTCTGAACAAAATTCTAGCCAATAGAATTCAGTATCATATCAAAAAAATAATACACCACGACCAATTAGGATTCATACCAGGTATGCAAGGATGGTTTAACATTAGAAAATCCATCAACGTAATCCACTACATAAATAAAAGGAAAGAAAAAAATCACATGATCATCTCAACTGATGCAGAAAAGGCATTTGACAAAGTCCAACACCCATTCCTGATAAAAACTCTCAATAAAATAGGTATAGAAGGGAAATTTCTCAACATAATAAAGGGCATCTATGCAAAACCACGGCCAACATCATTCTTAATGGAGAGAGGCTGAAAACATTCCCCTTGAAAACAGGAACAAGACAAGGATGCCCTTTATCACCACTCCTATTTAACATTGTGCTGGAAGTTCTAGCTAGAGCAATAAGGCAAGAGAAAGAAATAAAGGGCATCCAAATTGATAACGAAGAAGTTAAACTCTCCCTGTTTGCAGATGATATGATACTATACATAGAAAACCCTAAAGACTCCACGAGAAACCTACTGGAACTAATAGAAAGATTCAGCAGAGTAGCAGGACACAAGATAAACATTCAAAAATCAGTTGGATTCCGATACACCAGTAAAGAGAATGATGAAAAGGAGATCAGGAAATCAATACCATTTTCAATAGCCCCTAAAAAGATAAAATACTTAGGAATAAATCTGACCAGGAATATAAAAGACCTATACAAAGCAAACTACAAAACACTGCTGCATGAAACCCAAAGGGACCTACATAAATGGAAAAACATACCATGCTCATGGATAGGCAGACTCAACATTGTGAAAATTGCAATTCTACCTAAAGCAATCTACAAATACAATGCAATTCCGATACAAATACCAACAACATTCTTCAAAGAGATGGAAAAACTAATTATTAACTTTATATGGAAAGGGAAAAAACCCCGAATAAGTAAAGCAGTATTGAAGAAGAATAAAGTTGGAGGACTCACACTACCTGACTTGAGAACCTACTATACAGCTACAGTACTCAAAACAGCCTGGTACTGGTACAACAACAGAGACATTGACCAATGGAACAGAATTGAGAACCCAGATGTAAATCCATCCACCTACGGTCACCTGATATTTGCCAAGGGCCCAAAATCCATGAAATGAGGAAAAGACAGTCTTTTTAACAAATGGTGCTGGCAAAACTGGATATCCATTTGTAGAAAAATGAAACAGGACCCATACCCCACACCATATACAAAAACTACTTCAAAATAGATCAAAGACCTGAATATAAAGCCTCAAACTATAAAATTCATAGAAGAAAAAATAGGACCAACACTTCAGGCCTTAATACATGGCATTAACAGGATACAAACCATAAACATCAACACAAAAAACCCAACAGATAAACTAGATAACTGGGATCTTCTAAAAATCAAACATCTATGCTCTTCAAAAGACTTCACCAAAAGAGTCAAAAGAGAACCTACAGACTGGGAAAAAATTTTTGGACAGTACAAGTCAGACAAAGGTCTAATCTCCATAATCTACAAGAAAATCCAACACCTCTACAACAAAAAGACAACCAATCCTATCAAAAAATGGGCAAAGGAAATGAACAGACACTTCACCAAGGAAGACATTCAAATGGCCAACGGACACATGAGGAAATGCTAGCGATTACTAGCCATTAGAGAAATGCAAATTAAAACCACAATGAGATACCATCTCACCCTGGCATTAGTGGCACGAATCAAAATTACTGGAAATAACAAATGTTGGAGGGGCTGCGGGGAGATGGGAACTTATACACTGCTGGTGGGAATGCAAAATGATACAACCATTTTGGAAAATGATATGGCGTTTCCTCAGAAAGCTAGAAATAGACATACCATTCGATCCAGCAATCCCACTCCTAGGAATATATCCTAGAGAAATAAGAGTCATCACTCGAATAGACATATGCACACCTATGTTCATGGCAGCATTGTTCACAATAGCAAAACGATGGAAACAACCTCGATGTCCATCAACAGATGAATGGATACACAAACTATGGTACATACACACAATGGAGTACTATGCAACGAGAAAGAACAACAATGAATCTGTGAAGCATCTCATAACATGGATGAAACTGGAGGACATCATGCTGAGTGAAATAAGTCAATCACAAAAGGACAAATATTCTATGAGACCTCTATTGTAAAAACCCATGAAAAAATTCACATGCAAAATGTAACAATACTTGTTGGTTACCATGGATGGGAGGGGGAGGGAATACTAAATAGGTAATAGATAAGTGGTAACTTGGGTGAGAGGTGAGATAGTACACAGTACAGGGGAAACTAACACAACCTGCACAAGGAAAGGTCATGGAGGTCCTATAGACACATCCAAACCCCCCGAGGGACTGAGTTGTTGGACGGAGGGCTCTGGGGACCATGGTCTAGGGGAACATCTAGCTCAATTGGCATGACACTACTTATAAAGGTAATGCTCTACATTCTACCTTGGTGAGTAGTGTCTGGGGTCTTAAAAGCCTATGAGCGGCCATCTAAGATACTCCACTGGTCTCATCCCTTCTGGAGCAAGGGAGAATGAAGAGAACAGGATTCAACGAAAAGATTAGTCCAAAGGACTAATTGTCCACATCTACCAAGGCCTCCACCGGACTGAGTCCAGTACAGCTAGATGGTGCCCGGCTACCACCGCTGACTGCTCTGACCAGAATCACAACAGAGGGTTCTGGACAGAGCTGGAGAAGGATGTAGAGCGTAATTCTAACTCCCCCCTCCCAAAAAAAGACCAGATTTACTGGTCTAAAGAATACTAGAGAAACCTCAAGAGTGTGGGCCCCAGACACCCTTTCAGCTCAGAGGTGAAGTTACCTTCGAGGTTCGATGTTACGCCTGGGAATGGACAGCCCAGTAAAACTAAATGGGACTAACGAGGTACAGGAGTCCGGTGACAAGGGCCAGAAGGCAGAGGGGGTGTAGGAAACTGATGATAAGGAACACAAATTGAATAAGGACACTGTCGATGTGAGATTGTTGACCACTGCTATAGGGCAACATTTGTAGTAACTATTAAATGGGAGGCTGTTTTGTCCTGTAAGCCTTTATCTTGGGCGAGAATGGCAGCACAATTGGAAGAGCATAGTCAATATCACTTAAATGTGTAAGTAAAAAGTTTTGAAATGGTGTTAAAATAAAATAAAATAAAATAAAACCAAAAGAGACTAAAGAGGTACAGTAGTCCAGTGACAAGGTCCAGAAGACAGAAGGGGACAAGGAAGTCCCCTGGTGATAGGGAACACAAGGTGGAGTAAGGATATTCTTGATGTGCTGTGAGATTGTTAACCATTGTCATAGGGCAACATGTGTAGTAACTGTTAAATGAAAAACTATTTTGTTCTGTAAGCCTTCATCTTAAGTGAGAATAACAGCACAGTTGGAAGAGCGCAGTCAATGTCACTGAATTGTGAATGTAGAAATTTTTGAAACGGTGTATCTTTGGCCATGTGTAATTTTCATTAAAAAAAAAAAAAAGGTTGAGAATTTAGAGGCTTAATACGTTGTGGGGTTGTTAACCAATGTCATAGAACAACATGTGTACTATTATTTCATGAGAAACTATTTGCTCTGTAAGCTTTCACCTGAAGTACAATAAAATATAAAAAAAAATTGATAATATAAACAGTTATTAACTTCGAAAGAGTCCAAAAAATTCAAACATTCTTTGACTTTCCTGTTTTATTTTGTTTCTTATCCCCACTTTTTTTTAAAGTTTTTTTTATTGTTGTAACTAAATGAAGTTTACATTTCAAGTTAGTCTCCCATACAGATTTTTTTTTACATACATTGTTATGAGACCCCAAACGCTCACCCTATTCTTCAACAGCACACTCCTCCCCTCAGCCCCTGATTCCCCATGAACGTTCAACAGGCTCTTAACTCTGTCTGCCTTCAAATCTCACCTCTGGACAGAAGCCACCCATTTGGTCTTTTGTATCTACTTGACTAAGAGGCACATTCTTCACAAGTATCACTTTATGTCCCACAGTCCGGTCGAATCCCTGTCTGAAGAGTTGGCCTCGGAAATTGTTTTAGGTCTGGGGTGATAGAGAGACCAAGGACCATGACTTCCGGGGCACCTCCAGTCTTAGTCCATTAAGTCTGGTCTTCTTACTATAATTTCAGTTCGGCATCCCATTGTTCTAATGCTCCATCAGGGACCCTCTCTTGTGTTCCCTGTCAGGACATTCATTGGTGGTAGCCGGGCACCATCTAGTTCTTCCGGTCTCAGGCTGATGAAGTTTCTGGTTTATGTGGCCCATTCTGTCTCTTGGGCCAATACTTTCCTTGTGTCTTTGGTGTTCTTTTTTCTCCTTTACTCCAAGTGGCTGGGATCAATTGATGCATCTTAGATGGCCGCTTGCAAGCTTTTAAGAACCCAGAAGCCACTCACCAAAGTAGGATGCAGAACATTTTCTTAATAAGCTTTGTTATGCCAATTGACCTAGATGTCCTCTAAAAGCGTGGACCCCAGACACCACATCCCTATTACTCTGTCTCTCAAAATATTTGATTGTATTAAGGAAACTTCTTAGCTTTGGGTTAGTCCAGTTGTGCTGGCTTCCCCTGTAGTGTGTACTGTCCTTCCCTTCACTTAAGATCATTCTTATCTACTATCTAGTTAGTGAATAACCCTCACCCTTCCTCCCCACCCCTGTAACCATCAAAGAATGTTTTCTTCTGTGTTTAAACCTTTTCTTGAGTTCTTATAATAGTGGTCTTATACAGTATTTGTCCTTCTGTGCCTGCCTAAATTCACTCAGCATAATAAGTTCTAGCTTCCACCAAGTTATACGATGTTTCACAGCTTCTTTATTGTTCTTTATTGCTGTGTAATATTCCATTGTGTGGATATACCATAGTTTGTTTATCCATTCGTCCATCGATGGGCACTTAGGTTGCTTCCATCCTTTGGCTATTGTGAACAGTGCTGCGATGAACATGGGTGTGCATATATCTATTCGTGTGATGGCTCTTGTTTCTCTAGGGTATATTCCAAGGAGCGGGATAGCTGGATCGTATGGTACTTCTATTTCTAACTTTTTAAGGAAATGCCAAATTGATTTCCAAAGTGGTTGTACCATTTTACATTCCCACCAACAGTGTATAAGTGTTCCAGTCTCTCCACAACCTCGCCAGCATTTGTTATTTTGTGTTTTATGGATTAATGCTAACCTTGTTGGGCTGAGATGACATCTCATTGTAGTTTTGATCTGCATTTCTCTGATGGCTAATGATTGTGAGCATTTCTTCATGTGTCTGTTAGCTGCCTGAATATCTTCTTTGGTGAAGTGCCTGTTCATATCCTTTGCCCATTTTTTAATTGGGTTATTTGTCTTTTCGCTGTTGAGGTTTTGGAGTATCTTGTAGATTTTAGAGATTAAACACTGATCGGATTTGTAGTAGCCAAAATTTTTTTCCCAATCTGTAGGTTGTCTTTTCACTCTTTTGGTGAAGTCTTTGGATAAGCATAAGTGTTTGATTTTTAGGAGCTCACATTTATCTAGTCTTTTTTCTGGTGCTTGTGCATTGTTACTTATGGTTTGTATTGTGTTTATGTCATATATTAGGGCTCCTAGCATTGTCCCTATTTTTTTCCATGATCTTTATCATTTTCGATTTTATATTTAAGTCTTTGATCCATGTTGAGTTAGTTTTTGTACATGGTGTGAGATACGGGTCTTGTTTCAGTTTTTTGCATATAGATATCCAATTATGTTGGCACCATTTGTTAAAGAGACTGTCTTTTCCCCAATTAATGGACTTTGGGCCTTTGTCAAATATTAGCTGCTCATAGGTGGATGAACTTATATCTGGATTCTCAACTCTGTTCCATTGGTCTATGTATCTGTTGTTGTACCAGTACCAGGCTGTCTTGACTATCGTGGCAGTATAATAGGTCCTAAAATCAGGTACTGTAAGGCCTCCCACTTTGTTCTACTTCTTGAGGAATACTTATTTATTCGGGGCGTCTTCCCTTTCCATATGAAGTGGGTGATCTCTTTCTCCATCTCATTAAAAAATGCTGGTGGAATTTGGATTGGAATTGCATGGTATCTGTAGATTGCTTTGGGTAGAATTGACATTTTCACTATGTTGAGTCTACCTATCCATGAGCAAGGTATATTTTTCCACTTATGCAGGTCTCTTTTAGTTTCTTGCTGTAGTGTCTTGTATTTTCTCTGTAAAGATCTTTTACATCTCTGGTTAGATTTATTCATAAGTATTTTATCTTCTTGGGGGTTATTGTAAATAGTACTGATTTAGTGATTTCCTCTTCAAGGTTCTCTTTGTTGGTGTAAAGGAATCCAGTTGATTTTTGTATATTGTATCCTGAAACTTTGCTGAAATCTTCTATTAGTTCCAGTAGCTTTCTTGTGGATTCCTTGGGGTTTTCTGTATATAAGATCATATCATCTGCGATAGAGATACTTCAACTTCTTCCCTACCTATTTGGTTGCCCTTTTGGTTCTTTTTCTAGCCTAACTGCTCTGGCTAGGGCCTCCAGCACAATGTTGAATAATAGTGGTGATAAAGGCCATCCTTGTCTCGTTCCTGTTCTCAAGGGGAATGCTTTCAAAGTCCCTCCATTCAGGATGATGTGGGCTATTCGTTTTGTATCAATGCCCTTAATTATACTGAGGAATTTCCCTTCTATTCCTATATTTTTGAGAGTTTTTATCATGAATGGGTGTTGGACTTTGTCAAATGCCTTTTCTGCATCGATTGATAAGATCATGTGGTTCTTGTCTTTTGTTTTATTTATGTGATGGATTACCTTGATTGTTTTTCTAATGTTGAACCATCCCTGCATACCTGGTATAAATCCCACTTGGTCGTGGTGAATTATTTTTTGATATGTTGCTGAAATGTATTGGCTAAAATTTTGTTCAGGATTTTTGCGTCAATGTTCATGAGGGATATCGATCTGTAATTTTCTTTTTTTGTGGTGTCTTTGCCTGGTTTTGGTATTAGGGTTATGCTGGCTTCATACGATGAGTTTGGGAGTATTCCATCCGTTTCTATGCTCTGAAATACCTTTAATAGAAGTGGTGTTATCTCTTCTCTGAAAGTTTGGTAGAACTCTCCAGTGAAGCCATCCGGGCCAGGGTTTTTTTTGTTGGCAGTTTTTTAATAACCTTTTAAAACTCTTCTTTTGTTATGGGTTTATTTAGTTGTTCTACCTCTGTTTGTGTTAATTTAGGTAGATAGTGAGTTTCTAGAAATTTGTCCATTTCCTCTAGGTTTTCAAATTTGTCAGAATATAATTTTTCATAGTAATCTGTTATGATTCTTTTAATTTCAGTTGGGTCTGTTGTGATATCACCCATCTCATTTCTTATATGGCTTATCTGCTTCCTCTTCAGTTTTTCTTTTGTCAGTTTGGCCAATGGTTTATCAATTTTGTTGATCTTTTCAAAGAACCAGCTTTTGGTCTTGTTAACTCTTTCAATTGTTTTTCTATTCTCTATTTCATTTAATTCTGCTCTAATTCTTATTATTTCCTGCCTTCTGGCACCTGTAGTCTTCTTTTGCTGCTCTCTTTCTACTGTTTCCAGTTGTAAGGTTAATGCTTTGATTATGAGCCTTTCTTGTTTTTGGATGTGTGCATTCGTTGCTATAAACTGACCTCTGAGGACTACTTTTGCTGTGTCCCAAAGGTTCTGGTAGGATGTGTTTTCATTCTCCTTTGATTGTATGAATTTCTTTAATCCATCCTTAATTTCTTCTGTAACCCAGTAGTTTTTGAGCAAGGTGTTGTTCAGTTTCCATGTGTTTCATTTTTTTTCCTTGCGTCTTGTGTTGTTGATTTCCACTTTTATGGCTTAATGGTCAGAAAAGATGCTTGGTAGTATTTCGATGTTTTGGAGTTTGTTAAGGCTTGCTTTATGGCCTAATATGTGGTCTATTCTGGAGAATGTTCCATGTGCATTGGAAAAGAAATTATACTTGGCTTCTGTTGAGTGCAGAGTTCGGTATATGTCTATGAGATCAAGTTGGTTGATTGTAGCCTTTAGCTCTTCTGTGTCTTTGTTGAGCTTCTTTCTGGATGTTCTGTCCTTCAGAGAAAGTGGTGTGTTGAAGTCTCCTACTACTCTTGTGGAGCTATCTCTCTCCAGAGCTGTTACAATTTGTTTTATATATTTTGGAGCCCTGTTGTTGAGTGTGTAAATATTTATTATAGTTATATCCTCCTGGTGTATTGACCCTTTAATCATTATATAGTACCCTTCCTTATCTTTCGTGGTGGATTTTACTCTAAAATCTGTTTTGTCAGAGATCAATACTGCCACTCCTGCTCTTTTTTGAGAGTTGTTTGCTTGATATGTTTTTTTCCATCCTTTGAGTTTTAGCCTGTTTCTGTCTTTAAGTCTAAAGTACGTCTCTTGTAGGCAGCAGATAGATGGATCATGCTTTTTAATCCAATCTTCCACTCTCCATCTAATTATTTGTGCATTAAGTCCATTTACATTCAGTGTAATTATTGATAGGTATGAGTTCAGTGCTTTCATCCTGATATCTCTTTTTCTGTGTTGTTCACAGTTTCTTTGTTCTCCTTAATTTTCTGTGCTGAGTCATTTTTCTTTATGTATTTTTTTTCATCTTTTTCTTTCATGTAGATTTTGTGTTTGTTGGATCTTTATGTTTTTCCACTTTTTAATTTTGATTTGTAGGATTGTTAGATTCCTTTGTGGTTACCTTAATATTTACCCCTATTTTTCTAAGTTTATACCAGTCTTTTATTACTTTATATTGACTTAACTTCCCCTCCATATAGAAAAATCAATGTCTCTATTTTTTAAGTCCGTCTTTTTTGTTTTAATATTATCCTTTTTTTACATATTGATATCTGTTTCCCTATTTTCAATGTTTTAGCTTTTATGTATTTTCAATTTCCCTATCTGAGTCAATATCTTGTTGCTCTGTCCTGTGTTCTAGTCTTAAGTTGTTAGCTGGTTTTATTGATTATCTAACCATAGGACTCCCTTTGGTATTTCTTGTAATTTTGGTTTGGTTTTTGCAAATTCCCTGAACTTCTGTTTATCTTGAAATGCCCTAATTTCGCCATCATATTTGAGAGACAGTTTTGCTGGATATACAACTCTCGGCTGACAGTTATTTTCCTTCAAGGCTTTAAATATGTCATCCCATTGCCTTCTAGCCTGCATGGTTTCTGCTGAGTAGTCCGAGCTTATTCTAATTGACTCTCCTTTGTAGATGACTTTTCTATTATCCCTAGCTGCTCTTAAAATTCTCTCTTTATCTTTGGTTTTGGTAAGTTTGATTATAATATGTCTTGGTGACTTTCTTTTGGGATCTACCTTATATGGGGTTCGATGAGCATCTTGGATAGATATCTTCTCATCTTTCATGATATCAAGGAAGTTTTCTGTCAACAAATCTTCAACAATTTTCTCTGTATTTTCTGTTATCCCACCCTGTTCTGGTACTCCAATCACTCGTAGGTTATTTCTCTTGATAGATTCCCACATGACTCTTAGAGTTTCTTCATTCTTTTTAAATATTTTATCTGATTTTTCCTCAAATAAGTTGGCATCAAGAGCTTTATCTTCACTGTCACTAGTTCAAAATTCTACTGCCTCAATTCTGCTCCTATGACTTTCTATTGAGTTGTCTAATTCTGAAACTTTATTGTTAATCTTCTGGATTCTGATTGCTGTCTCTTTATGGATTCTTGCAGCCTATTATACTTGGCATTATGTTCTTGAATAACTTTTTTAAGTTCCACTGCTGTGTCTGTACATTCCCTGGATGTTTCTGCATGCTGTAGAATTTCCTTTCTTATTTCTAGAAGAGTTCTGTATATTAATATTTTGTATTCTGCCTCTGGTAATTCCAAGAAGTTCTCTTCCTCCAGAGAATTTATTGATTCTTTATTTTGGGAGCTTGGTGAAGCCATCATGGAATGCCTTTTTATGTGACTTGATATTGACTGTTGTCTCTGAGTCATCAATAAATTATTATAATTTTATTTTGTATTTGCTTAGTGAGACCTAGGTTCTTATTTTGTTTTGTTTAGATATGCCCAAATAGGCTGCTCATGTGCACTACTTTTATTTTTGACACCTTTGAATATCTAACATCCTGTCACCAGGTAGTTATTTCTGTAACTATGTATGTGCACACAGGAGTCCATTAAATTTTCCTATATGGGTTCAGCTTGGGTGTTCAGGCAGTCAGTCACCAAGTGTGTGATGCAGGCTCTCACCCCGAGTCCTAGAGAGGCATGGGTGATTGGTGCAGGCACTGGACTCTGGCTGTGGTAGGGCATCATGCACTGAGCCAGGCAGGGGGCTGATGGCTGCCCCTGAGAGTCTGAAAGGAAAGCATGTCCCTATTCTCTAGGGTGAGTAGGTAGGTGAGTTTTGCAGCCAGACTATGAGCACCCCACTCTGTTGGCTGTAAAGACTCGAGGGCACCACTTTTTCTTGAATTCCTGTAGCAGATAATTAGGCACTTTAGGTGCTACCGCCAGTTCTCAAGCCCCTGCTGCAGATCGATAAAACTGCCTACTTAAGTGGCAGGGCTGTTTCGAGGGTCACAAATCTGCCATTCACAGCTGAAGCAGTTGACATTAAACTTCAGATGTTTGCCCTGTTGTACTGTGGCAGTGAGGGCTAACACTGTTGAGATGGGTCCCCAAAAGTCTGTACAGGGGTGTAAGGCACTCAGAGTCTACAGACCTCTCATAGCTGTGGCCAAGCAAAGGAGCTGTGCCAACCCTGTGTTCCTGGCCTAGGGGAGCCAGCAGCTTATTTGTTCCCTCTCCAAGGCCAGGAGAATGGGTCAGGGCGCCTTTTGGGATCTACTTCCGGCCCAGCAGACTCCGGTGCAGAGTGCAGAGGGAGGAGGTAAAAGGGAGAGATGTTTTTCCCAAATCCAGTGCAGAGCACGGAGGGAGGAGGTAAAAGGGAGAGAGGTTTTTCCCAAATGGACTTTTTTTTTTTAAATCCCTGTGAAAGGGTGCACGCATGTACTTATCCTAGCCTCTTTGGAGCAGCTCTTCACTGGTTCGGAGTGTCCAAGCAGAATCTCTGCTGCCGAGTCTCTCTTGATGTGGAAACTGTTTCCTGAGCATGCGCACAACGCTGTTTGCCTTCTTCACCGTGGACTGGCTTGGCTGTCGCGCTGCAGTTTCACTGCCACGGTTTTAGCCCTCCTCCCCTCTTCCAAATGGTCTCCCTCTCCCATATCACTCAGATGGACTTCTTAACCTTGTCTTGTTCAGGGCTCCCAGATATTCACATAGAATCAAATTGCTTGTTTTTCCAGGTCTTTATTGTAAGAGGGTTATAGGAAGCATCTAACTACTCTGCCATGTTGACCACGCCTTGATTTTCTTTTTCTATGCTTTGTGAAGTAATTTGAATTATGAACTCTTCTCTGAACTTTTGGACGAATTCCCCAGTGAAGCCATAAGGATCACAGCCTTTGTTGGTGGTGGTGGTGGTAGAAGTGTTTTTTTTTTGTTGTTGTTGTTTTTTGTTTTTAATCTCTTCAATCTCTTTTTTTGTTATGGCTTGGCTTAGTTTTTCTCCCTCAGTTTGTGTAAGTTTAGGTAGGTAATGTGTTTCTAGAAATTTGTTCATTTCCTCTAGATTTTCAAATTTGTTGGATTTAAATTTTTCATAGTATTCTGTTAAGATCTTTTTTATTTTAGTTGTGTCCATTGTGAAATTCTCTCTCTCATTTCTTACTTGTGTTATTTGCTTCTTCTCCTGTTTTTCTTTTGTCAGTTTGGCCGCTGGTTTGTTTATTTTGTTCATCTTTTGAAAAAACCATCTTTGGTCTTATTGATTCTATTTTTTTGTTCTTATTTAACTTATTTCTGCTCTAATCTTTATTATTTCCTTCCTTGTGATGCCTGTGGGCTTCTTTTGCAGGTTTATTTCTATTTGTTTCAGTTGTAGGTTAGTGTTTTGTTTTGGCCCTCTCTTCTTTTTTGATGAGTGTGTTTCTTGCTATAAGATGACAGATTTTGCTGTATCCCAAACGTTGGTAAGATGTGTTTTCATTCTCATTTGATTCTATGAATTTTTTATTCCAGCCTTGATTTCTTCTATTACCCAGTAGTTTTTAGGCAAGCTGTTATTCAGTTTCCATGTATTTGATTTTTTTCCTTGCTGTTTCTGTTATTGATTACTACTTTTATGACATTATGATCAGAAAATATACTTTGTATTATTTCAGTGTTTTGGACTTTGTTGAGGCTTGCTTTGTGGTCTAAAATCTGGTCTGTTCTGGAGAATATTCCATGTGCATTGGAAAAGAATGTGTACTTTGCTGCTGTTGGGTGGAGTGTTCTGTATATGTCTATGACATGAAGATGGTTGATTGTGGCATTTAGATCTTCTGTATCTTTATTGAGTTTCTTACTGGATGGTCTACCCTTCACCAAAATTGGTGTGTCAATGTCTCCTATTATTATTATTGTGGAACGGTCTATTTCTCTTTCCAAAGCTTTTAGTTTATGTATTTTGGGCACTGTCATTGTGTCCATACATATTTATTATGGTTATGTCCTCCTGGTACGGACACTTTAGTCATTGTAGAGTGACCCTCCTTATGCTTTGTGGTGAATTTTGCTTGAAAGTCTATTTTATTGGAGATTAATATCACCATTCCTGCTCTTTTTGGGTTATTGTTTGCTTGATATATATATTTTCCATCCTTTGAAGTTTTAGTTTGTTTAGGTGTTTGTGTCTCAGGAGTGTCTCTTGTAGAGAGCATATAGATGGATCTTTTTTTCTTTTTATCCATTTTACCACTCTCTCTCTTTTACTGGCTCATTTAGACCACTTACATTCAGTGTAATTATTGATCCGTATGACTTTTCCGCTGTCAGTATTTTTGTATGTGTGCGTGTGTGTGGGGCTGAAAGATTCTTGTTCCCCGTAATTTTTTAAAACTTTTTATTGTACTTTAGATGAAGGTTTATACAATAAATAGTTTCTCATTAAACAGTCAGTACACATATTGCTTTATGACATTGTTTAACAACCCCACAACATGTCAACACTCTCCCTTCTCGACCTCGGAGGACCATTTTCTTGGTGAAAATATACATAGCCAAAGTTACACCATTTGAAAAATTTATACATGTACAATTCAGTGACATCGATTACATTCTTCCAGTTGTGCTACTGTTCTCACTATCCTTTTCCAAATTATTCCATCACCATTATCTTCAACTCACTCGCCCCTAGGCTTCCCGTCAAACTTTCGAGTTGCTGTTGTCAATTTGATCCCACATAGATAATTCTTTTTTCTTTGTACCTTAGATGAATGTTTGCAGAACAAATAGTTTCTCATTAAACAGTTAGCATACATATTACCCTATGACAATGGTTAACAACCCCATGACATGTCGACACTGTCCCTTCTCAACCTTGGGTTCCCTATCACCAGCTTTCGTGTCCCCTCCTGCCTTCTAGTCCTTGTCCCTGGACTGCTGTGCCTCATTAGTCCCGTTTTAATTTATGAGGCTGTCCATTCCCTGGCTGAATGGTGAACTTTGGGAGGGGCTTCACCACTAAGCTAAAAGGGTGTCTGGGGGCCATACTCTCAGGGTTTCTCCAGTCTGTTTGGCCAGTAAATCTGGTCTTTTTTTTGTGAGATAGAATTCTGTTCTACTTCCTTTTCCAGCTCTGTCCAGGACTCTCTATTGTGATCCCAGTCAGAGCAGTCAGTGGTGATAGCTGGGCACCATCTAGCTGTACTGGACTCAGTCTGGTGGAGGCCGTGGTAGCTGTGGTCTATAAGTCCTTTGGACTGATCTTTTCCTTGTGTCTTGTTCTCTTTATTCTCCCTTGCTCCCGAAGGGGTGAGACCAGTGGAGTACCTTAGATGGCTGCTCACAGGCTTTTAAGACCCTAGATGCTACTCACCAAGGTAGAATGTAGAACATTGTCTTTATAAACTGTGTTATGCAAATTGAGCTAGATGTTCCCTGAGACCATGGTCCCCATAGCCCTCCGCCCAGCAGTTCAGTCCCTCAGGGAGTTTGGAAGTGTCTATGGAGCTTCCACGACCTTTCCTTGTACAAGTTGTGCTAGTTTCCCCTGTATTGTGTACTGTCTCACACTTCACCAAGGTTACCACTTATTTATTCAGTTCCCCCCACACACACACTCCTCCCATCCCTCATAACCAACAAAGATTGTTACATTTTGTGTGTGAACTTTTTCGTGGGTTTTTACAATAGAGGTCTCATACAATATTTGTCCTTTTGTGATTGACTTATTTCACTCAGCATAATGTCTTCCAGTTTTGTTCCTCTTACTCTCTTGTGCTGAATTCCTTTTATTTGTGGATTTTGTTTTTGTAGGTTTTGTTTTTACTGAGACTTTATGTTTTTCTTCTTTATTTTGATAAGTAGGTTTAACTTTCTTTGTGGTTACCTTGAAATTTACCCTTACCTTCCTAAATTTAAACCAGTCTGTTATTACTTGGTATCACTTGACTTCCTCTCCAGTAGGAGGTTCTATATCTATACCGTTTATTCCCTCTTTTATTGTTCTGATGCTGTTGTCATTTACAGATTAACCTCTCTGGTTCCCTTTTGTAATTCTCTGGTTTTGCATAGTCCTTAAGAGTTCATTTCCTAGGTTGGTATCTGGCTACTACAATCCTGTGTCCTATATCCAGCCTGTAGTCTGATATTGTTTGCTCTAAGATCCAAAGACTTCCTTTAATAAGTCTCATAAGTTTGGTTTCGTTTTCACATAGTCCCTTAATTTCTGTTTATCTGGAAATGACCTAATTTCACCATCATATTTGAACGAGAGTTTTGCAGGATATATCATTATTCTTTTTTTTTCTCTCCTTTTTATAATATTTTATTGTACTTCAGGTGAAGGCTTACAGAATAGTTACTCATGAAACAGTAGTACACATGTTGTTTTATGACACTGGTTTAACAACCCCACAACATATTAACCTCTAACTTCTCAACTTTTTTTTTTTTTTTTGGTGAAAATACACTTAGCCAAAGATGCACCGTTTCAAAAATTTCTATATACACAGTTCAGTGACATTGACTACGCTCTTCCAATTGTGCTGTTATTCTCACTTAAGATGAAGGCTTACAGAACATAATAGTTTCTCATTTAACAATTACTACAAATGTTGTCCTATGACAATGGTTAACAATCTCACAACACATCAACAATATCCTTACTCAACCTTGGGTTCCCAGTCACCAGCTTCCTTGTCCCCTTCTGCCTTCTGGCCCTTGTCACTGGACTCCTGTACCTCGTTAGTCTCATTTGGTTTTACAAGACTGTCCACTCCCAGGCTGAACAGCGAACCTCGGAGGTAACTTCACCACTGAGCTAAAAGGGTGTGTGGGGGCCATACTCTTGTGGTTTCTCCAGTCTCCTTTAGGCCAGTAAATCTGGTCTTTTTTTTGGTGAGTTAGAGTTATGCTCTACATCCTTCTCCAGCTCTGTCCAGAACCCTCTGTTGTGATCCTGGTCAGAGCAGTCAGTGGTGGTAGCCGGGCACCATCCAGCTGTACTGGACTCAGTCCGGTGGAGGCCTTGGTAGCTGTGGACAATTAGTCCTTTGGACTAATCTTTTCGTTGAATCCTGTTCTCTTCATTCTCCCTTGCTCCAGAAGGGATGAGACCAGTGGAGTATCTTAGATGGCCGCTCATAGGCTTTTAAGACCCCAGACACTACTCACCAAGGTAGAATGTAGAGCATTATCTTTATAAGTAGTGTCATGCCAATTGAGCTAGATGTTCCCCGAGACCATGGTCCCCAGAGCCCTCCGTCCAACAACTCAGTCCCTCGGGGGGTTTGGATGTGTCTATAGGACCTCCATGACCTTTCCTTGTGCAGGTTGTGTTAGTTTCCCCTGTACTGTGTACTATCTTACCTCTCACCCAAGTTACCACTTATCTATTACCTATTTAGTATCCCCCCCCCCATCCCTGGTAACCAACAAGGATTGTTACATTTTGCATGTGAATTACGTTGATGGATTTTCTAATGTTAAACCATCCTTGCATACCTGGTATGAATCCTACTTGGTCGTGGTGTTTTTTTTTTTTTTTTTTTTTTGATATGATACTGAATTCCATTGGCTAGAATTTTGTTCAGAATTTTTGCATTTATATTCATGAGAGATATTGGTCTGTAATTTTCTTTTTTTGTGATGTCTTTGCCTGGTTTTGGTATCAGTGTTATACTGGCTTCATAGAATGAATTTGGAAGTGTTGCTTCCTCTTCTATGCTCTGAAATAGCTTGAGTAGAACTGGCACAAGCTCTTCTGTAAATGTTTTGTAGAATTCTCCAGTGAAGCCATCTGAGCCAGGGCTTTTTTTGGTTGGGAGTTTTTTTTATTACCTTTTCAATCTCTTCTCTTGTTATGGATCTGTTCATATGTTCCACATCACTTTGTTGTAGATTGGATAGGCCGTGTGATTCTAGAAATTTATCCATTTCCTCTAGGTTTTCAAATTTGTTGGAGTTTAGTTTTTCATAATCTGTTATAATCCTTTTTATTTCAGTTGGGTCTGTTGTAATGTCCCACATTTCATTTCTTATTTTGGTTATTTGTGTCCTCTCCTGTTTTTCTTTTGTCAGTCTTGTCAGTGGTTTGTCAATTTTGTTGATTCTTTCAAAGAACCAACTTTTGGTTTTGTTGATTCTATTTTTTTCATTTCTCTATTTCATTTATTTCTGCTCTGATCTTTAGTATTTCCTTTCTTCTGTTGGTTATGGGCTTTTTTTGCTGTTCTCTTTCTATTTGTTTGAGTTCTGCAGTAAATGTTTTGATTTTGTCCGTTTCTTCTTTTTTGATATGTGCATCTATTGCTATAAATTGTCCTCTGAGGACTGCCTTTGCTGTGTCCCAAAGGTTTTGGTATGATGTGGTTTCATTCTCATTTGATTCAAGGAATTTTTTGATTCCATCTCTGATTTCTTCTATTACCCACTGATGTGTAAGCAGGGTATTATTCAGTTTCCATGCATTTGATTTTTTTCCTTGCTCTTTCTATTGTTAATTTGTACTTTGATGGCATTGTGGTCAGAGAAGATACTTTGAAGTATCTCAATATTTTGGATCTTGTTGAGGATTGCTCTGTGGCCTAAGATGTGGTCTATTCTGGAGAACGTTCCATGTGCATTGGAAAAGAATGTGTACTTTGCAGCAGTTGGATGGAGTGTTCTATATATGTCTATGAGGTCCAGTTGGCTGATTGTGCCCTTTAGGTCTTCTGTATCTTTGCTGAGTTTCTTCTTAGTTGTTCTGTCCTTTACTGTGAGTGGTGTGTTGAGGTGTCCCACTATTATTGTGGAACTGTCAATTTCTCTTTTCAGTGTTGTTAGAGTTAGTTTTATGTATTTTGGAGCCCTGTCATTGGGTGCGTAGATGTTTATTATGGTTATGTCTTCATGATGGATCATCCCCTTAATCATTATATAGTGTCCTTCTTTGTCTTTTATGGTAGATTTTGTTTTAAAGTCTATTTTATCTGAGATTAGAATTACCACTCCTGCTCTTTTTTGGTAGTTGTTAGCTTGATATATTTTTTTCCAACCTTTGACTTTTAATAAATTCACATCTTTGTTTCTAAGGTGTGTCTCTTGTAGACAGCATATTAATGGATCCTGTTTTCTTATCCATGCTGTCACTCTCCGTCTGTTTATGGATGCATTGAGTCCATTTACATTCAGTGTAATTATTGATAGATATGAGTTTGTTGCTGTCATTTTGTAGTGCTTTTTTTGTGGTGTTGAAGTTTTCTTTGTTCTTCTTACTCTCTTGTGCTGAGTTACTTTTATTTGTGGATTTTTTTTCATTTCTTTTGTTTTTGTAGGTTTTGTTTTTGCTGAGACTTTATTTTTTTGTCTTTATTATTATGAGTTGGTTTGTTAACTTTCTTTGTGGTTACCATGAATTTTACCCTTATCTTTCTAAGTTTGAAGCAGTCTACCATTACTTGGTATCGCCTTGCCTTCCTCTCCGTTAGAAGGTTCTATATCTATGCCGTTTATTCCCTCTTTTATTGTTTTGATGTTGTTGTCATTTATTGATTAACTGCTCTGATTCCCTGTTGTATTTCTTTTGGTTTTGGATAGTCCTCAAGAGTTCATTTCCTAGATTGGTATCTGGATTGTACAATCCTGCATCCTAGGTTCTGCCTGTGAGCTGAAGCTGTTTGTCCTCAGATCTAAGAACTCCCTTTAACAATGCTTGTAAGTTTGGTTTGACTTTTACATATTCCCTTAATTTCTGTTTATCTGGAAATGATCTAATTTCACCATCAAATTTGAATGAGAGTTTTGCAGGATATATTATTCTTGGCTGACAATTTTTTTTCTTTCAAGATTTTATATATGTCATCCCATTGCCTTCTTGCTTGCATGGTTTCTGCTGAATAATCTGAGCTTAGTCTTATTATTTCTCCTCTGTATGTACCTTCTGGTTTTTCACGAGCTGCTATCAGGATTCTTTGTCTTTGGTTTTGGTGAGTGTGTATATGATATGCCTCAGTGATTTTCTTTTGGGGTCTCTTCTATATGGGGTTAGTTGAGCTTCTTGGATGGCCAGCTTTTCATCTTTCATGATATTGGGGAAGTTTTCTGTCGGCAGTTCCTCAATGATCCTCTCTGTGTTTTCTGTTTTCTCCCCATTGTTGTGAATTCCAATCACTCGTAAATTTTTGCTTTTAATTGTGTCCCACATAACTCTCAGGGTCTCTTCATCTTTCTTTGTTCTTTTTTCTGAGTTTTCCTCAAACAGAGTTGTATCCAATTGTTTGTCTTCAATTCCACTGATCCTGTCTTCCACTGTTTCAAATCTGCTTCTCAGCCCTTCTATGACATCATCCATTTCTGAAATCTTGTTGTTTATCTTTTGGATTTCTAATTGTTGTTTTTGTATAATTTCTAGTTGTGAATTTATTTTGGCATTTTGTTCCTGCATCATCTTCCTGAATTCTTCCAATTTTTTGTCTGTATTTTCCATGAATTTGTCTATTTTTTCTTCATGTTTGTCAGCTTTTTGCCTCAGTTCTTGGAGAAATCTGAGTATTAGAGATTTTAATTCCCTATCCGGTAGTTCTAGTGCATTTTGTTCCACAGGAGAGTCATCTGGTGTTTTATTTTTGACACCTACTGGAACCATCCTGTCCAGTTTTTGTAAATGTTTTGATATTGTCTGCTGTTTTCGGGGCATTAAGTAGTTATTTTTCTCGTTTATTGATTGTAGTTTTTTTTGTCCCTTTTTAAAAAAAAAATTTGTCTATATCTGAGCAGGTGGACTGTGTGTTCTTTGTTGTTTGCTCGTCTCTGCACTCAATACTTTTTACCTCTTTCTCCAACTGGCAGGGTCAGTCACTCAGGTATTGTACAGCAGGGCAGGTATAGCTGAAAAGGAGTTACTGGAATGGGTTGTTTGTGGGACTTACTATAGCCACCAGGGCGGGTCAGTAATCAGTGCAGGGCAGGTTCCAGTAGCCGTGCCTGTGCTGCTTGGTGGTGTGATGTCAAGTGCATGGTGCAGGTAGGCAGGATGCAGCGGGAAGACTGTTACTTGTGGAGCTAAGATGGATATAGGAGAGAGGAGAGAGCAACAGGAGCCAAAAACATACAAACAAGCAAAAAAGAATGCTAGGGGAGCTTGCTGTTGGAAGGGAGAGATGAGCGACTATGAAATGGAGAAAAACAGAAGGGGGAAGAGGAAGAAAAGATAAGAGTGAATAAATAAAAATCAGAAAGGTTAAACTACCACAAAGTTCCCAGAGATCCCACCGATGCAGCTATGAGGTCTGGGGAAGTCGCTCTCAGGTGTTGCAGTACAGCCTGGCTAGAAGGCGTAGATGTATACAACACCTGGTATTCAGGTATCAGAAAGAGAAGGAATATAGAGAGCGATGAGAAACTGAGCAAGGAAGAAAGACAAAAAGGGAAAAAGAGGGAAAAGAAAACAAAACAAATTAAAAGAAAAGAACAACAAAGACTCCCCCCAAAAAAACAGAAAAAAAAACAAGGAAAAAAGAAATGCCCTCAGGGATCCCTCTGCATGTCTGTGGAAGGTGAAGGGGAGTTCCTTGCCACGCAGCTCCGCCTGGCCAGAAAAGCCTCCCAACTGAAGAAAAGAAAACAGACAAACAATTCAAAACAAACAAACGAACAAAAGCCCCAGGATCCCACCAATGCAGTAGCCCAGAATGGGAAGCAGCTCCACACTCGAATGGAGCTCCGCAGCCCCTCAGGAAGAAGCAAAGATGGCACACGGAGCCAGACCCTCGAGCGAAAGGAGGGGGAGGCAACGAGAGGCAAGCAAGAAATCAAAAGAAGGAGGAAAAAAAGAAACAGCAACACCAGCAGCCAACAAATGGCACTCAGAGAGCCAGCTAGTGTGGGCTGGTGTTTCTGGACAAGAGACTGTGTCCACGGGAAGCAGAGGAGGCTGAGTGTGGATGAAGAAGAGTAGAGAGTGGGAAAGCGTATATCACAAATTGCCGGTGCTGTGCAGCCCCGCAAGAAGAAGCAAAGGTGGTGCACGGAGCCAGGCACTCGAGTGAAAAGGGGGGGAGGTGGTGAGAGGCAAGTGAGAAATCAAAAGAAGCAGGAAAAAAAAGCAACACTAGTAGCCAACAAATGGCACCCAGAGAGCCGCCTGCTTGGGTGTGTGGAATCCAAGCAGCCGGAGCTTCCCAGTCAAGTGAGAGTGGCCACGGGAAGCAGAGGAGGCCGAGTCGGGGCAAAGAGGGGTGGGGGGTGGGAAAGTGCACACCGCAAATTACCTGTTGTTTTGTCTCCCGCTGTACGCTCCGTGAGGCTGCTTTTTCGTACCCCCTGTTTGCTGGTCTGTGATAGGAGTCCAAGATGGTGGATCCACGCTGCGTTAGCTGATAGGCGACCTCTGCATAAATCTCTCCTCGTTCTCCGTTCTGTGTCAGTTGTCTCACTCCATTTGGTGCTTGGCTGAGTTCCTTATCTTTTCATTTGATGTTTTAGGGTTTCAGGATTGCTCTTTTCTCTGTTTGGCTTAGTTTTTTGGATTTTTGCTGTGGAAGGATGGTGTGGTGCTTCTGCCTAGAGCGCCATTTTGCCGGAACTCCTCTATATTATTATTCTTGGCTGGAAATTTTTTTTCTTTCAAGGTTTTGTATATGTCATCCCATTGCCTTCATGCCTACATGGTTTCTGATGAATAATCTGAGCTTAGTCTTATTGTTTCTCCTCTGTATGTGACTTTTTGTTTTTGTTGAGCTGCTCTCAGGATTATTTGTCTTTGGTTTCATCGAGTGTGATTATGATATCTCTTGGTGATTTTCTTTTTGCGTCTATCCTATATGGGGTTCGTTGAGCTTCTTGGATGGCCAGCTTTTCTGTCAGCAATTCTTCAATGATACTCTCTGTGTCTTCTGTTTTCTCCCCCTGTTCTGGAACTCCAATCACTAGCAGATTTTTTATTTTAATCGTATCCTACATAATTCGCAGGGTCCCTTCAGTTTTCTTTGTTATTTTTTCTGAGTTTTCCTCAGAGTTGTATCCAAGTGTTGTCTTCAATTCTGCTGATCCTGTCTTCCACCGTTTCAAATCTTCTCCTCAGCCCTTCTATGACATTGTCCATTTCTGAAATCTTGTTGTTTATCTTTTGGATTTCTAATTGTTTTTGTATAATTTCTAGTTGTGGATTTATTTTAGCATTTTGTTCCTGCATTATTTTCCTGAATTCTTCCACTTTTTGGTCTGATTTTCCATGAATTTGTCTGCCTTTTCCATGAGTTTGTCTATTTTTTCTCATTTTTGTCTTCTTTTTTCTTCAACTCTTGCATAATTGTGAGTATTAGAGATTTGAATTACCTATCAGGTAGTTATAGTGCCTTTTCTTCCACTGGAAAGTCATATGGTGTTTTATTTTGGATGCTTACTGGAACCATCCTGTCCAGTTTTTGTAAATGTTTTGATATTGTCTGCTGTCTTTGGGGCATTCAGTAGTTGTTTTTCTCATTTATTGATTGTAGATTTGTTTGTTTCGTCCTTTTTTTTTTTTAACTTGGCTATGTCTGAGCAGGTGGGCTGTGTGTTCTTTGTTATTTGCTCATCCATTGGCATGATACTTTTTGCCTCCTTCTCCAATTGGTAGGGTCAGTCACTCATATATGGTACAGTAGGGCAGGTCTAGCTGAAGAGGAGTTGCTGGGATGGGTTGTTTGTGGCACTCACTATAGCTACTAGGACAGGTCGGTAGTCAGTGCAGGGCAGTTCTGGTAGGCCGTGCCTGTGCTGCTTGCTGGTGTGATGTTAATTGATGTTAAGCAGGATGGAGGGGGGAGATTGTGATGTATGGAGCTAAGATGGGTATGTTGTTCCCCGTAATTTTTGTGTTGAGTTCATTTTGTTTATGAATTTTCTTTCATTTCTTTCTTTCTTTTTGTTTTTGTATTTGCTGATGTTTCATGTTTTTCTTCTTTTTATTCTGATGGGTAGGTTTCTTAGCTTCCTTTGAAATTAACCTTTATTTTCTAAGTTTAATCCAGTCTTTTCTTTCTTGATATTGTCTTAACTTCCTGTCCATATGGAAGTTCTGTGGCTGCACCATGTTTTCCCTCTTTTTTGTTCTGATATTTTGCTTGTTTACGTATTGACATCTCCGGTTCCCTATTTTCAGTCTTTTAGCTTTGTTTTATGTTTGAGAACTCACTATCTGAGTTGGTATCTGGTTGATGTGTCCTGTGTCCTTGTCTTGGGTTGTTGTCTGATGTTGGTTCTCTAACTAGATTACTCCCTCTTATATTTTTTAAATTTTGATCTGCTTTTTACATATTCCCTTAATTTCTGTTTATCTGGAAATGACTTAATATTGCCATCCATTTTAGAGACAATTATGCAGGATATTTAATTCTTGACTGGCAATTTTTGTCCTTTAAGGCTTTATATATGTCATCCCTTTGCCTTCTTGTCTGCTTGGATTCTTCTCAGGAAACAGACCTTATCTCCACTCTCAGGATTCTTTATTGGCCTTTGGTTTTGTGAAGTTTGATTATGGTGTATCTTGGTGACTTTCCTTTTGGATCTTCCTGTATGCGTTCATTGAGCCTCTTGGATAATTATTGTGTCATCTGTCATGATATTAGGAAAATGTTCTGCCATCAAATCTTTAACAATTCTCTCTGTGTTTTCCATTATTCCCTCACCCCCTATTCTTAGACTTTGATCACTCTAGGATTTTCCTCTTCATAATGTACCACATAATTGTTAGGTTTTCTTCATTATTTTTTGTTTTTGTCTCAAACAGATTGGTGTCAAGGGATTTTCTTCAATCTCACTGATTCTGACTTCCACTGTCTCAGTTCTGCTCTTATCACCTTCTGTGAACTTATCTAATTCTGAAATTTTATTGTTAATCTTTTGGATTTCTAGTTCCTGCTTTGTATGGTATCTGGTTGCCAATTTATTCTGTCATTTTGTTTTTGTATTGTTTCCCTGACACATTGTGGGGATTTAACCAATGTCACAAAACAATTTGTGTATAAATTTTTGAATGAGAAACTAATTTGTGCTGGAAATGTCTGAAAAAATGCAATGAAATTAACGAGACAACAAAGAAAAACAAAAAATAAATTCATTATGGTTTTTAGCCAAAAAAGGATTTTTGAAATAATTGATGATGACACAAGTTAAAATACTATTTTTTAATACTTAAATGTGTATTTCCCACTGACTGGATGTAATCTACCCTCAAATGGATTACAAGTTTCTTGAGGCTTGAATCTGCATGTACAATTCTCTTTAATACCTTTAAATAGTTAGACCAGTGTTGGGCCTGTTATTGTTGTTAGCTGCCATCTAGTTAGCCCTCGACTCATGTTGACCCATGCACAGCAGATGGAAACCCAGCACTTTCCTGCACCATTACGAAGATCAGCTGGGGATTGGACTGCTGTGATCCATAGCATTTCTATTGGCTGATTTTCAGAATTAGATCACCAGGCCTTTCTTCCTACTCTGTCTTAGTCTGGAAGCTCCACTGAAGCCTGTTCATTAACGTAGCAATATGCAAACCTTTACTGAGAGGTGATGGCTGCATATGAGATACATTGGGTTGGTATCCAACATAGGTCTCTGCATGGAAGGTAGAAATCTACCACTGAACATCCAACCCCATTGGGCACAGAGAGGAGTGTTAATGATGCAACTGAGATGAATTGAAGAAACTCGTGTTTTAGGAGTCTTGGTCCCTCTCATTGCTGTTGACTCAATTCCAACTCATAGCAACCCTACAGGACGCAGTAGAACTGCTCAGCTTCGATCATATTTCCAAGGAGGGGCTGGAGGATTCCATCTGCCAACATATTGGTTAGCAGCCGAGCTCTTAATCACTGCATTCAGCAATTTAGAGCTAATCACTTTTGCTCTAGTGTTTTTCATAGCTATGAAGAACTTGACATTTCTTTATTCTTTCAGCAAGTTACTTTTTATATCCTTCTGTGGGCCTTAGGATAGCATCAAAAATTAAAATCATTATTAGTATATTCATTTGATAGTTCTTTTTTTGTACACAGCTGGTATGTTTCAGAAAGCCCTGGGATTAGAAATATGTTTGATGTGAAATTATTCCTAGGTGATTTTACTTCCCAGTGATCTTTGGAATTAAAGCCCATTCTCTGGCTTGTCTGTGGAATATAGATGCCTGGCCACAGACTTCATGCCAACTGCCTCGAGATCCAAAGTGTTTGTCTTACTTATCTAGTGCTGCTATAACAGAAATACTACAAGTGGATGGTTTTAACAAAGAGAAGTTTGTTTCCTTACAGTAAAGTAGGCTAAAAGTCCAAATTCAGAGCATCACCTCCGAGGGAAGGCCTTTTTCTCTCTGTAGGCCTTCTTCTCTTTGGTGTTTCCCCAGACTAGGAGCTTCTCTGTGCAGAGAACCCCAGTCCAAAGGACGTGCTCTGCTCCTGGCACTGCTTTCTTGATGGTATGAGGTCCCTTATTCTCTGCTTGCTTCCCTTTCCTTTTATCTCTTGAGAGATAAAAGGTGGTGCAGGCCACACCCCAGGGAAACTCCCTTTACATTGGATCAGGGATGTGATGTGGGTAAAGGTGGTGTTACAATCCCACCCTAATCCTCTTTAACATAAAATTACAATCACAAAATGGAGGCCAACCACACAATTCTGGGAATCATGGCCCAGCCAAATTGATACACACGTTTGGGGGGACATAATTCAAACCGTGACAGTGTTTAAATGGATTCTTTCACTGGTTGCTTTGCCCTCTTCCTAGGCCACAGATCTGCATTATCTCTTCCTAATGTCAGACTCTTTGACTCCATCTTTCATGAAATTCTTATTTTCATGGATTTTCTTACATGCCATCTCTACATACAGTATTTTGTAAATAAAGTAATAATATGGTAAGTCATAATTATGTAAAATTATGAAGTCTTTGAGGTGGTAGGTACCTTTGTTCTTGTGCTTGCTTGTGGTTCATGTTGCCCTCACTGCCACGTAATTGTCCTAGTATGTGATGTTTTATTGCCGTGGATTTGTTTGTCTCTCCTTTGTTATACTTATTATTTCCTTTGAAAAATAACCTCTCCTCTACTGGTATGCAGATTGACTTTAGCTTTATCCATCACGAATTTATCAATCATTTACAGTATGACTATCTTGTATGGGACACTATGGGAAAGACTCCAAAATCTATTTGATATTTGATGTAGCCTCTCCCCTTGAGGAGTTAAGGACTAAAGGATGACTTTTCTCGTATTCTTCCATACCAGTTGCCTTAGTCATCTAGTGTTGCTCTAACAGAAATACCATAAGTGGATGGCTTTAACAAAGATAAGTTTATTCTCTCACAGTCCAGTAGGCTACAAGTCCAAATTCAGGGCATCAGCTCCAGGAAAAGGCTCTCTCTCTCTGTCTCCCCTGGAGAAAGGTCCTTGTGATGCATCAGTCTTTCCTTGGTCTGGGAGTACCTCAGCTCAGGAACCTCAGGTCCAAAGGACACGCTGTGCTCCCAGCACTGCTTTCTTGGTGGTGTGAGGTTCCCATGTGTCTCTGCTCACTTCTCTCTTTCATATCTCAAAAGAGATTGCATTAAAACACTATCTAATCTTGTAAACCTCATCAGCATAACCTCATCACAGTGATAGAATTTACAACACATAAGGAGATCACATATAACCTCATCATAGTGATAGAGTTTACAACACATAAGGAAATCACTTCAGATTACACAATCATACAATACTGGGAATCATGACCTAGCCAAGTTGCTACACACATTTTTTGGGGGACACAATTCAATCCATGACACCAGTCTAAGCCATGGATATTAGAAAATTACAAGGAGTATGTTGATATTCCTTATTGGAATATTCAATATTTCTCTGGGTCTTTGTCCTCTTTGCCTATCTACTAGAGAGACAGAGGCAGACAAGGAGTCCTGGGAAGATTTTTGACCATATAATTTTGTCTTCTGTGTCTGAGTTTAATATTAATTCTTTACATAGTGAAAGTTCAGACTTCCACTTTCTCGAAGTCTGGTAGCAAACTTGGGATTTATTCCATCCTTTCTTCTAGTCGTCCTCCTGATTTCTAGGCTAGACCTGGGGATGACTAGTAGGAGTTAATGCATAAAACCCTAGGAAGTAATGACTAATTTTATCTGAAATATTCTATTATTAAATACATTAAGACATTTAAGAATAAAAATGGCTTGAAACTGTTAAATTCTTACTCTATGGATAGCTTTGGTCCTCAAAAAATTCTTCAAAGTTGTTATCTTACTGCTTTCCTCATTTTATAGATGACAAAAAGAAAACATGCCAAGGTTATGTAACATTCTAACTCCCGTCCCTGTCCTGCCTGTGTAATTTGGAATCTCCCATTCCCAGGAATTTCCAGTAGAGTTGACTTCCAGTGCATGCAAGTAACTTCTGGGAGAGATTATAGTTGTGAATAACCATCAGCCTGACTCTTAACAGCAGAGGTCCTTGGTCTGGAGAGCCCAGTCTAGTAGCCACCACACTTCTGCACGCATAAAGTCTACCTTTCTCCGTGAATCCCACATCTAACCAGGACCCAAGTGTGCCACCCAGCCAAGAGCCAGTTAGGCAAAGTAATGTGAAACACCCATTTGCACTTTATGACAGTCTGCTGGTCAGCGCAGCCTCCCTTTGCACAGCACATGTGTGTGAGGTCCTGGAGGCCAGGGCTGGAAATCCTGCACCCTTGGAAGCCTGTGGAGTGTGGATGTGGGGATATGGATGAGCAGTGTCCCACGCACAGGAGGGAGGCTTGGGCCACGGTCTGGCATGCTCTGGGGCTCCACGACACCTGGCCCCATCCCTGGAATTAAGCCAATGCCTCCCTGAATGTGTGCCTTCCATCTACATTTCTCCTGCAATCTGATCCCCCGCCACCGCCTCTCACAGCATGGAAGTCACCATTGTGGCAGTGACAACCATGTCACAGGACTCTAGACATCCAGGCTCAGGCTGACATTGGATGTCTTCTGTCCCAGGCTATGGCCCAATGCCTCAGGGTCCAGATGATGACTCCAGGGCCCTGGTAGCCTTTATTCCTGATCAAGTCCGAGGTTTGTGTGAGGGTCAGCCTGCCAGTTAGGCCTGGTGAGGGTCAGGTGGACGGGGCTAAGGTTGTTTACCATCACCATAGAGATGGCCTCTGGAAGCAGTGGGCGGAGCTTCTGACAGGCCCAGATCCCAATGAGTGGCCAATAGGAGCCAGCTGGCCTGCCGGGCTGCTTCCCCAGGGCACTTCATTTCGGCTTATGAGACTCAGCAGCCCCTTCAGTCTGTGATCACTGGCATTCATCCCACCCAGGGAAAGGCTTCGCAGAGGGCAGCGCCTGATGTGGAGAGGGTCAAGGCACTGGGTGAGCAAGGCAGTTTCCTCTTTTCCACTTCCTTGAGGACCTCAGTAGACAAGGTATCCCCACTCAGCCTCTATTCTCTCTCTCTCTGTGTGTCTGTCTCTCTGTGTCTGTTCTGCCACGTGTCTGATTTATTCTCCTGAGAAATGTCACAAATGGGAAAACAGGAGAGAGAGAGCCCAGAGATGGAAGAGGGATATTCTGTGGCGATATTGGTTGCCCATGGGCAGAGGATAGCAGGTAGGCCCTCTGGATGGACTTCAGGATCTGGGGCATTTTGGGAAGACTACACAAGCGTCAGACCCTGGCCTGGTTCCGTTTGTGCACAGATGGGATCCATTCCTGCAAGTGCTACCTCCAGCTGATACTTTGTATCCAGAATCCCCTCCCAGTAACCTAGGTCAAAAACACTCACACATAGTAGCGAGAGGACTCTCCTGGCTCTGAAGAGCCCAATTTGGTATCTCCCATTTCATTTTCTCACGCAGCCCACACCTCTCCTGCATGCATAAAGTCTGCCTTTCTCCATGAATCCCACATCCAACCAGGACCCAGTTGTGCCACCCACCCAAAGGCTGGTTAGGCAAAGTCATGTGAAACACCCATTTGCACTTTATGACCATCTGCTGGTCCTCAGCCTCTCGTGACATGGCGCATGTATGTTAGGTCCTGGAGGCCAGTGACGCAAATCCTGCGTCCTTGAAGGCCTGTTGAGTGTGGATGTGGGGATAATGGATGAGCAGTGTCCCACATGAAGGAGTGAGCTTTGGGCCTGGTGTGGCTGACTCTGGGGCTCCAAGCCACCTGGCCCCGTCATGGCCTTTGGCCGGTGCCTCCCTCAACGTGTGCACTGCATCTACATTTCTCCTGCCATCACTCTAAACCCGCTGCCAGTGCCTCTCACAGCGTGGAAGTCACCACTGTGTCAGTGACAGCCCATGTCACAGGTCTCTAGACATCCAGGCTCAGGCTGACATTGTGTCTTCTGTCCCATTCAATGGCCCCAATGCCTCAGGGCCCAGATGATGACTCCAGGGCCTTGGCGGCCTTTATTCCTGATCAGGTCAGAGGTCTGGTTGAGGGTTGGCCTGCCAGTTAGACCTGGTGAGGGATGGGTGGGCGGGGCTAAGACTTCTTTCCCATCACCATGGAGATGGGCTCCGGAAGCAGTGGACAGAGCTTCAGACTGCACCAGGTCGCAATGAATGAGGCAATAGCAGAGATGTGGCCAACATGGCGGAGTCCCCAGAACCCTTCTGGTTGGCCTGGAATATTTAGCAGCCCACTTCTGCTACTGGCCACGGAATTTGGGCTCACCAGGGGAAAACCTCGGCAGAGTGGAGCCCCTGATACTAGAGTTTCAAGGCACCGTGTGAGCAGGCCTGATACCTCTTCTCTACATACTTGAGTACATCAGTAGGCAAGGTATCCCCTCTCGGCACCTGTTTTCTCTCTCGCGCGCTCTCTCTCTGTGTCAGTTCCGCAACATCTTTAAATTGTTCTCTTGAGAAGTATGACAACAAGGACAACAGGAGAGGGGGCCTAGAGCTGAATGGGGGAACCCCTCTGGCTGTATGGTGTGCCATGGGCATAGAATATTAGGTAGGCCATCAGAATGGTCTTAGGGTGCTGAACCTGATGGGGCAGCTATAGCTGGGTCGGACCCTGGCAAGCTGGAGTTTGTGTGTATACGAGAGCCCCTCCAGCAAGTGCTCCCTAGCCGATGTTTTGTATGCAGATTCCCCACCCAGTGACCTAGGCCAAAAACAAGCACACATACCTGCAAGGGGCCTCTCCTGAGTCTGGAGAGCGCAATGTGGTATCCGCTATTTCATCCTCACAGCCCACAGCTCTCCTGGACGCATAAAGTCTGCCTTTCTCCATGAATCCCACATCCAGCCAGAAACCAAGTGAGCCACCCCACTAAGGGCCAGTTAGGTAAAGTCATGTGAAACATCCATTTGCACTTTATAAGCATCTGCGGTCCCAATCTCCCTTGGCACAGAGCATATGTGTGAGGTGCCAGAGGCCAGGGCTGGAAATCCTGCACCTTTGGAGGCCTGTGGAGTGTGGATGTGGGGATAATGGATGAGCAGTGTCCCACGCAAAGAAGGGAGCTTTGGGCCCGGTGTGGCTGGCTCTGGGACTCCACACCGCCTGGCCCTGTCATGGTCTTTGGCCAGTGCCTCCTTGAATCTGTGTACTGTATCTACATTTCTCCAGCCATCACTCTGAACCTGCTGCCAGCGCCTCTCACAGCGTGGAAGTTACCCTTGTATCAGTGACAGCCATGTTGCAGGTCTCTAGACATCCAGGCTCAGGCTGACATTGGGAGTCTTCTGTTCCAGGCAATGGCCCCAATGCTTCAGAGCCCAGATGATGAGTCCTTGTCCCTGGCGGCCTTTATTCCTGATCAACTAAGAGGTCTGTGTGAGGGTCTGCCCGCCATTTAGGCCTGGTGAGGGTCGGGTGGGTGGGGCAAAGGCTTCTTTACCATCACCATAGAGACGGCCACTGGAAGCAGTGGACGGAGCTTCTGACAGGGCTGGCTCATAATAAGGAGCCAACAGCAGTGAGCTGGCCTGCAGGGCTGCTTCTCTAGGGCACTTCACTTTGGCCTATGAGACTCAGCGGCCCCTTCAGGCCGTGGCCATGGCATTCATCCCACCCAAGGAAAGCCTTAGCAGAGGGCAGCACCTGTGTGCAGAGGGTCAAGGCACTGGGTGAGTAGGCCAGGTACCTCTTTTCCACTTACTTGAGGATGTCAGTAGGCAAGGTATTCCCACTCAGCCTCTATTCTCTTTCTCTTTCTTTCTGTCTCTCTTTCTGTGTGTTGATTCTGCCACATGTCTGACTTGTACTCCTGAAAGTATCACATATAGGAAAACAGGAGAGAGAGAGCCTAGAAATGGAAGGGGGATGTCCTGTGGCAGTATTTATTGCCCATTGGCAGAGGATAGCAGTAGCCCATCTGGATGGACTTCAGGATCTGGGACATTTTAGGAAAGCTTGTGTGCAGATGAGACCCACCCCCAACCCCCAGCAAGTGCTTCCTCTAGCTGATACTTTGTATCCAGAATCCCCTACCAGTTACCTAGGCTGAAAACACTCACACATACCTGCGAGAGGCCTCTCCTATGTCTGGAGAGATCAGTCTCGTATGCACCATTTCATCTTCTCATCCCATACCTTTGCTACACGCATCAAGTCAGCCTTTCTCCATGAATCCCACATCCAACCAGGACCCAGGTGTGCTACCCAGCCAAGGGCTGGTTAGGGAAAGTCATATGAAACACCTATTTGCACTTTATGACTATGTGCTTGTCCACAGCCTCCCATGGCACAGCGCATGTATGTTCCTGGAGGCCAGGGCCAGAAATCCTGCACCCTTGGAGCCCAGTGGAGTGTTGGTGTGCATATATGGATGAGCAGTGTCCCACCCTGTCTGTCTGCCTCTGGGGATCGTCGACCCCTGGCCCTTTCGCTGGCCTTTGGTCTGTGCCTCCCTGAATTTTTGCACTCCAGCTACATTTCTCCTGCCATCTCTCTGACCCCTTCACCACCACCTCTTTCAGCATGGAAGTGACAACAGTGGCAGTGACAGCCGTGTCACAGGTTTCTAGATATCCAGGCTCGTGTTGACCTTGGCTGTCTTCTATCTCAGGAAATAGCTCCAGTGCCTCAGAGCCCAGATGATGACTCCTGGGACCTGGCGGCCGTTATTCCTGATCAACTCAAGGTCTGAGTGAGGGTGGGCTGCCAGTTAGGCCTGGTGAGGATCGGGTGGGCAGGGCTAAGGTTCTTTTACCATCACCATGGAGGCCGCCTCCGAAAGCAGTGGACCGAGGTTCTGACAGGGTAAGCTCACAATGAGTGAGCCAAGGGCAGACAGTTGGCCTGCTGGGGTGCTTCCCCAGGGCCCTCTACTGTGGCCTATGAGACTCAGCAGCCCCTTCATGCTGTGGCCACAGGCCATCATCCCACCCAGGGAATGGCTTTGCAGAGGCCAGCGCCTGATGTAGAGAGGGTCAAGACACTGGGTGAGCAGGCCACGTACCTCTTTTCCACTTACTTGAGGACAACAGAAGACAAGGTATCCCCACTCAGCCTCTATTCTCTCTCTGTCTGTCTGTAGTCAGTTCTGCCACGTGTCTGATTTGTACTCCTGAGAAGGATCACAAATAGGAAAACAAGAGAGAGATAACCTAGAGATGGAAAGAGGATGGCCTCTGGCGATGTTGGTTGGCCATAGACAGAGGATAGTACTTATGCCATCTGGGTGGAATTCAGGTTCTGGGACATTTTGGGAAAGCTACCCAGGGGGAACACTGGCTTGGAGTGAGCCTTCTCCCATGGTCTGGCTGGCTCTGGGGCTCCACGACCCCTGTGACCCGTTACTGGCCTTTGGCCTTTGCCTCCCTGAATGTGTGCACTCCAGCTACATTTCTTCTTCCATCACTCTGATCCCGCCACATCCATATGATGTGGGCATATGGATGACAAATATCCCATGTGCAGGAGTGAGTCTTGAGCCCCAGTCTGGCTGCCTATGGGGCTGTAGGATTCCTGGTACCATCCCTGGGTCTTGGCCTGTGCTCCAGTGATCATGTGCACTCTAGTTATATTTCTGTTTTGCCTCCACCCTGAATCAAAGTCTGCAGGTGAACCCTGTAGCAATGTCAGCAGTGCCAGAGGTCCCTAGATGTGGAGGTTCAGGCTGACCTTGGCTGTCTTCTGCCCCAGGCAATGGCCCTAATGCTCAAAGTCCCAGGTGATTACATCTGGTGCATAGAGGACTTTATTCCACATCCCCTCAGTAGTCTAAATGAGGGTCTGCAGGCCATGAAGTTCAGGTGAGTGTCTGATGGGCAGGGCTAAGGCTTGTTTACCATCACCATGGAGACAGCCAACGGAAGAATTTGCAGAGCTTCTGACAGGGCCAGGTCACAATTAATGAGCAAATAGCAGAGATCTGGCCAGCCTGGCTAATTCTCCATGGCCCCTCTTGTTGGCCTATGGGAATTAGCAGCCACATCTGGTACTGTTCACAGAATTCCAGCTCACCCTGGGTATAGCTTGGCAGAGGGGAGTCCCCGATATTGAGAGTTTCAAGGCAAGGCTCTGAGAGAGCAGGCCGGATACCTCTTTTACACATTACTGAGTACTTCAGTAGACAAGGTATCGCCTCTTTGCACCTATTTTCTATGTGTCTCTCTGTGTGTCATTTCTGTGGCATCTTTAAATTGTCCTCCTGAGAAGTATCACAACAAGGACAGCAGGAGAGGGAGCCTAGAGCTGAAACAGGAAACACCTCTGGAGGTATTGTTTGCCCATGGGCATAGAGTGTGGGATATATGCCATTTAAACATGGCTGCACTATTGACAACAGCAGCCCCCACAGGCCTCTGTGCTGTATACGACATGTTGGAGACTTGCCAGCGATAAGAAAGAGATTAAGCACGACTTGTTTTCCCAAAGCTATTGCCCTGTTACTGATTGGCTTGTTTACCTGAATTCCTACTCCCTTGCCCGAAACTTATTGTTACTCACCCTAAACCCATTGTTCTGTTAATTGCTTTACTGCTTGCTGTATTGACTATAAAATAAACTCCTGGGACTGAAGTGGGGGTCGACTCCTCAGAGTGACCCTCCTGGCCCCACTTCTCTGTAAGAGTTGTGGCATGGCTGCGACAAAAGAGTACTATGTACCCCATCTGAATAGTCTTCAGGGTCCTCAGCCTAATGAGGAAGCTATACCAAGGGCGGACTCTGGCTAGCTGGAGTTTGTGTGCAGACTGGCCGCCCTCCACCCCCAGCCCATTCAGCTGATACTTTGGGTCCACAAAGCCCACCAAGTGGAACAGGCCGAAAACATTCACATAAACCCATGAGAGGCCTCTGCTCTGTCTGGAGATCACAAGAAATCTGCACTTCAGTGTTTCATCCCTTCAGTACTCACCTGGCACCCACTTATAAACTCTGCCTTTCTACATGAATTCCACATCTAACTCTGACCCCCCACAGTGTGACAATGAGACAGGCCTGGAGATTCATAGTCAAGTGAAACCCCCATTTGCATTTTTTTGCCGTCTGCTTCTTTGCAGGCAACAGAGGCACAAGGCATACATATAAAATACTGGAAACCAGGGCCGCGCATAGTGTCGCCCGGAGGGCTGAAGAGTGTTGATGTGGGCATATGCATGATAAATATTCCATGTGCAGGAGTGAGCCTTGAGCCTCAGTCAGGCTGGCTATGGGGATCTAGGATTCCTGGCACCATCCCTTAGCCGTAGCCTGGGCTCTCTTGAATGTGTGCTCTCTGCCTACATTTCTCTTCTCATCACTCAGATTTCGCCTCCACACATTATCGAAATCTGCAGGTGACCCCTATAGCACTGGAAGCAGTGACACAGGTCTCTAAATACGGAGACTCAGGATGATCATGGCTGTCTTCTGCCCCAGGCAATGACCCTAGTGTTCAAAGTCCCAGATGATTACACCTGGCCCATGGAGGACTTTATTCCAGATCCACTCAGAAGTCTAAGTGTGGGTCCACAGGGCATGGAGGCCAGCTGAGTGTCTGGTGGACTGGCTAAGGGTTGTTTGCCATCACCATGAAGACAGCCACTGGAAGCAGTGGGCGGAGCATCTGACAGGGCCAGGTCACAATGACTGAGCCAATAGCAGAGATCTGGATAGCCTGGCTGATTCCCCAGATCCCGTCTTGTTGGCCTATGGGACTTAGCAACCACTTCGTGTACTGGCCACAGAATTTCGGCTCACCTAGGGAAAAGCTTTGCAGAGTGAGGTCCCTGATATTGAGATTTTCAAGGTGCTGGGTGAGCAGGTTGGATACCTCTTTTCACATACTTAAGTACATCAGTATGCAAGGTATCCCCTCTAGGCACCTATTATCTGACTCTCTCTGTCTTTGTCTGTTCTGCAACATCTTTAAATTGTCCTCCTGAGAAATATCACAACAAGGACAGCAGGAGAGGGAGCCTAGAGCTGAAACAGGAAGCACCTCTGGAGGTGTTGTTTGCCCATGGGCAGGAATAGGAGGTAGCCCATCCGAATGGTCTTCAGGGTTCTGAGCCTGATGGGGAAGCTGTACTAGGGGCAGATTCTAGCAAGCTGGAGTTTGTGTACAGACGGGACCCCGTCCAGCCACTGCTTATTCAGTTGATACTTTGGGTCCACAAAGCCCACCAAACGGAACAGGCCAAAAACTTTCACACATACCCGTGAGAGGACCCTACTCTGTCTGGAGATCATAATCAATCTGCACTTCACCCTTTCATCCTCTCAGTACATACCTGGCACCCACCCATAAACTCTGCCTTTTTACATGAATGCCACATCCAACTAGGACCCACAGTGTGACACTAGCGAGGGGCAGGAGCAACATATTTAAGTGAAACCCCTACTTGCATTTTTTTTGCAGTCTGCTTCTCCGCAGCCTCCTGAGGCATATTGAATGTATGTAAGATCCTGGAAGACAGGGCCACACATCCTGTCTCCCGGAGGGCTGAGGAGTGTTGATGTGGGCATATGGATGACTGATGTCCCTTGTTAAGGAGTGAGCCTTGAATCCCAGACTGGCTGGCTACAGAGCTCTAGGATTCCTGGCATCGTCCCCGGGCCTTGGACAGTGCTCCTGTGAATGTGTGCACTCCAGCTACATTTCTCTTCCCATCACTCTGATTTTGCCTCCACCCATTATGGAAGTCTGTATGTGACCCCTGTAGCACTGTCAGTAGTGCCACAGGTCTCTAGATATGGAGGCTCAGGCTGACCTTGGCTGTCTTCTGCCCCAAGCAATAGCCCTAATGCTCAAAGTCCCAGATGATTGATTACACATGACCTGTGGATGATTTTATTCCAGATCCACTCAGAGGTCTAAGTGAGCGTGCCCTGGCCATGGAGTATAGGTGTCACGTGGGTGGGCTAACACTTGTATACCATCACCATGGAGACAGCCTCGGGAAGCATTGGGCGGAGCTTCTGATAGGGCCAGGTCACAATGATTGAGCCAGTAGTAGAGATGTGGCCAGCCTGGTTGATTCCCCAGGGCTCCTCTTGTTGGCCTATAGGACTTAGCAACCACTTCGTGTACTGGTCACAGAATTTCGGCTCACCTAGGGAAAAGCTTGGCAGAGGGGAGGCCCTGTTACTAGAGTTTCAAGGTGCTCAGTGAGCAGGCTGGATATCTCTTTTTCACACACTTGAGTAGATCAGTGTGCAAGGTATCCCCACAAGGCACCTATTTTCTCTGTCTCTCTCTGTGTCAGTTCAGTGACATCTTTAAATTGTCCTGAGAAGTATTGCAACAATTATAGCAGAAGTGGGAGACTAGAGCTGAAAGGGGGAACACCTCTGGCAGTATTGTCTGCCCATGGGCATAGAATAGTAGGTAGCCCATCTGAATGGTCTTCAGGGTCCTGATCCTGCTGGGGAAGCTATACCAGGAGCAGACTCTGGCAAGCTGGGGTTTGTGTGCAGATGGGACCCCGTCCAGCCACTGCTCATTCAGCCGATACTTTGGTTTCAGAAACCCCACCAAGTAGAACAATACCGAAAACATTCACACATACCCCTGAGAGGCCTGTGCTTTACCCTCCACTTTACCAAACGTGATGTCGTTCTCCAATTACTGATCCTTCCTGATAACAGGTCCAAAGTATGTGAAATGAAGTCTCTTATTTCTTGCTTCTAAGAAGCATTCTGGCTGTACTTCTCCAAGACAGATTTGTTCATTCTTTGGTAGTCCATGGTATATACAATATTCTTCACCAACACCACAATTCGAAGGTATCAATTCTTCTTCAGTCTTCCTTATTCGTTGTCCAGCTTTCATATGCATATGAGGCGATTGAAAACAGCATGGCATACATCAATTGGTCCGAATCACCTGGAGTAAAGGAGAATGAAGAACACCAAAGACAGAAGGAAAGTACTAGCTCAAGAGACAGAAAGGTCCACATAAACCAGAGACTTCATCAGCCTGAGACTAGAAGAACTAGATGGTGCCGGTCTACCACTAATGACTGCCCTGACAAACAACATAACAGAGAGTCTCTGATGGGGCAGGAGAAAGGTATGGTGTAGAAATAAAATTTTAGTAAAAATACTAGACTTAATTGTCTGACTGAACTGGAGGAACCCCGGGAAGCATGGTCCCCAGACTCTCTGTCAACTCAGAACTAAAACAATTCCTGAGGCCAACTCTTCAAAGATTGGACTGGACTGTGGGATATAAAATGATATTTGTGAAGAGTGTGCATATTAGCTCAAGTAGACATATGAGACTAAATGAGAAGCTTCTGTACAGAGGTGAGATGAGAAGGCAGAGAGGGTTAAGAGCTGGTTGAATGGACATGGGAAATCAGGGGTAGAAAGGAGGAGTGTGCTGTCATAGTATAGGGAGAGCAATTAGGGTCACATAACAATGCATGTATAAATTCTTGTATGAGAAACTAAACTTGAAATGTAAACTTTCACTTAAACTACAACAATAAACAAACAAAAAAAGGCAAAACCATGGCTTGGGTCTGGCGCACCTTAGTCCTTAAAGTGACATCTTTGCTTTTTAACGCTTTAAAAAGGGCTTTTGCAGCAGATTTGCTCAATGCAATTCTCCATTTGATTTACTGACTTGCTTTCATGGGTGTTGATTGTGGATCCAAGTAAAATAAAATCCTTGACAACTTCAATCTTTTCTCTGTTTATCATGATGTTGCTTATTGGTCCAGTTGTGAGAATTTTTGTTTTCCTTACGTTGAGATGTAATCCATAGTGAAGGCTGAGGTCTTTGATCTTCATCAGTAAGTGCTTCAAGTCCTCTTCACTTTCAGCAAGCAAGGTTGTTTCATCTGCATCTCAGATTGTTAATGAGTCTGCCTCCAATCCTGATGACCTGTTCTTCATATAGCCCAGCTTCTCAGATTATTTGTTCAGCATACACATTGAATAAGTATGGTGAAAGGATACAACCCTGACACACATCTTTTCTGACTTTAAACCACACGGTATCTTCTTGTTCTGTTTAAAGGACTGTCTCTTGGTCTAAGTACAGTTTACTTATAAGCACAATTAAGTGTTCTGGAATTACCATACTTCACAATGTTATCCATAATCTGTTATGATCCACACAGTTGAATGCCTTTGCATAGTCAATAAAACACAGGTAAATATCTTTCTGGTATTCTTTGCTTTCAGCCAGGATCCATCTGATATCAGCAATTTTATCCTTGGTTCCATGTCCTCTTCTGAATCCGGCTTGAATTTCTGGACTTCCCTATCGCTATACTACTGCAGCCACTTTTGAATGATCTTCAGCAAAATTTACTTGCACGTGATATTAATGATATTATTCAATTAGGTTGTATCTTGAGCCAATCTCTTTTGTGATACAAAGAAGCAAGCAGAGAGACAGAGGAACCTCCTACCACCAAGAAAGCAGAGCCGGGAGTGGAGCACATCCTTTGGACCTGGGGTTCCTGAGCTGAGACTCTCCTAGACCAGGGGAAGTTTGGTGACAAGGACCTTCCCCCAGAGCCTACAGAGACAGAAACCCTTTCCCTGGAGCTGGCACCCTGAATTTGGACTTCTGACTTCCGAGATAGACTGTGAGAGAATAAATTTGTTTGTTAAAGCCATCCATTTGCGGTGTTTCATTAGAGCAGCACTGCATAGCTGAGACAACTCCCATGTCCTATTTTTTTGTTTATTTTTATTAATAGACTTTTTTTTTAGAGCAGTTTTAGGTTTACAAAAAATGTAGACAAAGTACAAAGAGTTATCTTCATGTTTTTATCTGATCTGGGCTCTGGGGCACAGAATTAGATTAGTTACAATACTTGGATCGAGGCACATTCTCTTCATTGGCCTGTAATTAGCCTGCTTTTTTATTTTTTAAATCTGTTTAGTAGTAAATTAAATAATAATGATCCGCCAGGAAAAATGTGATCTAGAACCTGATAAACTTACAACTTCCTAAACCATCCCTCCCTTGCTTCTTACCTGACACCATCACTATCCTGAACCTTGGGTTTGCCATTCTATTGCTTTCCTAAAGTATAGTTTTATCCCATATAAATGTGTATATATACATATATATATAGAGAGAGAAAATTTAGTTTTATTTGTATTTTTGAGGGAAAAACTAAGTCCCATGTCCTGTTTTGATAGTATATGGAACGGGCAGGAATAGCTGTCACATACTGAGAAGGGCTTAGAAACTTAGGTTGTTTCCATCTTTCTGCTATTGTGACTAATGCTACAATGAACATGGGCGTGCATATGTCTATTTGTGTGACTGCTGTTATTACTCCAGGATATAATGCCAAGAGTGGGATTTCTAGATAGTACGGTATTTCTGTTTCTAGCTTTTTAAGGAGGCATCATATCATTATCCATAGTGGTTGTATCATTTTACATTCCTACCAGCTGTGCATAAGAGTTCTGATCTCCTTGAAACCTCTCCAACATTTGTTATTTTCTGTATATTATTATTAGTGGTAGTACCAGTAACATCAGCGTGAGATGGTATCTCATTTTAGTCTTGATTTGCATTTCTCTAATGGCTAATGATCACAAGCATTTCTCCATGTGTGTGTTAGTTGCCTGAATGTCTTCTTTGGTAACATGTCTGTTCATATCCTTTGCCCATTTTTTAATTGGATTATTTGTCTTTTTGTCATTGAGGTGTTGAAGTATTGTATCGATTTCAGAGCTTAGACCTTGTCAGATATGTCACAGCCAAAAATTTTTCCGCAGTCTATAAGTTCTCTTTTTACTCTTTTGATGAAATCTTTTGATGAGTATAAGTGTTTAATTTTTAGAAGCTCCCAGTTATCTGGTTTATCTTCTGATGTTTGTGCAGTGTTACTTACAGTTTGTATTCTATTTATGCCAAGTATAAGGCCCCTACCATTGTCCCTATTTTTTTCTTCCATGTTTTTTTCATTTTAAGTTTTATGTTTAGATGTTTGTTCCATTTTGGATTAGTTTTTGTGTATGGTGTGAGGTATGGGTCCTGTTTCTTTTCTTTTTTTTTTTTTTAACAGGTGGACATCAGTTTTGCCAACTCACTTGTTAAACAGACTGTCTTTTCCCCACTTAATGGGCTTTGGTCCTTTGTTAATAGTCCTAAATTTTGATAAGCCCAAATGACAGATAGATTTGTTATACCAATTCACTAAGAGCAGAAATTATGTAAACAAATTCACTTGTTTTAAAAGACAGAAAAAAGTAGTACTTTCCTGAAATCACTTATAAACATAAATTTTGAAAGCAAAGTGTAACAAAAATAGCGATGAAATAAAACAAAATCCTAAAGATAAATCTCACTGAAGAATGACCATCTTAAAATAAAGCATTGGACTTTATCTAGAACATAGTGGATGTAATTTGAGAACAGCAGTCTTAAAATACAGACATAGTATGCACTTGTGCCCAAGAGGTTGTTCTTGGACTGTGCTTGAAGAGTTTTAATTCCATCTTTAACCATGCACAGGAGGTGAATCCAGGAGAATAGTCATAACCCCCCAAGGCCCCACTCTTTTAAACTGTGAAATAATCAATACCAACATCTGTTCACTGGATTTTTATAGCAGTTCCTAGAACATTGTATGTTTGCAGTAGTATTTTTATTACTCATAATTTTAAAAAAAATGGAAGTATAACAGGTAGAGAAGCATCATGCACATTGATTTCAGCATGGCTCAACAAGAGAAAATCATTTATTATTACTCTAATTAATGGCCCCTGAACAAACCACTTGATGATCTTGCAATATTTTTTCCAAAACCTGTTAATATAACTAAACATTAGATCCTGATTTAAAGATTAATATCTGTAACTAAAATACATAAACAAATGAAGATTATTTATATGCATCATTTGCGACACTATAATTTATATAATAAAACCCAAGAAGCATGGACATTGAAGGCAGAAATTAGATTGGATATCACCCATTATTTTATTTCACATATTGTGGATATACCTATATATGTTCACCCACTCCTCATGTATCAACGTGGTTATGTTCCAAACACCAGGTAGTTATGCGAAAATGAAAGATGACCACATCAGATTACAAAATGGAGAATGACTACATCATTACATAACTGCCAAATTACATCGTTACATAATTGCCAAACCACTGAGAATCATGGTCGAGCCAAGTTGTCACCTAACTTTAACCATCACGGCGGCCTTAATCTTGCCTCACACCTTGGCATTCGTTGCTGCTAGACGTATGTTGTTGTTTAATGGGCAAAATAGTCAGATAGTAGATTTTTTACTATTATCATAAGTGTGCAATGTTGGATGATAAGACAGTCAATAAGTGAGGAGTAGGTGTTTATATTTTTACAATTATAGATATAGAGAAATAATAGACTAAAAACTAGCAATTAACTTTTACTTACAACAATTACTGTTCCAGATAACAGATCTTGTTTAACGACAAATTTTGCAGTTTTATATACAGAAAGTATTAATTTGATATCCGAGATTCAGGGTTTTTAACTCTCTTAGATTTTTTTCCTTTTATTTTAATTTAGATCAAGGTTTACAGAACAAATAGTTTCTCATCAAACAGTACACTTATTGTTTTATGACATTGGTTAACAACCCCACAACATGTCAACCCTCTCCCTTCTCGACCTTTTTCTTTTTTTCTGGTGAAAATATACATAGCCAAAGATACACCATTTCAAAAATTTCTGCATGTACAGTTCAGTGACATTGATTACGTTCTTCCAGTTGTGCCGCTATTCTCACTTTAGATGAATGTTTACAGAACAAAATAGTTTCTCATTAAACCGTACACATGTTGCCCTATAACAATCGTTAACAACCCTTCTACATGTCAACACTGTCCTTACTCAACCTTGGGTTCCCTATCACCAGCTTTCCTTCCCTTCTGCCTTCTAGTCCTTGTCCCTGGACAGCGGTGCCTCATTAGTCCTGTTTTGTTTTATGGGGCTGTCCAATCCCCGGCTGAACGGTGAACCTCGGAAGTGACTTCGCCACTGAGCTAAAAGGGTGTCTGGGGGCCATACTCTCGAGGTTTCTCCAGTCTCTTTCAGGCCAGTAAATCTGGTCTTTTTTGTGTATGTTAGAATTTTCTTCTACATCCTTCTCCAGCTCTGTCCACAACTCTCGGTTGTGTCCCGGTCAGAGCAGTCAGTGGTGGCAGCCGGGCACCGACTAGCTGTACTGGACTCAGTCTGGTGGAGACCTTGGTTGCTGTGGTCCCTTAGTCTTTGGACTAAACCTTTCCTTGTATCCTGTTCTCTTCATTCTCCCTTGCACGTGAAGGGATGAGCCCAGTGGAGTATCTTAGATGGCTGCCAACAGGCTTTTAAGACCCCAGACGCTACTCACCAAGGTAGAATATAGAACATTATCTTTATAAACTGTGTTATGCCAATTGAGCTAGATGTTCCCTGAGACAATGGTCCCCATAGCCCTCCGCCCAGCAATTCAGTCCCTCAGGGAGTTTGGATGTGTGTGTCTATGGAGCTTCCATGACCTTTCCTTGTACAAGTTGTGCTGGTTTCCCCTGTATTGTGTACTGTCTCATTCTTCACCCAAGATACCAGTTATCTGTTGCCTATTTGATATTCCCCCCCCCCATCCCTCGTAACCAACAAAGATTGTTACTATTTGTGTGGAAACGTTTTCACGAGCATTTCCTCTATTCGAGTGATGACCCTTATTTCTCTAGGATATATTCCTAGGAGTGGAATTGCTGGATTGAATGGTATGTCTATTTCTATCTTTCTGAGGACGCACCATATCATTTTCCAAAATGGTTGTATCATTTTGCATTCCCACTGGCAGTGCATAAGAGTTCCCATCTCCCCGCAGCCCCTCCAACATTGGTTATTTCCATTGTTTTTGATTCGTGCCAAAAATGCCGGGCTGAGATGGTATCTCATTGTGGTTTTAATTTGCATTTCTCTAATGGCTAGTGATTGCGAGCATTTCCTCATGTGTCTGTTGGCCATTTGAATGTCTTCTTTGGTGAAGTGTCTGTTCATTTACTTTGTCCATTTTTTAATGGGATTATTTGTCTTTTTGTTGTAGAGCTGTTGGATTTTCTTGTAGATTATGGAGATTAGACATTTGTCTGACTTGTACAGTCCAAAATTTTTTTCCCAGTCTGTAGGTTCTCTTTTGACTCTTTTGATGAGGTCTTTTGAAGAGCATAGGTGTTTGATTTTTAGTAGATCCCAGTTATCTAGCTGATCTTCTGGCATTTTTGTGTTGATGGTTATGGTTTGTATCATGTTAATGCCCTGTAGTAGGGCCTGTAGCATTGGTCTTATTTTTTTCGTCTATGAACTTTATAGTTTTTGGCTTTATATTTAGGTCCTTGATCCATTTTGAATTAGTTTTTGTATATGGTGTGAGGTATGGGTCCTGTTTTGTTTTTTTGCAGATGGATATCCAGTTTTGCCAGCACCGTTTGTTAAAAAGACTGTCTTTTTCCCAGTTGATGGACTTTGGGCCCTTGTCGAAGATCAGGTGACCGTAGGTGGATGGATTTACATCTGAGTTCTCAATTCTGTTCCATTGGTCAATGTATCTGTCGTTGTACCAGTACCAGGCTGTTTTGACTACTGTAGCTGTATAGTAGGTTCTGAGGTGAGGTAGTGTGAGTCCTCCAAATTTATTCTTCTCCAATAGTGCTTTACTTCTTCGGGGCTTCTTCCATTTCCATGTAAAGGTAATGATTAGTTTTTCCATTTCTTTGAAGAATGTTGTTGGTATTTGGAACTGGACTGCATTGTATTTGTAAATTGCTTTGGGTAGAATTGTCATTTTCACAATGTTGAGTCTACCTATCCATGAGCATGATATGTTTTTCCATATATGTAGATCCCTTTGGATTTCATGCAGTAGTGTTTTGTAGTTTTCTTTGTATATGTCTTTTACATCCCTAGTTAGATTTATTCCTAAGTATTTTATTTTTTTAGGGGCTATTATAAATGGTATTGTTGTCCTGATTTCCTTTTCATCGTTCTCCTTATTGGTGTATAGGAATCCAACTGATTATTTTATGTTTATCTTGTATTCTGCTACTCTTGTGAATCTATTATTCCCGTAGTTTTCTTGTGGAGTCTTTAGGCTTTTCTATGTACAGTATCATATCGTCCACAAACAAGGACAGTTTAACTTCTTCATTACCAATTTGTATGCCCTTTATTTCGTTTTTGTGCCTTATTGCTGTAGCTAGAACTTCCAGCACAATGTTAAAAAGGAGTGGTGATAAAGGGCATCCATGTCTTGTTCCTGTTCTCAAGGGGAATGTTTTCAGCCTCTCTCCTTGAAGAATGATGTTGGCCGTTTGTTTTGCATAGATGCCCTTTATTATGTTGAGAAATTTCCCTTCTATGCCTATTTTGTTGAGAGTTTTTGTCAGCAACGGGTGTTGAACTTTGCCGAATGCCTTTTCTGTGTCAATTGAGATGATCATGTGATTCTTTTCTTTCATTTGTGTGGTAGATTATGTTGATTTGCTAGTGTTGAACCATCCTGACATACCTGGTATGAATCCTACTTGGTTGTGCTGTATTATTTTTTTGATATAATGCTGAATTCTATTGTCTAGAATTTTGTTGAGAATTTTTGCATCTATATTCATGAGAGATATTGGTCTGTAATTTTCTTTTTTTGTGGTGTCTTTGCCAGGTTTTGGTATCAGAGTTATGCTGGCTTCATACAATGCATTTGGAAGTATCCCTTCCTTTTCTATGTTCTGATATAGTTTGAGTAGTGCTGGTGTACGCTCTTCTCAAAATGTTTGTTAGAATTTTCCAGTGAGACCATCTGGGCCAGGGCTTTTTTTTTGTTGGGAGGTTTTTTATTACCTTTTAAATCTTTTCTCTTTTATTGGTCTGTTTAGATTTTCAGCATCACTTTGTGTTAGTTTGGTAGGTAGTGCATTTCTAGAAATTTCTGTATTTCCTCTAGGTTTTCAAATCTGTTGGAGTATAGTTTTTCGTAATACTCTGTTATGATCCTTTTTATTTCCGTTGGGTCTATTGTAATGTCCTCTATTTCATTTCTTGTTTGAGTTATTTGCATCCTCTCCTGTTTTTCTTTGTCATTTTGGCTAGTGGCTTGTCAATTTCCTTGACCCTTTCAAAGAATCAACTTTTGGTTTTGTTGATTCTTTCTATTGCTTTTCTATGCTCTATTTGATTTATTTCTGCTCTGATCTTTATTATTTCCTTTCTTCTGGTGGTTTTAGGCTTTTTTGCTGTTCTCTATTTGTTTGAGTTGTGCAGCTAGTATTTTGATTTTGTCCCTTTCTTCTTTTTTGATGTTTGCATCTATTGCTATAAATTGACCTCTGACCACTGCCTTTGCACTGTGTCACAAAAGTTTTGGTATGATATGTTTTCATTCTCATTTGATTCTAGGAATTTTTTGATTACATCTTTGATTTCTATTTCCCAGTGGTTTTTAAGTGGGTGTTATTTAGTTTCCATGTAATTTATGTTTTTCTTGCTCTTCCTGTTGTTAATTTCTACTTTGATGGTGTTGTGATCAGAGAAGATGCTTTGTATTATTTCAGTGTTCTGGATTTTGTTAAGGGTTGCTTTGTGGCCTAAGATGTGGTCTATTCTGGAGAATGTTCCATGTGCATTGGAAAAGAATGTGTACTTTGCAGCTCTTGGAGTGTTCTATATATGTCTATGAGGTCAGGTTGGCTGATTGTGGCCTTTAGATCTTCTGCTTCTTTGCTGAGTTTCTTTCTAGATGTTCTGTCCTTTACCGAGAGTGGTGTGTTGAAGTCTCCTACTATAATTGTGGAACGGTAAATTTCTCTTTTGAGTGCTGTTAAAGTTTATTTTCTGTATTTTGGATCCCTGTCATTGGGTGTGTAGATGTTTATTATGGTTATGTCTTCATGCTGGATCATCCATTTAATCATGATATAATGCTCTTCTTTGTCTTTTATGGCAGATTTTGTTTTAAAATCTATTTTATCTGAGATTAGAATTGCCACTCCTGCTCTTTTTTGGTAGCTGTTTGCTTGATATATTTTTTCCATCCTTTGATTTTTAATAAATTTATGTCTTTATTTCTAAAGTGTGTCTCTTGTAGACAACATATTGATGGATCCTGTTTTTTGAATCCATTCTGTCACTCTCTGTCTCTTTATGGGTGCATTTAGGCCATTTACATTCAGTGTAATTATTGATAGGTTTGAGTTTATTGCTGTCATTTTGTAGTGCTTTTTTTGTGGTGCTGAAAATTTCTTTGTTCCTCTTACTCTCTTGTGCTGAGTTCCTTTTGTTTGTGGATGTTTTTTCATTTTGTTTTTGTAGGTTTTGTTTTTACTGAGACTTTATGGTTTTCTTTATTTTGATGAGTAGTTTTGTTAACTTTCTTTGTGGTTACCTGCTTTTAAATGTATACCACATAATTCAGGGTTTCTTCATTTTTATTTGCTCTTTTTTCTGATTTTTCCTCAAACAAATTTGCATCCATGTGTTTGTCTTCAATTTCACTGATCCTGTCTTCCATTGTTTCAAACCTTTTCCTCAGCCCTTCTATGACACTGTCCATTTCTGAAATCTTGTTGTTTATCTGTTGGATTTCTAATTGTTGTTTTTGTATGATTTCTAGTTGTAAACTTATTTTAGCATTTTGTTCCTGTATTATTTTCCTGAATTCTTCTTTTTTTTTGGTCTCCGTTTTCCATGAATTTGTCAATTTTTTCCTCATTGTTGTCTGCTTTTTGCTTCAACTCTTGGATAGCTCTGAATATTAGCGATTTGAATTCCCTATCAGGTAGTTTTAGTGCCTCTTCTGCTGGAAAGTCATCTGGTGTTTTATTTTGGATGCCTACTGGAACCATCCTGTCCTTTTTTTTATATGTTTTGATATTGTCTGCTGTCTTCAGGACATTCAGTAGTTATTTTCTTCATTTATAGATTGTAGATTTGTTTCATCCTGCTTTTTTTATTTTGTTCTGTCTGAGCAAGCAGGATGTGCATTCTTTGTTGTTTGCTCATCTGTGAACATATTATTTTTCACCTCCTCATCCAGTGGGCAAGGCCAGTTGCTCAACTATGGTGCAGCAGGGCAGATCCAGCTGAAGGGGATGGGCTGTTTGTGGCATGTACTGGGGCTGACAAGGTGAGCTGGGGTCAGTGCAGGGCAGGTTCCTATACGTCATGCCTGTGCTCCGTGGAAGTGCAATGTGTAGCATTCGGAGCAAATAGGCAGGATGGAGGGGGAGGGGGAAGGGGATGGGGAGGTTGTGATGTATGGAGTTAGATTGGGTATGGAAAAGAAGAGAGAGAGGAGAGAGAAACAGGAGCAAAAAAATAAAAGGTGCTGAGGGAGCTGCCATTGGAGTGGAGAGACAAGAAACCAGAAATGAAGAAAAACAAGAAGTTAAAAATTAAAAAAAAAGGCCCCAGGCCCCCTGCAACACTGCTGCACAGACTGGAGAAGCAGCTCCCAGACCATGCAGTACATCCTGGCTAGAAGGGGTAGAGATGGCACAGAGCACCAGGTATTCTGGAGACAGGAGAAGAAGGTAAGTAGAAAGAAGGGAGAAACCAAGAAATGAAGAAAAATAAAAAGGAAAAAAGAGAGATAACAAATGAAAAGAAAAAGGAAAAAAATAGCCCCCAGAGGTCCCACTAGTGTGGCTGCACAGACTGGGGAAGAAGTTCTCCAGCTGAGCAGTGCTTCACAGCCTGTCAAGTGGAAGCAAAGGTGGCACACAGAGTTAGGTGTTTGAGAGAAAGGAGAGGGAGGAGGTGAGAGGAAGGGAAGAAATGAAAAAAGGCCAAAAAAAGCAACACCAGTGACAAAGAAATGGCAATGAAGAAGCTGGCCGATGTGGGTAGGGAGAATCTGCATGGTACAGAATCAGTACCTTTCGTGCCGTGGTCACACCCTGCCAGGAAGAAGCAAATCAGCCCTCTGGGAAGCCAGGAATCAACCCACTGGGAAGTCTCAAATTGGCCAGCTGGGAAGTGATGAAGGTGGAGCAGGAAAGAGGCAGGGTAGAGGTTGGGAAATCATGTCTCGCTGGTTATGGAGTGCTCTGTCTCCTACTGGGAGCTCCGTGAATCTGCTTTTCTGTACTCACTGACTGCCAATCTCTGCAGGAGTCCAAGATGGTGGATCTGTGCTGCATTAGCTGATAGGGGACCTCCACTAGTAAGTCTCCCCACTCTCTGTTCTCTGTCAGTTTCTTATTCCATTCAGTGCTTAGTTGAATTCTTTATCTCTTCATTTGATGCTTAGTGTTCCAGGATTGACGTTTGTCTCTGTTTTACTTAGTTTTTCAGATTTTTGCTGTGGGGGGACAGCGTGGTGCTTCTGTCTATAGCGCCATGTTGGCTCTGCTTTATTTTTTATGTATTTTATACAGTCAATGTATAATAGGAGATTTCCTAATCATTTTTTTTTCCATCTAGAATATCTCATTTGAGTTTTTTTTTTTGTCTGAAAATGTCTACATTTCACCTTTGTCTTAAAAGATATTTTTGCTAGATATACAATTCTAGTTGCTTGTTTTTTCCTTTTAGTGCATTGTATTATCAGCCCATTGTCTTCTAGCTGCCAATGAAAAGTCAGCTAATAGGTGCTGTTTTGTAGGTGACATATTTTTGCTCTCATCTCTGTTTTTTGGTGTTTTGCAGTTTTACTACGTGTCTAGCATTTTTTTGTTTCTTTTTGAATTTACCCTGCTTGGGAGTCCTTTGACATCCTGAATCTGAGGTTACTGTCTTTCAACAGCTCTGGAAAATTCTTCACTATTTTTGTCTTCATTATTGTTTCTTCCCCACTCACTCCCTTTCTTCTTCTGTGACTCTGAATAGAGTCCCTCACTCTAGCTTCTCTGTCCTTTAACATCTCTTACACATTTTCTAATTTTTGTCCTCTAGGCTGCAATTCAGATAATTTCTAAAGATATATTCATAATTAGTTGTCTCTTTAGCTGTGTCTGACCTGCTGCTAAGTTTATCCACTAAGTTTTACTTTCAAATATATTTTTTATTTCTAGAAGTTCTATGTTTTTACAAATCAATTTGATCAGTTTCCTGCTTCTTACACAAATTTTCAATTCTCTCTTTTATTTATTTAAACATATTAAGCATATTTATTTTATATACTGTGTCTGATTATTCCAGTATTCAAGTTGTTCCAAGACTGATTCTGCTAATAATTGTTTCTGTAGGCTCTTGGTCAGCATTACCTGTTTCTTTGTGCATTTTGTGATTTGTTTACTATCAGTGCATATTTATTACCCTTAGAAATAAGAGTCCTGTATTTCTGTTTTATTTCATCCTTATAAAATGTCTATTTTGTGTGTAAGTTTTAAAATGTACATGATATATTTATATAGTTGTATATCAATTTCATTTATAAATGAGTAAATATAAACTTATCAGAAGTACACACTCAAAAATGTTTATGACTGGGGTTTGCGATAAAGAAAGTTCGGAGACCCCATCTTAGAGTCACTATACGGACCTTCTCCTCCCTCTCCATGCCTGGGGAGGTCATCACAGCAGAAGGGAGACTTGTAACGTCTCCAGCTTCCTGGGGATCTCCAGGCTTCTCTCTTCTTTTCCTTATTAGGCAGAGTCTACGAAAACTATGCAAATGTAACTGATTATTTTTGTCTCCTGAAAGAGTCTTGAAAGCTTCCTGGGGGTGTGCTTACATCTTCGAGGCCATGGCTGTTTGGTATATGTTATGGATTGAATTATATCTCCCAAAAATATGTATTGCAAATCTTGGCTGCTAACCAAAAGGTTGGCGGTTTGAATCCACTAGCTGCTCCTTGGAAACTGTATGGAGGCAGTTCTACTGTGTTCTTATAGGGTCGCTATGAGTCGGAATTGACTCAACGGGAATTTTTTCTTTTAATACCTGTGGTTGTAATTCCATTTGGCATTAGGGTTTTCTTTGTTATGTTTATGAGGCCATATCAGTGTAGGGTCTGTCTTAAGCAAATCTCTTTTGAGATTAAAAAAATGAGCAGAGTAGTCACAGAAGCAAGGAAGCACAGATGGGGGAAGATAGATGCTGCACCACATAAAGATCGCCAAGGAACAGAGGAACAGGAGCTGAAAAGAGACAAGGACTTTCCCCCAGAGCCAACGGAGACAGAAAGCATTCCTCTAGAGCTGTTGCCCTGAATTCAGACCTCTAGTATTCTGAACTATGAGAAAATAAATTTCTATTCCTTAAAGCTGTTCACTTGTGGTATTTCTGTTATAACAGCACTAGGAATTCAAGACAGTATGTATCTTTCTGTGTATCCAATAGCACATGGGGCTATGATGCTGACTCCAGACCATCTGGCCACTTGGTATGATACCCTCTACACAGAGCCAGAAGGTTAAGTAGTTGTGCTCACACCTCTCCTCCAATGCCTTTCTTCTTGGCGGGTTTTACTTGAGACGAACCCCTTTCACTCTAAAGGGTTTTTTTTTTTTTTTTTATATTGGAGATGAGACTTTTGACTAAGAAATACTTGCTTTTGTTTGACTGATAGGATCTTAGCAAAGAAGATGCATTTCAGGCGTTACTGGCTAACGTCCTGGCTGGGAAGAGCAATAACCTCATTAATGAATTATCTCCTACTTACAAGGCAAACTCAACTCATTTGTTTCCTTAAAAAGATGTTGTAATTGATTAAAGGTGGCCATTAGTAACCATAAAAAAATGCATCTATTCACCTTTCAAAAATGTTTGATGTTTGCATTTTATTCTAGGAAGCCAAACAGTCAGTGCTTTTGAACACCCAGTATGTCTCCAAGTTATCTTAACGGTGGTCTCACAGTTCTTAATTATATAATAATTACAATAACTAAATTATTTAAGTATACCTGAATTTAATAAATAGATCTAGAGATATCCATTTGTAACCCTTAAAATGGGAAACAATGCTAACTTTTGGCTAAATTACATGTAATTTAGTGGTGATTATGTTATTGAGGAAAGAATTCACAAGCACGTTTATATCCAAGATAATGAATCTGACTTTAACAAAGCACTTCACTAAAGCTTCAGAACCAAAATGGAATATATCATGCCAATTTCAGAACCTGAAACAAAAACCAAATACTAATTTTTACAAAAAGGGCTTCAAAGTTTCATTAACCAAAAAAAAAAAAAAAAAAAAAAAAATCTACTGAGTCGGGTTGAATTGGATCCCAACCCTAAGTATTATTAAAATAACTGACTTGGGAAATCAAACTTATAGAGTGAACTTGAAGCAGAACTCCATACGTCCTGATTATAGATAACAGGGGCCTGCTTTATAAGCTAAATGGGGACTTTTTGAGAGGGAATGATAGTCATGCTATCAGGCAACAAAATTATATGACTCACTGGATTAGCGTTCAGAGGGAAGGTACAAGTGTGCCGAGAATGACAATGTGTTCCCTGACCCTCCTGTGGTGACCAGAAACTGCTAGTTCTTCTCAGGCACAGCAGATATGTGTCCATCTAATCATTCTACAAGAGGTCTAATTTATGGTTGTTCATTTCAGCCTGGCTGAGACTGGTCATGTGGGGCACCCAACAAGCTGGACTAACTGTATCACAGGTCACTTTTTTAGGGGTATAGAGCCACATCCGCTTGTCTTTTCATGAATGGCTGAGGAAACATTTGCAAACAACATGGCTCCAGAACCCCCAACAGCTGTGCTCTTTTTCTTGGGTGAGCCTGATTGCTTTTGGCTCTAACCCTGTGCAATGTTTTCCATCAAATCAGTCTTTCATCCACGGGGGAATTTATTATGTGCCATTTTGAAAATAAAAGGGACGGGGAGCAATCATCCAGCAAAACCATAAAACATTTTATTATCCGAGACGGTGAGGGGACAGGTTTGACGTACAACACTGGAAACGACAATGGCTGAACAATGTGGTACTAAAGTGTGAGTTAATGAGACTTGGGGGATTTAGATCAGTCAGGAAAGTTCCACTGTGCTTGAGCATGGGAGATGTGAGCTGACCTGAGCACCTGACTGAGCAGCATCTCACCAGGTAGGCCTCAGCCAGCAGCCCCCATTTGTCCAGCTAGTTGTCCCAGACAACCATTGTCAGGGAGACTTTAGCTCAGGAAACTTCTGACAGATTTAGTGGTCCTCAAACTTGGCACAGCCTCCCGAAGTCTTCTGTTTTACAAGGTCAGCAGCTAATCCAACAAAAGCCTGAATTCATTTTCCTCTATACTCATTGATTGCCAGCTGAGAGCTGGATGCTGTCAACTTGCTTTAAAAAAAAATTCCCTGGAATTGAGGTCCTCTGCCCTTTGATGAATGGCAGGGTGCCATCTTGGGCCACATTTTTATTTTCACTTTTCTAGAAGAAAAACTCATTAGCCAATGGTGGCTGGTCATCAAATCAATCACTGTCTTTGTTTTTAATCATATGTATCTTTCTGGCCCAGTTGAATCAAACCTACCTGTTGTACTTCATTATTGTACTGGTGCCACCTTGGAATTGAGTTATGAACATTAGAACATTTATGGACAAGTCTCAAGAGTCATTCCATCATCTTCTACAGACAAGTATATGTGCTTACTGAAGTAAGTTTTGTACCATGGAGATTGAGCTGGGGAATGGGAGAGTTAGAGGCTCTAGTTTCTGTCCTGAAGGGGCTGATGATCTAGAAGATGAGACAGGGCACACACATGAAGAGATAAATGAAATCACATTTTTACATAAGCCAAGGGCTTTGGTGGAGATAGCCTTGGTCTAATATAATTCGGTGATTCTCAACTGATACTGCACCACAGAATTACCTAAGAAGCTTACAAAAAACAGATGTTCAAGTCCCCCTACCAGAGACGCTGATATGATTGGTCTGTGGAAAGGTCTGGTATTTGGAAACTCTTCTAAGTGACTTTAATGTGCTTCCAGGGCTGAGAAACAATGGTCTAGCAGAGAGACTGCTAGGTTTTTCAGAGATTTGTGTTCAACTCTGGATTTTGTGCCTCTTTAGGAGCCCTGGTGGGGCAATGGTTAAGAGCTGGGCTGCTAACTAAAAGGTCAGCAGTTCAAATCCACCAACCATTCCTTGGAAATCCTATGGGTGCAGTTCTAGTCTGTCCTATAGGTTCGCTGTGAGTCGGAATTGACTCAATGACAATGGGTAACGGGCTTACATAACTAGAAGCTTTCTTCTCTCTACTTCAGCATCTCTTTGTACACATCTTAGCTATAGCCTTGCCACCTCCCTGTAATTATCTGTTTACAAGTCTGTTCATCCCTGCTAGCCTGAGTGCCTCTCTGCAGGCAGAAACAGAGTTCTAGTTGTCCTTTTATCCACAAAGCTTGGTACAGAGAAAGGGCTCCACAAATGTTTGTTAAATGAAGGTGTGAATGAATGAGCTGGTTGATCTTTATCAAGGTACGTGCATTTTCTAAGTCTTTGTCTTCAGATTTATAAAGACGGGATTGAGGAGGGATAATGCTCTCTCTGTCTCTTACTTTCTAAGCATCCTGTGAGGCTGTATTAGATGTAAGTGCATTCCCCTGATGATTTTAGGTCCTTTTAGAATAAAGGTGCAATGCAAATTCCAGGCTTTCTCATGGACAATTGACCCTTGAAGAATATCTTTGTTCTACTCTGGTGTATCAAGACACAGGTGAATTTTGATGAGATTATAGCAGAGCTGATGCTGGGACAATGAGTCTATCAGTGTCATCTAAATGAGATGGCTGTCTTTTGAAGAAGTTTGAAACACAGCTAGGACCCAGACTCTGAGAGGGAAATAGCAGTCCAAGAGGGTAGCTGCACAACCTCGGTAATGACCCAAAGGTTGGGACTGGGGGCTTTGTTGACCTCTAAGGTACTACTCATCCATTAAAGTTCCCTTTTCAAACCCTGATTTGCAAATGCATTTAATTAGACTTGATTAAGCTGGTATTTCCAAGAGGCCAGTGGTTAGGACTCATCTACCGAGATAAATTATTTATTGACATCTTTTTTCTTTTTAATGAATTAGTTTGCCTGCATTTACAAGTTCCTCTCTCATTTCCTTTCTTACCGCAACTTTTGGGGTGATAAAGATTAGCCCTCAGAGCTCCAAGCCACCTATTCTAGACTACGGGAAGGCTTTTGCTTCTCAGAAAACCTTTAGCCATTTAGGTGCCGTAAATTTTGCACTATGGGCTTCTGAAATCCAGGCTCATTTGTCGATCTGGCATTTGGAGCCCCGAGATGAGCCTTTGTGAAATGTCTTCCTCTCACCCCTGCTCAGTGAAGGCTGAGACTGGGTGCTGGCCTCCCTGAGTACTGCTGAAAAGGAGAAGCTTGTCTGTCTTTTATTTAAATAGCAGATTTTCTCCTTTGAGATCAAAATGCCTTTTTAACATTTTCCGGTGGGGAAACTAAGGCTCAAGGACGCTAATGGTCACCCTTTCGGTGGTTTTGTTTCTCCAGAGTTTGTCGTTCCCCAAGTTGCCTCTTGCCTATTTATTTTGGGGTGGGGGACCAAAAAAGGAGTTCACACGATCATTAGGAAAATTGGTGTCATTTAAAGGTGAATTAAATATTCCCCTCTTCTCAACTGCTCTGCGGATAGAACAAAGGAAGAGTCACATGATGGTGGTTAATATGGAGGTGGGTTTTTTTTTCTGCTGTAAATGGCGACTGTGTAATGACGAAGGTGGTTTTGTCAAAACTGCAGGGCACAGCCACCGACAGTAATTTCAAGGACTTTGGAGTAAGCAGTATGGTTAGACGTGAGTCAGTCCCCAAAGCGTCAGGCTGGAGTCAGCTCCTAAGATCACTGCACTTCAACTTCTATTATTAGAGCAGGATGATTCTGTGTGTTAAATCCCGAATGTACATGGATGTGAGGCTCCATTGGAGAAACCTCACTCCTCTTTGCAGCCACAGCTGGGCAGCCACCAGAGAGTTTGCAGGCTAGACATGTTTTTCCCCAACATGTATCAGCTTAGCTAAATCAGAGCTCCAAATGAACAGTATAATACCCAAGATCATTTTCTGGATTTGTGACCCTCCCTCCCTCTTCTCCCTGGAGGACTGAGGATTCAAAATGAGAAACAACACTTGTAAGGGATCAGGAGAAGGAGAGTTTTCATCTTTATTATTATTGCTACTAATAATACATTTTCAATAACATGGCTTTAATAGTATAAAACAAGAGAAGTGAAACATGTCCGCTCCATGACAACATGCTTCCCAGCGCCTCTTGCATAAGGTACTCTATCTGTGACTCATTTAATCCCGGATAAGCCTATTAGATTAAGCTTCGGTCTACAGGTGTGATCTACGCAGCTGTAGTTTTCCTCTCTGAGCTAATGGGGAACTTGCAAATGGTCTCTAGGCTTAGCACTTTTCCACGACACAGGAAAGATGTGGTCGTGCTCCAGGTAGAAGGAAAGAGGTAATCTGTTAATCACATCAACAAATATTTATTGAGTGCCTACTTGGCACTCAGCTAAGTGCTCGTGTTGTAGGAGATGCATGATGAGGAGAGCTTACACCTTTAATGAGGAAGCATGATTCACATGCACAAGCAACATGGCATCTCGGATAGGGCAGGGCATCTGGTATAAGACAGGCCTGGTTTAGAAATCCAGTTCCACAGCTTCACAGTGGTATGACCTTGGAAATTTTATTTCACATTGTAGCTGCTTAATTTCTTCATATTAAATCAGGGACATTAATACCTTTCAGGATTGTTGCAAGCAATAGCAATAACATTTGCAGAGCACCTGCCACATCAGAGGCACTCTAGAAATATTATGATAAGTTTGGTATGTTTGATATGGTATAATTTAGCCTTTAATTATAGCTTGCAAACCCTCTCAGAGATGGGAGAGAATAGTGCCAGCTGGAATAGATGGGTAAATTTTGAGCACAACTAAGAAATAACAAAATCAAGTTGCTAGAAAGGGGGGACGGAGCCAAGATGGCGGTGTAGTCAAACACTTCCTATATCCCTCTTACAAGAAAGACCTGGAAAAACAAGTGATTTGATTATATATGAATGTCTAGAAGCCCTGAGTGGCGGGGGGAGAGGGAGATGGTTCAGAACAAGCCACCAGCACCAGAGCAGTGGAGGCAGAACAGCAACACTTTAGCCATGCCAGCAACTCCTCAGCCACCCTGGGTCTGCGGTGAAGCAGGCAAACAGCTGTGCGTGAACTTGGAAAGCAGTTTCCACAGCGAGAGAGATCAAGCAGCAGAGATTCTGCTTGGACACTCCAAACCAGTGAAAAGCAGCTCCCAAGTGGCTAAAGATAAGTACATGCGTGCGGCCTTTTGCGGGGATTTTTTTTTTTTTAAAGCCCATTTAGGAAAAACCTCTCTCCGTTTTACCTCCTCCCTCCATGCTCTGCACCAGAAGCCCACTGGGCTGGAAGTAGATCCCAAAAGATGCCCTGGTCCATTCTCCTGGCTTGGAGATGGAACAAATAAGCTACTGGCTCCCCAAAGCCAGGAACACAGGGTTGGCACAGCTCCTTTGCTAGGCACAGGCATGAGGAGTCGGCAGACTCTGAGTGCCTTACACCCCTGTATAGACTTGTGGGGACACATCTCAACAGCATTAGCCCTCACTACCACAGTACAACAGGGCAAACATCCGAAGTTTAACTTCAACTGTTTCAGCTGTGAAGTGGCAGATTTGTGACACTCGAAACAGCCCTGCCACTTAAGTAGGCACTTTTATCGATCCACAACAGGGGCTTGAGGACTGGTGGAGTCACCTAAACCTCCTAGTGACCTGCTACAGGAGTCCAAGAAAAAGTGGTGCCCTCGAGTCTTTACAGCTAACAGAGTGGGGTGCTCATAGTCCAGCTGCAAAACTCACCTACCTACTCACCCTAGAGAATAGGGACACGCTTTCCTTTCAGACTCTCCGGGGCAGCAGTCAGCCCCCTGCCTGGCTCAGTGCATGATGCCCTCCCACAGCCAGAGTCCAGTGCCTGCACCAATCACCCAGGCCTCACTAGGACTGTAGGTGAGAGGCTGCACGACACATTTGGTGACTGACTACCTGGTCACCTGAGCTGAACCAATATAGGAAAATTTAATGGACTCCTGTGTGCACATACTAAGTTACAGAACCAACTACCTGGTGACAGGACGTTAGAGCTTCAAAGGTGTCAATAATCAAACTAGCGCACACGAGCAGCCTGTTGGGGCATATCAAAACAAAACAAAACAAGAAGCTAGGACTTACTAAACAAATATAAAATTATAATTTATTGATGGCTTGGAGACAACAGTCAATACCAAATCACATAAAGAGGCAGTCCATGATGGCTTCAGCAAGCTCCCAAAATAATCAATAAATTCTCTGGAGGAAGAGAATTTCTTGGAATTACCAGAGGCAGAATACAAAAGATAAATACACAGAACTTTCTTAGAAATTAGAAAGGAACTTTGACAAAATGTAGAAACAGCAAGGGAACACACAGACAAGTAGTGGCAGAACTTAAAAAGGTTATTCAAGAATGTAATGACAAATTTAATAGGCTGCAAGAATCCATAGAGAAACAGAGATCCAGAAGATTAACAATAAAATTTCAGAATTAGACAACTCAATAGAAAGTCATAGGAGCAGAATTGAGGCAGTAAAAGTTTGAATTAGTGACACTGAAGATAAAGCTCTTGATGCCAACTTATTTGAAGAAAAATCAGATAAAAGAATTTAAAAAAATGAAGAAACTCTAAGAGTCATGTGGGACTCTATCAAGAGAAATAACCTACGAATGATTGGAGTACCAGAACGGGGGGATAACAGAAAATACAGAGAAAATTGTTGAAGATTTGTTGACAGAAAAAATTCCCTGATATCCTGAAAGACGAGAAGATATCTATCCAAGATGCTCATCAAACCCCAAATAAGGTAGATCCCAAAAGAAAGTCACCAAGACATATTATAATCAAACTTACCAAAACTAAATATAAAGAGAGAATTTTAAGAGCAGCTAGGGATAATAGAAAAGTCATCTACAAAGGAGAGTCAATTAGAATAAGCTCGGACTACTCAGCAGAAAGCATGCAGGCTAGAAGGCAATGGGATGACCTATATAAAGCCTTGAAGGAAAATAACTGCCAGCCAAGAATTATACATCCAGCAAAACTGTCTCTCAAACATGATGGCGAGATTAGGGCATTTCCAGATAAACAGAAGTTCAGGGAATTTGCAAAAACCAAGCCAAAATTACAAGAAATACTAAAGGGAGTCTTATGGTTAGATAATCAATAACACCAGATAACAATGCAAGACTAGAAAACAGGACAGAGCAACAAGATATTGACTCAGATAGGGAAATCAAAAATACATCAAAGCTAAAACATTGAAAATTGGGAAACAGACATCAATAGGTAAAAAAGGACAATATTAAAACAAAAAAGAGGGACTTAAAAAACGTAGACATTGATTTTTCATATGGAGGGGAAGTTAAGGCAATATAAAGTAATAAAAGACTGGTATAAACTTAGAAAAATAGGGGTAAATATTAAGGTAACCACAAAGGAATCTAACAATCCTACAAATCAAAATTAAAAAGTGGAAAAACATAAAGACCGAGCAAACACAAAATCTACAACAATGAAAAAAATGAAAAAAATACAGAAAGATAAATGACAGCACAGAAAATTAACAGGAACAAAGAAACTGTGAACAACGCACATAAAGAGATATCAGGATGACAGCACTAAACTCATACCTGTCAATAATTATGCTGAATGTAAATGGACTTAATGTACCAATAAAGAGACGGAGAGTGGCAGATTGGATAAAAAAGCATGATCCATCCATATGCTGCCTACAAGAGATGCACCTTATACTTAAAGACACAAACAGGCTCAAACTCAAAGGATGGAAAAAAATCTATCAAGCAAACAACACTCAAAAAAGAGCAGGAGTGGCGATATTAATCTCTGACAAAATAGACTTGAAAGTAAAATCCACCACAAAGGATAAGGAAGGGCACTATATAATGATTAAAGGGTCAATACACCAGGAGGACATAACTATAATAAATAATTATGCACCCGACAACAGGGCTCCAAAATACATAAAACAAACTATAACAGCTCTGAAGACAGAGATAGCTCCACAATAGTAGTAGGAGACTTAACACGCCACTTTTGGTGAAGGATACAACATCCAGAGAGAAGCTCAACGAAGACACGGAAGAGCTAAATGCTGCAATCAACCAACTTGATCTCATAGACATATACTGAACACTGCACCCAACAGTAGCCAAGTATAATTTCTTTTTCCAACACACATGGAACATTCTCCAGAATAAACCACATATTAGGCCATAAAGCAAGCCTTAAAAAAATCCCAAACATTGAAATATTACAAAGCATCTTTTCTGAGCATACACCCATAAAAGTGGAAATCAACAACACAAAAAGCAAGGGAAAAAAATGAAACACATGGAAACTGAACAATACCTTGCTCAAAAACTACTGGGCTATAGAAGAAATTAAGGATGGAATAAAGAAATTCATACAATCAAAGGAGAATGAAAACACATCCTACCAGAACCTTTGGGACACAGCAAAAGCAGTCCTCAGAGGTCAATTTATAGCAATAAATGCACACATCCAAAAACAAGAAAGGCTCATAATGAAAGCATTAACCCTACAACTGGAACAAGTAGAAAGAGAGCAGCAAAAGAAGCCCACAGGCGCCAGAAGGAAGGAAATAATAAGAATCAGAGCAGAATTAAAAGAAATAGAGAATAGAAAAACAATTGAAAGAGTTAACAAGTCCAAAAGCTGGTTCTTTGAAAAGATCAACAAAACTGATAAACCATTGGCCAAGCTGACAAAAGAAAAACAGGACAGGAAGCAGATAACCCACATAAAAAATGAGATGGGTGATATCACAACAGACCCAACTGAAATTAAAAGAATCATAACAGATTACTATGAAAAATTGTACTCTGACAAATTTGAAAACCTAGAGGAAATGGACAAATTTCTAGAAACTCACTCACTACCTAAATTGACACAAACAGAGGTAGAACAACTAAATAAACCCATAACAAAAGAAGAGATTGAAAAGGTTATTTAAAAACTCTAACAAAAAAGCCCTGGCCGGGATGGCTTCACTGGAGAATTCTACCAGACTTTCAGAGAAGAGATAACACCACTTCTACTAAAAGTATTTCAGGGCATAGAAAAGGACAGAATACTCCCAAACTCATTCTATGAAGCCAGCATAACCCTGATACGAAAACCAGGTAAAGACACCACAAAAAAAAGAAAACTACAGACTGATATTCATCAGGAACATTGACGCAAAAATCCTCAACAAAATTTTAGCCAACAGAATTCAGCAACATATCAAAAAAATAATTCACCACGACCAAGTGGGATTTATACCAGGTATGCAGGGATGGTTCAGTATTAGGAAAACAATCAATGTAATCCATCACATAAATAAAACAAAAGACAAGAACCACATGATCTTATCAATCGATGCAGAAAAGGCATTCGACAAAGTCCAACACCCATTCATGATAAAAACTCTCAACAAAATAGAAATAGAAGGGAAATTCCTCAATATAATTTAGGGCATTTATACAAAACCAACAGCCAACATCATCCTAAATGGAGAGACTTTGAAAGCATTCCCCTTGAGAACAGGAACCAGACAAGGATGCCCTCTAGAACCACTCTTATTCAACATTGCGCTGGAGGTCCTAGCCAGAGCAGTTAGGCTAGAAAAAGAGATAAAGGCATCCAATAGGTAGCAAAGAAGTTAAAGTATCTCTATTTGCAGATGATATGATCTTATACACAGAAAACCCCAAAGAATCCACAAGAAAATTACTGGAACTAATAGAAGATTTCAGCAAAGTTTCAGGATACAAGATAAACATAGAAAAATCAATTGGATTTCTTTACACCAACAAAGAGAACCTTGAAGAGGAAATCACCAAATCAGTACCATTTACAATAGCCCCCAAGAAGATAAAATACTTAGGAGTAAATCTAACCAGAGATGTAAAAGATCTATACAGAGAAAACTACAAGACACTACTGCAAGAAACTAAAAGAGACCCGCAGAAGTGGAAAAATATACCTTGCTCATGGATAGGTAGACTCAACATAGTGAAAATGTCAATTCTACCCAAAGCAATCTACAGATACAATGCAATCCCCATTCAAATTCCAGCAGCATTTTTTAATGAGATGGAGAAACAAATCACCAACTTCATATGGAAAGGGAAGACGCCCCGAATAAATAAAGCATTACTCAGAAACAAGAACAGAGTGGGAGGGCTTACACTACCTGATTTTAGGACCTATTATAATGCCACGGTAGTCAAAACAGCCTGATACTGGTACAACAACAGATACATACAGCAATGGAACAGAGTTGAGAATCCAGATATAAGCTCATGCACCTATGAGCAGCTAATATTTGACAAAGGCCCAAAGTGCATTAATTGGGGAAAAGACAGTCTCTTCAACAAATGGTGCTGGCATAACTGGATATCTATATGCCAAAAACTGAAACAAGACCCATATCTCACACCATGTACAAAAACTAACTCAAAATGGATTAAAGACTTAAACATAAAATCTAAAACAATAAAGATCACGGAAGAAAAATAGGGACAATGCTAAGAGCCCTAATACATGGCATAAACACAATACGAACCATAAGTAACAATGCACAAGCACCAGAAGAGAGACTAGATAAATGGGAGCTCCTAAAAATCAAACACTTATATGCTCACCAAAAGACTTCACCAAAGGAGTAAAAAGACAACCTACATACTGGGAAAAATCTTTTGGCTACGACAAATCTGATCAGCGTCTAATCGCTAAAATCTACAAGATACTGCAAAACCTCAACAGCGAAAAGACAAATAACCCAATTAAAAAATGGGCAAAGGATATGAGCAGGCACTTCACCAAAGTAGATATTCAGTTGGCTAATAGACACATAAAGAAATGCTAACAATCATTAACCATTAGAGAAATGCAGATCAAAACTACAATGAGATATCATCTCACCCCAACACTGCTAGCATTAATCCAAAAAACAAAAATAATAAATGCTGGAGAGGTTGTGGAGAGACTGGAACACTTATACACTGTTGGTGGTAATGTAAAATGGTACAACCAATTTGGAAGTGATTTGGCACTTACTAAAAAAAACAGAAATAAAAGTACCATATGATCCAGCTATCCTGCGCCTTTGAATACATCCTAGAGGAGCAAGAGCCATCACACGAATAGATATATGCACACCCATGTTCATTGCAGCACTGTTTACAGTAGCAAAAAGATGGAAGCAACCTAGATGCTCATCAACGGACAAATGGATAAACAAATTATGGTATACCCACACAATGGAACATTACGAAGAGCAACGATGAAACATGGTATAACATGGTGGAAGCTGGAACGTCTATTATGCTGAATGAATTTAGTCAGTCACACAAGAACAAATACTGTATACGACCACTATTATAAGAACTCAAGAAAAGGTTTAAACACTGAAGAAAACATTCTTTGATGGTTACCGGGGTTGGGAGGGAGGGTTTGGGTTATTCACTAAGTAGATAGTAGACAAGAATCATCTTAGGTAAAAGGAAGGACAGCACACACTACCGGGTAAGTCACCACAACTGGACTAAACCAAAGCCAGGAAGTTTCCTGAATACAAATACTTTTAGAGAGAGAGTAGCAGCGATAGGGGGTCTGGGGACCATGCTTTCAGGGGACTTTTAGGTCAATTTGCATAACAAAGCTTATTAAGAAAATGTTCTGCATCCTACTTTGGTGTGTGACGTCCGAGGTCTTAAAAGCTTGCAAGCGGCCATCTAAGATGCATCAATTGGTCCCAACCACTTGGAGTCAAGGAGAATGAAGAACACCAAAGACACAAGGAAAGTATTGGCCCAAGAGACAGAATGGGCCACATAAACCAGAGACTTCATCAGTCTGAGACCAGAAGAAATGGATGGTGCCCGGCTACCACCAATGAACGTCCAGACAGGGAACACAACAGAGGGTCTCTGATTCAGCAGTAGAAGGATGGGGTGCAGAACTCAAATTCTAGTAAGAAGACCAGGCTTAATGGTTTGACTGAGACTGGAGGCACCCTGGAAAGCATGGTTTCTGGACTCTGTATCAGCCCAGAACTAAAACAATTTCCGAGGCCAACTCTTCAGACAGGGATTGGACTGGACTGTGGAACATAAGGTGATATTCATGAAGAGTGTGCCTCTTCGTCAAGTAGATATAAAAGACCAAAGGGGCAGCTTCTGTACAGAGGTGAGATGGGGAGGCAGAGGGAGTTAGGAGCTGGTTGAATGGTCATGGGGAATCAGGGGTGGAAAGAAAGAGTGTGCTGTTGCAGAATGGAGTGAGCAATTAGGGTCTCTTAACAATGTATGTAAAAAAATTTTTGTATGGGAGACTAACTTGAAATGTAAACTTCATTTAATTACAACAATAAAAAAATTGTTAGAAAGGATCTTAGAGGTTAACTGGTCCAACCGATGCATTCTAGCAATGCAGAAGCAGGGGCTCAGAGAAGCTGATTTGCCCAAACTACTCAACAAATTGAGAACGAGTGCCAGGTTTGACTATAAACGGGATCCTGTGTTGAGACATCTCGCTATACGGTGTGGTGGCTCCCAAACCTGGAAGAGTGTCAGGATATCTTGTGAATATTTAAAAAAAAAAAAAGACTTTCAAGAGAATTTGATTCAGGAGGCTTCTAGAGAGACCAGGAGTATGTTTTTTCAGTGAGTTCCTTGCCTGTAGATCAACCCCTTGCTGTATCATAAAGAATACTGAGCTGGGAGTCTCAGTCTCAGCTCTCCCCCTACACTGCTGTGTGATTTAGGCAAGTTAACCTTTCTGATTCTTAGTTGTTTCATCTATCTAATGAAGGGGTCACACTGGTTGAGAGCCTGGTCACCTCCATCTCTCATAATCACTCAGTTCAAACTGGGACTGAACGTTGGCGAGGATCTCACTTGGAGGTGAGGGAACTGTTACCATGTGTGGTGGGTGAAGGGAAGGTGAGACTATGGGATTAGCTTGGCTGGGGAGGAGGTTCCTGTAAGGAAGGAAAGGGAGACTTGGTCACATGGACAGAGGAGATTTTCAGTATGAAGAGACATGCAAGGTAGATATGGGGGTTTGGACATCGTTTCATACAAGAGCACTTCCTAAACTGTGTTCTGCGGAAGGTTAGGTTTTTGAGATGCTCTGAAAGAGACCCACGTGTCAATAAGTTTGGGAGATGCTATGTTATATACCATGGATTGTTGTTAGCTGTCGTCAAGTTGGCCTCTGACTCATGGCGACACCATGCACCATTCCCATGACCTGTTGCAGATTGGATCATTGCGATCCATAGGGTTTTGATTGACTGATTTTCAGAAGTAAATTGCTAGGTCTTTCTTCCTAGTCTGTGTCAGTCTGGAAGCTCTGCTGAAGCCTATTCAGTATCATAGCAATACATAAGCTTCCACCGACAGGTGGTGGCTGTACATGAGGTGTATTGGCTGGGAATCAAATGCAGGTTTCCTGCACAGAAGGTGAAAACTCTACCACTGAGCCACCAATGTCTCATATATCATCATCTAAAAGATTCTTAGGAGCCCTGGTAGTGCAACGGTTAAGAGCTCTGCTGCTAAGTGAAGGGTCGGCAGTTCAAGCCCACTAGAAGTTCTGAGGGAGAAAAGACCTGGCAATCTGTTTCCATAAAGATTGTTCTTGTTGTTGTTAGGTGCCGTCAAGTTGGTTCTGAATCACAGCAACCCTATGCACCACAGAACGAAACACTGCCCGCGCCTGTGCCATCCTCACAATTGTTGTTAAGCTTGAGACCATTGTTGAAACCACTGTATCATTCCATCTTATTGAGGGTCTTCCTCTTTTTCGTTGACACTCTACCAAGCATGATGTCCTTTTCCAGGGACTGATCCTTCCTGACAACATGCCCAAAGTGTGTGAGACAGTCTCGCCATCCTTCCTTCTAAGGAGCATTCTTGTACTTTTTCCAAGACAGATTTGTTCATGCTTTTGGTATGATTACAGCCTAGGAAATCCTATGGGACGGTTCTACTCTGTCATATAGGGTTGCTATGAGTTGGAATTGACTCGACGGCACACAACAACAACAAAAGATTCATAATGCACAGAGGACTCTGAGAAATCTGATTAGCCTTGCTTAGTCTGGAATGTCTCAAATTTATTTGGTCTTAGAACACTTTTTTTAAAAAAAATTACCTATTAACTAATTTTTCCTGGAACATACTTTGGGAACCACTGTTATAGAAAACAGGGAGTCGTTAGAAGTTCTGTGCTCAGTTTTAGAGAACTTTTAGAGGAACTTGGAGGAAGTGATCATTAGAAAGAATGCTTAAGGAGAACAGCAAATGAACAGAAATTTCTCAACACAGAGAAGAGAAGCCTTCTGCAATATGTTTTTAGTTATATAAATTGGTATAATGAGGGATATGATTGATTGTTCTTCATATTCACTGCTCATAGAGTCAGAAGGAATGGGCTTATGAGTTAGGCCTAGAGATTTAGGAGGAAGAAAACAGAAATCTTTTTGATAAGGAATATAAACTAGAATAATTTATCTAGGGAAATAATGCAGTTTCCACAGTCTCATCCATTTCGTGTAATAAAAACAGGAATAGATTAGGTAACCACTCAAGTTCCCTGCATTTTCTTATTTGCCTTTTGATGTTCAGGGACTCATGCTCTTCCATAGGAGCCAGACAGCACCTTAGCAGTCCTAACAAAGACCCAGCAGCTCACAGAACCTTCAGTCTGGAAAGAATCCAACACCTGGTCCATTTCCCACCAAGACAGGACTATTTTTGGCAACACTCCTGTTCCGTGGCCTTCAGGAATATGCTGGGAACTCCTCCAGTGCCTGAGAAACCACTGATTTTCTAGGCAGCTCATTTCACTTATGGATGGCTTTAATTGTTAGGAAGCTCTGCCTTGCCATGAACTGAAACTTGTTTCATTGCATCTTACACATTTAACTCTTAGTTATTTGTGTTAGAGCTGAACAGAATATGCTTGTTACTTTTTCTCTGGGTGATGCCCATTCAGGTGACTGAAGACAAGCATCATACCTGCAGTTATCATCCTCCAAGCCAAGTAGTCCAAGCCCTTCAGCCATTTCTTCTAACATACGGTTTCCACCCACTATAAAACTTCCAGTTTGATAACGTCCTCACAACGCCATATCTGGAGAATATGCTCTGATCATCAATGAAATACACAGGTTAGGACCTCTTTTGATTTGGTCAGAGTCTTAATGCAGAGAGACCATATGTGCAATGCAAGTCCCTAAATGAGAATGCAGACAGGTCCAGCCTCTCTGGAGGACTTTATCAATAGGTACACTTGGTCTATTTATATGCGGAATCAAGAGGCCACAGGAAGGAACCTCAATATAAGAAAGTGTCAACAAGCACCCTTTCGGCAGAATACTTGGCTGTCAGGAAGGGGCAGCAGGGGAGGGTGTCAGAGCCATGGGGGATGAAGAGAGTGCCGAATTAGAAAGGGCAGGATCTAGAATTTCTCTAAGTAACAGCATGCAACAGTCAGAGCTGCTTTGTCAACCACATTAATGGGGTGAAAGATGAGATGCAGTAGATATCACAGTAACCACCTGTGACACATCTTTCCAGGAGTAAACAACCATTATCTGAAATGGGAGAGGAGGTATAAAGGGGCACTGTATTTAGGAGTGTATGTGATGCATCCCTGTGGGGGGTGGGCAGGGGTGACCCCAAGAAATACTGCTTAATGATTCTTACTGTGACCAACCCCCATCTCCCCTGACCTCACCTATCTGGAAATATGAGCCAGATTTTCATGAGCTCATTAATTTATTAACTTCTTAAAGAATCTGAGGAGTTCCGGCAAGATGGTGCTCTAGGCAGAAGCACCACGCCGTCCCTCCACAGCAAAGATCCGAAAAACTAAGCCAAACAGAGAATGCAACAATCCTGAAACCCTAGAACATCAAATGAAGAGATAAAGAACTCAGCCGAGCACCAAATGGAGTGAGAATACTGACAGAGAACGGAGATCGAGGAGAGATTCATGCAGAGGTCCCCTACCAGCTAACACAGCGCGGATCCACCATCTTGGACTCCTATTGGAGACCAGCAAACGGGGGTATGAGAAAGCAGCCTCACGGAGCGTCCAGTGGGAGACAAAACAGCTGGTAATTTACGGTGTGCGCTTTCCCACCCCCCACCCCTCTTCACCCCGGCTCGGCCTCCTCTGCTTCCTGCGGCCACAGTCTCTTGACTGGGAAGCGCCGGCAGCTTGGATTCCACACACCCAAGAGGGCGGCTCTCTGGGTGCCATTTGTTGGCTGCTAGTGTTGCTTTTTTTTCTCCTTCTTTTGATTTCTCACTTGCCTCTCGCCGCCTCCCCCTCCTTTTGCTTGAGTGCCTGGCTCCGAGGGCCATCTTTGCTTCTTCCTGAGAGGCTGCAGCGCTCCATAGGAGGGTGTAGCTGCTTCCCGGTCTGAGCTGCTGCGCTGGTGGGATCCCGGGGCTTTTGTTCATTTGTTCCTCTGCTTCCCTTGGCCACGGTCTCTTGACCGGGAGGCGCCGGCTGCTTGGATTCCACACACCCAAGCGGGTGGCTCTCTGGGTGCCATTTGTTGGCTGCTAGTGTTGCTTTTTTTTCCTGCTTCTTTTGATTTCTCACTTGCCTCTCGCCACCTCCCCCTCCTTTCACTCAAGTGCCTGGCTCCATGTGCCATCTTTGCTTCTTCCTGAGGGTCTCCAGAGCGCTGGCAGTTTGTGATATACGCTTTCCCACTCTCCACCCTTCTTCACCCACACTCAGCCTCCTCTGCCTCCCGCGGACACAGTCTCCTGTCCAGAAACACCAGCCCGCACTGGCTGGCTCTCTGAGTGCCATTTGTTGGCTGCTGGTGTTGCTTTTTTTTTTTTTTTCCTGCTTCTTTGGATTTCTTGCTTGCCTCTCGCCACCTCCCCCTCCTTTCGCTCAAGTGCCTGACTCCTTGCACCATCTTTGCTTTTTCCTGAGGGGCTGCGGAGCTCCATTTGAGTGTGGAGCTGCTTCCCGGTCTAGGCTACCGCGCTGCTGGGATCCTGGGGCTTTTGTTTGTTTGTTTTGAATTGTTTGTTTGTTTTCTTTTCCTTTTCTTGAGTTGGGAGCCCTTTCTGGCCAGGCGGAGCTGCGTGGCAAGGAACGCCCCATCGGCTTCCACAGACGTGCGGAGGGATCCCTGAGGACATTTCTTTTTTTGTTTTTTTTTTCTGTTTTTTGGGGGGGCCTTTCTTGTTCTTTTTTTTATATTTGTTTTGTTTTCCCTCTTTTTCCCTTTTGTCTTTCTTCATTGCTGAGTTTCTCGTCTCTCTATATCTTCCTTCTCTTTCTGATCCCTGAATACCAGGTGTTGTCTGCCTCTGCGCCTTCTGGCCAGGCTGTGCTGCGACACCTGAGAGCGACTTCCCCAGACCTCGTAGCTGCATCGGTGAGATCCCTGGGAACTTTGTGGTTCTTTAACCTTTCTGATTTTTATTTGTTCATTCTTTTCTTTTTTTTCTCTTCCCCTTTCTGTTTTTCTCCATTTCATAGTCTCTCATCTCTCCATTCCAACGGCAAGCTCCCCTTGAATTCTTTTTTGTTTGATGATTTTGGCTCCTGTTCCTCTCTCCTCTCTCCCATATCCAGCTTAGCTCCACACATAACCATCTCCCCACTGCATCCTGCCTACCTGCACCGTGTGCTTGACATCACACCACCAAGCAGTGCAGGCACGGCCTAATGGAACTTGCCCAGCTCTGATTACCGACCCACCCTGGTGGCTGTAATGAGTCCACAAACAACCCGTCCCAGTGGCTCCTATTCAGCTAGAACTGCCCTGCTGTCCCATATCTGAGTGTCTGAACCTGCCAGTTGGAGAAGGAGGCAAAAAGTATTAACTGCACAGACGAGCAAACAACAAAGAGCACGCAGTCCGCCGGCTCAAACTCAAATTTTTTTTTTAAAAAAGGGGCGAAACAAGCAAATCTACAATCAATAAATGAGAGAAATAGCTACTGAATGCCCCGAAAACAGCAAACAATATCAAAACATTTACAAAAACAGGACAGGATGGTTCCAGTAGGTGTCCAAATTAAAACACCAGATCACTCTCCTGTGGAAGAAAATGCACTAGAACTACCTGATACGGAATTCAAATCTCTAATGCTCAGAATTCTCCAAGAACTGAGGCAAAGAGCTGACAAACAGGAAAAAATAGACAAATTCATGGAAAATACAGACAAAAAAATTGGAAGAATTCAGGAAGATGATGCAGGAACAAAATGCCAAAATAAATTCACAACTAGAAATTATACAAAAACAGCAATTAGAAATCGAAAAGATAAACAACAAGATTTCAGAAATGGACGATGTAATAGAAGGGCTGAGAAGCAGATTTGAAACGGTGGAAGACAGGATCAGTGGAATTGAAGACACACAATTGGCTACAAATCTGTTTGAGGAAAACTAAGAAAAAAGAACAAAGAAAAATGAAGAGACCCTGAGAGTTATGTGGGACACAATTAAAAGCAAAAATTTACAAATGATTGGCATTCCAGAACAGGGGGAGAAAACTTCCCCAATATCATGAAAGATGAAAAGCTGGCCATCCAAGAAACTCAACGAACCCCATATAGAAGAGACCCCAAAAGAAAATCACCAAGGCATATCATATTCACACTCGCCAAAACCACATACAAACAAAGAATCCTGAGAGAAGCTCGTGAAAAACCAGAAGTCACATACAGAGGAGAAACAATAAGACTAAGCTCAGATTATTCAGCAGAAACCATGCAGGCAAGAAGGCAATGGGATGACATATATAAAATCTTGAAAGAAAAAAATTGTCAGCCAAGAATAATATATCCTGCAAAACTCTCATTCCAATTTGGTGGTGAAATTAGGTCATTTCCAGACAAACAGAAACTAAGGGAATATATAAAAATCAAATCAAACTTACAAGAAGTATTAAAGGGAGTTCTTCGATCTGAGGACAAACAGCTTCAGCCCACAGGCAGAACCTCTGACGCAGGATCGTACGAGGCAGATACCAATCTAGGAAATGAGCTCTCCAGGACTATCCAAAACCAAAAGAAATACAACAGGAAATCAGAGCAGTCAATCGATGGATGAAAACAACAACATCAAAACAATGAAAGAGGGAACAAACGGCATAGATATAGAACCTTCTAATGGAGAGGAAGGCAAGGCGATAACAAGTAATAGTAGACTGCTTCAAACTTAGAAAGATAAGGGTAAAATTCATGGTAACTACAAAGAAAGTTAACAAACTAACTCATAAAAATAAAGACGAAAAAATAAAGTCTCAGCAAAAACAAAACCTACAAAAACAAAACAAATGAAAAAAAAAAATCCACCAACAAAAGTAACTCAGCACAAGAACAAAGAAAACTTCAGCACCACAAAAAAAAGCACTACAAAATGACAACAACAAACTCACATCTATCAATAATTACACTAAATGTAAATGGACTCAATGCACCCATAAAGAGACAGAGAGTGACAGAATGGATAAGAAAACAGGATCCATCAGTATGCTGTCTACAAGAGACACACTTTAGAAACAAAGATGTGAATTGATTAAAAGTCAAAGGTTGGAAAAAAATATATCAAGCTAACTACAACCAAAAAAGAGCAGGAGTGGAAATTCTAATGTCAGGTAAAATAGACTTTAAAACAAAATCTACGATAAAAGACAAAGAAGGACACTATATAATGATTAAGGGAATGATCCATCATGAAGACATAACCATAATAAACATCTACGCACCCAATGACAGGGCTCCAAAATACATAAAACAAACTCTAACAACACTGAAAAGAGAAATTGACAGTTCCACAATAATAGTGGGACACTTCAACACACCACTCTCAGTAAAGGACAGAACAACTAAGAAGAAACTCAGCAAAGATACAGAAGACTTAAAGGGCACAATCAGCCAACTTGACCTCATAGACATATATAGAACACTCCATCCAACCGCTGCAAGGTACACATTCTTTTCCAATGCACATGGAACGTTCTCCAGAATAGACCACATCTTAGGCCACAGAGCAATCCTCAACAAGATCCAAAACGTTGAGATAATTCAAAGTATCTTCTCTGACCACAATGCCATCAAGGTGAAATTAACACTAGAAAGAGCAAGGAAAAAAAATCAACTACATGGACACTGAATAATACCCTGCTTACACATCAGTGGGTAATAGAAGAAATCAGAGAAGGAATCAAAAAATTCCTAGAATCAAATGAAAATGAAAACACATCATACCAAAACTTTTGGGACACAGCAAAGGCAGTCCTCAGAGGAAAATTTATAGCAATAGATGCACATATCAAAAAAGAAGAAAGGGACAAAATCAAAACATTAACTACAGAACTCAAACAAATAGAAAGAGAACAGCAACAAAGCCCACAACCACCGGAAGAAAGGAAATAGTAAAGATCAGAGCAGAAATCAATGAACTAGAGAATAGAAAAACAATAGAAAGAATAAACAAAACCAAAAGCTGGTTCTTCTAAAGAATCAACAAAATCGACAAACCACTGGCCCGACTGACAAAAGAAAAACAGGAGAGGACACAAATAACCCAAATAAGAAATGAAATGGGGGACATTACAACAGACCCAATTGAAATGAAAAGGATTATAACAGAATGTTATGAAAAACTATCCTCCAACAAATTTGAAAACCTAGAGGAAATGGATAAATTTCTAGAAACACACGGCCTACCCAAACTATAACAAAGTGATGTTGAAAATCTGAACAGACCCATAACAAGAGACGAGATTGAAAAGGTAATAAAAAACCTCCCAACCAAAAAAAGCCCTGGCCCAGATGGCTTCACTGGAGAATTCTACAAAACATTTACAGAAGAGCTTGTACCAGTTCTACTCAAGCTATTTCAGAGCATAGAAGAGGAAGCAACACTTCCAAACTCATTCTATGAAGCCAGCATAATGCTGATACCAAAACCAGGCAAAGACTTCACAAAAAAAAATTACAGACCAATATCTCTCATGAATATAGATGCAAAAATTCTCAACAAAATTCTAGCCAATAGAATTCAGCATCATATCAAAAAAATAATACACCACGACCAAGTAGGATTCATACCAGGTATGCAAGGATGGTTCAACATTAGAAAGTCAATGTAATCCACCACATAAATAAAAGGACACAAAAGAATCACACGATCATCTCAATTGAAGCAGAAAAGGCATTTGACAAAGTCCAACACCCATTCCTGATAAAAACTCTCAATAAAATAGGTATAGAAGGGAAATTTCTCAACATAATAAAGGGCATCTATGCAAAACCACGGCCAACATCATTCTTAATGGAGAGAGGCTGAAAACATTCCCCTTGAAAACAGGAACAAGACAAGGATGCCCTTTATCACCACTCCTATTTAACATTGTGCTGGAAGTTCTAGCTAGAGCAATAAGGCAAGAAAAAGAAATAAAGGGCATCCAAATTGGTAATGAAGAAGTTAAACTGTCCCTGTTTGCAGATGATATGATACTATACATAGAAAACCCAAAAGGCTTCACGAGAAATCTACTGGAACTAATAGAAAGATTCAGCAGAGTAGCAGGATACAAGCTAAACATTCAAAAATCAGTTGGATTCCTATACACCAGTAAGGAGAACGATGAAAAGTTAATCAGGAAATCAATACCATTTTCAATAGCCCCTAAAATGATAAAATACTTAGGAATAAATCTGACCAGGGATGTAAAAGACCTATACAAAGAAGACTATAAAACACTACTGCTTGAAACCCAAAGGGATCTACATAAATGGAAAAACATACAATGCTCATGGATAGGAAGACTCAACATTTTGAAAATGGCAATTCTACCCAAAGCAATTTAGAAATACAACGCAATCCCGATCCAAATACCAACAACATTCTTCAAAGAGATGGAAAAACTGATCATTAACTTTATATGGAAAGGGAAGAAGCCCCGAATAAGTAAAGCAGTATTGAAGAAGAATAAAGTTGGAGGACTCACACTACCTGACTTCAGAACTTACTATACAGCTACAGTAGTCAAAACAGCCTGGTAATGGTACAACAACAGATACATTGACCAATGGAACAGATTTGAGAATCCAGATGTAAATCCATCCACCTATGGTCACCTGATCTTCGACAAGGGCCCAAAGTCCATCAAATGAGGAAAAGACAGTCTTTTTAACAAATGGTGCTGGCAAAACTGGATATCCACTTCCAAAAAAATGAAACAGGACCCATACCTCACAACGTATACAAAAACTACTTCAAAATGGATCAAAGACCTGAATATAAAGCCTAAAACTATAAAGTTCATAGAGGAAAAAATAGGACCTACTCTTCAGGCCTTAATACATAGCATTAACAGGATACAAACCATAACCATCAATGCACAAAACCCAACAGATAAGCTAGATAACTGGGATCTTCTAAAAATCAAACACCTATGCTCTTCAAAAGACTTCACCAAAAGAGTCAAAAGAGAACCTACAGACTGGGAAAAAATTTTTGGACAGTACAAGTCAGACAAAGGTCTAATCTCCATAATCTACAAGAAAATCCAACACCTCTACAACAAAAAGACAAATAATCCTATTAAAAAATGGGCAAAGGAAATGAACAGACATTCACCAAAGAAGACATTCAAATGGCCAACAGACACATGAGGAAATGCTCGCGATCACTAGCCATTAGAGAAATGCAGATTAAAAACACAATGAGATACCACCTCACCCCGGCATTACTGGCACGAATCAAAAACACTGGAAATAACCAATGTTGGAGGTGCTGCGGGGAGATAGGAACTCTTACGCACTGCTAGTGGGAATGAAAAATGATACAACCATTTTGGAAAATGCTATGGTGCTTCCCCAGAAAGCTAGAAATAGACATACCATTCGATCCAGCAATCCCACTCCTAGGAATATATCCTAGAGAAATAAGAGTCGTCACTTGAATAGACATATGTATACCTATGTTCATGGCAGCACTGTTCACAATAGCAAAATGATGGAAACAACCTAGATGCCCATCAACAGATGAATGGATAAACAAACTATGGTACATACACCCAATGGAGTACTATGCAACGAGAAAGAACAATAATGAATCTGCGAACCATCTCAGAACATAGATGAAACTGGAGGACATTATGCTGAGTGAAATAAGTCAATCAAAAAAGGACAAATATTGTATGAGACCTCTATTGTAAAAACCCATGAAAAAGTTCACACACAAAATGTAACAATCTTTGTTGATTACCAGGGATGGGAGGGGTGGGGGGGAAATACTAAATAGGTAATAGATAAGTGGTATCTTGGGTGAAGGGTGAAACAGTAGACAATACAGGGGAAACTAGCACAAACTGTACAAGGAAAGGTCATGGAAGCCCCATAGACACATCCAAACTCCCTGAGGGACTGAATTGCTGGGCGGAGGGCTCTGGGGACCATGGTCTAGGGGAACATCTAGCTCAATTGGTATGACACAGCTTATAAAGACAATGCTCTACATTCTACCTTGGTGAGTAGTGTCTGGGGTCTTAAAAGCCTGTGAGCGGCCATCTAAGATACTCCACTGGTCTCATCCCTTCGGGAGCAAGGGAGAATGAAGAGAACAGGATACAAGGAAAAGATTAGTCCGAAGGACTAATGGTCCACAGCTACCAAGGCCTCCACCGGACTGAGTGCAGTACAGCTAGATGGTGCCCGACTACCACCACTGACTGCTCTGACCAGGATCACAACAGAGGGTTCTGGACAGAGCTGGAGAAGGATGTAGAACATAATTCTAACTCACAAAAACAAAAAAGACCAGATTTACTGTCCTAAAGGATACTTGAAAAACCCCGAGAGTATGACCCCCAGACACCCTTTTAGCTCAGTGGTGAAGTTACCTCCGAGGTTCATTGTTCAGCCTGGGAGTGGACAGCCCTGTAAAACCAAATGAGACTAACGAGGTATAGGAGTCCAGTGACAAGGGCCAGAAGGCACAAGTGGACAACGAAGCTGGTGTTAGGGAACCCAAGGTTGAGTAAGGATATTGTTGATGTGTTGTGAGAATGTTAACCATTGTCATAGGGTAACATTTGTTGTAATTGTTAAATGAAAAACTATTTTGTTCTGTAAGCCTTCATCTTAAGTGAGAATAACAGCACAATTGGAAGAGCGTAGTCAATGTCACTGAACTGTGTATGTAGAAATTTTTGAAACGGTGTATCTTTGGCTTGTGTATTTTCACCAAAAAAAAAAAAAAAAAGATTGAGAATTTAGAGGGTTAATATGTTGTGGGGTTGTTAACCAACGTCATAAAACAACATGTGTACTACTGTTTCATGAGAAACTATTTGTTCTGTAAGCCTTCACCTGAAGTACAATAAAATATAAAAAAAAAAAAAAAATAGAAGACAAGAATTTCACTCTCTCAGAAAAAAAAAAAAAAGAATTTGAGGTCATAACAATTTCATTACTGGTTACTTTTTTTGTTTTGCAATCACGTCATGCAGTGAAATACTTATTTTTCACATAAACCGTTGTCAATTACGTTCTTCCTCAAACATATTGCAATACATTCTTTAAACCTAAATGCAGGATTTTATCTTTGCCCGTTGCATTTAACTTTATTTACATGAATTTGGTGATACATAAAAAAAATTTTTCTAAGTACTAGGCATTCCTCCTATCTTGGAGTCATCTTCACTTTTGGTAAGCATGTTCCCATTTCTTCCTCAAAGCCTCTGAACACACCCACCAGAAAAGGGGCAGAGAGAGAGCATCATCCTGGGGTGTGCCACTGGAGACTTCCGTAAAGTATGACATCAGCCCTTTAACCAACTCTCGGAATTAAAATGCCCAACCAGCTATTAATTCACAGAACAGCACTATTTTCAGCCCACGCTTCTCTATCTTATTCACAAGGAAATTAAGAAGGACTATCGAAATGGTTTGCTAAAATCAAGATACATTATGCAAAAGCTTGAATATGTCTTTCTGTCGATAGTCATGGGAATTAGGGTTTAATGTGAAACCAAGAGTACTCTGCCAGAAGAAGACATTGCTGACTCTGGTGACACAGATCTTGTTCTTCCAGCTACCTGTGTTGTGGTGGTGGTTGTTAGCTGCGTCAAGGCAGCTCTCAACTTGCGGTGACGCCACGCACAACAGAACGAAACACTGCCCTGTCCTTGGCCATCCCCACGATCAGTTGTGAACGTGATTCATAGGATTTTCATTGACTGATTTTCAAAAGTAGATCGCCAGGCCTTTCCTCCTAGTTGGTCTTCAACTGGAAGCTCCACTGAAACCTGCTCAGCATCACATAACACGTGCGCCTCCACTAACAGACAGGTGGTGGCTGGATGTGGTTGTTGTTATTGTTAGTTGCTGTGGAGTCTATTTCAACTCATGGCCACCCCATGTGTTATAGTTTTAAATCTCCACTTTACAGAAGAAGGAAATGGTTCTAGGTCACACTGTTTATTAATGTCCGAACTGACTTCCCAATGTGACTCCAAAGCCCGAGACTGTCCCATTTGTTCAAAACCCGGCCCAGCACCTCTCCGCCTCTCCAGGTCTAAGAAGTCTGGCTCTAGGATTTCCTTGCACCCCAGGAAAAGAGCTGTGCTCTTAGGAGGTTCTGAAGACGGAGGAAGGTCTGGCCGAGTTGCTGGCACGCTGGCCCCACTGGCTTGACGCCCTGCTCACGCACTCGCTCTGAGTGGGACTACTAGCAGGCACAGAGGCGGCCAGGCGACATGCATGGTTTATAAAAAGCCATCAGGAGCACTGTCCTGGGATTACAGTCATTTATCCGCACTTTTTCCTTGTAAAATGTTACAGACTCTTTTACACCAACGGCAGTTTATCCTGAAAGGGATGTACAGTCATTCGATTCACCTCTACTTTTTGTTGCCAACTTGGCTTTTTCCCCCCTTTGCTTCTGAAGTTATATATGGTTCTGAGAGAGAAAGCCATTTTCTGTCTGGGGGAGTGGGGGAGGCTGGCAGCTTTAAAGAGAAGACTTGCATCATAGGAAAAACATTTGTTTGGAGAGATAATACCTTTGTTTTTAAAAGTGGAATCCTGCTTCCACGGTATTACATTCTTCTCAAATTGACCCTGTTTCCGGTCAGATGCTAAGAACCTTTCAGAGATGATCTGTATCAGTGTACCTTGTGAGGCTAAAATGGAGAAGGGATATGCTCAGCCTCATTCTTCAAATGGAAAAATTGAAGCTCAAAGAGGTTAAATCACTTGTTTAAGACGACAATAGAAGGTTGAGGGGGCAAGCAATTTGCCCCACCAGCCAGGTTAATAATAGAGAAGCAGAGAGAAAGAAAGCACCCCCTTTGAGCAGGTGTTCCCCACCCCGAAGACCTATCTTATGTAATTTTCCCTCAACTTACGAGACTGTTGTGCTCGCTTTGCAGATGAGAAAACTGAGTTTTCATGACATTAAGCGATTGCCTGAAAGTCACACACTTAGTTCTTGCAATGCTAGTCTCAAAGCTAAACCTGCTGAGTCCAAGCTTGTTCTCCTCCAGACCCTCCAGCAGCCTTCATTATTACCCACCACCCGCCTGCCCCAGCTTCTGCACAGAATCTAAATATAAAGGATTGCTCCTGCAGAATGCCAGGGTTTTTTAATTTATAGAAAAGAATAATGGAGTTCAGGTGAATGCCCTCTTCTGTATATTCTCTTTGGAACGGGACTTAGCTTTATTGTCCTTTCACTTCCCGTTAGTTCTAGCTAAAGTGATTCTATAATGACACATAAACCCAAACATGAGTAACTGATGGCAGCCTCAGGAACTCGAGCTGGATAAAACCAGACCAACTAGATTCTCCAGGGTGAAGAATTAACATTTATTGGCTTAGTGAAATGAATTTATGTCCTAATAAAGCTAGTTATGGACTAGACAGTGATTTAATGAGGTGCTTTTTGTGAAAAGAGCAAATATGAACTTCTGAGCCTGGGTTAGATTCTAACTGATATGTCACCTACTGAACCAGTTTTTCAGATAGGTTTAGAAAAATCTATGAAATTTCCTTAATCCATGAAATTTGTGTTTAACCCATTCTGTCTATAGAGTTGAAATGGAATCATTATTTCTAAAACCATGAATGGTACATTTGTTTATCACTCCTACAATATTAGGACTCTGGTGGTTCAGTGGTTAAGAGCTTGGCTGCTAACCAAAAAGTCTGCAGTTTGAGTCCACCAGCTGCTCCCTGGAAACTCTACTCTGTCCTGTAGGGTTGCCATGAGTGGGAATCAACTCAATGGCAACAGGTTTTGGTTTTGGTTGGAGCTCTCCTAGAAGCTTGGAGAATAAAGATTAGAACAAATACCACTATTAAAGAAAAGAAATACTGAGTCTAGAGATGCATAAGAAGAAAAAAGAAATAAACCTGTTGCTGTCGAGGAGTTGATTCTGACTTATGGCAACTCCATGTGTTACAGAGTAGAACTGTACTCCACAGAGTTTTCTTGGCTGTAATTTTTATGAAAGCAGTTTGCCAGGGCTTTCTTCCTTGGTGCTGCTGGGTGGGTTCAAATTGCCAACCTTTAGGTAGTAGCTGAGAGCAAACCATCTGAGCCACCCGGGGACTTCTATATGTGTGTGACACCCTGTAAGTCTAGGGGGTTCTTGCTCTGAGTTGCTCTGAGTCTAGGGGCAGAGAGAATAAAGATCCAGGCAGGTGCCTTCTCTGGGGTGGGGTGGTGGGCTGAGAAGGACTTCCTGGGTCTTTGTTGTTAGGGAGTCCATATCTGCCATTACAAGCCAAGTCCATCCCTGTCTCTGACTGGTCTCTTTGCTTCTTCATTATGAAAAATGGAGGAATTCTTTCTCTTTGATAATAAAATGCTCAGACCAAAAACCTTGGAGTCATCCTTGACACTTCTCTTTCTTTCATATCCCATGTCTAATTCATCAGGAAATCCCAGAAGCTCTACTTTCATACTATTTCCAGAATCAATCACTTCTCACCCTCTCTGCTGCTACCTCCCTAGCTCAGCCACTACCCTCTCTTTGCCTGGATTAGTTCCACAGCATTTTAGTTGGTCTTCCTGCTTCTATTCCTGATCCTCTATCTCCCCAGTGCCCCCCCGCCCCACACATACACCTACATATATAATCTAGTCTTAACATAGCAGCTGGAGTGGCATCCTTTTAAAATAAAAGTCAGATCCTGGCTCTTCTCTGTTCCAAACTGCCAGTGGTTCCCATCTCACACAGAGGAAAAACAAAAGTCTTCATGATGGCCTATAGAGCCCTAGGTGATAGGCACCCCTGCCCCCACTGCTTGTCTGACCTCATCCCCTACCTCCCTGTCCCTGACCTACTCTGCCTCAGCCTCACTGGCCTCTTTGCTGTTTCTGGAAGGTAGACATGCTTCCACCTTAGTGCATTTGGGCTGGCCATTCCTTCTGCTTGCATCACTCTTCCTCCAGATATCTGTGTTTCCACTCCTTCACCTCCTTCACATTTTCACCCACTCCCACCTCCTCATTGAAGTCTACCCTGGCTACCCTATTTAACACTGTAAAAAAATAAAAATAAAAACCCATTGCCATCGAGTTGACTCTGACTCATGACAGCCCCATGTGTGTCAGAGTAGAACTGTGCTCCATAGGGCTTTTAATGGCTTATTTTTCAGAAATAGATCACCGGGACTTTCTTACAAAGCACCTCTGGGTAGACTCAAATCACCAACTTTTCTGCTAGCAGCCGAACATGTTAATTGTTTGCATCACCCAGGGATTCCATTTTACACCGCGCCTTCTGACCGAAGCCATGGTATTTTCAATTGCCTCATATGCATGCAAAAGCTGGACGATGGATAAGGAAGATGGAAGAAGAATCGACACCTTTGAATAGTGGTGTTAGCGACGAATATTGAATATACCATCGACACTGGTGGCGTAGTGGTTAAGAGCTACTGCTGCTAACCAAAAAGTCGGCAGTTCTAATCCACCAGGTGCTCCTTGGAAACTCTGTGGGGCAGTTCTACTCTGTCCTGTAGGGTTGCTATGAGTCAGAATCGACTTGACAGCAACAGGTTTGGATTTTTTGGTTTGGAAGGACTGCCAAAAGAGCGAACAAATCTGTCTTGGAAGAAGTACAACCAGAATGTTCCTTAGAAGCAAGAATGGCGAGACTATGTTTCACATACTTTGGACGTGTTATCAGGAAGGCTCAGTCCCTGGAGAAGGACATCATACTTGGTAAAGTAGAGGGTCAGGGAAAAAGAGGAAGACCCTCAACAAGATGGATTGACACAGTGGCTGCAACAATGGGTTCAAGCATAAAAACTATTGTGAGGATGGCACAGGACTGAGAAGTGTTTCGTTCTGTTGTACTAGGGTCCCTATGAGTTGGAACTGACTCGACAGTACCTAACAACAAGAACTTAGTTTCTTAGTGCTGCTGTAACAGAAATACCACAAGTGGGTGGCTTTAAAGAACAGAAATTTATTTTCTCACAATTCAGGAGGTTAGACGCTGTAATTCAGGGCACCAGCTCCAGGGGAAGGCTCTCTCTCTGTCGGCTCTAGGGGAAGATCCTTGTCTCTTTCAGCTCCTGTAGCCCCGGAATCCCTCAGTGGCTTGGCAATCTTCATGTAGCATCTATCTTCCCTCATTTATGCTTACTTCTGTGTCTAATCTGCTCTTTTTATAACTGAGAAGAGATTAGATTTAGGAGACACCCTACACTGATATGATCATATTAACATAACAAAGGAAACCTTATTGCCAGACAGGATTACATCCACAGGTATAACACGATTCAATCCATAAAAATTGTAACCACCCCAAAGTCCCCCAAGTACTCCTGATCCCCCTTATTTTGTTCTGCTTTTCTCAGAGCACTTATTACCTTTTAGCATGCTATCTAATTCACTCATTTACTATGCTTTTTGTGTATTTTCTGACTTCCTCATTAAAATGTAAGCTCTGCAAGGGATGGAAACTGCCCGTGTTGTTTACAGATGCAGCCCAAAGTCTAGGACAGTGCCTGGTGCGTAGGAAATGCTCAGTAAAAGTTTGTTGATTGAATGAATGAAAAGTTTGCTGAAAGCCATCCTAAAATAGTTTCATAGTAAGGTGAGAAACAAGATTAATTCACTTTTATTCTCAAAGCCTGATCTTTTTGCAGCCTGATTTTTGTTACATGTTTTTTTTTAAGCTCTGGAAAATAAGATACATTGAATTGGAGTGGGGCTGTGTCTATGAAGCTTTGAGTCTATGTCTATGAAGCTTTGAGATCTTGTGCAAAAGAATTTTAATCAAATAAAGATTTCTATTTGAATAATTACTGTTGAGTCCTATCTTATTGCATCTTAATTAGAAATTTTGAAATTCAAAACTAAGCGAGATAGTATTAGGAAAAACACACCCTTTTGTAATGTCACCATTGCCAATGATAAAATATTTGAGCTCCCACTGTGTGCAGAGCACTGGGGAAAAAAAAACACTGAATGTGTGGCACACACGTCTGTGCTGCCGTGAGGCCAGATGTTCTAGTTATGGGAGTTTTATGTCTCCAGTGCGTCTAAACACGGATGTCAGATTTCGTGCATTTTAATTAACTTTGTGAGGAGAAGCTGGTAAGTGTGAAATGTGGCCAACAGTGAAGAAAGCAGAAAGCAGATTGGTTCAAGTGAAAATATCCTGCAGCTCTTGGGATGATTTTTTTTTTTCTTTAATTGTACTTTATCAGGCAAAATGTAGACCATAGCTGTCATCGTAATTCACATTTGTATAGCACCGGGCAGCTTACAAAGTACTTGCTTATAATAGATCATTTCAAGTGTATAGTTTCTGGGAAAAGATTTGCCAAAACTATTGTCTCTTCTGTTGCAGTCAGTATGCGGAGCTGGGTTTTGCAGATGGAGGGAAATGGTTCAGTGTTGTGTGGATGAGGAGGCGCCATCAGGAAAGGCCCATAATTGCAGAACAGGTAGCTGCTAGGCAGCCATGCTCATGGGACTGAGCTGACAGCATAGACCCAACAGCCACACACCTGGTTTCAAGTCCAGGCTTGCCTCTTACTTGCTATATGACTCTTGGTGCCTCAGTTTTATCAGCTGTAAAATGGGGTTAGTAATAATAGCTCCTTATAGGGCTATTGTGAGGATTAAATGCATTTAATAATGATTTCTGGCACCTGGGAAACTTTCCATGACTGTTACATGTTATTAAGTATATGGATTTCCTAGGGCCGCCTTAACAAAAGCCACAAAGTGAGTAGCTTTAAACAACAGCAATTTATTGACCCACGGTTCTGGAGGCTGAGAATCTGAGATCAGGGTGTCAGCTGTGTTGATTCCTTCAGAGGCTTCGAGGGAGAATCTGTTCCATGCCTCTCTCCTAGCTTCTGGTAGCTACCAAGGGCCGTTAGCTTGCAGCTGTAGCACCACATGGTATCCTTCCCCAGTCTCCCTGTCTCTGTGTGTCTTCTCCTCTTTTTCTAAGTACACTGGTTGTATAGGGCTTGGAGCCTTAGTGGCACAGTGGTTAAGAGCTACAGCTGCTAACCGAAAGGTCGGCAGTTTGAATCAACCGGCCACTCCTTGGAAACCCCATGGGGCAGCTCTAATCTGTCCTGTAGGGTCACTATGAGTTGGAATCAACTCAACAGTAATGGGTGTGATTTTTTTTTTCATATAGGATTAAGACCCACCCTACTCTAGTATGACTTCATGTTAACTGATAATATCTTCAAAGACCTTATTTCCAAATAGGATCACATCCACAAGTACTGGAGTTTAGGACTTCAACATATCTTTTTGGGTGACACAATGCAATCCATAATATGAAGACAATGCAAAAGGACCTGGGTGTACCTTGTCCCTCCTTCAGGTTTTTGTTCAGAGTGTTGGAAAATTTCTCCTTGGAGTCAGTCCTTTGGATATATAATTCTTAACATTTTTGAGGGGTAGAACTTTATGAGAGTTAGATGAAACCCGTGGACTTTTTCTCAAGAACACCGTACATATTCATGTTTATACAATTTTGCATATAATTTCAGGAAGTTTATAAATTCCCAAAGTTTAGATCAAGAATCTCGATATTGGAATACTGTATTTCCAGAAGGCCTAAATTAAATTGTCCTGAGTCGGGGCCATTGGAATCCTTGGGTGGTGCAAATCGTTAATATGCTCAGCTGCTAACCAAAAGGTTGGAGGTTCAAATCCACCCAGAGGTGACTCAGAAGAAAGACCTGACAATCTACTTTCAAAAACTCAGTCATTGAAACCCTTATGGAGCACAGTTCTACTCAGACACACGTGGGGTTGCCAGGAGTCAGAGATGACTCAACAGCAACTGGTTAGTTTGGCCATCACATGAAGCCACCAATACCTGTGACACACTGTCTTGAGTTGTTGACCTGTGTCTTAGGCTGGGTTCTCTAGAGAAGCAAAACCAGTAAAGCGTATAAATATATATAGAGAGAAATTTATATTAAGGAAATGGCTCACGTGGTTGTAGAGGCTGGAATGTCCCAAGTCTGTGGATCAGGATAGAGGCCTCTCCTGATTCACGTAGCTGCAGGGGCTGGCGAATCCAAGATCTGCAGGTCAGAGAGTAGAACTCTTACTCATAGGCTGCAAAGACAGCTGAATCCAAAGATCTGGAAGCAAGACCACAGGTAAGCTGCTAGCTCAAGTCCCAAGAAGTGGAGGTCAGACAAATAGGAGCCAGATGCAGGATCCAGAGCAAGCAAAACCCCGCAAGCCCTGCCAGAGTGTCCACTTATATTTGATGCAGACCACACACCCAAGGGAATTCTCTTTCAATTTATTGGCTACTCACAGCAGATCCCATCATGGAGGTCATCACCACATCACACAACTACCAAACCACTGGGAATCATGGCCCAGCCAAGTTGACACATAACCTTAACCATCACAACCTGTCATGCAGTCTTGTTCTAGATCTTGAAGGAAGGGGATGAGTGACCATTACTTCTGATGGGGAAAGACTGATTGAAACAAGAGATCTGGAACCTGGGGCACAGGAAAGGCAGACTCAAGGGGCTGTTGCAGCTGGGGAGCATGAGGGTTCTGGTGTAACCCCTGAGGGACACAGAAGAAGCAAAGTAAAGTAAATAGAGGAGCCACAGACAATGGAACAGGTGTCCCTAGAGGCCAGCTTTCCTAGCTTAATCATTCTCATGGGACAACTCTCTTCAGCATCTCCCAGCTACTTGATTCTCCCAGAAACCCAGGTAAGTCTGATACTCTTTCTCTTTGTGATTTCCCCCATTCTCAAGTCAGTTCTTCCTGGGGACAGCAAGCTGCTGAGAATCCCCCCAGAGAGAGAGAGACTTCCTGGTGAAAATGAAGAAGTTACGAGCAGATCATAGCAAAGACTGGAGCGTGATCTGACAAAGGAAGTTATACAAGGAAGCAAAACACAGTCTCCGGGTATCCAAACTTCCCAGGGAGATGAGAAAGCATTTTTCAATATGAAAGCCTGTTAGAGCTCAAAACAAGCACACTGATATTTCCCAGGGACAGAGGAGAACATAGTGTCACAAGAGTTGCATGATACGGGGTTTCTTTGGCACCTTCTGCCATCACAACCAGAAGGGTCTTTAGAGATTTAGGGTTTTTTGTCCCTTTTGTCTCTGCAGCTTCTGAGGGTAGGAGCGGGATTATCTGATGGTCAGTGGTTGGCTTGTGGAGGAAATTTGCTCCCAAATCTGCTCTGTGGATGAAAATGCTAATTCTCCATGTTTTTTAATACTGCTAACAGAGAATAATAAAAGCTTTTTTTTTTTTTTTTCTCTTGGGGACTTGGGAAAGATTAATTAGATGCTGCTTATGATGTGTTTTAAGCTCTGTCAGAGGAAGGTGCCAAGCATTCCTTCTAAAGTTAGCTTCTTTAACCCATTGCGTGAAATGGATATCTCCATTCACTAATCAAGTATCTGGGTGGGATGTCTCCTGTTCTCCAAAGTAAAATGGCTAGTAGGATGGGGAGTGATGTAGAAACAGCAATCAATGTAATACACTCATTTCAAATTGGAGACATCTATGAACTGTGGGTGCTGGTTGAACAGTGGTCACAGTACCTGAAGGGGAGAGTAGATGCAGCCTAGGCCAGAGCTGGCAGGGTCCTGTCTTGGGCCTCTTAGAGGTTGGTGAGAAAGTGAGCACATGCCTGGGACAGGGCAGGCAGAGACCCTGAGATGGGTGTCTCAGCCTGCTTCCTGGATTGCAGAGGGATAGACTAGGACACCTTGGCTTGGAAGAGTCGACATTTCTTCTTGACCAGGCCTATTGTTGAAGCTCAGAAATGGAAGTCTGAGTGGAGCAACTGTGTTCCAGAGTATCCCAGCGTGTGGTGAGGACTGTGGAATAAGGGTCTGCTTATAAGCTCTTCTCAAATGGTCATCCACATTTTCAGAGTGAGACAATCAGGTATGTAGCAAGCAGCCTCCGTAAGTCACCCTGTTCGGAATAGAAGACAAAGCCAGTCTTCAATCAAGACACTTTCTTTTATCTATTCACTTAATAAATATTTATTGAGCATCTAAATTAGTCGTGGTTTTAGGTACTGGGAATACAGCTTTGATCAAGATAGTAATGGCCTTTTTCTCAAGGAGCTTACATTACAGCAGAGGGACATCAATAAACAAATAACCAAAAAACAGTTGCTGTTCACTTCCAGCAAAACGGCACTCTAGGCAGAAGCAACATGCCATCCCTCCACAGCAAACATCTGAAAAACTAAGCCAAACAAAGAAAACAACAATCTTGAAACCCTAAAACATCAAATGAAGAGATAAAGAACTCAGCCAAGCACCAAATGGAGAAAACTGACAGAGAACGGAGAGTGAAGAGAGATTCATACAGAGGTTCCCTATCTGTTAACGCAGCACAGATCCACCATCTTGGACTCCTATCAGAGTCCAGCCAACAGAGGGTACTAGAAAGCAGCTTCATGGAGCTTCCAGCGGGAGACAAAACAACCAGTAATTTACGATATATGCTTTCCCATCCCCCACCCTTCTTCACCCCCACCCGGCCTCCTCTGCTTCCCGTGGCCACAATCTCTTGTTCAGGAAGCACCAGCTGCTTGGATTCCACCCACCTGAACAGGCCGGCTCTCTTAGTGCCATTTGTTGCTTGCTGGTGTTGCTTTTTTCTGCTTCTTTTGATTTCTTCCTTACCTCTCACCATCTCCCCCTCCTTCCTCTCAAATATCTGGCTCCGTGTGCCATCTTTGCTTCTTCCTGAGGGGCTGCAGAGCTCTGGTAATTTGTGATATACGCTTCCCCACCCCCTACCCTTCTTCACCCACACTTGGCCTCCTCTGCTTCCTGTGGACACGGTCTCGTCTGGGAAGCACTGGCTGCTTGGATTCCACCAGCCTGCACTAGCTGGCTCTCTGAGTGCCATTTGTTGCTTGCTGCTGTTGCTTTATTCTGCTTCTTTTGATTTCTTCCTTACCTCTCACCACCTCCCCCTCCTTTAGCTCAAATACCTGGCTCCTCCAGGATAGAAACAGAACTACAGTAACTTACAGCCTCAAATGCTCACATACTATTGTGCTGGCAAAGGATTATAATTTTGCAAAATTACGCATACATATAAAATGTTCCAGACACAAATGGAGAGGTGGCACAAATTTACTGATCTCAGTAAGATATGCAATACTCTTTACTGGAAATTTTGTATAGCCAGAGCATTATCAGGATGCTTTTGTTGATCTTGGCAAAACTCTTGCATCCTTAACAATGCTTGCAAGCCAGTCATAATTCCGTGCAATGACACTAGAAATAAATGCTTGATTTTTAGTCAATTCAGCAAAGCCACTCACTATCTGGATAAAAGAGTGCCATCTGAACATGAATGTTAGTTGATATGTTTCTTTATGTTAAAAAGGAAGACCTAAGAGGAGTGAGATCTTAGGTTGGAATTTCACTGAATTTTTGTTGACATGAGCTCTTTCCATGCTGAATGGGAGAATGATTTTCAAACCCTGAAGAACTGCTCCTCAAAATTAGATGTTATTTAGAATGTAACAGATAATGACTTGACAAACTTCTCAGCTTAAACTGGCATTACTGTAATTTCCTCCCTCATTTTAAGTCCACCAATTAGGAAAACAATCAGTGCAGTCCTGAGATGCAGTGTTTGCCATTTCCCATGGTATAAATACTGCCAGCACAGGACAAGCCAGCAACATCAGAGCACTGAATTCTACACCATGAAAGGGGATCTCCCAATACAAATAAGCCAAGAGCCTAGAGGAGAGTAAAGCATAGTAGCAAAATTACCAAGAACGAGTATCCATTACCTTCATTTGCAATAGAATTGATAAATGAGAAAGCGGAAGAGTGGTGTACTACTGGGTGCAGGATCTGAGGCCTTGCCCTCACACAGCCCAACCAAGTCGAGAGACCTACCCTTAGGGACCCTGATTTCCCTGCTAGTGCCTGGGCTCCTCCCTGAGGTGACCTTTTGCAACTGAAGCCTGGATCCATTAGAGGGCGGCAGTTTGCGCACCCCAGAGCCAGTCCAGGAGGGCGTTCGCATGCATGAGCTCCTAAAGCAGGCCTGGAATGGGGTCCACTGAGCCCTGGTGGTGCAGTGGTTAAGAGCTACTGACTGCTAACCCAAAAGTCGGAAGTTCATTCCAGCAGGGACTACCTGGAAACTGTATGGCATAGTTCTACCCTGTCATATAGGATAGCTATGAGTCGGAATTGACTCGATGGAAATGGGTTTATGGAGAGCACTGCAGGAGCAGAAAACAGAGCATCTGGGGTGCATTCTGAGGCTTACTGGAAAGCAGGCGACACCTCTTCACCCACAACCTCCAAATCAACCTTTCTGCCAAAGGAGCGTGTCTGAAGCCACCACTTATGATTTGTACAAATTGTGGTCATTGTTGTTTTGTGCCATAGAGTCGATGCCCTTTCATAGAGACCTATATGCCCAGTAGGGTTTCCCAGGCTATAATCTGTATGGGAGCAGCTTCCCTGCTCTTTCTCCTCTGGAGCCAGAGCCTTAGTCACTGGGTATTTGGTTAGCAGCCAGGCTCTTAACCTTGCACCATCAGGGCTCCTTACCTAAAGCATACTCTTTCCCTTGGAGTCGATTATGAGTCACAGCGACCCTATAGGGCAGAGTAAAACTGACTCATAGGGTTTCCAAGGAGCAGATGGTGGATTTGAACTGCCAACTTTCAGTTACCATACGGGCTCTTAACTACTTCTCAACCAGGGCTTCACTGAAAATACAGTATCCTCTAATTGGGAAGATAGCACTTCCACATTTAGATACACACTGGACCACATGGCTTTCTTGTGCTGAAGGGACTTTCAAAAAATACTGTTTCTTTTTCCTATTCACTTTGAAAGTCCCTTACAAAACCGCACAGCCAAAGAATTTTAGACTGGGGGAATGCTGTGAAACATACTTCTCCTAACGCCATTCCTAAGGTTTTTCCTACTACTTTTACTGTCATACAGTATTATTCTTGTTGCATTTATTTAATACATAGACATTTCACAATATATGTTGACATATCAATGTTTTGCCTGAAACTTAGTTGTTATCTGACCAAGACAGTTGAGAGGCAGGTCCCAGAAAGTAGCTCCTGACTTCACCTAGGTCCTTGCTCCTCATAAGTGGGATAGCTTAAGCTGCATTCTTAGCATTTATCAAATGGAATAAAAATTTATGGAATTTTTATTGCAAAAGACATATTTATGGAATGAAAACAGCTCTATTTACAAAAGCTTTGAAGACAATAAAATATATAAGAATAAATGCAGCCAGTGATGTGAAAGGCTTATACAGTGAAAATTCTAAGATATTAAAGAAGACCTAAATAGAAAGACATTCCATGCTCACGGACTGGAAGGCTTAATATAGTCAAGATGTCAATACTACACGAAGTGATCTACAGATAGAGCGAAATCCTAATCAAAATTCCAACAGCCCTCTTTACAGAATCGGAAAAGTAATCCTCATTTCTCTTTGGAAAGACAAGAGACCTCGAATAGCCAAAGCAATTTTGAAAAAGAAGTACAAAGTTGTAGGCCTCACACTTCCTGACTTCAAACCATATTACACAGCTACAGTAAATTAAAACAGCCTGGTACTTGTTTAATGATAGACACACAGACCAATGGAATAGAATTGAATATCCAGAAATAAATCCAAACGTCTATGGTCAATTGATTTTGGGCAAATCCATTCAATGGGGGAAAGAAATAGTCTCTTCAACAAATGGTGCTGGCTAAACTGGATTTCCACAAGCAGAAAAATGAAACAAGATCCATATCTCACACCATACACAAAAATTAAATCAATACGGAACAAAGACCTAAATTTAAGTTAAAACCATACCATTTTTGGAAGAAAATACAGAAGCAAACCTTCTGGACCTAATTAGTTTCCAATGATAGATTATTAAACACAATAATGAATACACAAGCATCAGAAAACAAAATAGATAACTGGGACTTCATAAAAGCTAAATACTTCTGCTCATCAAAACTCTTAATGAAAATTGGGAAGAGACAGCCTACAGACTGGGAAAAATTCTTTGGGGATGATATAAGTGATTAGAGCCTAATATCTAAAATCTACAGCAAACTTCTACAACTTAGTAATCAAACACAAATACCCACATCAAAAACTGGGCAAAGAACATGAACAGATATTTCACCAAAGAGGATATTCAAATGGCCAATAGACACATGAAAAGAAGCTCAGCGTCATTTAGGCATTAAGGAAATGCAAATCAAAACCACAATGAGATACCATTTCACTCCTACTACGATGGTTAAGATAAAAAAATCACAAACTGAAAAAAGGGAAAATAACAAGCACTGGAGGGGATGTGGAGAAATTGGAACACTCATCCATTACTGGTGAAAATGCAAAATGATACAGCCATTTTGGAAAACAGTCTGGTGATTTCCACAAAAAACTGGAGGGAGAGCTGCCACATGACCCAGCAATTCCACTCCAGGTATATGCCCTAGGGATCTGATAGAAGTGACACGAGCAGACATATGCACAGCTATGTCCATCGCAGCACTATTCACAATAGCAAAAAGATGGAAACAACCTAAGTGCTCATCAAAGGATGAAAGGATACATAAAATGTGGTACATACATACAATGGAATACTACTCAGCAATAAAGAAAAATGAGTTCTCTAAACACCTTGGAACATGGAAGAACCTGGAGGACATTATCTCGAGCGAAATAAGCCAGTCACAAAAAAAAACAAATATTGTATGTTATCACTTTTATGAAATGACATGAACAAATAAAAATATACAGAAAATAATGTTCATTAGTGTTTACCACAGATGGGGTGGGGGGAAACCGGAATTCACTCTTTAGATAGTAGACACTGGTTACTTTTAGTGATAGGAAAGCTAACACGGAAAGAGAGTGAAGTCTACACAGCTTGATGAAGGCAAACCATGTTAGTAAAATGTACACAAGGAAAAAGAACTTGTTGGTAATAGCATGGGATATATAATTTTGAAACATAAGCAAAAACAACTGAAAAATATATATGCAGTTATATACACATATGCACATAGGCATATATGTGTATAAGTATGTGTATATATGAGTATACATATGTCTGTGTATATGTATACACATCTGTGGGACTGTATGCACACATATTAATATATATAATAAATCACATAGTGAAAACAGGTATGAATATTTCTTAGACATAACCAAACACCTCACGGGGTTGGTTTTCTGGATTTGAAGTATTAGGACCAGAGTCTCATGAAACATCTCCATCCATTGGTATAATATTGTTCATAAAGTTGTACTTTACATCCTAGTTTGCTGAGTAGTGTCTGGGGTTTTAAAAGCTTGACAGTGGCCTTGTAAGATACAACTATTGGTCTCTACCTATCTGCAGAAAAAGAAAAAGTAGGAAACCAAAAACCAAAAACAAGAAGGAACTTGTCTACAGGACAATAGCCTACATAAACCACGGCCTTATCTGTCCTGAGACCAGAAGAACTCGATGATGCCCAGCTACCACTACCATTCCTTATGACCAGGGCCACAACAGATGGATTCTGATAGAATGGGAGAAAAATGTAAAACACATCTCAAATTCATTAAAAAACAACAACAAAAAAAAAAAAACCAGGTTTACTGGACTGGTTCAGACTGGAGGACTCCCCAGAAGCACTGTCCTGAAATACTCTTCAAATCTTGAACTGGAACTAACCCCTAAGGTCACCTTGTACCTAAATAACAGATTCGCTCCCAAAATAATGAATATCGCCCATAAGTACATTGCTCCTTTTAAGCATCACCTATATAAGACCAAATGGTCAACAATTATTTTAAAACAAAGATGAGAATGTAAGAGTCAGGGAAATCAGATTATTGCAAACAGAACAACGAGAACGGAAATAATGAGAATGTTCACATGTTGTCAAGAATGTAACCAATGTCACTGAACAATTTGTGTAGAAATTGTTGAACTGGAACTTAAAACACAATAAAATATTATTTTTAAAGAAGTAATATGCTCAGAAACAGATGGTGGTGCTTGCACAACATGATGAACACGATGTCACTGAACTGTACACGTGAAGAACGTTGAAATGACAAGTGTTTTGTTACATACATATTCACCACAATAAAAAGAAAATAAAAAACATTTATGGAATTGAATAAAACTCCAGGATTCCTTATGCTTTCTGATATATAAGACCTAAGCAATACATTCCCTTTTAAGAAATGCACACTTAGTCCAAAATCCAAAGATTCTGCTTAAGAAAAGTCAGTTAACATACTGAGAAATAAACTCAACTGAAATGTGAACCCTCTCAAGCTAGCTTTTTTTAAAGGCCCTGATTCCAGATTCGACCTCCCAGCTTTCTTACTAGACAAGGCACAAGGCAGAGTGCTCTTAGAAAGCAAAACATCAATCACCCAAGGGTCATTTTTGCCTCAGGCAGCCCTGCTGTTCATTCAAACCTCCCAGACTGCCTTTCAATAAGAAATGCTTGATTTTCACATACCTGCCTCTGCATTTCCTACAACATTGTATTTCCATGTTTACATGTACTACTTTATACTCTCACTGTCCCCTGGCTCTACAAATCTGCCAGGAATTCATTTTAAGAGATGTCTTAAGGAAAAGGTCCTCAATATATGCACTTCAGTTTGTTTTTTCTCCCGAGTTGTGTTTAGGAATACATCTCAGCCAGTGTTACTTCCTGCCTGTCTACATACCAGGTACTGTGGAAACAAAACTATTCCTTTTTTTTTTTTCGGAATACACATTCATAATTTCAGTCAGCCCTTAAAAAATCAGTACCAGAACTGCATCACTGTATAGGTTTAAAGGGGTTTTATTTATTTTTATTTTTGAAAAATTTCAGACACTCTTTTTCTGGAAATTTCAAGATTTGCATGATTTCTCACTCCCTTGGATGACTCCCTTCGATGACCCTACTTACAGAACACACAGAGCCTCCAAGCGCACAGGCTGAGAGAGAAATCACGGTAGCTAAATAAAACTCAGTCAGCACATCTTGTCATTTCCTCCAACGCTCTGAGATTGGGTGGAAGATCATCTGTCTTCTGCATCCTATGACCCAAGAACAGAGATGATTTTTAACAGTGGTCAATGCCTGCCTTAGACCTCTCCACAGCAATGGTCAGAGAGCCGAGCCCAAAGGACTTTTGGCCTCGCCCTTTCATGGCCAATCTTAGTAAATCTCATATGGGCTTATTTAATCATATATAATTCCAGGGCTGAAGATTTTCATGAAGTAGAGAAAGAAATTGCAGAATTTGGACACGATTGTTTCTCTACAATGCAATGTTTGAATCATCAACCCTGAGCTCACTTAGTCAAATCCAATGGCCCTAAATCCATAAATGTGCATCATGAGAAAAAAAAACTGATGGACTAACCAACAAGCAGAAGAATCAAGGAGCAAGCCTGCTTTTCTTCAGTGCCCAGATGCAATGATATGCCCCACCATCCCTGGAATAGGAAGGACGGGATGGAAAATCATTTAAGGTTGCTCCACGATAGAAGCTCAAGTCCTAAGAAAAGTCACCAAGATTTTGCTTTTATCAATCACCATGAGTAGCTTTCGAAAATATTAGGGTGATTTTTCTTGAATTTCTCTAACTTCATCATCTAAGCTAAGATGTGACTAGAGTTGTACATTGTAGCGGCCAGAGAAAATACAAAGATAGGCACATGCAAGAAGCTACTTCCTGGTTGCAGAGAATTAAGGTGTGGGCCATTTCCAGAGAGGCAGAAGAAGCATGGAGGCATTCTTTTCACAGTGGTTGGGCAAACACTGTGGATGCTGAAGACAGAAATACTCATAGGATCCTACCAGGTTTATATTCAGAAAAAAATCAGAAATCATGAGGGAATTCATGAGGACCAAATTATGAAATGACTTTCTCACATAACTGTAGCAGAGGGGAGAAGAACCTTGTCTCCTCTGGACTTCCAATTCTCTGCTTTTCCACTGCAATATGGCTGCTGTTGCATTTTTCTACAACAATTACCTCTTGTTCAAAATATTTTCACCAGCGACAAGAAACTATGTTAGTTCCAGCAGGGAAATTTTCTGAGTGAAGACCATCTGTGTGGAACACTCCTCCTCAACTTGTCTCTCCTTCCCCTACCCCTCTCATCTGAAGACCACTATTGCTGTGAGAGCAGGATTCAAGTTGGTCTCACATTTCCTTTCTTATTGCAACCACTTGGGGTCAGCACCCTTCATTTCCTATGACAGATTTTCCTTCCAAGCATCTCTTCTTGAAACAACAAGATGAGTCATGTTTTAACTCCTTTTGATTTGAATAGACTGAAAATTATGTTCATGATGAAAAACAGTCAACCATAGTTTATTTAATGAACATACTACCATGACTCCCACAAGATATGAGCACATACCTTGATCAGCCTGGATTCCAAAGAGCAAGGGTGTGTGATGGAGACAGGTGATGCCCAAGTTGACAAGTAGAGCTTCATGGCTCAGACTGGACAGATAGAATTTAGATGGGAGCGTGTGTGATTTGACTTTGGTGAGTAGAATCCTGTTTTGGTCTCAAGACACCAACCTATTTCAGGGCCACGGGGCTCCATCTAACACCTGAAGAGTCCAGGGCTATAGCACAATAAGCCCATTTAGCTTCAGAGAAAAAAAGATTTTCTTCTTCCTCATCCTTACATCTGTTCCCATGACCACTAAGCCTATGTGCTCAAGAGTGTTTGATGACTATACAATATTCAGATAATCAAAATGACCTGCAATGATTTTGTGAAACTGGTGTGCTGGTTTGGTCTGGGTGCTATATTTTATGTTTATGGAAACAGGATTCCAACTCTGGTCTTCCGACTGCAAATTGAGTTCTGTTCTCTTGAGAGTGAGTAAGTCATAATAGCTTAAAGGTTTTTTACCTCTGGTTGAATTGCCAGATAAAACACAAGCCAGTTGTTAACTTCAAATTTCTGATAAAGAGGGACTAATATTATTGTGGAGCCCCGGTGGTGCAGTGTTATTGTAAGTATGTCCCCAGTATTACACAGAGATTCCTTGGAATCCTGTATTTTATTTGCTAAACACAGCAAACCTATTCTTGGAGTGACTATGAGTTTAAGAAAATGGTAAAGTTCTCACTGTAGAGTCTAGACTAAAAATATACAAATAGGATCATTGATCCCAGAAAGAAAAAATAAAGAACAAAGACTGCGTTAATTTTAATTGAAAATATGTATGTATATATATATGGGAACACACCTTAATTGTATTAACGAGAAGAAAGGAAACTGGTGTTGCAGTGTTATTTTAAGTATGTCCCCAATGTTACACAGGGATTCCTTGGAGTCCCGTGTTTTATTTGCTAAACACGGCAAACCTAGTCTTGGTGTGACTATGAAGTTCAAGAGAATGTTAAAGTAATCACTAGAATCTACACTTAAAAAGTACAAATAGGATCATAGATCCCAGAAAGAAAAAAAATAACCTAAAGAAACAAGACTGCATTAATTTTAATGGAAGATATATATGTATTGGAACACACCTTAATTGTATAATGAGAAAAAAGGAAACTGAAAGCATTTTTGGTAAATGAACATAGCTTGTGCTAGTTACCCCTAGTCACACACAATATTTTTGGAAAGAGGAAAAAGAAACAGAAAACATCAGTTTCCCCTCAGATGGAGAATTTGGTTGCTAAGACAAAGGTGCAGGGGGAGAAGCTCTCATTGTAGAATCTATCTGGAACTGTTTGACTTTTGAGCCATGCAGAAGTGTGCTTGTTTAATCATTCAATTACAGTCATCGTCAGAATTAAAAACTTAAATACGAATGTACAACACAATAATCTGAGAAGCAACAGGAACCTACTTCTGCTCATGGAATTAGAGGCTGCCGGCCTTCCTTTGATGCAGTGGGGCTTTCTAGGAAAGAGGATCATGAGTAAGGCTGACCCTGCTGCAGCCCCCAGAGCTTTCACTAATGGACAGGAGTTTCGGGACACAAGCATTGCTCCCTGAACAAGGATGCATACACACACTGTACACGTACACACACCAAACAGAAAGGAACTTCTGGACAATCCTAATTTCAAACACTTTGTTTCCTTGTCTCTATTTGTACCCTAGCCTTCCTCAGACAAACCAGCCTGAATTTTCTTCATGAAGTACTGGTGCCCTTGTAATAATTCAACAACGTACCACCTAGAGTTGGGGAGCAGGGTTGGTTCAGGGGCACAAAACTAGGTATGTTGATTAAGAACTGAAGTCTAGAGTAGAGTCTTCGTGCTGTGAATCTGAGAAGTAACCCACATATCACCCTAAGAGGTTCACACAATTTGTGTTGTCAGCTGTAATTTAAAGGAAACTTGTAGCTTTTGCCTGCCGCTCAGATCCCTTTCATGGAATGTCTCCTCATCCAAACCCGCCCTCCGCCCCTCCCCCACCGCAGAACGTCTTGAGTCCTGCATTTTACTCCTGTTTAGATTCAAACTTTTCCCTCCTTTTCTGGGTTCCATGAGCAGCTGTTGAAGCCAGATCACGCTCTGAGTCCAGGACGTGAGGATTTCACATGCTGAAGGTTTCCACACAGCTGTGGTCAGAGCCCAAGCCTGTGGAGATGGCTTCAGAAGGAGGTAGGCCTGGCAGGGAGGAGGTGTGTTATAAGATCCTTGCCACCTTTTCAACCCTTGGGAATTCAAATTTGATGCTTCCCTGGGGACAAGCTCTCTAAGCAGGAGTAAGGAGTGGACATTGACACCACCCAGGACATCCTACCTGGTGAGGCTGAATAGACAAAATGGGAAAATGAGACAGGAGGTTGGGAAAAGAAGGAAAGTGGTTTTACAATGTGCATCACAAAAAGGAAGGCTGCGGAGGAGACGGGGAAATCTCTTTTGAAGACTCACTCCTTCAAGAAAGTCCAGAGGATGCCTTCCACTTTAGTAGGTCCCTTCCCTGCTAGTGAGCCTGCTGGAGTACTTCAGACAGAGTAGATGTCAAATCTGCTCCATATGCTGGAAACAGGGTATCTGCCATGGATTTCTGAGACAGGATCTGAGAGTCAATGACAGCCTGGGCCTCTAACTTCTTGGTAGACAGAGGCCTGGTAGTCTGGTTGAACTGCTCACAAGTTCTCTAGTGGGAAACTTCTCAACCAGAGGGAAGGAATGTCTAATTCACTCCAGGGACTTTTCCAGTCTTCCCCAGTCCCCCAATCCATACTGCTGCTCATCGGTTGAGATTCATTGCACTTATTCCCAGTGACCATGCAGGGAATTTGGATCACCTAACACCCAGTTGCCTTTCCTTCCACTCCATTTGTCCTTTTCCTTTGTCTCTACAGCAACTCCAGTGCTGGGACCAGATATGACCATGAATCCTGGTGCCTCCATGTCTCCTTTCACTGCACTGCCCTTTCTCCCACCCACTCCTGGACCCCTACACCAAACAACCTGGGAGCAGTACCTGCTGCCCCTCATGACCTTATCCTGCCATCCGGGCATCCCTCTGGGGCTCTCTGCTTTCCCCAGGACACTGCTGGTGCCAGGTGCTGGGGACTCTGGCCCCAGTGGGGCCAGGCCTGGCAAGGTCATTGTCCAAGTCAGGACAGAAGGGAGATCAGTAGAGCTCCCTGGAACTCAGACCTTTGTCCTAGCACACACCCCAGTCAACTGGAGTGCCCCGGGGGCTCCTGGCGGGGCAGTTGAGCACGCTCCACCCTCATTTGGGGAAGCCTCTGCTGTGCAGCAAATGATCCCTGCCACTTCTGTTGCGGGTGCTCAGGCTTGGAGGGAAGGTTGGTCCCCAGCTCTTTCTCTTCAAGCTCCTCCGCCAGCTGTCCAGCTGGCCTCCATTTTCCCCCAAGTGAAGGCTTGGTCAGGCCAAGATGCTTTTTCTGGGGAGGAAACTCTGGCCACCACACAATCCAAGCCACTGCTGGATGACTCCTTCTGTAACCCCAAGAGTGTTTAAAAGAACTATCGACGTTGGCAACGCTTTAAGTCCCTGGCCCGGAGGATCCATACCCAAAGTCCTGATACAGAGGCTCTTTCCTGCTTTCTCGTGTGAGTGTCCTAGTCAGTGGGGACACCTGAGATTATCCTGAAGCTTTTAAATAAAGAGATCTTGGGGAGACACAATGGAAGTTAGGCTCTTTAGGAACTTTTGAAAGAGGGTCATCAGGGCCATGGGATATGCTATGAGAAGATACATTCCCAATAACATTATCCACACCACCCGGTGTACAACACTTTCAGGTGCCTTATCTCAATTGATGCTGACCACCTCGTATGTGAAGCCAATCTTCATACTGCAATCATTACCCTAGTAATTATTTACAAGAGTCTAAAACACTGTGGTAAAGTGCGGAGCCATGATGTGAATTTTGGTCTCAGACTACAAACACCACGTTCCGCCACTGGTCTTGCAGCACAGGAATTGACCAAATGTTGGCAAGCGACATGTCAAGTCCAGAGGAGGAGGAAACAGGCAAGGCCTAGGACAACCATTTTAAGTATACTCCCATCCTCTTTCCTCTGGAGAATTCCAGTTAGAACAGGGAGGTGATAGAGTATACATAGTGGTGAACGGCTTGGGCTCTGCCCTCCCTAGATTTGTAATCTTGAGCGGGGCATTCTTCATCTTCACTCTTGTGTATCTCATCAAATAAGTAGACAATTACAATTAATTCAGAGGATAGCTAAGGAGATGACATGAGCTAATATAAGAAGCGCTCCAAAAGTGCCTGACACATGCTGTGCCTCATTAAATGATGCCCATTATTATCACTGTCATGAAGAAAAGCCAGTGTAGTCCAAGATAAGGACCAACAAAAGCAAAAATGTCCTAGCTACAGTGTGTAGTGGAAACTGGCCATGAAGTTCAGGGTCATGGGCTTCTGTGAGTGGAAGGCAGAGTGATTAGCCATGTGGGAAGCTTTGTCTTTACACAACAGATCCTGTATGTCTCTTAACTCTGCGCTTCCCCACAGGTATTATGGGTCAAACAATATTGCACTCTTATCACATTCCACAGGATATTTTTCCACATATGTGTTGCTCCCAATTGGCTGAAAGACTGAAGGAATCTTCCTTCCCTCTCTCTTCTCTCCCAGTAATAAAGAGAATGTCAGTCAAATCCAACTCTCAAGCAGTCTCAGGGATTCCCTGCATTCCAAAACAATTGTGTTTCCTGTTTGATCACAGTCTCAAATGCAGATGGGCAGCATGATTTTGGAAACTCCAGATAGCACACGTCTTTCTGGATTACCATGGGCTGCCCTCATCTTTGCTTCTGGGCAGAACTATTGCTCTTCAAATCCAGACTCGAGGGCTGTGTTCACCAAAGTTCAGCACCTCCAGTTCAGAGTCTTCTGGGAGCTGGTGAAAATGTTCATTCATGGGACACTTGGACTTGATCTTAGAGTCTACATTTTAAGGTGGTCTGGCAGGTCATTCTGTCCACAATCCTACTAAGGACTCAAAGCACATTCTTTTCTTTAGACTGTCCTTCCCAGGAGTACATCTTAGTATAGCTCTCATGCCCTGTGAGTGGTATCCTGGAGGGAAAAGCACTTGAAATCTAAAATACTGGAAGGTGGATTTGACACATACAGCAAGATAGATGTGATAATGGGAAGGGGATGTCTAGGGATTGGGTCAAGATGGGGATGCAATATGTACTTGTAGAAAGTTACTGACATGCATGGGGTTTTAGCCCAGTCCTGCGATCCCTGGCCCGAATGAAGCTCACCATGACCCTGGAGGAGGGACTGTGGCGGTCTGTGCAGGAATGGCAGTGCAAAAGCAACTTTGACCGGATGATCTTCTACGAGATGGCAGGAAAGTGAGTTCATGGCATTCCAGCCCTGTTGGGACTGAGTGATGAGGTGTGAATGAAGAGGGTGGGTTGAGAGTGACTGCTGCCTGGCTGTAACAATACAAATCGGAGGTGGCATTATGAGGAGGAGGTGTTCACTTGGACAGGGCTTCTGGTTCCCTAATGATCCCTCTCTACTCTCAGAGAATTTCTGCCACCACATTTGCTGCTTACAGTTTTCTGTTCTATGTTCTTGAAGAAATTCACTCCTTCTACATTTTGGATTTGTAGATGCCTTGATATTGAGAGTGTTAACATGGAATGGGGATAAACACTATGGCTATCAATGGAGATAAATTCCAAGCTGCAGACACTCTGCAGTGTGGGAGTATGCTGTACCAGCTGGCTTCCTGGTTTCCTCAGTGGCCAGGAAGTTGATAGGGAATTGGGGACCACCCCTCCTCATGGAAACTGGCACAAAACTGTTCTACAACCATCCAGTAATGGCCCAGGCTGGAAAGCTTTGTGCAGGGAAAAACAGCATCTCAAGTCACACTGTGGACATGTCTCTGACCCTCACTGCCTTTCCTCCCTCGGTTTAAAAAAAAAAATCATCAGAGGAGTCTGAAACTTCCTTGAAATCTTAGACTCCACCTTTTTCCCAATATGTCCTGGCCCACTTGTCTCCCTGGTTTATAGCTCAAGGGCTCAAAGCCTGAGACTAGGACCAGGGATCTAGGAACTAGTCCTTGGTGTTATCTGCAATCAACTTCATTGCATCCCGGGGTCACGCTGTCAGCCCTACTGTGTATGTTTTAGGCAAGGGCAGGAGAGGCTTGCAGGAGGGTGTCCATAACTGGCATCCTGCTGTGTGTCACACAGGTCTGACTGAAATCAACAAGCAGTGTCAGTGTTGTGGTGTGTTGTCAGCTGCTAACAGTGGGGAAAAGAAGTGAGCACTATGTCTCTGTCAGGAGGGTCTTCCAAGAAGGCACAGCTGATTGCCTTCACAACATTCCTAAGTCATGATGAGTTGTGGAGCAGGTGAAGGGATGATGTGGTGAACATGTAAGGGGCCCTCAATCCTTGTTTGTGCCACAGAGAGCAACTCCCTCCTGGGAAATGGACTTACTCCACACCTTGACAGGTCATTGAAGGCACATCTTTCTCTGTTGCCCCACAACCGGCAGTTGACTGGTGCTGGGGCTCCTGGTGCACCTTGCCTTCTTCTCAGCATGGGCTGTGTCTCCCTCACCCTTGTCAGGTTCACGGAGTTTGAGGCAGAGGAGCAGTTACAGATTCAAAAGTTGCAGCAGAGGAATACGTCTGTGTGCTTGCCTCCTCCAGCTCTACAGAATCTTAAACCTCACAGGTCTTCATCCGCTGTGGCTGACCAGCACCGAGGTCTGACTAACCAAGTCCAACAGGAGCTAAGGGCCAGAGGTCAAAGGACATATGTAAAGACTGGCCATGTTTGGAGGAAGGCATTGTCTTCACATGTGGCACTTTGCTTTCCAGAGGAGGCAATGTCTATTTCTATTAGCAGAGCCTGCCAGAAGACTGGGGTCTCAGCTACACTTCATTACACACTAGTAGAGAGATGGTCAAGTTTTATAACTACTGTCTCCCATGGATTATCCAAGGTGGAATCCAATATTTAATCAGCCTAAAACGTGGGTCTCAATGAAAGGACTTCTGGAAAAAGCAGTAGTTACAAGTTTCGTCACAGGATGATTCTCTTGGACCTTTAACCTCTTACATCTTCTCCTGTCACAGTTCTTGTGACTTCAGGTGTGCACGCCTTACCAGGAACCATTTCAGTGTCTCCAAAAGTCTTCCTTTACAACATGTAGTTGGGTGGTGACTTAGTTATCTAGTGTTGCTGTAACAGAAATAATACAAGTGGATGGCTTAACAAACAGAAATCTATTCTCTCAAAGTCTAGGAGACGAAAAGTCCAAATTCAGTGTACTAGCTCCCGGGGAAGACTTTTTCTCTCTGGTGGTTCTGGGGGAAGGTCCTTGTCATCAATCTTCCCCTCATCTAGGAGCTTCTCACCACAGGGCCCTCGAGCCCAAAGGACAGGCTCCCTTCCAGGTGGTTCTTTCTTGGTGGCATGAAGTTCTTCTCCTCTCTGTTGACTTCTCTCTTTTATATTTCAAAAGAGACTGGCTCAAGACGCAATCTAATCCTGTAGATTGAGTCCTGCCTGATTAGACAACTGCCTCTAATCCTTCCTCATTAACATCATACAGGTTAGGATTTACAACACATAGGGTAATCACATCAGATCAAAAAACGATAGACAACCATACAATACTGGGAATCATGGCGTAGCCAAGTTGACACACATTTTGTGGGGACACAATTCAATCCATAACAAGTGGAAAGAGCTGGAATTTGCTGCTATATTCATCTTCTTCTTTCCAACCCCTCCTATAGGGTTCATTCCAAAGAAGGGAGGTCCTAAGGCACAGCACCCCAAGCAGCATCAACACAGATTCCAGGACCCTTGGGAGCCCAAGCAACCCAGTGAGACCCCTCCTAAAGCTGTGAAAGAGTATGTTGAAATCATGGAAAGTCTCTTTGGAGCTGCCCATTCAGCCACTGTGGAGCCAGATGGAAAATATCAAGAAGAAAATGAGCAACAGCAGGAAGAGAATGGGATATACTCAGACCCGGGACTCTTGAGCTACATAGACAAGCTGTGTTCACAGGAAGCATTTATTACCAAGGTGGGCTGGGACTTGAGGTATGATGTCTGTGGGTTCTGTACTTTTGGAATGCCAGCAACCAAACATCTGTAGTTTGGCCCCAGACATTGTAATTCAGCTCGATTCCTTACACCCTGAACAATGTGTGTGTCCATTTCTTGCTTGTGTGTGTGTGTGTGTGTGTGTGTGTGTGTGCCTATGTGTAGGTAGGGGTGGTGATGTTTTAATACAATGCTGGATGCACATTTGAGAGGGGGATTATTGATTGTCTTCTAAAACCTCTAAATCCATGGTTACTCCTTGTCAAGGATGTTCACATGTCTCCTCCTTCCATTATCAGGTGGAAGCAGTTATTCACCCTCAATTTCTGGAAATCTTACTATAAACAGAATCACAGGTAGATCCCATGTCCTTAACACAGGAGCTGGAGAAAGAGGAAGGACTCACTCTCACTCAGGTGAACCAGAGGAGGAAGGGAGAATCATAACATGAAACCCAGAGGATTTCATCTAATGCAACAGCGCCTTTGCTGGCACGGCTTCTGGGGAAGGACGGCTCCAGGTGTGGGAGCAGGTGCAGAACGAGAAGGTAGGAGACAATGGAGTGGCAGAGAGGAGGAATGGTAAGGAATCCAGGTTGGGAGAACCACACAAGAGGATGCACAGGGATAAGTGCAGTACTGGTTGCTGAACCACACTCATGTGAGTGATTTCCCTGGATCCTGCCCCAATACCATGGTTTCCACCACACACTCAGCCACGTGTTCTCACAATCTGTACAGAATCAGTAATTATCCATTTTCCTTCCTTGCAGCTGGTAGAGAAGCGATTGCTGGAACTGAAAGGAAAAGCGGGTGTGGAAGCACCCCCAACTTATGGTGTGTTACCCATGGAGTCACTTTGTACAGAGTCCGGGACCAGTGAAGACGCAGGAAGAACAGATAACCATGGCCTCCAACTAGGGATCAGCGAGAAAATGAGCACAAAAACGTTGAATGCAGATGACCTGTCTAAGTCAAAAGAACTTGCTGTCTTTACGTGGAGTCCAAAGTCACAGAAACCTAAGTCTGAACTATCAACTTCTCCTCAACAGGGTCCTGGTCACACTTCCCCTAGACTGGGAACCAGAGAAGACTTAACGTTTGTAAAAACCTCTCTTATTAGTGAAACACCTGGGAAAGGAGAAAGGTCCAGTGAAGAAGAAAAGGAGGACCTCCCCAGCCTTGCCTTTCTCTTGGCATCTCAACAAAGCCTACTGCCCTGGAGTCTTTCCAAGAATCTTCTGCCTGCCTCCAGCTTTCTACACCATGGAGTTCAGGGCACCTGGGGAGCATCTCAGCCCCTATCTCCTGAGACAGTGAGTCTTAGCCAACCTGGACATAAAGCTGCCAAGTCTAAGACCCCAGCTCAAGTTAGAGCCCCGTCACTTCCTGCCAAGAGGCCCTACTCAGAAGCTAAACACCTTGGAGTTTCTGGGAAGCAACACTTGGCTGTGGGTGAAGTCGAACCCTCATTGCCTCTAAAAAGAAAGTGTGACCCTTCAACACTTGAGAAAAGGAAGAATCGTCATTGTAGCCAATAGCGAGCTCTCCTCTTCCATGCTGAGACCCTCAAGTTGGGGACGCTTAATAGATTTGGATTCTCAACCACCCTCACTACTCATTAGGCTACTGCTCCTCCCCTATCCCAGTGGTATTTCTTGGCTGTTGTACAGATACCATGAGAGCAGAGAAGGAAGCCAAAGACTGGGCAGGGTGCACATGTACTTCCATGATGGGAAATGAAGAACACTAGCTTTACTTTAGAGAGCAAACCTCTGTAAATTGGGATTAAAGATAGTTTTGTTGGAAGAAATTCTCATTGCTTCTTTCATCTTGTTCTCCTCTACTGCTGTCTAAAGAAAGAGATACAGGTGTCCCCCATTTTCCAGATCCACATGTGACTGATGTAGTTCTATCCTCCAGCTTTAACTGATGTCCTCAGAATGCTCTTGGGGACAGTCTGGCTTTGGCCTCTCACAGGTCACTGCTAAATCCCAGTGATCACTTTCATCATCCATTTTTCACAAGCCCTGGCTTGCTTTGGGGAGTTTCTGTGGGGATCCTATCAATATCTCTATCTCTTAACAATCTATTAATGGAATTTGCATTTCAACTTTTCAGCCTTCTTGGCCATTAACTAATGTTTCTATAACTGACCCTGGAGACTGCACTTTTTTAAAGTGCTTTATTTCTGTTTCCTAGAAAGATGAGTGACAACAGATCTTAAATGATCCTCAGCACACCGAGGGCTTTTCCTGTGTAGTTGATTTGACCTGACAGGATCAAGGTTTGGCTTCTTGGGGACACGGCTCTCTGTTTCTCTGTGTTCACTCTAGAAAATGGCATCATTAACTCTCAGGAGGACTATTAAATAAGCAATAGCTGTCTGCTATTTCTGAATCCTGATGAGGACAGAACGAGACGAAAATGTGCTGAATATTTATATTTAGGAGGAGTCCTTTTAATAGTGTGTATATGAGCTATGAAAGTAGGCAGGGAGGATAGAAAGTCCCTTTGCCTTATTTCTGTGCAGGAAACAGTCATCCAACTGGCTTGGGAAGGTCCATCTTGCTGTGGTCAAGGGAACTGACCTCAGGTGACTCTAGGATCTTCCAAGGAGCATCCTGTAAGCACTCTTCCCTTTCCTTCCCAAATGATGAATGAAACTCTACAGTTAAATTGATGTAGATTTAGCCTTATACTTACAGGTAAAATAGTTCCTTGAAAACAAAAGGAAACCTACCTTATACAACAACAACAAAGCCCAGGAAAAGCGGAGATGTGATGAGGTTTACAGCAGACCTGGGATGCCTGGAGTGTGCAGGGCTAGATGCGAGCAGGGTAGGAAGGGCTGAAAAGGGCTAAGGCATCAGTCGTCCTTCTGCTCGGGCACTTGCATAGACCCCATGTTCAAAGCAGTGGGTCTTCCTGTGGTGTGGTATTTGGTTCCTGTGAGCTGCTTCAGGTGCTAAGAAGTTGCTAAGGAGGGTCTGGATGGAGACCTCGACAAGGAAGAATCTGTTGGGGAGAAAAATCAAGAAAAAGAGATGAGAATGAGAGGAGAGGACACCTCTGCTCTTTCCTCAGAATTGTCAAGTCCTTGCCCTCCAATCTCTGCTTATATCCACAGATCCAGGTGTCCGAGGCCTGACCTCTCCAGCCCATTCCTCTCAGTAGCTCTGATTCTCAACTTGGAAACTCCCTGGAACTCACCAATGTTCCCTCCCAGCCCAATGTTTTCTATTCCAAGTTCTAAGGGCTGATTTTGTCCCAAGTACCTGTGTGTTTTCAGGAATGCTCTGTCCCAGAAGGTTCCTGGCTAACACTATGCAGGCACTTCATAGAGTGTCCTCCTCAGTATAACCGCCAATCCTGGTATATCCCTGGTATTTAGAGGAGAGTACACATCCAACATGGAAAGACAATGTGATGAATGAAGGTCAGAGCCCTGGCTCCTCCATTCACTGGTGTTTGACTTTAGAAGTCCCATAACTCCTCCACATTTCAGAGTCTTCATTGGGAAAATAGCTGTAACACTGTTCACCTCTCAGGGTGTTTGGGATACTAAAGGAGTCGTGCTTGAAGGGAATTTGCTCCAGCCCCTGCCATGCACTGGGCCCTTGATCAATGAAGGGAATCATCACATTTACAGTTTGGAAGTTCAAGCATTACTCTCATGTCTTCATCATCTGCCTGTTATGTGCCATCAGCACCTGTGTTTGGTTGAACTTTTCCTGGAAATAGGAAGAGTTTGGTTATTATGGATTGAATCGTGTACCCAATATATGTGTGTCAACTTTGCTAGTCCATCATTCCCAGTACTGTGTGATTGTCCACCATTTTTTCACCTCATGTGATTTTCCTATGTGTTGTAAATCTACCTCTATGATGTTAATGAGGTGGGATTAGTAACAGTTATGTTAACGAGGCAGGACTCAATCTACAAAATCGGGTTGTGTCTTAAGTCAATCTCTTTTGATATATAAAAGGGAAAAACAAGCAGAGACACATGGGGGACTCACACCACCAAGAAAGCACTGCCTGGTGCAGAGCACATCTTTTGGACCCAAGGTTCCTGCACAGGGAAGCTCCTAGACCAAGGGAAGATTGATGACAAGGGTCTTCTTGCAGAGTTGACAGAGAGAGAAACCTTCCCCTGAACTGACACACTGAATTTGGACTTTTAGCCTATTAGACTGTGAGAGAATAAACTTCTGTTTGTTGAAGCCTTCCACTTGTGGTACTTCTGTTGTAGCAGCCCTAGAATTAAGACACTGGTGCTGTCCCCATGTCAGTATTCTGAAAAACCCCGAAATGTACTCACCAGCTTGCATAGTGGGGTCTGACAAAAGGTCCATCTACTCCCAAACATCTTTCCTCATAAGCATCTGGAAGGCACTGAGCAACCTCATGTCCATGACACCAACAGTGCTGAGCTGCTTCAGGTTTGATATATTCCTTCACAAATATGTACTCTCCATGGAGGAACTTCCTCTTGGTCTGGTTTCAGAGCTCTTTTATGGAAAAGCAACAAGATCTGGATTTGTGATTTGAAGAGCTGAGTATTCCTCAACGATGACCAGCAACAAAGGAAGTTTTTGTAACTGGAGACCTCTTTTCCCTGTAATAATGTTGATGTTGTTGCTGTTGTTGTTAGGTGCTGTCGAGTCGGTTCTGACTCATAGCGACGCGATGGACAACATAATGAAACACTGCATGGTCGTGCTCCATCTTCACGATCACTGTTATGCTTGAACTCATTGTTCCAGCCACTGTGTCAATCCATCTCGTTGAGTGTCTTCCTCTTTTCCTTGACCCTCTACTTTACCAAGCATGATGTCCTTCCCCAGGGACTGATCCTCTCTGATAACATGTCCAAAGTATGTGAGATGTACTATCGCCATCCTTGCTTCTAAGGAGCATTCTGGTTGTACTTCTTCCAAGACAGATTTGTTCATTCTTTTGGCAGTCCATGGTATATTCAATATTTTTCATCAACGACACAGTTCAAAGGTGTCAATTCTTCGTCAGTCTTCCTTATTCATCGTCCAGCTTTCGCACGCATATGAGGTGATTGAAAACACCATAGCGTTTCCAATCTCTCTCACACACACATAGGCACACACATACACATACTTCAATGGATACTCATGCTGTCTCCCCAAAGTTCACAGTTAAATCTAAACAACTTTGTTCTCAGGGTTCAGTGAGCAATGCCTTACAGCCAAAAATTATATCTCTTTGAAAAATTATTATTTTTAGCTTTTTCTTTTTTGGGCTTTCAATACCTTTGCCTTCCTATCTCTGAGAGCAGTTTACATTGCAACAAATCATAGGAGAATCCTATTCAATAAGCTGTAAATCTACTTGCAGAAGATTTGTGTCAGTCACAGGAAAGGAGAAGTGTAGGTACAATGGAGAGAAAAAAATATGAAGAAATATTTCAACATTTCTCTGGTGCCAACATACTTCAGACACAGAAAATCCAACATTTAACATATGAACCAAAAAGTGTTTAAAATAGTAAAAGAGAATATTTGAAAATTGACAGTGTAATGCATTTGTCTAGAAATCATGGAATTTCACATACTTAATCTGTGCTCTATGCTCTTCCAGGTGTTTTACGTCTCCTAGTAACTCACACAATCTTCCTGCTCATCTGGTGAGGAAGGGTTGATGTTAGACTAACATTAGGAAAACACGAAGATGACATCAAAAGGCCTCACTGGGAGTGTGAAATATAGAATTTGTTAGTCGGTTATTTTTTTATTCTAATGAGCACAAAATAAAAGGGAAGGGGCTGATGTTTGAGAGGAGGTCTTTAGCTCACGTGTATGTGAGATCTGACATTAGGTGGGGAGGATATGAAGTTCTTTGCCATATTTCTGTGCAGGAAAGACTCCTGTCCAACTGGATTGATAAAGTCCACTGTGCTGTTGCCATGGGGACTATCTCAGGAGCCTTAGAGCATCACACAAGCACTATCCCCTTTCCTTCCCAACCAACGACTGAAATTCTTGGATTTTGCAGTTGTAGATTTATGTTTACATTTACATGAAAAATAGTTTCCTCACAAAGAGAATACCACCTTACATAGTAACAAAGCTCAAGTGGAGCAAAGACAGGTTGAGATGTATGCCAGGCTTGGGGCTGTGCCTGTCCTCGCCATCAACAGACCTCTGCTGTCACCAGTCCACAATTTGTGTTGATGCAATGCAATGTGGGCACGGGGAAAAGAGAAGATGTCACTCTCCTGGTCCCAAGATAGAATGTAGGGTGGCAGTCAGTAGGGCTTGGTTCCATAGTGGAACACAGTTGGTGGGGATGAGTAACCAGGTCTAAAGGATCACCCAAAGGCAAACCCTAGGCTGATGGTCCAGTTCCTTTTCTGTGGTTGGTGTGGCCTTGTAAAAACTTTCCCTGATTTTCTGTTCACCTCATAACACTCCTTCCTCACTTGCAGAATGCCTTCCCTTCCACACACCTGAAAATGAGTGTTGGCCACAGAAGGTGCAAGTGAACAATGTGCTGGGAGGAAGAAAGAGGAAAGAGGCCATGGAAAGGCTGGATTTAGGGTCAGTCAGAGTAGAGTTTCAATCTCAGCTCTGTCACTTGCTGGCTGAGTGACCTACAGTATCTGAGCATCAGCTTTCTTATACGTAAAGTATGCATAATCACATCTTATTTGGATAGCTCTTGCAAGAGGAGAAATAGTGTATGAAATATGCTTTCCCAGAATACAGTGAAGGTTTCTGCTATTTCTTCTGTGAGAGTATTCAACCTGGGAAGGCTGGAGTGGTCTGGAGAAGGTTCTGTAAGGATATTGGAGTAGGCTCAGGTCCAGATGAGTACAGAGGTTAAGGAAGTCTCTGGGGTTATCAATTTCTATTCCTGAGACTATGCCGGCTTCATTTTCACTTTGCCTGGTCACAGCACCCTCACCGGGCACTGCATGTCACTGTTCCAGTGTTCTTATTCAATGTAGACTGTGCTTTTCTAAAAGCAGGAAGAGTGTCCTTGTCTTCATTTGAACTAGGATATTAACGTAAAACAACAGTAATATTTCGATCCGCTACCATTTGCTGAATACGATTCATGTGAGATAATGCTCAGTGGTTATTACAGATATAGTTAAAAGTCAAAACTATCTCATGATTTAGAGGTCATTCCCATTGTACATATGAGCAATAATTCATCCAAGGTGACAGAGTCACTAAGAGGAAGCCAGGCTCGTTCCAAAAGAAAAACCAAACCAGTGCTGTTAGGTCAATTATAACTCATGGCGACCCCATGCGTTTCACAACAGAACTGTGTTCCATAGGGTATTCCGTGGTTGAATTTTCTAAGGTGATCACCAGGCATGTGTTCCTAGGAGCCTCTGCATGGACTTGCACTACCACCCTTTCGATCACCAGCCAGCTCCTTAACCCTTTGTGTCAAGGACATCAAATGGCCTTAAATCTTACAGTCTTTTACTGTTACAAATCAGGCACCAGTATGGTTTAAAAAAAGAAAAGAAAAAGAACTTTTTCTGCTAAACTCAGTTCCTCTGAAGTATAATTTCCATACAATGAAGCTCACCTATTTCAATTTACAGTTTAGTGACTCTGGCAATTTTAAATACTGTGGTGGAACCATCATCTCAACCAACATCTAGACCACAGATTCAGATTCTCCATCACCCCACAATTATCTTTCAGGTACTTAGTCAGGAATAGCTTCAGAGTCTGCTGATTTTGGCAGGCACCATTCAGAGGCCACAGGATGGAGCTGGTGAGAAGCTCCTGAGGACTTCTTTCATTTGTGAACAGGAAAGGGACTGGCATCTGCCTCTGTGGTGTGACCTCTCTACCCATGGTCACACCCAAATGGATGTACGGGGAATTCTCATTATAAAAAGAAATCTACGTACTATTGATGAGCACTGCAATGTTGACAAAAGTAGCCTTATCCAGAGAACACACCTGCCCTGCCCATCTGCCAAAACTGTGATGCTCTGGAATCTGCCTCCTTGATCTTCCTTGTGCTCTTGATGGCAGCCTGGGCACAGCTAAGCATGCTTCACTTTTCTCCATCACAAGAGGATTGATTCTTCATGGTAAATTTGTCTCTTCATAGCATGATATACACGTCAAAAAAAAAAAAAAAAAAACTGGTCCCAGATCTCTCAGCTCTGTTCATCATCAGCTCTTCCAGCAATTTCCTTCATCAATCCTCATGTGGGATTTTCATTCCTGGGGCAAGATGCTGAGACTCTCCTATTCCTCTCTCCTAAATCTCAGGATCCTTCTCTTACCACTTATAAATTAAATAAAACAGAGAAAAACAAACACACAAGAACTCAAGAAAATCTACCACGTAGATTTATATACTGTATAATTTATATACTGCAAATACAAAGGGCTCTGAAGATACAAAGAAATCTTGGAAAAGAAGAAAAAGTATGGGACTCACACTTCAAGATTTAAAATAGTGTTACAAACACGCAGTAAACAAAGCAGTCTGGTACTGGCATAAGGGTAGACATAGACTCCAAAGGAAGAGAATTGAGGATCCAGAAATGACTGCATACATCTTTGCCCAATTTGTTTCATCAATGATGCCAAGTTCATTCAATGTGCAAAGAATACTCTCTTCAACAAATGATGCTGGGACAACTGGATCTCCACAAGGAAAAGCATGAAGTTGGACACATACTCTACACCATATACAAAAACTAAGTCTAAATGGATCATTGACCTAAATACAAGGGCTAATACCATAAAACCCTTAGAAGTAAATATCAGGGTTATATTTCAGGATTTTTTCCCCACATCTTCGTAGATATGACACAAAAAACATAAGAAACAAACAGATAAATTTCTCTTGGTCAAAATTTGAATCTTTTTTGCATCAATGAGCACTATCAAGAAAATGAAGACAACTACTGATTGTGAGAATATACTTGGAATCTCTACACTGCTTAAGGGCTTCATATCCTGAAATACAAAGAGTGCCTAGAACTAAACACAAAAAAACAAACAACCCAGATTAAAAAATGGGCAAAAGATATCAACAGACACTATTCCAAAGAAAATATACAAATGGCCAGTAAGCACATGAAAAGATGTTCAACATCATCACTCACTTGGGAAACGCAAATCAAAGTCACAAAGAAGTATCACTCCACACCACAATGATGGCTATTGCCAGAAAAACACAAAAATAAACAAGCAAACAAAAAAGGGTTGGTGAGGATGGGGAGAAACTGGAAGCCTTGTCCATTGCTACTGGGTCTATGAAGTGCTGCAGCCACTGTAGAATACAATTTGGTGGCTCGTCAAATAATTTAACATAGAATTACCATGTTGTTGTTGTTGTTGTTAGGTGCCTTCGAGTTGGTTCCAATTCATAGTGACCTTATGCACTACAGAATGAAACATTGCCCAGTCCGGTGCTATCCTCACTAACCTTGTTATGCTTGACTCCATTGTTGCAGATGCTGTGTCAATCCATCCCGTCGAGGGTCTTCCTCTTTCTCACTGTGCCTGTACTTTACCAAGCATGATGTCCTTCTCCAGGGACTGATCCCTCCTGACAACATGTCCAAAGTACGTAAGCTGTAGTCTTGCCATCCTTGCTTCTATGCTGCATTCTGGTTTCACTTCTTCCAAGACAGTCCTTTTCGTTCTTTTGACAGTCCATGGTATATTCAATATTCTTCGCAAACACCACAATTCAAACCCATATGACCCTGTAATTCTACTCCTGGGCATATACAAAAAAATAAATGAAAGTAAGAATACAGATACTTGGACACTGACATTTATTGCAGGATTATTCACTGAATCAATAAGATGGAAACAACTCAAGTGTCCATCAAAAAATGATTGGATATTGGAAACATGACGTATAGATACATACAATATTATAGAGTCATATAGAGCAATGAAGTTCTGTTTGTTGCAATCAATGGATGAACCTTGAAAACATTGTTCCAGGTGAAATAAGTGAAATCTCAAGAACAATTACTGCATGATTCCACTTACAGGAAAATCTACAATATGCAAAGATATAGAGCAGATTAACGGCTAGGAGAGCTAGGGACAGAAAGCATGGGGAATGCCTGCTAAAAACAAAGCAACAACAATGAAAAGAATATTCAAAACTAAATAAATAGAAGTCTATGAAATCCTACTATGTGTTATTGATTAAATATTTTATTTAAAATATATGATACTTTCCAATATAAAAGCAGGCCAACCACCATTCTGCCATCAAAAGAGTACATAATTACTACAAAGTAAGGTCATCAAGTAAGGAATAACATATGAAGCAGGCGGGCCAGGCTACAAGGAATCCATTTGGACTACAGAGATACAGTGACTGAATCATTCCAGAAAGAGGTTTGTCTTAGTTATCTAGTGCTGCTACAACAGAAATACCACAAGTGGATGGGTTTACCAAAGAGAAATTGATTCTTTCACAGTCTAGTAGGCTACAAGTCCAAATTCAGGGTGTCAACTCCAGGGGAATGCTTTCTCTGTCAACTCTGGAGGAAGGTCCCTGTCTTCAATCTTCCCTTGGTCTGGGAGCTTCTCTGCACAAAAACCTCAGGTCGAAAGGATGTGCTCTGCTCCTGGCACTGTTTTCTTGGTACTATGAGGTTCTCATGTCTCTCTGCTTGCTTCTCTTTTATATCTCAAAAGAGACTGGCTTAAGACATTATCTAATCTTGTAGACCTCATCAATATAACTGCTGCTAATCTGTCTTATGACATCATAGTGATAGCATTTACAACACATAGGGAAATCACATTAGATGATAAAATGGTAGACAATCATAAAATACTGAGAATCACGGCCCAGCCAAATTGACAGATACTTTTGGGGGAAGCAGTTTAATTCATGACAAGGTATCAATACACTTCTGGGTAGTAGAATCCACCATAAGGAAGGAGACTCACCATAAGGCACAGAAGTCCTTGAGTGGGTCAAAGCGAGGTAGGAGGCGTGTGTGGAGTCAACTGGGGTCCACCATAGTCACTTGACACCCTCCGGTGTGTCTGAAGCTGCACATGACATGGGGGACAATAAAGAAGGTCAGGTCACCCTATCAGAAAAACAGGACACTGAGATGAGACTCCCAGTGCTAGCAGCATCGTGAGGCTTCAGAAAAGAAAGGACTCAACAAAGCAAGAGTCATGTCTATTCACAGGTGGGCTTCCCCATGCTCTCGAGATGCACCTTCCCTGCCTTCCTCAGGGACAGGGCTTCCCCATGCCCTCCCCTGTCACTCATCTGATGGCAACCACTGCCTTGCCTCTCCCACTCCCATAGAAATGGAAACCAGCCTGCCTGGGAAGGTGGGGATCAGAACCAAGAGATAAGACACACCAGAGGAACCCCAATCCATTCTCTCTTTGGAGTCCTGAGGCCTCCTGTGACAGAAGAAACAAGGGGTGTGGCTGGGAAGCTCTACTATAAGAGGGGATCTGTCATCTTCCTCCAGATTGTTCAAGGAACACAGACCCAGTTCCTCATCTCCCTTACCTGTCAGCTTCCCTGAGCCACCACAGCTAGGCCCAGCCCCACATACCTGCTCAGGTGTGACTGACACCTTCACCTGCATCTCACACCTCTCAGCACAGGGACACACCAGAAAGTTCAGCCTGCCCCCAGCCAAAGCTGGAGGGATTCTGGCTGTGCAAGTCTTTATCTAGCTGTTTTTCAGCCAACTAAAGTCCCATCAACTCAGGGTTTTGGGGACCCTTTCTTCCTAGGCCCGGCAGCTAACATTGTGTTTTCCCTACCTCCTGGTTACTGGTGCTTTTTGATTCTAGAAGGGCTCCCCAGCTCTGAGGGTCAGCCTGTTGGTGGGACTGCCAAGCCAGGCTTGGGTCAGGCTCGCCTCTCTTGTCAAAGTGACATCTTTCAATTTTTTAAATTTTTTTTTTACTCTACTTCCAGTGGAGGTTTACAGAACAAATATTTTCTCATTGAACAGTCAGTATACATATTGTTTTATGACATTGGTTAACAACCACAAGACATGTCAACCTTCTCCCTTCTCGGCCTTGGAGGACCCTCTTTTTTACTGGTGAAAATACACATAGCCAAAGATACACCATTTCAAAAATTTCAACATGTACAATCCAGTTACGTCGACTACGTTCTTCCAGTTGTGCTGCTATTCTCACTTTAGATGAAGCTTTACGTAACAAAATAGTTTCTCATTAAACAGTACACATATTGTCCTATGACAATGGTTAAGAACCCCACTACATGTCAACACTGTCCTTACTCAACCTTGCGTTCCCTAGCACCAGCTTTCCTGTCCCCTTCAGCCTTCTAATCCTTGTCCCAGGACTGCTTATCTCATTAGTCCCGTTTTGTTTTACGGGGCTGTCCAATCCCCAGCTGAACAGTGAACCTCAGAAGTGACTTCACCACTAAGCTGAAAGGGTGTCTGGGGGCCATACTCTCGGGGTTTCTCCAGTCTCTGTCAGGCCAGTAAATCTGGTCTTTTTTGTGTGTGTTAGAATTTTGTTCTAGATCCTTCTCCAGCTCTGTTCAGAACCCTCTGTTGTCATCCCGGTCAGAGCAACATCTTTCACTTTTACAACTTTAAGGAGGTCTTTTGCAGCAGATTTGCCCAACGCAAAATGTCGTTTGATGCACTGGCTGCTGCTTCCATGGTTCTTGATTCTTGATTCAAGGGGCATGAAATCCTTGACGACTTCAAATTTGTCTCTATTTATTCTGGTGGTCCACTGTGAGGATGTTCTTTTTCTTTACGTTCAGGTATAATCCACCCTGAAGCCTGTGGTCTCTGACCTTCACCAAGTAGTTCTTCAAGTTTTCTTCATTTTCATCTGCAAGGCTGCATCATCTGCATATTCCAGGTTGTCAATGACTTTCCTCCAATCCTGATGCCCCACTCTTCATATATTCTGGCTTCTCAGATTATCTGTTAAGCATAGTGATTAAAAAAGACAGATGAAAGGATCCAATATTGCCACACCTCTTTTCCATGGACACATAGAAAGGCCTAAGTCCCCCAAATGTCCCATTCACAATGTCTAATAGAGGACCCAATGATGCCTAAATGTTCTTCCTTAGCACATTCTAATGACACACAGGCACATACACAGACAGACAGACAGATACACACACAGACACACACAAACTGACCAGTGTTTTGTTGGTAAATAGTTACCAATTCACTCTCCATTGTGAGCGCTGCAAGCCTAGATTTGTAAAGACTGACAATTTACCTGATACAACTTATCCTGCCATAGCCAATTTCAAGGTACCAGCCTGATGTCACTGACCCACAGTTGAACAGAGATATGCACCATCTACCATCCCAAGTTAACAGGAGCCGATTCCAGCATAACTGATCCACTTTCCTATAACTATGTACACACATTCCACTTGTACCATGAGACGGACCCTTAACTCCCACCCATAATATGTAAACCAAATATCACTATATATTTCCAGAACATACAACTCTTCACACCTTCCAAATATACACATACAACTGCTACCCACACCCTGAGTACACAAACATACCATCTGTTACTGCCTATAGTTTTACGAAAAAAACCCTATGGACCATGGATACTCACAGCCATCCCTACAACTATATATATATATACGTATATATTCTCAGTTCATGCCTGAACATGTACATGCACAATCAACAGTACCTATACTTACTCACTGAACACCCTACACACAATCAAGCTCTCTAACACCACCAAGTTCAACATCTCACCTCATTGGCCACCCTAACACAGACCCACACAAAATCCCACATCTCTAAAACACATATAATACACAATTCCCAAATACATGCACAATTTATATAAACCTTCTCAGTTTCCAAATATACATACTGAACCTCCCACATCCTCCAGAATAAACACCCTAGAAAACCAATAAAACCAAACACACACAACTACCTACAACCTATATTATAAATATATATAAGTACACCACATGAACACTACATGCACATACAAGCTACACCACCAAATTCTGCAAGAAATAGACCAGAATAGGCACAAAGCGATAATCTGACTGCTTTTATACAGACAAAACCCCCCTTATACTCAACAAAAACCCAACCATGGGTATACACCCTACACATTTAGAGATGCAGATCAAACTCCAAAACACCAACCATCCTAGCAGTCTAGCTAATATACACACACAAACCACACACCTATGTTCCCACATGCTCACAAATACCAGAGACAACACACACACACAAATATCCCCAATTCCTCCAAGTGTGTATCACCCAAAACACTATAGATTATCACACATCTCTATAATATACCTCACTTGCCCACTTCCAAACATGCCCAAACACATGCAGAAACACCCTAACATTCTCCAAAGAAATACATGTCGAATACTCCAAGAATAATTCACCCACCCACTCATGACTTACACACAGCAGTATATACTCCCCACTCACAATGAAATATCTCTTTCACATCTTACGTAAATGCACTGGAACCCTGTTCCAAGTCCATAACTTACGTTCCAAAACTGTCACATTCTCAATATCTCACACATAACCATATCAACATGCCTCTAGTACATATAAATACAATTCTCCCACTGCCTTTGCAAATACACAACTCCATCTTTTCATCAGATACACATGTCCTCATTTCTCAGAAAATACCACACACCCTACACATAGACGTACAGAATATTCATCCAAACTGCCATGCCCCTTCATGAAACACATAAACTCATTACACATACAACTGTCCTTATACCTCAAATATAACCTAAATTATCCAGGATACTAAAAGTACGCAAAATCTGATCCTATATCCTCCAATACTAAGAAAACCTCAAAATGCCTGCCTATACATATGATCCAACAATCCAAAATACTCAAACAGACAACAATCCCTAATTTTCCAGAACACAGAATCATACAAACCCCAGACCAAACATGGAAGAAATGCATGTGTAACTCCAGAAAATCACCCAAAGCAACACAACCATACAACATGCCCTGGTACACACCAGTGATCCTCCCTCATTCCCCAAATATACAAAAGAACAGGCCCTACACCTGAACTAATACACATAGGCACACTCCTTCATAAGCCAAAATGTAAGCAGAGAAACCCATTCCAAATCTGCCATTAAAAAAAAAAAAAAATCAGGAGAGGTCTGGCAAAATGGCGCTCTAGGCAGAAGCACCACGCTGTCTCTCCACAGCAAAGATCCGAAAAACTAAGCCAAGCAGAGAAAACAGCAATCCTGTAACCCTAAAACATCAAATGAAGAGATAAAGAACTGAGCCAAGCACCAAATGGAGCGAGAAAACTGCCAGAGAATGGAGAGCGAGGAGAGATTCATGCAGAGGTCCCCTAACACCTAACACAGCGTGGATCCGCCATCTTGGACTCCTATCAGAGACCAGCAAATAGGGGGTATGAGAAAGCAGCTTCACGGAGCTTCCAACAGGAGACAAAACAACAAGTAATTGGCAATATATGCTTTCCCACCCCACACCCTTCTTCACCCCCACTCGTCCTCCTCTGCTTCCTGCGGCCACAGTCTCTTGACCGGGAAGCACCAGCTGCTTGGATTCCACCCGCCCGAACTGGCCGACTCCCTGTGTGTCATTTGTTGGCTGCTGGTGTTGCTTTTTTCTGCTACTTTTAATATCTTCCTTGCCTCTCACCACCTTGCCTTCCTTTCACTCAAATACCTGGCTCCGTGCACCATCTTTGCTTCTTCCTAAGGGGCTGTGGAGCTCCATTCGAATGTGAAACTGCTTCCTGGTCTGGGCTGCGATGCTGGTGGGATCCCGGGGCTTTTGTTTGTTTACTTGTTTTGAATTGTTTGTTTTCTTTTCCTTTTCTCAAGTTGGGAGCCCGTTCTGGCCGGAGAGTGCTACACGGCTTGGGACCTACCCCCTCAGCTAGCGCAGACGTGCAGAGGGATCCCTGAGTGCATTTCTTTTTGTGTTTTGGGGTGTTTTTTTTTCTGTTTTGTGGGGACTTTTCTTGTGCTTTGTTTTTTTAATTTCTTTTGGGGTTTTTTCCCCCTTTTTTTCCCTTTTTGTCTTTCTTCATTACTCAGTTTTTCATCTCTCTATACCTTCCTTCTCTTCTTGTTGTCTGAATACCTGGCTCTGAATACCTGTATGACTTCTAGCCAGGCTGTACTTCAACATCTGGAAACAACTTCCCAGACCTTGTAGCCACACCAGTGGGATCCCTGGGAGCTTCGCTGTTCTTTTTTCTTACTAATTTTTATTTATTCATTCTTTTCTTTCTTTTCTTCTTCTTCCCCTTTTTGTTTTTCTCCATTTCATAGTCTCTCATCTCTCCACTCCAACAGCAAGCTCCCCTAGCACACTTTTTTGTTTGTATGTTTTTGGCTGCCATTACTCTCTCCTCTCTCCCATAACCATCTGAGCTCCACAAATAACAATCTCCCCCTTCCATCCTGCCTACCTGCACCGTGTGTTTAACATCACACCACCAAGCAGCACGGGCACAGCCTACCAGAACCTGCCCTACACTGATTACTGACCCGCCCTAGTGGCTGTAGTAAGTGCCACAAACAACCCACCCCAGCAACTTCACTTCAGCTAGACTGGCCCTGCTGTACCGTATCTGAGTGACTGACCCTGCCAATTGGAGATGAAGGCGAAAACTATCTGGACAACAGATGAGCTAACAACAAAGAACACACTGCCTGCCTGCTTAGACATAACCAAATAAAAAAAGAACAACAAAAAAAAATACAATAAATAAATGATAAAAATAACTACTGAATAACCTGAAGACAGCAGACAATATCAAAACATTTACAAAAACAGGACAGAATGGTTCCAGTAAGCATCCAAAATAAAACACCAGATGACTTTCCAGTGGAAGAAAAGGCAGTAGCACTACCTGATAGGGAACTGACAACTCTAATACTCAGAATTATTTAAGAGTTGAAGCAAAAAGCAGACAAAAATGAGGAAAAAATAGACAAATTCATGGAAAAGGCTGACAAATTCGTGGAAAATACAGACAAAAAAATGGAAGAATTCAGGAAAATAATGCAGGAACAAAATGCCAAAATAAATTGACAACTAGAAGTCATACAAAAACAACAATTAGAAATCCAAAAGATAAACAACAAGATTTCAGAAATGGACAGTGTCATAGAAGCACTGAGGAGCAGATCTCAAATGGTGGAAGACAGGATCAGTGGAACTGAAGACAAACACTTGGATACAACACTGTTTGAGGAAAACTCAGAAAAAAGAACAAAGAAGAATGAAGAGTCCCTGAGAATTATGTGGGATACAATCAAAAGCAAAAATCCACGAGTGATCGGAGTTTCAGAATGGGAAGAAAACAGAAAACACAGAGAGGATCATTGAAGAACTGCCGACAGAAAACTTCCCCAATATCATGAAAGATAAAAAGCTAGCCATCCAAGAAGCTCAATGATTCCCATATAGGATAGACCCCAAAAGAAAATTACCAAGGCTTATCATAATCAAAGAATCCTAAGAGCAGCTCAAGAAAAACAAGAAGTCATGTACAGAGGAGAAACAATAAGACTAAGCTCAGATTATTCGGCAGAAGCCATGCAGACAAGAAGGCAATGGGATGACATATATAAAACCTTGAAAGAGAAAAACTGCCAGCCAAGAATAATATCTCCTGAAAAACTCTCATTCAAATATGATAGTAAAATGAGGACATTTCCAGATAAACACAAATTAAGGGAATGTATAAAAATCAAACTAAACTTACAAGAATTATTAAAGGGAGTCTTCAATCTAAGAACAAACAACATCATCTCACAGGCTGAATCTAGGATACAGTATGATACCAGCCAGATACCAATCTAGGAAATGAACTCTCAAGGACTATCCAAAACCAAAACAAATACAACAGGGAATCACAGCAGTTAATCTGTAAATGACAACTATATCAGAACAATAAAAGAAGCAATAAACGGTGTAGTATAGAACCTTCTAATGGAGAGGAAGGCAAGGAGATAACAAGTAGTAATAGACTGCTTCAAACTTAGAAAGATAAGGGGAAATTTGACAATAACACAAAGAAAGTTAACGAACATACTCATAAAAATAAATAGGAAAAACATAAAATCTCAGCAAAAACAAAACCTACAAAAACAAAAGAAATGAAAAAAAAATCCATAAACAAAAGCAATTCAGCACAGGAGAGTAAGAAGAACAAAGAAAACATCAGCACCACAAAAAAAAAAAACAAAAACAAAAAAAAAACAAAAAAAAAACAACTACAAAATGACAGCAACAAACTCACATCTCTCAATAATTACAATGAATGTAAATGGACTCAATGGACCCATAAAGAGATGGAGAGTGACAGAATGGATTAAAAAAAGGATACATCAATATGCTGTCTACAAGAGACACACCTTACAAACAAAGACATGAATTTATTAAAAGTCAAAGGTTGGAAAAAACTATATCAAGCTAACTACCAAAAAAGAGCAGGAGCGGCAATACTTATCTCTGATAAAATAGACTTTAAAACAAAATCCACCATAAAAGACAAAGAAGGGCACTATATAATGATTAAGGGGACGATCCATCATGAAAATGTAACCATAATAAACATCTATGCACCCAATGACAAGGCTCCAAAATACATTAAAACAAACTCTAACAACACTGAAAACAGAAATTGACAATTCCACAATAATAGTAGGACACTTCAAGAGACCACCCTCAGTAAAGGACAGAACAACTAAAAAGAAACTTAGCAAAGATACAGAAAACCTAACAAGCACAATCAGCCAACTTGATCTCACAGATATATATATATATGGAACACTCCACCCAACAGCTGCAAAGTACACATTCTTTTCCAAAGCACATAGAACATTCTCCAGAATAGACCACATCTTAGGCCACAGAGCAATCCTCAAGAAGATCCAAAACCTTGAGATAATTCAAAGTATCTTCTCTGACCACAATGCCATCAAGGGAGAAATTAACAACAGAAAGGGCAAGGAAAAAAATCACTTACATGGAAACTGAATAATACCCTGCTTACACATCAGTAGGTAATCGAAGAAATCAGAGATGGAATAAAATAATTACTAGAATCAAACAAGAATGAAAGCACATCATACCAAACCCTTTGGGACACAACAAAGGCAGTCCTCAGAGCACAATTTATAACAACAGATGCACACATCAAAAAAAAAAAGGGACAAAATCAAAACATTAACTACACAACTCAAACAAAAAGATAGAACACGAAAAAAAAAAAAAAAAAGCCCAGAGCCACCAGAAGAAAGGAAATAATGAAGATCAGAGCAGAAATAAAGGAAACAGAGAACAGAAAAACAATAGAAAGAATCAACAAAACCAAAAGTTGGTTCTTTGAAAGAATCGACAAACTACTGGCCAGACTGACAAAAGAAAAACAGGAGACTACGCAAATAACTGCGATAAGAAATGAAATGGGCGACACTACAACAGACCCAACTGAAATAAAAAGGATCATCACAGATTATGAAAAGCTATACCCCAACAAATTTGAAAACCTAGAGGAAATGGATAAATTTCTAGAAACACACCATCTGCCCAAACTACCACAAAGTGATGTTGAAAATCTGAACAGACCCATAACAAGAGAAGAGATTGAAAACATAATAAAAAAAAACTACCAACAAAAAAATCCCTGGCTCAGATGGCTTCACTGGAGAATTCTACAAAACATTCACAGAAGAGCTTCTACCAGTACTACTCAAGCTATTTCAGAGCATAGAAAAGGAAGAAACACTTCCGAATTCATTCTATGACGCCAGCGTAACACTGATACCAAAACCAGGCAAAGACACCACAAAAAAAGAAAATTATAGACCAATATCTCTCATGAATATAGATGCAAAAATTCTCAACAAAATTCTAGCCAATAGGATTCAGCATCATATCAAAAAAATAATACACCATGACCAAGCAGGATTCATACCAGGTATGCAAGTATGCTTCAACATTAGAAAATCAATCAACATAATCCACCACATAAATAAAAGGAAAGAATCACATGACCATCTCAACTGATGCAGAAAAGGCATTCGACAAAGTCCAACACCCATTCCTGATAAAAACTCTCAATAAAACAGGTATAGAAGGGAATTTCTCAACATAATAAAGGGCATCTATGCAAAACCAACGGCCAACATCATTCTTAATCGATGGAGGCTGAAAACATTCCCCTTGAGAACAGGAACAGGACAAGGATGCCCTTTATCACCACTCCTATTTAACAGTGTGCCAGAAGTTCTAGCTAGAGCAATAAGGCAAGAAAAAGAAATAAAGGGCATCCAAATTGCTAAGGAAGAAGTTAAACTGTCCCTGTTTGTGGATAAAATGATACTATACATAGAAAACCCTGAAGACTCCATGAGAAATCTACTGGAACTAATAGAAAGATTCATCAGAGTAGCAGCATACAAGATAAACACACAAAAACCAGTTGAATTCCTATACACCACTAAAGAGAATGATGAAAAGGAAATCAGGACAAAAATACCATTTATAATAGACCCTAAAAAAATAAAATACTTAGGAATAAATATAACCAGAGATGTAAAAGACCTATACAAAGAAAACTACAAAAACACTACTGCAAGAAACCCAAAGGGATCTACATAAATGGAAAAACATACCATGCTCATGAATAGACTCAACATTGTGGAAATGAAAATGCTACCCGAAGTAATTTACAAATACAACGCAATCTCGGTCCAAATACCAACAACATTCTTCAAAGAGATGGAAAAACTAATCATTAACTTTATATGGAAAGGGAAGAAGCCCCAAATAAGTAAAGTACTACTAAAGAAGAAGAAGAAAGTTGGAGGACTCACACTACCTGACTTCAGAACCTCCTATACAGCTACGGTAGTCAAAACAGCCTGGTACTGGTACAACAACAGATACATTGACCAATGGAACAGAATTGAGACCCAGATGTAAATCCATCCACCTATGGTCACCTGATCTTCGACAAGGGCCCAAAGTCCATCAAATGGGGAAAAGACAGTCTTTCTAACAAATCATGCTGGCAAAACTGGATATCCATCTGCAAAAAAATGAAACAGGACCCATACCTCACGCCATATACAAAAACTAATTCAAAATGGATCAAAGACTTAAATATAAAGCCAAAAACCATAAAGTTCATAGACGAAAAAATAGGACCAATGCTACAGGCCCTAACACAAGGCATTAACAGGATATAAACCATAACCATCAACACACAAATCCTGGAAGATAAGCTAGAAAACTGGGATCTTCTAAAAATCAAGCACCTATGCTCTTCAAAAGACTTCACCGAAAGAGTAAAAAGAGAACCTACAGATTGGGAAAAAATTTTTGGACAGTACAAGTCAGACAAAGGTCTAATCTCCATAATCTACAAGAAAATTCAACACCTCTACAACAAAAAGACAAATAATCCTATTAAAAAATGGGCAAGGAAATGAACAGACATTTCACCAAAGAAGACATTCAAGCGGCCGACAGACACATGAGGAAATGCTATCGTTCACTAGCCATCAGAGAAATGCAAATTAAAACCACAATGAGATACCATCTCACCCCGGCATTACTGGCACAAATCAAAAACACTGGAAAGAACAAATGCTGGAGGGGCTGCAGGGAGATCGGAACTCTTATGCACTGCTGGTGGGAATGCAAAATGATATAACCATTTTAGAAGATGATATGGTGCCTCTTCAGAAAGCTAGACATACCATATGATCCAGCAATCCCACTCCTAGGAATATATCCTAGAGTAATAAGAGTTGTCACTCAAATAGACATATGCACACCTATGTTCATGGCAGCATTGTTCACAATAGCAAAACGATGGAAGCAACCTAGATGCCCATCAACAGATGAATGGATAAACAAACTATGGTACCTACACACAGTGGAGTACTATGCAACGAGAAAGAACAGTGATGAATCTGTGAAGCATCTCATAACGTGGATGAAACTAGAGGACATTATGCTGAGTGAAGTAAGTCAATCACAAAAGGATAAATATTGTATGAGACCTCTATTGTGAAAACCCATAAAAGAGTTCACACACAAAAAGTAACAATCTTTGTTGGTTACCAGGGATGTGAGGGATGGTGGGAAAAATACTAAATAGGCAATAGATAGGTGGTACTTTTGGTGATGGGTGAGACAGTACACAATACTGGGGAAACCAGCACAACTTGTACAAGGAAAGGTGATGGAAGCTCCATAGACACATCCAAACTCCCTGAGGGACTGAATTGCTGGGCGAAGGGCTGTGGGGACCATGTTTTCGAGGAACATCTAGTTCAACTGGCATAACAAAGTTTATAAAGACAATGTTCTACATTCTACCTTGGTGAGTAGCATCTGGGGTCTTAAAAGCCTGTGAGCAGCCATCTAAGATACTCCACTGGTCTCACCACTTTGGGAGCAAGGGAGAATGAAGAGAACAGGATACAAGCACAGCTATCAAGGTCTCCACCAGACTGAGTCCAGTACAGCTAGATGGTGCCCGGCTACCACCACTGACTGCTCTGACCGGGATTATAACAAAGGATTCTGGACAGAGCTGGACAAGGATGTAGAACAAAACTGTAACACACACAAAAAAAGACCAGATTTACTCGCCTAAAAGAGACTGGAGAAACCCTGAGCGTATGGCCGCCAGAAACTCTTTTACCTCAGTGGTGAAGTCACTTCCGAGGTTCACCATTCAGCCAGCAATTGGACAGCCCCATAAAACAAAACGGGACTAATGAGGTACACCAGTCCAGGGACAAGGACTAGAAGGCAGAAGGGGACAGGAAAGCTGGTGATAGGGAACCCAAGGCTGAGTAAGGACTGTGTTGATATGTAGTGGGGTTGTTAACCATTGTCAAAGGGCAACATGTGTACTGTTTAATGAGAAACTATTTTGTTCTTTAAACCTTCATCCAAAAAAAAAAGCAGTACAACTGGAAGAGCGCAGTCGATTCACTGAACTGTACATTTAGAAATTTTTGAAATCGTGTATCTTTGGCTATGTATCCTTTCACCAAAAAAAAAAAAGGTTCAGAAGGAAAAGGGTTGACATGTCATGGGGTTGTTAACCAATGTCAGAAAACAATATGTGTACTGACTGTTTAATGAGAAGCTATTTGTTCTGTAAACCTTCACCTAAAGTACAGTTTAAAATAAAAAAGAAAACACACACACACAAAAAAAGAAATCTTCTGGAGGAAGAGAACTTCTTGGAATTAACCAGAGGTAATTCAAAAGATTAATATACACAACTCTTAAGGAGATCAGGCAATATGCAGAACAAGCCAAGGAACACACAGACGAAGCAAGAGACAAACTTAAGAAGGTTATACAAGAGCATAATGACAAATTTAACCAGCTGCAAAAATCCATAGACAGAATCCAAATGATTAACAATAAAATTTCAGAATTAGACAACTCAACAGAAAGTCACAGGAGCACAACTGAGGCAAAGGAAGTCAGAATTAGTGAGACTGAAGATAAAGCACTTGACACCAACTTATTTCAAGAAAAATCACATGAAAGGATTAAAAACAATGAAGAAACCCTAAGAATTATGTGACACTCTATCAAGAGGTATAAACTATGAGTGATGGGAGTACCAGAACATGGGAGATACAGAGAGAATTGTTGAAGATTTGTTGGTAGAAAACGTCCCTGGAACCGTGAAAGTGAAAACAGATCTATACAAGAAGCTCATCGAACCCCACACAAGGTAGATTGCAAAAGAAAGTCACCAAAACATATTACAGTTAAACTTGCCAAAGCAAAGATGAAGAATTTTAAGAGCAGCTAGGGTAAATGAAAAGTCATCGACAAAAAAGAGTCAGTAAGACTAAGCTCTGACTACTCAACAGAAACCATGCAGGCAAGAAGGCAATGGGATGACATATATAAAGCCTTGAAGGAAAAAAATTGCCAGCCAAGAATTATATATTCAGCAAAACTTTCTCTCAAATATGATGGCAAAATAAGGACATTTCCAGATAAACAGAAGTGTAGGGAATATGTAAAAACCAAACCCAAATTAGAAGAAATGCTAAAGGGAGCACTCTGTTTAGAAAATCACTAACCTCAGACAACACCCCAAGATGAGACTATAGGACAGAACAATCAGACATCAACCCACATAGGAAAGTCAGAAAAGTAAATGAAAGCTAAAACGCTGAAAACAGGGAAACAGACATTAATATGTAAAAGATGACAACATTTAAACAAAGAAGAGGGACTAAACAATGTAGACATAAATCTTTCATATGGAGAGGAAGTCAAGGCGATATCAACAAATAAAAGATTCATTTAAACTTAGAAAAATAGAGGTAAATATTGAGCTAACCACAAAGGAAATTAACAGTCTTACACATCGAAATAAAAAACAAAACATAAAGACCCAGCAAACACAAAATCAACAATGAAAAAGATGAAAAGAAAATACATAAAGAAAAACAATTCAGCATAGAAAATTAAGTGGAACAAAGAAACCGTCAACAACACACACACAAAAATACATGAAAATTACAGCATTAAACTCATACCTATCAATAATTATGCTCAATGTAAGCAGGCTAAATGCACCAATAAAGAGACAGACAATGGATAAAAACACATGATCCATCTATATGCTGCCTATAAGAGACACGCCTTAGACTTAAGATACAAACAGACTAAAACTCAAAGGATGGAAAAAATATATCAAGCAAACAACCATCAAAAAAGAGCAGGAGTGGCAATATTAACCTCTGACAAAATAGACTTTAAAGCAAAATCCACCACAAAGGATCAGGAAGGACACTATATAATGATTAAATGCTCAATATACCAAGAGGACATAACCATAATAAATATTTACCCACCCAATCACAGGGCTCCAAACTACATAAAACAAACTCTAACAGCATTGAAAAGAGAAATAGACAGCTCCACAATAATAGTAGGAGATTTCAACACACCACTTTCAGTAAAGGACAGAACATCCAGAATGAAGCTCAATAAAGACACACAAGACCTAAATGTCACAATCAACCAACGTGATCTCATAGACATATACGGAACACTCCACCCAATAGCAGCCAAGTATATTTTCTTTTCCAATGCACACAGAACATTCTCCAGAAGAGACCACACACTAGGCCATTAAGCAAGGCTTAAGAGAATCCAAAGCATCAAAATATTTCAAAGCATCTTTTCCGACTACAAAGCCATAAAAGTAGAAATCAATACAGAAACAGCACTGAAAATATCAAATACATGGAAAGTTAACAACACCTTGCTCAAAAACTACTGGGTTACAAAAAAAATTAAGGACAGAATAAAGAGATTCACGGAATCAAATGACAATGAAAACATATCCTACCAGAACCTTTGGGACACAGCAAGAGCAGTGCTCAGAGGTCAACTGATAGCAATAAATGCACACATCCAAAAAGAAGAAAGGGCCAAAATCAAAACATTAACCCTACACTTCGAACAAATGGAAAGAGAGCAGCAAAAGAAGCCCTTGGGCACCAGAAGAAAGCAAGTAATAAAAATTAGAGTAGAATTAAATGAAGTAGAAAAGAGAAAAGAATTGAAAGAGTTAACAGACCAAAAGCTGGTTCTTTGAAAAGATCAACAAAATCAATATACCACTGGCCAAACTGACAAAAGACAAACAGAAGAGGAAGTGAATAACTGGAATAAGGAATAGATGGGTGATATCAAAACAGATCCAAATGAAATTAAAAGAATCGTAACAGAATACTATGAAAAACTGTACTCCAACAAATTTGAAACCCTAGAGGAAATGGGCAAATTTCTAGAAACACACTACCTACCTAAACTAACACAACAGAGATAGAACTAAATAAACCTATAACAAAAGAAGAGATTGAACAGGTAATTTTAAAAAATCACAACAACAACAAAAAAAGCCCTGGCTCTGATGGCTTCACTGGAGAATTCTACCAAACTTTCAGAGAAGAGTTGACACCACTACTACTAAACGTATTTCATAGTCTAGAAAAGGATGGAATACTCCCAAATTCATTCTATGAAGCCAGCATAACCCTGATACCAAAACCAGGTAGACACCACAAAAAGAAAATCACAGACCAATATCCCTCATAGACACAAAAATCCTAAACAAAATTTTAGACAGTAGAATTCAACAACGTATCTAAAAAATAATTCACCTTGACCAAGTGGGATTCATACCAAGTACGCAGGGATGGTTCAACATTAGAAAAACAATCAATGTAATCCATCGCATAAATAAAACAAAAGACAAGAACATCAGGATTCATATCAATTGATGCAGAAAAGGCATTTGAGAAAGTCCAACACCCACTCATGATTAAAAATCTCAGCAAAATAGGAAGAGAAGGGAAATTCCTCAGCATAATAAACAGCATTCATACAAAGCCAACAGTCAACACCATCCTAAATGGAGTCTGAAAGCATTGCTCTTCAGAACTGGAACCAGAGAAGGATGCCCTTTATCAGCACTTTCACTCAACATTGTGCTAGAGATCGTACCAGCCAGAGCAACTAGGCTACAAAAAGAAAGGGCAAGCAAAGTGGTAAAGAACAAGTAAAAGTATCCCTAATTGCAGACGATATGATCTTATACACAGAAAATCTCAAAGAATCCACAAGAAAACTATTGGAACTAATAGAAGACTTCAGCAACGTATGAGGATACAAGATAAAGAAACACAAATCAGTTGGATTCCTCTATACAAAGAAAGAGAACTTCAAATAGGAAATCACCAAATCAGTACCATTTATGATAGCGGCCAAGAAGACAAAATGCTTAGGGATAAATCAAAGCAGAGATGTAAAAGATCTATACAAAGAAAACTACAAGATACTACTGCAAGAAACCAAAAGAGACCTACGTAAGTGGAAATATGTACCTTGCTCATGCATAGGAAGACTCAATATTGTGAAAATGTCAATTCTACCCAAAGCCATCTATGGATACAATGCAATCCCAATCCAAATTCCAACGAATTTTTTTAACTAGATGGAGAAACAAATCACCAACTTCATATGAAAAGGAAAGAGGCCCCGGATAAGTAAAGCATTACTCAAGAAGAAGAACAACATGAGAGGCCTCACACTATCTGATTTTAGAACACTAGTCAAAACAGCCTGGTACTGGTACAGCAACAGATACATACACCAATGGAACAGAATTGAGAATCCAGACTTAAATTCATCCACCTATGAGCAGCTGATATTTTTTTATTGTTGTAATTAAATGAAGTTTACATTTCATGTTAGTCTCCCATACAAAATTTTTTTTTACATACATTGTTATGAGACCCCAACCACTCACCCCATTCTTCGACAGCACACTCCTCCCCTCCGCCCCTTATTCCCCATGACCATTCAACCAGCTTCTAACTCTCTCTGCCTTCCCATCTCACCTCTGGACAGAAGCTGCCCCTTTGGTCTCTTGTATCTACTTGACCTAGACGCACATTCTCCATGAGTATCACTTTATGTCCCTCGGTCCAGTCCCATCCCTGTCTGAAGAGTTGGCCTCGGAAATTGTTTTAGTTCTGGGGTGATAGAGAGTCCAGGGGCCATGCCTTCTGGAGTGCCTCCAGTCTCAGTCAGACCATTAAGTCTGGTCTTCTTACTAGAATTTGAGTTCAGCATCCCATCATTCTACTGCTCCATCAAGGACCCTCTGCTGTGTTCCCTGTCAGGACGTTCATTAGTGGTAGCCGGGCACCATCTAGTTCTTCTGGTCTCAGGCTGATGAAATCTCTGGTTTATGTGGCCCATTCTGTCTCTTGGGCCAATACTTTCCTTGTGTCTTTGGTGTTCTTTGTTCTCCTTTACTCCAGCTGGTTGGGACCAATTGATGCAGCTTAGGTGGCTGCTTGCAAGCTTTTAAGACCCCAGATGGCACTCACCAAAGTAGGATGCAGAACATTTTCTTAATAAGCTTTGTTATGTCAATTGACATAGATGTCCCCTGAAAGTATGGTCCCCAGACCCCCCATGAGCAACTGATATTTGACAAAGGCCCAAAGTCTGTTAAATGGGAAAAGACAGTCTCTTTAACAAACAGTGCTGGCATAACTGGATATCCATCTGCAAAAAACTGAAACAAGACCCATACCTCACAACATGCAGAAAAACTAACTCAAAATGGATCAAAGACCTAAATCTAAAACAATAAAGATCATGGAAGAAAAAATAGGGACAACACCAGGAGCCCTAATACATGGCATAAACAGAATACAAAACATAACTAATGATGTACAAACACCAGAAGAGAATGTAGATAACTGGGAGCTCCTAAAAATCAAACCCTTATGCTCATCAAAAGACTTCACCAAGAGACTAAAAAGACAACCTACAGACTAGGAAAAAAAATTTGGCTACAACATATCAGATCAGGGGCTAATCTCTAAAATCTACAAGATACTGCAACACCTCAACAACAAAAAGACAAATAAGCCAATTAAAACACGGACAAAGCATATTAAAAATGGGCAAAGCAAAAAATAGGCACTTTACCAAAGAAGACATTCAGGAAGCTGACAGACACAGGATGAAATGCCATTAGAGAAATGAAAATCAAAACTACAATGAGATACCATCTTACTCCAACAAGGCTAGCATTTATCCAAAAAACACAAACTAATAAATGTTGGAGAGATTGTGGAGGGACTGGAACACTTATACACTACTGGTGGCAATGTAAAATGGTACAACCACTTTGGAAATAGATTTGGTGATTCCTTAAAGAGCTAGAAATAGAAGTACCATACGATCCAGCAATCCTAATCCTTGAACTATATCCTAGAGAAATAAGAGCTATTACATGAATAGACATATGCACAACAATGTTCACTGCAGTACTGTTCACAATAGCAAAAAGACGGAAACAACCTAGGTGCCCATCAATGGACAGATGAATAAACAAGCTATGATATATTCACACAATGGAATCCTACATAACGATAAAGAACAACGAAGAATCCAAGAAACATCCCATAACATGGATGAATCTGGCAGGCATTATGCCGAGTGAAATTAGACATTCGCAAAAGACAAATATTCTATGAGACCACAGGGGTCAACACAGAAGAAAACACTGTTTGATGGTTAGGAGGGTGGGGAGGAAGGGAGAGGGGCCATCTAAGATGCATCAATTGATCCCAACCCACCTGGACCAAAGGAAAATGAAGAACACCAAAGATGCAAGGAAAATATTACCCCAAGAGACAAAATGGCCACGTACACCAGAGACTGTATCAGCCTGAGACCAGAAGAACTACATCGTGCCGGGCTACCACCAAGGACTGCCCTGACAGGGAACAAAACAGAGAATCCCTCACGGCGCAGGAGAAAAGTGGGGTGCAGAACTCAAATTCTAGTAAAAACACCAGACTTAATGGTCTGACTGGGTCTGGAGAAACCCCAGAAGACATGGCCCCCAGATTCTCTGTTAACCCAGAACTAAAACCATTCCCGAGGCCATCTCTTCACGCAAAGAGTATACTGAACTATAAGACATACAATGATACTCGTAAAGGGTGTGCTTCTAGTTCAAGTAGATCCACGAGACTAAATGGGCAGCTCCTGTGCGGAGGTGAGATGAGAACCCACAAAGGGACAGGAGATGGCTGAATGGACATGGGAAATCTGAGATGAAAAGGAGGAGTGTCCTGTCATATTACAGGGATACCAACTAGGGTCACATAACAATGTGTGTATACATTCCCGTATAAGAAACTAACTTGAGCTATAAACTTTCACTTAAAGTAGAATTAGAAAAATAGACAAAAGACTTAAATACATTATTCCAAAGAAAATATACAAATAGACAGTAAGCACATAAGATGCTCAATATCATCAGTCGTTAGGGAAATACACACCAAAATCACAATGAGGCATCACTCCTCACCACAACGATAGCTATTGCCAGAAAAAACAAAAACAAACAAGGAAACAAAAAAGTGTTGGTGAGGATGGGGAGAAACTGGGAGCCCTGTCCACTGCTACTGGGAATATGAAGTGCTGCAGCCACTGTAGAGTACAGTTTGCTGGCTCCTCAAATAATTTAACAGAGAATTACCATACGACCCTGTAATTCCACTCCTAGGCATATACACAAAAGAAGTGAAAGTAAGAAAACAGATACTTGGATGCTGACATTTATCACAGCATGATTCACTGAATCAAAAAGGCGGAAGCAATCCAAGGTTCCATCAAAAGATGATTGGATACACAAAACGTGACACATAGATACATGCAATAGTATCCAGCCATAAAGAACAATGATGTTCTGTTACTTGCAACAAATGGATGAACCTTGAAAACATTGTTCTGAGGGAAATAACTGAAATCCCAAGAACAATTACTGCATGATCCCACTTACATGAACATCAATAATATGCAAAGATAATAGAGCAGATGAATGGCCAGGAGGGCTGAGGGCAGAAAGCATGGGGACTGATTGCTAAATACAAAGGAACAACAAAAAGAATATTAAAAATCAAATAAATAGACATCCATGAAATCCTACCATGTATCATTGATTAAATATTGTATTTAAAATATGTGATATTTTACAACATAAAAGCAGGCCAACCACCTTTCAGCCAGGAAAAGAGTACATAATTACTACAAAGTACACTCATCATGTTGGGAATAACATATCAAGCAGGCTGCCCAGGCTACAAGGAATCCATTTGTAGTACAGAGAACCGGTTAATGGATCATTCCAGAAAGAGGTGTCAGTACACTTTTGGGCAGTAGAATCCACCATAAGGAAGAGGACTCACATAAGGTGCAGGACTCCTTGAGTGGGTCCAAGCCAGGTAGGGGGCATGTGTGGAGTCAACTAGGGTCCATCATGGTCACTTGACACCCTCTGGTGAGTTTGAAGCTGCACATGACATGGGGGAAAATAAAGAAGGTTAGGTCACCCTATCAGAAAAACAGGACGCTGACATGAGACTCCCAGTGCTAGCAGCATCATGGGGCTTCAGAAAAGAAAGGACTCAGGAAAGTAAGGGTCACGTCTACTCACAGGTGGGCTTCCCCATGCTCTCGAGATGCACCCTCCCTGCCCTCCCTCAGGAACAGGGCTTCCCCACGCCCTCCCCTGTCACTTATCTGACCCCAGCCCCTGACTTGCTTCTCCCTCTCCCACAGAACTGGTACCAGGCCTGCCAGGGAAGGTGGCGATCAGAACCAAGAGATGAGACACACCAGAGGAACCCCAATCCATTCTCTCTTTAGGGTCCTGAGACCTCCTGTGACAGAAAAGACAAGGGATGTGGCTGGGAAGCTCTGCTATAAAAGGGGATCTGTCATCTTCCTCCAGATTGTTCAAGGAACACAGACCCAGTTCCTCATCTCCCTTACCTGTCAGCTTCCCTGAGCCACCAGTTAGGCCTGGCCACACATACCTGCTCAGGTGTGACTGAGACGTTCACCTGCATCTCACATCTCCCAGTACAGGGACACATCAAAAGGTTCAGCCTACCCACAGCCAAGGCTGGAAGGATTCTGCCTGTGTAAGTCTCTATCTGGCTTTTTTTCAGTCAACTAAGGTCCTGTCATCTCAGGGTTCTTGGAGCCCTCTCTTCCCAAACCCAAGTGCTAACATCGTGTTTTCCCTACCTTCTGGTTACTGGTGCTCTTTGACTCTAGAAAGGCTCCCCAGCTCTGAGGGGTGGTCTTTTGGTGGGACTGCCAAGCCAGGCTTGGGTCAGGCGCATCTTTCTTCTCAAAGTGACATCTTTCATGTATACAACTTTAAGGAGGTCTTTTGCAGCAGATTTGCCCAATGCAAAATGTCCTTTGATATCCTGACGGCTGCTTCCAGGGTTCTTGATTGCTGATTCAAGGGGCATGAAAATGCTGAAAACTTCAAATATGTCTCTATTGACTTTGGTGGTCCAAAGTGAGGATTTTCATATTCTTTATGTTCAGGAGGAATCCACACTGAAGGCTGTGGTCTTTGACCTTCATCAGGTACTTCTTCAAGTTTTCTTCATTTTCAGAATGCAAGGTTGTGTAATCTGCATACCCTAGGTTGTCGGTGACATTTCCCCAATCCTGATGCCCCATTCTTCTAATCAGTTCTGGCTTCTCAGATTATCTGTTAAGCACAGAGATTGAAAAAGTAAGATGAAAGGATCCAATGTTGCCACACCTCTTTCCCAGGGAGACATAGAAAGGCCTAAGTCCCCCAAATGGCCCACTCACAATCTCCAGTAGAGGACCCCAATGATGCCTAAACGTTCTGGCTTAGCACATTCTAATGACACACAGGCACAGACACAGACAGACACACACACACACACACACACACACACACACACACACACACACACACTGACCAGTGTTATGTTGGTAAATATTTATCAATTCACTCTCCTCTGGGAGTGCTACAAGCCTAGATTTGTAAAGACTGACAATTTTCCTGATACAACTAATCCTGCCACGGCCAATTTCAAGGTACCAGTCTGATGTCACTCACCCATAGTTGGGCAGAAATGTGCACCATCTACTATACCAAGGTAATAGGAGCCAATTCCAGCATAACTGATCCACTTTCCTATAAGTATGTATACACATTCCACTGGCACCATGAGAAGGACCCTTAACTTCCACCCCTAATATGTAAACCAAATATCACTATGTATTTCCAGAACATACAACTCCTCACACCTCCTGAACGCACACACACATACAACTACTACCCACACCCTGAATCCACAAACATAAAACCTCTTAGTGCCTATAGTTTTACAAAAAAACCCCTATGGACTGTGAATACTCACAGCCATTCCTACAACTATATATATATACACACACACTCTCAACACGTACCTGAACACAGACAGGTACAACCAATAGTACCCATATATACTCACTGAACACCCAACACACAACCAAGCTCTCTAACACCACCAAGCTCAAAATCTCACCTCATAGGTCACCCTAATACAGACCCTCACGAAATCCCACATCTCTAAAACACATATAATACGCAGTTCCTAAATGCAGGCACAATTCATACAAATCATCTTAGTTTCCAAATATACATACTGAATCTGCCCTACCACATCCTCCAAAATAAACACCCCAGAAAACCAACAAAACCAAATACACACACAACTACATACAACCTATATTATAAATACATATAAGTACACCACACAAATACTTAAAACACACATACAAACTATACCACCAGATTCTGTGAGAATTAGACACGAATAGACAAAGACGAACCTGACTCCTTTCATACAGATACAAACGCCCCACTCACAAAAACCCAACCATTTGTATATACCACACACATACAGAGATGCAGATTAAACTTCAAAACACAAGCAATCCTAGCACTCTAGCTAATATACACACAACCCAAACCCCTACGTGCCCACACACTCACACATACCAGATACAACACACACACACACACACACAAATATCCTCAATTACTCAAAGTATACATTGCACAAAACACTACAGATAATCACGCATCTCTAGAATACAGCCTCGCTTCCCTAACCTCCAAACATGCCCAAACACGCACAGAAACACCCTAACATTTTCCAAAGAAATAAATACATGTAGAATACTACAAGAATAATTCACCCACCCACTCAGGGCTTACACACACTAGTATATACTCCCCACTCATGATGAACTATCTCTTGCACATCCTACAGAAATACAGTGAAACCCCTTTCCGTGTCCCGTAACTCACATTCCAAAACTGCCACATTCTCAAAATCTCACACATAACCATATCAACATGCCTCTAATCTAGTACATATAAATACAATTCCCCCATTCCCTGTGCAAATACACGACCCCATCATACCAGGTACACAGGTCCTCATTTCCCAGAGTATACCATACTTCCTACTGAAAAATATTACACTCAGACCTAGAAAATATTCATCCAAACTGCCATCCCCCTTCATGTACAACATGTACAACTGTCCTTATACACCAAATATAACCTAAATTACTAAATGTATATCTTCCAATACTAACAGAACCTCACAATGCCTGCCTATACATATTCCAACAACCCACAATACTCAAACAGAAATCAATCCCCAATTTTCCAGAATACAGAATCATACAAACCCCAGATCAAACATGGAAGAATGTATGTGTAACTAAAGAAAAGCACCCAAAGCAACACAACCATACAACCTGCCCTGGTACACACCAGTGATCCTCCCTCATTCCCCAAATATACAAAAAGAACAGGCCCTACACCCAAACTAATATACACCAGCACACTCCCTCATAAGCCAAAATGTCAGCAGAGAAACCCATTCCAAATCTGCCATTATGAACACACAAAGACAGTAAACTTCTCACCTCCAAGTCTTTGAGTGTACATGCCTGTATCTTATGCCCTACACATTCCCACAAAAACATGCTCACACTGAACCCTAAATATTCATGCAGACACCACTAACCCACACATTTCAATACAAATATTAACTTCCTAAGGACCCATTCAATACACACACAACCCCAAACTATGAATATATATAAATAGATTTCCAACAGAGCCCCAAATAACAGGTACAAAAGCACCCACACCCCTCAATTCCCACAATCCCTACGAGGCCCGCAACTATATCTCCATCCTATTTCCAGATATTCACAACACCCCACAAGTAGTCCACCCTCAAAAAACAAAAACACAAAACCTTCTCATGTCCTCAAGTGCACACACTGACCCCTGACAGCCTATGAATAATGTACACACGTATCTCAACTTTCAGATGCACCCACACACACTCCCTCCACTCCTCCAGGATAGAAACAGAACTACAGTAACTTACAGCCTCAAATGCTCACATACTATTGTGCTGGCAAAGGATTAAAATTTTGCAAAATTACACATACATATAAAATGTTCCAGACACAAATGGAGAGGTGGCACAAATTTACTGATCTCAGTAAGATACGCAATACTTTTTACTGGAAATTTTGTATAGCCAGAGCATTAACAGGATGCTTTTGTTGATCTTGGCAAAACTCTTGCATCCTTAACAATGCTTGGAAGTCAATCATAATTCCATGCAATGACACTAGAAATAAATGCTTGATTTTTAGTAAATTTAGCAAAGTCACTCACTATCTGGACAAAAGAGTACCATCTGAACATGAATGTTAGTTGATATGTTTCTTTATGTTAACAAGGAAGACCTAAGAGGAGCGAGATCTTAGGTTGGAATTTCACTGAATTTTCATTGACAGGAGCTCTTTCCATGCTGAATGGGAGAATGATTTTCAAACCCTGAAGAACTGCTCCTCAAAATTAGATGTTATTCAGAATGTAACAGATAATTACTTGACACACTTGTCAGCTTAAACTGGCATTCCTGTAATTTCGTCCATCATTTTAAGTCCACCAATTAGGAAAACAATCAGTGCAGTCCTGAGATGCAGTGTTTGCCATTTCCCATGGTATAAATACTGCCAGCACAGGACAAGCCAGCAACATCAGGGCACTGAATTCTACACCATGAAAGGGGATCTCCCAATACAAATAAGCCAAGAGCCTAGAGGAGAGTAAAGCATAGTAGCAAAATCACCAAAAACGAGTTTGACTATCCATTACCTTCGTTTGTAATAGAACCGACATAATGAGAAAGCAGAAGAGCGGTGTACTACTGGGTCTGACGCCTCGCCCTCACACAGCCCAAGCCAGCCGGAGACCTACCCTTAGGGACCCCGCTTTCCCTGCTCCTGCCTAGGTGCCTCCCTGAAGGTGACCTTCTGCAACTGAAACCTGGATCCGTTAGAGGGCGGCAGTTCGCAGGACCCAGAGCCCGTCCAGGAGTGCGTGCGCATGCGTGAGCTCCTAAAGCAGGCCGGGAATGGGGTCCGCTAAGCCCTGGTGGTGCAGTGGTTAAGAGCTACTGACTGCTAACCCAAAAGTCCGAAGTTCGAATCCACCAGGCACTCCTTGGAAACTGTATGGCATAGTTCTACTCTGTCCTATAGCGTAGCTATGAGTTGGAATAGACTGGAGGGAAATGGGTTTACTCAGAGCACGGCAGGAGCAGAAAACAGCATGTGTTTCATTCTGAGGCTTCTTGGGAAACAGGCAACACCTCTTCGCCCAGAACCTCCCTATCAACCCTTCTGCTAAAGGAGCGTGTCTGAAGCCACCACTCATGATTTGTACAGATTCTGGTCATTGTTGTTTTATGCCATGGAGTCGATGCCCTTTCATACAGACCCTATAGGACAGAGTAGAACTGCCCAATAGGGTTTCCTACGCTGTAATCTTTCTGGAAGTAGCTTCCCTGCTCTTTGGCCTCTGGAGCCAGAGCCTTAGTCACTGGGTATTTGCCAAGCGCTTAACCTTGCGCTATCCGGTCTCCTTACCTAAAGCATATTTTTTCCCTTGGAGCCGATTCCGACTCACAGCGACCCTATAGGACAGAGTAGAACTGACTCATAGGATTTCCAAGGAGCGGATGGTGGATTCGAACAGCCACCTTTTTGTTAGCAGCCGGGCTCTTAACCACTTCTCAACCAGGGCTTCACTAAAAATAAAGTATCCTCGAATTGGGAAGAGAGCTCTTCCACATTTAGATACACTTTGGACCACATTCATTCCTTCTTCTGAATGGACTTTCAAAAAATACTGCTTCTTTTTCTTATTCACTTCGAAAGTTCCCTTACAAAACTACACGGCCAAAGAATTTTAGACCTGGGAAATGCTGTGAAACATACTTTCTCCTAACGCCATTCCTAAGGTTTTTCCTACTACTTTTACTGTCATACAGTATTTTTCTTGTTGCATTTATTTAATACATAGACATTTCACAATAAATGTTGACACATCAATGTTCTGTCTGAAACTTCCTTGTTATCTGACCAAGACAGTTGAGAGGCAGGTCCCAGAAAGTAGCGACTGGCTTCATCTAGGTCCTTGCTCCTCATAAGTGGGATAGCTTAAGATGCATTCTTAGCATTTATCAAATGGAATAAAAATTTATGGAATTTTTATTCCAAAAGAAATATTTATGGAATGAAAACAACTCCATTTACAAAAGCATTTAAGACAATAAAATATCTAGGAATAAATGCAGCTAGTGATGTGAAAGGCTTATACAATGAAAATTATAAAACACTGCTGAAAGATAGTAAAGAAGACCTAAATAGATAGAAAGACATTCCATGCTCATGGATTGGAAGACTTAATATAGTCAAGATATCAATACTACACAAAGTGATCTACAGATAGAGCGAAATCCTAATCAAAATTCCAACAGCATTCTTTACAGAATCGGAGAAGTAATCCTCCTTTCTCTGTGGAAAGACAACAGACCTCGAGTAGCCAAAGTGATTTTGAAAAATAAGGACAAAGTTGCAGGCCTCACACTTCCTGACTTCAAACAATATTACACAGCTACAGTAAATTAAAACAGTCTGGTAATTGTGTAAGGATAGACACACAGACCAATGGACCAGAATTGAAAATCCGGAAATAAATCCAAACATCTGTGGTCAATTGATTTTGGGCAAATCCATTCAATGGGAAAGAAATAGTCTCTTCAACAAATTGTGCTAGCTAAACTGGATTTCCACAGGCAGAAAAATGAAACAAGATCCATATTTCACACCATACACAAAAACTACATCAATATAGAACAAGGACCTAAATTTAAGTTAAAACCATACAACACTTGGACGAAAATATAGGAGCAAAACTTTTGGACCTAACTGGTTTTCAGTGACAGATTATTAAACACAATAATGAATACACAAGCATCAGAAAACAAAATAGATAACTGGGACCTCATAGAAGTTAAATATTTATGCTTACCAAAACACTTAATAAAAATTGGGAAGAGACAGCCTACAGACTGGGAAAAATTCTTTGGGGATGATATAAGTGATTACTGCCTAATGTCTAAAATCTATAGCAAACTTCTACAACTTAGTAACCAAAAGACAAATAACCTTATCAAAACCTAGGCAAAGAATATGAACAGACACTTCACTAAAGAGAATATTCAAATGGCCAACAGACACATGAAAAGAAGCTCTAGGTCATTAGGCATCAGGGAAATGCAAATCAAAACCACAATGAGATAGAGATACCATTTCACTCCCACTATGATGGGTAAGATAAAAAATCACAAATTAATAAAAGGGAAATAATAAGCATTGGAGGGGATGCAGAGAAATTGTAACCCTCATCCATTACTGGTGAAAATGCTAAGTGATACAGACATTTTGCAAAACAGTCTGGCGTTTCCTCAGAAAACTGGAGGTAGAGCTGCCATGTGACCCAGCAATTCCACTCCAGGTATATGCTCTAGGGATCTGACAGAAGTGACGCAAACAGACATACGCACAACTAAGTTCATTGCAGCACTATACACAATACTAAAAAGATGGAAACAAGGTAAGTGTGCTTATCAGCGGATGAAGGATAAGTAAAATGTGATACATACATACAATGGAATACTACTCAGCAATAAAGAAAAATGAGTTCCCTAAACAGCTTGGAACATGGAAGAACCTGGAGGACATTATCTCGAGCGAAATAAGCCAGTCACAAAAAAAAACAAATATTGTATGTTATCACTTTTATGAAATGACATGAACAAATAAAAATATACAGAAAATAATGTTCATTAGTGTTTACCACAGATGGGGTGGGGGGAAACCGGAATTCACTCTTTAGATAGTAGACACTGGTTACTTTTAGTGATAGGAAAGCTAACACGGAAAGAGAGTGAAGTCTACACAGCTTGATGAAGGCAAACCATGTTAGTAAAATGTACACAAGGAAAAAGAACTTGTTGGTAATAGCATGGGATATATAATTTTGAAACATAAGCAAAAACAACTGAAAAATATATATGCAGTTATATACACATATGCACATAGGCATATATGTGTATAAGTATGTGTATATATGAGTATACATATGTCTGTGTATATGTATACACATCTGTGGGACTGTATGCACACATATTAATATATATAATAAATCACATAGTGAAAACAGATATGAATATTTCTTAGACATAACCAAACACCTCACGGGGTTGGTTTTCTGAATTTGAAGTATTAGGACCAGAATCTCGTGGAACATGTCCGTCCATCAGTATAATATTGTTCATAAAGTTATACTTGACATCCTAGTTTGCTGAGCAGTGTCTGGGATTTTAAAAGCTTGATAGTGGCCTTGTAAGATACAACTATTGGTCTCTACCTATCTGCAGAAAAAGAAAAAGTAGGTAACCAAAGACTCAAAGAATTAACTCATCTACAAGACAAACAGTCTACATAAAACATGGCCTTATCTGTCCTGAGACCATAAGAACTTCATGGTGCCCAGCTACCACTACCACTCCTTTTGATCAGGGCTGCAATAGATGGATTCTGATAGAATGGAAGAAAAATGTGGAACAAATCTCAAATTCATTAAAAAAAAAAAAAAAAAAAAAAAAAAGGTTTCCTGGACTGGTTCAGACTAGAGGACTTCGCCAGAAGCATTGCCCTGAAATACGCTTCCAATCTGGAACTTAAACTAACCCCTAAGGTCACCTCGTACCTAAGTAACAGATTGGCTCCCAGTATAATGAATATCACCCATAAGTACTGCGCTCTTTTTAAAAATCACCTATATGAGACCAAATGGTCAACAATTACTTTGAAACAAAGATGAGACTGTAAGAGTCAGGGAAACTAGATTATTGGAAACAGAACAACGAGAACAGAAATAATGAGAATGTTCATGCATTGTAAAGAATGTAACCAACGTCACTGAGCAATTTGTGTACAAATTCTTGAATAGGAATCTAGAACACAATAAAATATTATTTTTAAATTTGTAATATGCTTAGAAACAGATAGTGGTGGTGCTTGCACAATATGAGGAACACAATGTCACTGAGCTGTACACGTGAAGAACGTTGAAATGACAAGTGTTTTGTTACATACATATTCACCACAATAAAAAGAAAATAAAAAACATTTATGGAATCGAATAAAACTCCAGGATTCCTTATGCTTTCTGATATATAAGACCTAAGCAAATACATTCCCTTTTAAGAAATGCACACTTAGTCCAAAATCCAAAGACTGCTGCTTAAGAAAAGTCAGTTAACATACTGAGAAATAAACTCAACTGAAATGTGAACCCTCTCAAGCTAGCTTTTTTTAAAGGCCCTGATTCCAGATTCGACCTCCCAGCTTTCTTACTAGACAAGGCACAGGGCTGTACTGCTCTTAGAAAGCAAGACATCCATCACCGAGGGTCATTTTTGCCTCAGGCAGCCCTGCTGTTCATTCAAACCTCCCAGACTGCCTTTCAATAAGAAATGCTTGATTTTCACATACCTGCCTCTGCATTGCTTACTACATTGTATTTGCACATTTACATGCACTACGTCATACTCTCACTGTCCCCTGGCTCTACAAATCTGCTAGGAATCCATGTTAAGAGATGTCTTTAAGAAAAAGGTCAAGATTTGCATGATTTCTCACTCCCTTGGATGACTCCCTTTGATGACCCTACAGAGACAACACATGGAGCCTCCAAGTGCACAGGCTGAGAGAGAAATCACAGTAGCTAAATAAGACTCAGTCATCACATCCTGTCATTTCCTCCAATGCTCTGAGATTGGGTGGAAGATCATCTGTCTTATGCGTCCTGTGACCAAAGAACAGAGATGATTTTTAACAGTGGTCAATGCCTGCCTTAGACTTCTCCACAGCGATGGTCAGAGAGCCAGGTCCAAAGGACTTTTGGCCTCGCCCTTTCATGGCCAATCTTAGTAAATTTCATAGGGGCTAATTTAATCACATATGCTTCCAAGGCTGAAGATTTTCATGAAGTAGAAAAAGAAATTGCAGAATTTGGACACAATTGTTCGTCTACAACGCAATGTTTGAATTATTGGCCCTGAGCTCACTCAGTCAAATGCAATGGCCATACAGTCATAAGTGCACATCATGTGAAAAAACTGATGGACTAACTGACAAGCAGAAGAATCAAGGAGAAAGCCTGCTTTTCTTCAGTGCCTAGATGCAATGATTTGCCCCACCATCCCTGGAATAGGAAGGACTGGATGGAAAGTCATTTAAGGTTGCTCCATGATAGAAGCTCAAGTCCTAAGCAAAGTCACCAAGATTTTGCTTTTATCAATCACCATGAGTAGCTTTCAAAAATATTAGGGCGATTTTTCTTCAATTTCTCTAACTTCATCATCTAAGCTAAGTCGTGACTAGAGTTGTACATCGTAGCTGCCAGAGAAAATACAAAGATAGGCACATGCAAGAACCTACTTCCTCGCTGCAGAGGATTAGGTGTGGGCAATTTCCAGAGAGGCAGAAGAAGCATGGAGGTATCCTTTTCACAGTGGTTGGTCAAACACTGTGGATGCTGAAGAAATATTCATCAGGTCCTATCAGGTTTATATTCAGATAAAACACAGAAATCATCAGGGAATTCATGAGCACCACATTATGAAATGACCTTCTCACATAATTGTCACAAAGAGGGGAGAAGAACCTCATCTCCTCTGGACTTCCAATTCTCTGCTTTTCCAGTATAATATAACTGCTGTTGCATTTATCTATAACATTTCCCTCTTGAGTAAATATACTTTCCCCAGTGACAAGAAACTATGTTAGTTCCAGCAGGGAAATTTTCTCAGTGAAGACTATCTGTGTGGAACACTCCTCAACCTGTCTCTCCTTCCCCTACACCCTCCCATCTGAAGACCACTACTGCTGTGAGAGCAGGATTCAAGGTGGTTTCCCATTTCCTTTCTTATTGCAACCACTTGGGGTCAGCACCCTTCATTTCCCATGACAGATCTTCCGTCCAAGCCTCCCTTCTTAAAACAACAAAATGAGTCATGTTTTAATTCCTTTTGATTTGAATAGACTGAAAATTATGTTCATGATGAAAAAAAGTCAACCATAGTTTATTTAAAGAACATACTACCATGACTCCCACAAATACATGAGCACATAGCTTGATGAGCCTGGATTCCAAAGAGCAAGGGTGTGTGATGGAGACAGGTGATGCCCAAGCTCAGAAGTAGAGCTCCATGGCTCACACTGGCCAGCTAGGAGTTAGGTGGGAGCAAGTGTGTGTGATTTGACTTTGGTGAGTAGAATCCTGTTTTGGTCTCAAGATACCCACCCATTTCAGGGCCATGGGGCTCTATCTAACACCTGAAGGGCCCTGGGCTACAGTATAGGAAGCCCATTTAGCTTCAGAGAAAAAGATTTTCTTCTTGCTCACCCTTACATCTGCTCCTATGCCCAATAAGCCTAGGTGCTCGCTAGTGTTTGATGACTATACAGTATTCAGATAATCAAAATGACCTGCAACGATTTTGTGAAATTGGTGTGCTGGTTTGGTTTGGGTGCTGTGTTCTATATTTATGGAACTAAGATTCCAGTTCTGGCCTTATGACTGCAAATTCAGTTCTGTTCTTATAAAAGTAAGTCATAATACCTTAAAGTTTTTTACCTCCAGTTGGATTGCCAGATAAAATATAAGCCACTTGTTAACTTCAAATTTCTGATAAAGGACAAATATTGTGGAGCCCCGGTGGCACCGTGTTATTTTAAGTATGTCCCCAGTATTACACAGAGATTCCTTGGAATACTGTATTTTATTTGCTAAGCACTGCAAACCTATTCTTGGGGTGACTATGAAGTTTAAGAAAATGGTAAAGTTCTCACTGTAGAATCTAGACTAAAAAAATACAAATAGGATCATTGATCCCAGAAAGAAAAAATAAAATAAAGAACAAAGACTGCATTAATTTTAATTGAAAATATGTATGTATATATATATTGGAACACACCTTAATTGTATTAACGAGAAAAAAGGAAACTGAAAGCATTTTTAATAAACGAACGTAGCTTGTGTTAGTTACCCCCAGTCGCACGTAATATTTTTGGAAAGGGAAAAAGAAGCAGAAAACATCGGTTTCCCCTCAGATGGAGAATTTTGTGGGGGGAGGAGCTGTCACCGTAGAATCTATCTGGAACTGTTTGACTTTTGAGCCATGCAGAGGTGTGCTTGTTTAATTTCTGAATTACAGTCATTGTCAGAATTAAAAACTTAAATACGAATGTACAACAGAATAATCTGAGAAGAATCAGGAAGCTACTTTTCCTCATGGAATTAGAGGCTGCTGGCCTTCCTTTGATGCAGTGGGGTTTCCAGGAAAGAGGATCATGAGTAAGGCTGGCCCTGCTGCAGTCCCCAGAGCTTTCACTAATGGACAGGAGTTTCGGGACACAAGGACTGATTCCTAAACCAGGATGCATACACACACTGCATGCGTACACACACCAAACATAAAGGAACTTCTGTACAAGCCTAAATTCAAACACTTAGTTTCCGTTTCTCTATTTGTACCCTACCCTTCATCAGACAAAGCAGCCTGAATTCTGCTCATGAAGTACTGACCTAAGAGAAGCCCAGTCATAGTTCGAACTTGACTGAATTTTCCTTGACACGAGCTCTTTCTATGCAGAATCGGAGAATGGTTTTCAAACTTGAAGAATTGTTCGTCAAAATTAGGTATTATTCAGAATGTAACAGATAATGACTTGCCACACTTTCCATTTAAACTGGCATTTCATCCCTCATTTTAAGTCCACCAATTAGGAAAAGAAACAATGCAGTCCTCAGATGCAGTGCTTGCCATTTCCCATAGTATAAATACTGCCAACATAGGACAAGCTAGCAACGTGAGGGCACTGAATTCTACACCATGAAAGGGGATCTCCCAATACAAATGCTACACATGCAAATAAGCCAAGAGCCTAGAGGAAAGTAAAGCATAGTAGCAAAATTACTAAGGATGAGTTCGAGTATCCATTATCTTCCTTTGTAATAGAACTGACATATGAGAAAGCACAAGAGGGGTGAACTCCTGGGTGTTGGGTCTAGGCCTCGCCCTTGCACAGCCCAGCCCAGCCAGGACACCTACCCTGAGGGACCCTGTATTCCCCGCTGGTGCCTGCAGGACTCCCTGAAGGGGACCTTCTGCTACTGATGCCTGGAGCCATTAGAGGGCAGCAGTTCGCGCGGACCAGAGCCCTGTCTCAGGAGGGCGTGGGCATGGGTGAGCCCCTAAAGCAGGGTAAGAATGGGGTCGCCTGAGCCTCTTTGCCTAGTGGTTAAGAGCTACTGGCTGCTAAGCAAACCTCGGCAGTTAGATTTCTATCAAGGAAATGGCTGAGGCGGTTGTAGAGGCTGGAGCGTCCCAAACCCGTAGGTCAGGCTGGAGGCTGCTCTTGATTCACATAGCTGTAGGGGCGAGAGAGCCCATGACCGCCGGTCAGAGAGCAGGGCTCTCGCTCACAGGCTGACAAGACCGAAGAATCCCAAAATTTGCAGGCAAGACTGCAGAGAAGCTGCTACCTCAAGTCCCAGGAACCGCAGGTCAGACGAACAGGAGCCAGCAGCAGGGCTCAGAGCCAGCAAAAGCCCGCCAGCCTTGCCAGAGGGTCCACTAAGAGTCGACAGAGGCCACGCCACCAAGGAAACTCCCTTTCAACTGATTGGCTACTCACAACAGATCCCATCACTGAGCAGATCTCAGTTCTATCAAATCTCATCATGGAAGTGATCACGTCCACATACGACTGCTAAACTACACCGTAACTGCCAAACCACTGAGAACCTGGGCCCAACCAAGTGGACACACAAGCTTAACCATCACATGGAGGCTTCGCCTGCCTGGACAACAACGTGCAGAGCAGAACGATGCTCCCGATTCCGAGGCAAGTATCCAAATGGCGGGTCAGGGCGGCCGCTGCAATCCCATCAGCCCTCTTTCGGGCTGGTCCCGCCCATACCACCACCTCCACCGGAGCAGAGCCCTTACTACCCCAAAGGCCTGACCTGCTCTGCCACATGCCTTGCTCCAGCCTGACCCTCCCTCCTTCCTTCTCCCTCCCTCCACTTTCCCACAGACTACCGAATTCAACAATCCATCCCTGGCCATCAGCTGGATCGCTGGGCTGAGAGTCTGGCCACCCCCACTCACAGCTGACTCCAATGAACATCTCTCCGCCAACCATTTCCATTCCTAAAACGCCAGAAGCAGGTCTGCTCCTGCTTGTCTTGCACAGACCCACCCACAGTGATACTGAGTTGGGGCATTGGAGACACGGCAGCCTGTTTAATTTTTTATTCTGCTTTACGTGAAACTTTACAGCTCAAGTTAATTTGTCATTCCAACACTTATACACTCATTGTTTGACGACGCAGGTTGCGATACCCACAATATGACAGCTTAATCTCTTTGCCAGCCCGGGCTTCCCGTGTCCATTCGCCCAGTTCCTGTCCTTTCCTGCCTGCTCATCCTGCTTTTGGATGAGCGCTGTCCATTTGGTCTCCTGTACTTTATCGACCTAAGAAGCACTGTCCTCACGCATATGATTTTTTTGTTGTTATTTTATCCTCCTGTCCAATCTACTGGAATCCATCGAGTGACCACGTATCCTTCCCTTTCTGCTTGCTACCTCTGACATCCCTCTGTAGGCAAAAGAAATTCATGGGTGCCTTCCTGTTGGTGTCGACGGAGGCCTCGAGCCAGCTCGGGTGGGGGCTCCATGACATAGACGGGATGCGGGAGGGCTCGGGGTACGTGATCTGCATTGTACACAGCAAGCAGTATCCCTGCTGCCCACAGGCTGCAGAGTGATCCCGGGACAGCATGTAGTCGGCAAGGGGTGGCGCGTAGGTCAGACACTGCAGCACCGCATTCATGTAGCAGGTGTTCCCCCATGTTGTTGAGGCCTGCCCCGACCCCGGAAGATCTGCTCCGAGTCAAGTCAGTTTGTCAGTGGGAGCATGTACCCCGTCCCTGCAAGCGTTCTGCTTCTGGGATATGTGCCAGGCTTTGTCAGCCAAAGAAGTGAAGGGTAGACAGTACATAATACCAAGGAAGGCAGCACAACTTGACCAGGGCAAAGTCGTAGAAGCTTGATAGGCACATCCACATTCCCATAGGGACCAAGTTACTGGGCTGAGGGCTTTGGGGAGTATGGTCTCGGTTGACATCTAGCTTAACTGACATAAACATAGTTTATAAGGAAAATGTTCTACGTCCTACTTTGGTAAGTAGCGTCCAGGATCTTAAGAGTTTGTGAACCGCTATCTAAGATATGTTTACTGGTCCCGCCGTGTCTGCAGAAAGGGAGAATGAAGAAAACCAAAGACACACCAGACAGGAGGACCTCATACCACCAAGGAACAAGAGCCAGGAGAACAGCACATCCTTTGAACTCCGAGTCCCTGTGCTCAGAAGTGTCAAGACCAGGGGGCAGATTGATGACAAGGACCTTCTCCCAGAAGAAAGAGAGAAAGCCTTCTCTTAGAACTGACACCCTAAATTTGGACGTCTAGCCTCCTAAACTGTGAGAGAATAAATTTCTCTTTGTTAAGGCCATCCACTTGTGGTACTTCTGTTGTTGCAGCACTAGATGACTAAGACAACCCTCAGTGATGTGGATTGACATGATGGCCACAACAATGGACTCAAGCACAACAACGACTGTGAGGATGGCGCAGGACCAGGCAGTGTTTCATTCTGTTGTGCGTAAGGTCGCTATGAGTCCGAACTGACTCGACGGCAGCTTCTTGTTATCGTGTTGTCGTTAGGTGCCATCGAGTCGATTCCGACTCATAGCGACCCTATGCACAACAGAACGAAACACTGCCTGGTCCTATCCCATGCTCACAATCGTTGTTATGCTTGAGCCCATTGTTGAAGCTACGGTGTCAATCCGTCTTGTTGAGGGTCTTCCTCTTTTTCACTAGCCCTCTACCAAGCATGATGTCCTTCTCCAGGGACTGATCTCTACTAATAACATGTGCAAAGTATATGAGACATAGTCTCCCCATCCTTGCTTCTAAGAAGCATTCTGGTTGTACTTCTTCCAAGGCACATTTGTTCCTTCTTTTGGCAGTCCATGGTATATTCAATATTCTTTACCAATACAATTCAAAGGCGTGAATTCTTCTTCAGTCTTTCATCATGGAGCTTTCATATGCAGATGAGTTGATTGAAAACACCATGGTTTGAGTCCAGCCCACCTTAGTCTTCAAGGCAACATCTCTACTTTTCAACACTTTAAAGAGGCCTTTTCCAGCAGATTTGCCCAATGCAGTGCATTCTTTGATTTCTTGACTGCTGCTTCCAAGGGTATTGATTGTGGATCCAAGTTAAACGAAATCCTTAACAACTTAAGTCTTTTCTCATTTTATCATGATGTTGCTTATTGGTCTAGTTGTGAGGATTTTTGTTATCTTTATGTTGAGGTGTAATCCATACTGAATGCTGTAGTCTTTGATTTCATCAGTAAGTGCTTCAAGTCCTCTTCACTTTCAGCAAGCAATGTTGTGTCATCTACATATCGCTGGTTATTGATGAGTCTTCCTCCAATCCTGATGCCCTGTTTTCCTTCATGTAGTCCAGCTTCTTGATTGTTTGTTCAGTATACAGACGGCAGCCAAGAACAACAATTCTTATCAGGTCTGTTTTGAGGACAGTATTCTTTTGTTAATGCACTTAGCTAATGGTGGTTACAAAGCCTCTATAGAAAAATTAAAATTGGACCAACCATCAGTCTGATTTTTAGGTCATGTAATTTCAGCAAACAGGATTACTATAGATCGCAAAAGGGAACCATTTCAGTTTATCCCATCCATACCACTAAGAAACAATTGAGGGGATTTCTCGGGATTTTCGCCTACCGCAGGACCTGGATTCCCAATATTTCTCTATGAGCTCAACCACTATATAAATATTTAAAGACCTCAGTGCCTGATACCTTTCAATTATCTGAACATGGAAGAGAAGACCTCACAAAATAAAGGAGTCATTAGTAAATACACCAGCTTCAGGATTTCCTAATTACAATTTGGACTTCTCTGTTTTTGTTCATGAAATATTTGAAAATCTTTTAGAAGTCTTCACACAGAGGCATAGAGGATAACAAGACCAGATGGCTACTACAGTTTACAACTACACTCATTTGCCAGAGGTTACCTTCCTTGCCTTAGGGCAGTAGCTGCTTCTGTAAAGTTAGGGGAAGCAAAAGCAGATATAATTCTAGGAAACTTTCTTGATGTTTATGTGCCCCATGCAGTATCTACTATTTTGAATTCCATCTTAACCCAGCATCTCTCAGGAAGCCCACTGACTTCTTATGAAGTCGTTCTTTTAGTAGCCTTTCACATCAGGCTACACACAGTGGCATGCTTAAATCCTACCACCCTTTTACCCCTTCCTGAGGATAGTGATTACCTTCTACATGATTGTTTAGATTTGACAGTCCAATTTATTCGTGTGAGTGCGCTTTAGATGAACGTTTACACAGCAAACTAGTTCCTCATTAAGCAATTAATACACCTATTGTTTTGTGACATTGGTTGCCAACCCCACAACATGTCAACACTCTCCCTTCTTGATCTTGGGTTCCCCATTACCAGTATTCCTGTCTCCTCCTGCCTTCTTGTCCTCGCCCTTGGACAGGTGTGCCCATTTAGTCTCATTTTGTTTTACGGTTCTGTCTAATCTTTGGCTGGAGGGTGAACTTTAGGAGTGAATTCAGTACTGAGTTAAAAGGGTGTCCAGGGGCCATACTCTTGGGTTTTCTGCAGTCTCTGTTAGATCATTAAATCTGTTTTTTCTGTTGTTTGTTGTTGTTAGAATTTTGTTCTACATTTTTCTCTCTCCAGCTCTGTCTGGGACCTTCTACTGTGATCCCTGTCAGAGCAGTCAGTGGTTGTAACTGGGCACCATCTAGTTGTGCTGGACTCAGTCTGGTGGAGGCTGTGGTAGCTGTGTTCCATTAGTCCTTTGGACTAATCTTTCTCTTGTGTCTTTGATTTTCTTCTTTCTCCCTTGCTCCAGAAGGGTTGGGACCAGTGGAGTGTCTTAGATGGTCACTGACAAGCTTTTAAGACCCCAGACACTGCTCACCAAAGCAGGATGTAGAACATTTTCTTTATGAACTATGTTATGCCAATTGAGCTAGATGTCCCACGAGACCATGGTCCCTAGCTCTCAGCCCAATAATTCAGTCCCTCAGGGAGTTAGGATGTGTCTGTGAAGCATCCATGACCTTACCTTAGTCAAGTTGTGCTGACTCCTCCAGTATTGTGTACTGTCTTACCATTCACCAAAGTTATCACTTATCTATTGTCTATTTCGTGTTTTCCCTCCCCACCCCCCCATCCCTTGTAACTATCAAAGATTGTTTCTTTCTGCATGTAAAGCTTCTCATGAGTTTTTATAATAGCGGTCTCAAACACTATTTGTCCTTTTGTGATTGACTTATTTTACTCAGCATAATGCCCTCCAGATTCATCCATGTTGTGAGATGCTTCGCAGATTCATCATTGTTCTTTACAGTTGCATATTATTCCATTGTGGCTAAGTATCATAGTTTTTTTTATTCATTAATCTTTTGATGGGCACTTAGGTTGTTTTGATCTTTTTGATATTGTGAATAATGCTGCAATGAACATGGGTGTCCATATGTGTATTCGTGTGATGGCTCTTATTTTTCTAGGATATATTTCTAGGAGTGGAATAGCTGGATCGTATGGTATTTCTATTTTTAGGTTTTTAAGGAAGTGCCATTTCATTTTCCAAAATGGCTGTACCATTTTGCATTCCCACCAGCAGTGCACAAGAGTTCCAATTTCCCTGCAGCCTCTCCAACATTTGTTATTTTCTTTCTTTCTTTTTTTTTAAATTCATGCCAGTAATGTCGGGGTGAGACGGTATCTCATTGTAGTTTTTATTTGCATTGATCTAATGACTAGTGATCAGGAGCATTTCCTCATAGGTCTGTTAGCCACCTGAATGTCTTCATTGGTGAAGTGTCTGTACATACCCTTTGTCCATTTTGTAATTGGATTATTTGTCTTTTTGCTGTGGAAGTGTAGGATTTCCCTACAGATTTTAGAGATTGGACCTTTGTCGAATTTGTCATAACCAAAAAATTTTTCCCGGTCTGTAGGTTCTCTTTTTACTCTTTTGATGAAGTCCTTTGATAAGCATAAGTGTTTAATTTTTAGAAGATCCCACTTATCTAGATTATTTTCTAGTGTTTGTGTATTGTTGGTTATGGTTTTTTATCCTATTTATGCGGTGTATTAGGGCCTCTATCACTGACCCTATTTTTTCTTCTATGACCTTTATAGTTTTTGTTTTTATATTTAGGTCTTTGATCCATTTTGAATTTGTTTTTGTATATGGTGTGAGCTATGGGTCCTGTTCCATTTTTCATAGATAGACATCCAGTTTTACCAGCACCATTTGTTAAAGAGACTGTCTTTTCCCCATTTAATGGATTTTGGGCCTTTGTCAAAGATCAGGTGATGGTAGGTAGATGGATTTACACCTGGGTTCTCGATTCTGTTCTCTTGGTCAATGTGTCTGTTGTTGTACAAGTACCAGGCTGTTTTGATACCGTAGCTGTATAGGAGGTTCTGAGGTCAGGTAGTGTGAGTTTTCCTACTTTATTCTTCTTCAATAATGCTTTACTTATCATGGGCCTATTTCTTTTCCATATAAAGTTAATGATTAGTTTTTCCTTCCCATTAAAGAATGATGTTGGTATTTGGAGCGGGATGGCATTGTATTTGTAGATTGCTTTGGGTAGAATTGCCATTTTCACAATGTTGTGTCTACCTATCCAGGAGCACGGTATGTTTTTCCACTTATGCAGGTCTCCTTTGATTTCTTCCAGCAGTTTTGTAGTTTTCTTTGTATACATCTTTTATGTCCCTGGTTAGATTTATTCCTAAGTATTTTATTATTTTTTTAGGAGCTATTACATATGGTATTGCTTTCTTGATTTCTTTTTCGTAGTTCTATCAGTGCATAGGAATCCAACTGATCTTTTTATGTTTAGCTTGTATCCTGCTACTCTGCTGAATCTTTCTATTAGTTCCAGTAGTTTTCTTGTGGAGTTGACAGACCAGGTTTTAACTCCTAGAAGTAATTTACAAGAGGCTCCTCTTGCTAACTCAGATTTAGTCTTCTTTGTAGATGGCTCATATTTAAAACCTAACCCCACCAGCTATAATTACCAAGAAAAATGGTGAAGATGGCTCAAGCCATTCTTGAGATCCTGGGTGTATATTCAACATTCTACCCATCTACCCCTACCTGTTTACCTATAACTTCACAACAGAGAGACAAACCCAATCCAGAAAAGGACTTGAATACCCACATGATCTTCTCCATAGATACAGTGCATGTTATGGATTGAATTGTATCCCCCAAAATTGTGCATCCACTTGGCTAATCCATGATTCCCAGTATTGTGTGATTGTCCACCATTTTATCATCTGATGTGATTTTTTTGTGTATTGTAAATCTTACCTCTATGATGTCAATGAAGCAGGATTACTGGCAGTTGAGGCAAGACTCAATCTACAAGATTATGTCGTGTTTTAAGTCAATCTCCTTCAAGGTATAAAAGAGAGAATTGAGCAGAGAGAGAATGGGACCTCATACCACCAAGAAACAAAAGCCAGAAGAATAGTGAGTCCTTTGGACCTGTGGTCCCTGCACTGAGAAGCACCTTGACTGGGGGAGATTGATTACAAGGACCTTCCCCCAGAGTCGACAGAGAGAGAAAGCCTTCCCCTGGATGTGGCACCCTTAATTTGGACGTATAGCCTCCTAAACTGTGAAATAATAAATTTTCTTTCTTAAAGCCATCCACTTGTGGTATTTCTGTTAGCAGCACTAGATAACTAAGAATTTGGTACAGAGAGAGTGGAGTGCTGTTCTAACAGATACCTGAAATGTCAAAGTTGTTTTGAAACTATGAGTGGATAAAGGCTGGAAGATTTAAAGTGCCTGATAATAAATGCTGAGACTCTTGCCTTGAAAAGAATGTTGGTAGAATCAAAGACAATTCTTGTGAGGACTCAGAAGGAAGTGATGAGAGCTGTTACGCTGGAGATGGTGCAGATGGAGAGAAGCAGTAGCAGAAAAACAGAAGCAGCAGAACCAGGAGATCAGTGTGAGACACCACTAAAGCTGACGCTTGGAGCTAGAGGGCTGAGTGCCTTTGCACAGGAGGCTTCCTGGCAGAGTGAGGTGCCTCTAGGCACTTATCGATGGAGCCAGGCTTGCTGACTCACGGAGCAAGAGAGCTGAGTGCCTTCCAGCTGAAGTTTGCTCGCAGAGTAGGGTGCCTACAGGCACTTATCAGTGGAGCTAAAGAGCTTTGGAACATTTGCCCCAGAAGAGCAAGATGTGGGTGGTGAGGCCTGAGAGGCCAAGAGGCCAAGGAACCAGGAAGCAGAAGCTGAAGAGACAAGGAACCCAGGAAGCAGAGCTGCCTCAGTCTCAAAGGATATGACCATGATGTCTGGGGTCTCAAACAGTAGAGTTGCCACTCAGATGGACTAGAAAAATGGGGCTGCCCAACCCTGAGGGAGCAGGGTTGCCATTCCAGTGGGCCTGGAAGGTGAATCTGAAGCCCAGGACCAAAGGGTCTCCACTCAGAATCTGTACAGTGTAGCCAATACCTAGAGTCTGCAGGGCCACTGTCTAAATAGTTTCAAAGAACAGAGGATTATTTTCAAGCCTTGAGAACTAATGCGAAGGATTCTGTTGACTTGCTCGGTGCCTGTTATCCCTTCTTTCCCTCCAATTTCTCCCATTTGTAACGGAAATACCTAGCCTGTGCCTGTTCTGCCATTGTACTTTGGAAGCAGATAACTTGTATTCTAGATTTCACAGATAAAGAGGAATTTTTGGAATTTGAACTTGGAGTTGATTTAAGGCTTTTGCTATGATATGATGATGAATGTGTTTTACATGTGGCAAGGACACAAATTTGGGGGTACCAAAGGGTGGAATGTTATAGATTGAATTTTGTCCCCCCAAACTGTATATCAACTTCACTAGGCCATGATTCCCAGTATTGTATGATTGTTCACCATTTTGTCATCTGATGTGATTTCCTATGTGTTGTAAATCCCACCTCTACGTTGTTAATGAGGTGTGATTAGCACCAGTTATGTTCATGAGGCAAGACTCAATCTACAAGTTTAGGTTGTGTCTTAAGTCAATCTCTTTCCAGATAAAAAGACAGATGTGAGCAGAGAGACATATGGAACTCAAACCACCAAGAAACAAGAGCCAAGAGAATAGCGTGTCCTATGGACCCAGGATTCCTGCACTGAGAAGCTCCTCAACTGCGAAAGATTGTGACAAGAACCTTCTCCCAGAGCGGACAGACAGAAAAAAACTTCCCCTGGATCTGGCACCCTGAATTCAGACTTCTAGTGTCCTAGACTTGAGAGAATAAATTTCTCTTTGTTAAATCCATCCACTTGTAGTATTTCTGTTATAGTAGCACTAGATAACTAGGACAGAGCAGGAACAGCATTTGGTAAAATTTAACACCGTTTCCTTATTTAAAAAAATCAAAACAAAAAACTTACCAAGATAGGAGTGAAAGGAAAATCCTTCCAACGGATAAAGGGTAGTTATGATAATGAAAAGCCCACAAAATTCAACAAACTTCCCTGATTTTATTCTTAAAAAGCACTTGACAAGATATGAGCAGAAGGGAAAGTCTTCAAGAGGATTAGGAGGATTTTATGAAAACCCCATAGCTAACGTCATACTCAGTGCAGAAAGACTGGTTTCATTAAGGTCAGAAATACAGTGATGCTGCACACTCTAACCACTGCCAGTCAACATCATTCTGAAAATCATAGCCAGAGCAATTAAGCTAGAAAAAAACTGATGATAGGTAGATAGATAGATAGGTAGGTAGAGAGATAGATGATAGATAGCTCATATAGCTAGATAGATAGACAGATAGATGGATGATAGGTGGATGAGTGGATGGGTGGGTTGTTGGGTGTGTGGGTGGGTGGGTGGGACAGTGGCTGGGTGGGTGGGTGGGTAGGTGGGTGGATGGGTGGGTGGATGGATGGAAGGATGGATGTCTCAATGGATAGGTAGCGTCTTAGTCATCTAGTGCTGGTATAACAGAAATACCAGAAGTGGATGGCTTTAACAGAGAGAAGTTTATTCTCTCACAGTCCAGTAGGCTACAAGTCCAAATTCAAGGCATCAGATCCATGGAAAGGCTTTGTCTCTCTGTTGGCTCTGGAGAAAGGTCTTTGTGATGCATCAGTCTTCCCTTGGTCTGGGAGCATCTCAGCACAGGAACCTCAGGTCCAAAGGACATGCTCTGCTCCCAGCACTGCTTTCTTGGTGGTATGAGGTTCCCGTGTGTCTCTGCTCGCTCCTCTCTTTTATATCTCAAAAGAGATTGGCTTAAGACACTATCCAATCTTGTAGACCTCATCAGTATAACCTCATCATAGTGACACAGTTTACAACACATAAGGAAATCATATCAGATTACAGAATGTTACACAATCATACAATACTGGGAATCATGACCCAGCCAAATTGATACACACATTTTTGGGGGAACATAATTCAATCCATGACAGGTAGATAGATGGATGGATGGATGGATGGATGGATGGATGGATGGATGGATGGATGGAGAGGTGGATAGATGATAGATAGGATAAGAAAAGATAAAATAAAATTTTAGAAAAGTTTGAATGGTATCCCCATCAGGAAGGAGGAAGTAGAAAGATCACTCTTCACAGATGACATGGTCCTATACAAGTGGGAAAGAGAATGAAGGAAACATGACCACTGACCAGAGCATCTAAAAGAAGAAAGTACCTAGGAAGAAATGTCACCAGGAAGGTGAAAGACTTGTACACAGAAAACTCTAGACCATGACTGAAAAAAATGAAAGAAGACTGAAATCAACAGAAGGAAGGCCACTCCAATTCCATGGATTGGGACAATTTTATGGCTTAAATTATGTCCCCCAAAAATATGTGTTGTAAATCCTAACCTCTGTGCCATTTGGAAATGAGTTGTCTTTATTATGTTAAAGAGGCAGGATTAGTGTAGGGTATACCTTGAGTCAATCTCTTTTGACATATAAAAGAGATTAAATGCAAGCTAGAAAGCAGAGATAGGGGACGAGAGATGCCATGCCACATGAAGATTACCTAGAAGCAGAAGTTCAGAAGAGACAAGGACCTTCCTCCAGAGCCCAGAGAGAGAGAAAGCCACCCTGAATTCAGACATCTATCCTCCTAAACAGTGACAAAATAAATTTCTGGCTTCTGCTCTTCCTGGCCACAGGGGCCTGAAAAAATATCCCGAACTGAATCTCCATCCAGGTAGCTGGGACTGCCACCCATGGCCAAACTCGGATGCTCACCCAGACCACCCCCTCATAGGTTCCAGCACCCGGGTGAAGGCGAAGGCACTAGACATAGACAGCAGGCACCCACCACCGGCCCTGAGCTCAGAACATATGTTCTCAGCAGCTGGCAGGGGCTTTGGGGCTGGGGAGACAGAGACAAATGGAGTAAACAGGACGTTGACTTGCCAGGAGAGAAAGAATGTGATTTTCCTGACACCGCCCAGGAGCAGGGCCCTCAGGAGCAGGCCTTGTGTGGTGACCCTAGACAGCCCTTTGTTGTCCCACCCGGCGGAGCCCAGCCTGGCCTCTAGGCCTCTGCCTAGCAGGTGATCAGTTGTCCCAGGTGGTCCAGGTGCCTGGCCAGCATGTTCTCTCTCCCTGCCCACTGGGAAACAAGTCCTCTCCCCCACCTTCTGGGCAGTGCCACCTTAAAAATCGACACAGGTGGAGACTCAGTGTCTTCCAGGAGAACAGGGCCTCTTTGTTCCTGGCCCACCATGCTGAGCATTCTTCTAAATGGATGGGCGTGTGATGGCTAGGCTCAGCATCTCAGCATCAGAATAAGGAGGGAGACTTAGGAGTTGCAGGTAGGAGCTGGGAAGGCAGTGCAAACGGGCTTCATCTTCTATTTTTCTGGACCCAGCATCCAGGTTTCCAGGGTCTCAGTCCCTAGGACCGGAAGCCCTTCCACCCCATCTGTCCTAAGTGGCTAGAGGCAGATGTGAGATTGGAACATCTGCCCGGTGGCCCACGCTTGGGGTTTCAGGCACCTAAGCTGAGACTCCTGCTTGGACTTTACTCACGAAAGGGCTGGTGACGTTGCCTTCAGAAAAGGTGAAGTGATCAGGGTATGAAGGCACCATTTGTGGAGGCCGGGCCCCTCTTCTCTAGAACCTACCCCTCACCCACTGGGTTATTGTGAGCTTTCAATGAGATCATGCCTGCAAAGCACTGGTCACCAGCATCCGGCTGTTCTCTGCTGACTCAGCCACAGCTTGAAGGTGACACACAAGTGCACACATGCACATGTACACACATGTGCAAGCACTTTTCAAAGTAAAGTCTCCTGAAACCTTTTCACCACCTGTGATGCACCTGGGTAGTATCTAGTGGAGACGAGTCTAATTCTTTTTTTCAAATGCTTGGCCTGTTTCACTGATTTTATGACCCACTAATGGGTCCCTGGAGCCCTGGTGGCTCAGAGGTGGCTCAACCATACCCTTGGCCTTAGGTTCTTTTTTTTTTTTTGGTATTATCTTTTTTTTTTTCCTTTTTAAATCAACTAAAACAATTTGATGCTTAAAATGAAAGACAGGAAATATTTCCGATTCAGACTTTAGTCAAGAAATATATATTTCTCTGACCCTGGGGACGGGCAACGAAGGGAAGAGTTTCTGGTTATCTTGTTACCCGGTGAGGAGAATGGTGTCATGAGGACACAGAACACACACCAAAGCTGAGGAGAACACCCTGAGTAGCAGAGGGGCAGCAGGTAGCAAAGAAAGGGGGAGAGAGAGAGGGAGGAAGTGAGAGAGAGAGCAAGAGGGGAAAAAATGTACCCCACATGTGGACATAGGTGCCTGTCTGGGACTTCTAATTTACATAAAAATGGAGCTGCATGTGCCACATCAGTGCTGAGCTGTCTTTCATCTGTCTATCTGCCTGCAGGACTTCTCCTCTGGGAAGGGACTGGATTCAGTCTCCTGAGAAGGCAGCTGGCAGTCAGCGTCATCTTCATTAGGTGTGTGGCTTCTTTTCCAGCTGAGAAACTTTTTTTCTTTTGCAATTTTTAAAAAGAATCACAGCCAAAATCAGACATTCACTGCAAACTCCAAAATGGCTGCGCTCACCTACTTATAATATGCTGTGAGTCTCTGCTCGGGGATTAAAAGTTCAGTGCTAACCAAAAGATCTACAGTTCAAATTCACCAGCCGCTCCTTGGAAACTATATGGGGCGGTTCTACTTAATCCTACAGGGTCGCTATGAGTTAGAATCGGCTAGATGGCAACAGTTTTGGTTTTGGCTTAATGGGTCCCTATGAATCAGAACTGTCTTGACAATAATGTGTTTGGTTTTGGTTTAACGGGTCTCAGAAGACTCGGTGGCTCAGCAGTTCGAACCCACTAGCTGCTCCTTGGGAGAAAGAGATAACAGTCTGCTTCTTTAAAGATTACAGCCTTGGAAACACTATGGGCCAGTTCTACTTTGTCCCATAGGGTCGCTATGAGTCAGAATGGACTCAACGGCAGTGGTTTTTTATTTTTTAATGGTCCTAACCCACAGACTCAATCATGGGACCCAAACCACAATTTGGAAAAAACACAAGCTGCCTTATGATATGTTGTTATTAGCTGTCTTCCAGTCCATGTGACTTAAGACATGTTACTGTTGTTGTTAGGTGCTGTCGAGTCAGTTCCGATTCATACCGGCCCTATGTACAATCAAATGAAAAACTATCCAGTCTTTTGCCTTCCTCATAATCCTTGCTGTGTTTGAGCCCATTGTTGCAGCAACCACATCAATCCATCTCGTTGAGGGTCTTACTCTTTTTTGCTGACCGTCTACTCTGCCAAGCACGATGTCCTTCTCCAGGGACTGATCTTTCCCGATAACGTCTCCAAATTGTGTTACACAAAGTCTCGCCACCCTTGCTTCTAAGGAGAATTATGGCTGTATTTCTTCCAAGACAGATTTGTTCATTTTTCTGGAAGTCCATGGTATATTCAATATTCTACATCAACTTAATTCAAAGGCATCATTTCTTCTTCAGTCTTCCTTACTCATTGTCCAGCTTTCAAATGCATACCAGCTGATTGAAAATACCATGGATTGGATCAGGCACAGCTTAGTCCTCAAAGTGGTATCTTTGCTTTTTAACACTTTAAAGAGGACTTTTGAAGCGGATTTGCCCAATGCGTTATGTCATTTGATTTCTTGACGGCTGCTTTATGGGCACTGATTCTGGATCCAAGTGAAATGAAATCCTTGACAACTTCAATCTTTTCTCCATTTATCATGATGTTGCTTATTGGTCCAGTTGTGACAATTTTTGTTTTCTTTATATTGAGGTGTAATCCATACTGAAGGCTGTAATCTTTGATCTTCATCAGTAAGTGCTTCAAGTCCTCTTTACTTTCATCAGGCAAGGTTGTGTCATCTGCATATCGCAGTTACTGAGTCTTGCTCCAATCTTGATGCGGCATTCTTGTTCATATAGTGCAGCTTCTCAGATTATTTGCTCAGCATACAGATTGAATAAGTATGGTGAGAGGATACAACCCTGATGTACACCTTTCCTGACTTTAAACCACGCAGTATCCCTGTAATGGATTGAATAGTGTCCCCAAAAAATATATGTAACAATTTGGCTAGGCTATGATTCCCAGCATTGTGTGATTGTTCACCATTTTGCCATCTGATGTGATTTTCCTATGTGTTGTAAATCCTACCTGTATGATCTTAATGAGGTGGGCCAGGAGGCAGTTAGGTTAATGAGGCAGGACTCTACAAGATTGGATTGTGTCTTGAGCCAATCTCTTCTGAGATATAAAAGAGAGAAGCAAGCAGAGAGACAGAAGGACCTCATACCACCAAGAAAGCAGCGCTAGGAACAGAGCACATCCTTTGGACCCAGGGTTCCTGCACAGAGAAGCTCCTAGTGCAGGGGAAGATTGATGACAAGGACCTTCCTCCAGAGCTGACAAAGAAAGCCTTCTCCTGGAGCTGACACCCTGAATTTGGACTTCTAGCCTACCAGACTGTGAGAAAATAAACTTCTCTTTGTTAAAGCCATCCACTTGTGGTATTTCTGTTATAGCAGCACTAGATGACTAAGACAATCACCTTGTTCTGTTCAAACAACTGCCTCTTGGTCTATGTACAGGTTCCTCATAAGCACAATTAAGTGTTCTGAATTCCCATTCTTTGCAATGTTATCCATTATTTGTTATGATCCACACAGCTGAGTGCCTTTGCATAGTCAATAAAACACAGGTAAACATCTTTCTGGTATTCTCTACTTTCAGCCAAGATCTATGTGACATCAACAGTGATATTCCTAAGATATACAGGGACCTATATCACAAAGAATATCACAAAGAGATTTGGAACCTGTAAAGTCACTGCCAACGTCCCACCTGCCCATAGGAGGTGCAAGGAGGGCACCCCCAGGAGTAGTAACCAAAAACATGTTCACAAGATGAGTTCATCTGTGAGCAGACACAGAAAGGCCTCAGAGACTGAGCATTAAATGGAAAGGCCAAGATGCAGACACGTGTGTGTAGCACAGTTCTGTGTGCAAAAAAGCATGGAGGTGTATGCATATGGGACCTTTGTAAAAGTGTTCCAGAATCATCCACAAGAAACTGTCAGGAAGGACTGCTTCTCCGGAGGACGGCTGGAAATTCAACACTTCCTGTGTTGTCTGAATGTCACAATCATCATTCCTGTGTGCTTATTTTATCATTAAAAAGGGGATCGGAAGGGAAGGCCCTAAGTGGTGCAGAAGAGTGGATGCTGCCTCTCGGGGCTGAGGACACGTGGTCCTGCAGAGGGAACATGTGTGTCAGACAACTCAATTTTTTCACTACTCTTCAAATGACAGAGAAAGCACTACAAATATTAGTTTGGGTTACAAATAAATTTTAGTAAGTCAGTGAATTCACAAACACAACACCGCAAATAATGAGGATCAACTGTAAATTTAGACCATTTTCATCACCACAAGAAGAAATGCCGCTGCTCTCCTTAGCCATCATGCCCAGCTCTAGACAATCACGAATCTACTCTGTCTCTGGATTTGCCTATTCTGGACATGTCCTATCAATGGACTCATACAATGTGTGGTCTTCAGTGTCAGCTGTTTTTGACATTTATCCATTTTGTAGCATGTATTAGAACATCTTTCCTTTTTATGGCTGAATAATATTCCATCATATGGATGTACCACATTTTATTCTTTCATTTATCTGTTAGTTGCTGGACATTTGGGTTTTTTCCTCTTTGTAGCAACTGTGAGTAATGCTGCTATGAGCATTTGTGTACATCTTTCTGTATGGATGTACATATATGTTTTACATACTTTTGGTATATATATTTTTACAACTAAAATTTATATTTAAAAAAATAAGGAAGCCTTCCATGTGTGGATACAGTGCAGCCCCCGAGATCTGCCATTGAAAAGCTGAACAAAGGCAGCAGTGCCTGAGCCCTTGTTGGGGAGGCTACCTGCACTGTCTGCAAGGACTCTGTCTCTGGGAGGTACACAGGAAACACAGGGAACAGTGAGAGAAGTTTCCACTCTGGGGAGCGGGGCTGGGAAGCAGGGCTGGGACCAGAGGCACACTCTTCTGTGTATTACCTTGAAGTTTACATGAATGTTGTACCAGGATCATGAGTCACTGGGATGGTTAAGACTGTGTGTCAACTTGGCTGGGCCATGATTCTCAGTGTTCTGGCAGTTGTATAACGTTGTGATCTCTTCCCTGCTGAGATGTGATATGTGATCACCCCCATAATGGTACCTGCTGTAAGTAGCCAATTAGTTAAAAGGGAGTCTCCTTCCATGTGTAACCTGCAGGAAATATAAGCATTCTGGCAAGGCTTGGGAACTTTTTGATCATGCTGGATCCTGCAGTTGGCACCTGTTCATCTGACCTCCTGTTCATGGGACTTGAGCTAGAAGTTTACCTGTGGTCTTGCCTGCCAATCTTTGGTTTCATCAATCTTCACAGCCTTGTGAGCAACAGTCCAGCTCTCCAGCCTGCCGATCTTGGGTTCGCCAGCCCCTGCAGCTATGTGAATCAGGAGAAGCCTCAAGCCTGACCTATGGATTTGGGACGTCCAGCCTCTACAGTCGCCTGAGCCATTTCCTTGAGAGAAATCTCTCTGTCTCTCTCTCTATATATATATATTTATACACTTTACTGGTTTTACTTCTCTAGAGAACCCAGCCTAAGATAGTCATTAAATCAAAAAATCAGTTTTTTACTTACTATGGAGACAAAGGGACAGAGACAGAGATCCAGAGACACAAAGAGAAAGAAGTGGCTCTTTGCTTCCTGGGCAAGTAGTTCTGCCCTCCCCTTACCCTCCTTTGCCCTCAGCACCCCCAGTTCCCTTCTCCCCACTCACACCTTTTCCCCAGCCCTCACACCACTTTCTGTCTAGCCCCCACCATCTTTCTTCCAATACCTCACCTGCTTTCTCCACCTCTCACCCTCTTCCCACCTACCCTCTCCCTCTCTGCCTGCCCCCACCCACATCTTTCCCCCCATTCAGAGAGCACAGGTACAGGTATAAATGGGGTATTTCTCCTGGAGAGAAGCTTGGAAGGAGAGGCAGACAGCTGCGGTGGGGCCACCAGCAGCTGTGAGGCCTGGTGAGGGGGGGCCAGCTGGGAACAAGGCCATAGCACAGAGGTCACGGTGAGTGGACGGGCTGGTGCTGCTGAGGAGTGGTGGGTGGACAGGGTCTGAGCTGCTGCCTCTTGCCGTCATCGAGAAGGGAGGGGGCCCAGAGTGTCATCCCTGGTACCTGAGGCTGAGCAAGATGAAGCTATGACATGTGAAATTGCCCATGGAATTATAGAAGGGGGTGTGTGATCAGCCCTGCTATTCCAGATGGGGAACGGAGGCTCACAGTGAGTCCTTGTTCAAAGCCTTCCTTCAAGGACCTTGCACCCTTTTGTCCCTCCCATATCTGCTCCTGGGCTCAGCCTTAGCGCCTCATGCTGCATCCTCTTTTCCTCTAACCTTCCCTTCAGGCTTCAGCTAACTTGTCCATTCTTCAGGAACCACTCCCTGCATTCCCACATCCACTTGTTCTGGAATCTTCTGCTTATGTGTCTGCCTTTCCCCCAGCTAAAAGCAGGGCCCTGCCATCCTGCCCCCACTTTACCACTACCAAGTAGATAGAATGCAAGGAATGAATGAGTGAATGGATGGGTGGTAGACGGACGGATGAATGGGTGGGTGGGTGTGTGGGTGGATGGATGAATGGATGGGTGGATGGATAAATGGGTGGGTGGGTGGATGGACAGAAGGATGGATGAGTAGATGGAAACCTGAGTAGCTTGCCCCCTCTCAGCAGGGTGACTAGGATGGCAGGGCTGCCCTGCTTCTCAGTGATAGCTCAGAGCATCCTGTCTTCTCCTCAGGAGGCACAAGATCAACCTACAACAGTTAACTCACAAGATAGTGTCCACATACACTCAAGGCATGGTCTTTGTACTGAATAGGAAGAAATTTCCCCAACTTTATCTTCCATTCACTCATGTAAGCAACAAGACGATCCGGAGCATAAGGCATACTAGTCCCCAGCCTCGGGGTACCTGGGAGGATTTGGGAGATGGGAGACTTCCCTGAGTCCAGCTTTCCAGAGCTACCCAGGACTCACACCCTGGGAGGCGGTGTCCCTGGTCACTCCTGAGTGGCTGCTCCAAACATAGCCAATGGCATCACTCCAATGGCACCTGCACCTGCTCTCCAGGCACTGAGGGAGCATCAGGAACCTCTCTTTTCTTCTTCCCAACAAGTTAAAACATAGTTGAAAATTACCCAGGGACTGCGGTGTCCAAGGTGAGGTGACCCCTGCCCATGTGCTGGCCAGCAAGCCACCCCTAGAGCCCACCGGGCCTGGGACATGAGAGCAGGACCTGGCAGGACCTGGCCATCAGAGGGCAGCAGCCACAGACCCAGGGTAGGTGGCCAGTGAGTGGGCTGAGGGAGGTATATAGACCAGCTCCCCACGGGGTGCTTGAGGGCACCTCCCCATAAGGGATAGGATCTGAAGACAATGGCCTATTCAGAGAGAGTGCAGGCACCCCTCTGCCTAGGACCCCACTCCCACCCCCTAGTGCCTGGTCTGGACACTCTGAGTGACTGCCAATCATAGACCCAGGGCCATGTCTCAGATAGGTCCCTAAACACCGGTTCCCAAAGCCTTTTGCACATTGTCTCTTGCACCTGAAGTGCCCAGATGAGCACCAGTCTCCCTCTCTTACTCTGGCCAGCCCCGTGGAGAGGGCCCACCCTGCTCACCTTTATGCCTGGCCACGGACCCCGCTGCCAGGCTCATTGTGGGGAGGGTCCAGTAGGTGTGTCCTGGGCCTCTGTCACAAAGGTACAGGGGCTGTAAAGAGGAGGGCATCGCCCCAACCGTGGGCCTTGGGATCAGGACCGGAATCTGCAGATGAGCAGAGGCCGATGCCAGCAGAGACAGAGGCCAGCCAGCTGGGGTGGAGGGTCCTGCCCAGCCACAGGGGAGGAGGTGCTTGGCCGGGACCAAGTCCTCCTCGTTGCTTCGCCTGTGCTTACCCGTGCCCAGGAAGTGCCAGAAAGAAGCATGGGGGCATGCTCTCCAAGAAGGGCTTCTACCTTTCTTCTTGGACTCTTCTTCCTTACGGGGATTTATTCCTTAGGATATGCATGTTAAACTAGTTAGGGTTTTTTTTAAGCGTCCCAGGTCATCAGCATGCTGGTGAAACACAAGCTTCTCTCAGACTGTGGGGTTCCAGTCCTGGCTCCCAGCTAACCTCATCTGTACAATGGGGACAGATATGGGCTTACCAGGGTGCTGTGAGATTGAGGGATCTGCACTGAGCCCTGGGTGCTGGGATCCGTCCACACCTCTGGCCTTTAGAGGCTCCTCCCAAGGGCCCTGTCCAAAATGAAATCATGGGCCCTGTGTTCAAAAACTAGGGGGAAAGTGCCCGTGAAGGTACTAAAATACAACGCCTTGTCCTTTCTTTCCCCGTCTCTTGACTTGTTGTGATGTTTCTCTATTTGCTATTTAATGTTGTTTCAAGTAAGGAAAATTAAAAATTTAAATGACTAGTGTGAATTCTAAGGTAGCTGGGTGGTACAAACTGTTTGCACTGGACCAGTAACCTAAAGCTTGGTGGTTCAAACCCACCCAGCAATATCGAGGAAGAAAAGGTCCAGCGATCTGCTCCCACTAAGATTACAGGCAAGAAAACCCTATGGAGCAGTTCTACTCTGTAATTCACGGGGCTGCCATGAGTCAGAACCCACTCGATGGCAAGCACCACCCAGCCTAAATTCAACTATTCATCTTTATATTGTGAGATGCCAGTTTTAAGTGCAAATAGAAGAGCAATGAACACGTACACGGATACACCAGAGTTGCACACTCATATTTCGTAGCTCCTACGTGAATATATGTTTCATTCTCATCAGAACAGTGGGAAGGAGGCATAACACCATTATTTCAATCCTGGGTACACACAGCACTCCCCACCGTACTGGTGGGCATGGAAGGACTGGAAGAACAGGAACGAGGGTTGCCCCTTTCCCATCCCTTCAGCATGTGTGGTTCTCTAACACAGGAGGAACAAGCAGAGAAAGGGTGTGATGGGGCCTTGGTCCTCCGTGTTTCCTGGAGCACCGCTGCATTCTCTCCGTGGGAAGGGGAAGGAGGGACCTGGCCTGCTCAGGTGTAGAGGGTCCTGCTCACCTCTACCTCGCAGAGCTCCACGGGAATCTGCTCATGCAGGTGGAAATGTGACGACGAACATACGTGTTGTGCATCGCCTCTTCTCACACAGGATCAATTGTCCCATCGGTCTTCATTTACAAGACACATGTTCAAAGACAGAACTAAAGTCCTTACCTGGGAAGCCTGCCACAGCCTTTCTGGTCGAACTCGTGCTTCTCCAGGAACAAGCCTGGTGGCCACACCAGGACAAGGCAAGGCTGAGTTCATCTCTCAGTACCCTTGTCCCTCCAGGCGCCTCGGCCTAGGGGCTAGACCTGGGTGAGGGCTGGGCTGTGCAAGTGGGGGGTGACAGGCGCTGTCCACTATGGCCGGTCCTCTCCTTCTCTAGGGCTTGAGCTTAACCAGCTCACTGCAAGCATTCCCGTGGTGAACTTTATCTCAGGAAGTTTGCTGTCTGGGCGATTTTAGAAAGAGCCATAAACCTGGAACAGAAAGTGTGCACTGGTTGGCCTCCCTTCTCCCTCCCTGACCTTCATCCCCTGGGAAACCCACCCCGGAGGTGGGGGGCAACAGAAGTCAGCAGTGGGGGGATTTCACCTGAGATCGCCCCATGAGTGAAGGACTAAGGGTGGGTTGGGGACTGCAAGGTGCCTAGAGTTGGCCAGGGCCCAGGGCTCCCCCAGGCGATGGGGTACTCTCCCAAAGTTGGGGATACCATACCCCCCAAGCACTGCACAGGTTTGGGGTGAACTCCTCAGGGTTTTTTTCTGTATTTTAATTATGTACACACTAAAAACTTCAGACAGTGCACGAGTGAAAAATTAAGAACTAGAAACCTCTCCCCCCACACCTAATCCTTCTCCCTAAAGGTCAAAGGTCAGCACCAATAAGAGATCTAGCTCCCCCCACCTAAACGCCAGTCTTGCCAGGGGAGCCCCCTTCCACGGGTGATATTCCACGACCAAGGACTGGTGGTAAAGGTCTGAGCCCTGCTCTCAGAAGCCTCTGTACCCCCAGAGCCAACCTGAAGGTGGGGTTGGGAAGTCAGCCCTGTGCCCTGAGGCCTGCCAACCCCATCCCTGACCCCAGGCTCAGGGGCCTCACCTCGTCTCCTCCCAGGCCAGATGTCTTCTGCCCACCACCCCCCGCCTGCTGCTCCTCCAAACTGTGGCTTTGGCCAGTCCCTCTCTCCCCTCCCTGGGCTGTAAACCAGGTTCAGAGCCTGCAGGCTGGGTGAGGGCAGCACCGCCAGGAGTCTCCAGCCTCCCTCAGAGCCCCCAGACTTGTCTTGAACTCTAAAGGTGGGAGTCTCTGACTTGATTTGCCCCCTCTGTGTCCCTGTGTCTCCTTTTCCCGGCCCTAGAATTCCACCCCCCCCCCCCCCTTATAGACAGGTGACTGTGGGTCCAGGAGGGAGAGGCTCCCACAGGGAATGGACTAGTACTGGTGATGGGGACGGGGGAGAGAATGGGGGAGGGGATGATGGGAACCTGACAGGGAGTATATACGGACCAGGACCCAGGACAGGATGGGCTCCTCTGGGGCTGTGCCCTGCTCCAGGCTGCCCTACTGCCCTGGTCCAGCCTACCTAGGGTTTTGCTGGAGGAGGTGAGCCGGCCCTCCCTGCCCCATGCCCCACACCCCCCTCAGCTATTTCAGGGCCACATGGAGTAGCTCAGCCACCTGCCCCTGGCCAGGCTCCCAGGCAGACTCTCCCGATTATGACAGTCCATGCAGCCTGTCAGGGGACATTCTGATTTGAGATTTCTTTTGATCCTTGTGGTGGGCTGGGAACGGGGGAGACGGGGATTAACTCCATTACAGATGAGGAAACTGAGGCCCAGGAGGCTGAGCAACCAGAGACCCCAATTCATTCCTACATTGGGGCACCTGAGGTTGCAGGCACCCCAAAGACAAGGGCAGGAGGGCAGGGGATGGGGAAGGAGAGAGCATCTGAGAATGGAACCATGTCCTCAGTGAGAGGCCTGCAGCCACCTCAGACACATATGTAGAACCCATCTGAGAAGGCCCCTCCCATCTGAGTCCCTCCAGCTGACGCCAGTGACACTACTTGAGATGGAGTCTCCACGTTCTGGCCCAGGGACCCCAACCCTGCCCCCCACAGCTCCCTCCAGGCCTGCTCTGGGCTCAAGGTGCAGCCTGGGGGGGAAGAGGGAACCCACAGACACCAGGGGGCTGGTGGTATCTGACAAGCCTTAGTGAGGGCTGTGTATCTGCAGAGACATGTGCAAGGCATTAGCCCCTCATCCTTGGTGTGCCTCGAAGGGCCCCTGGGAATTTCTTTTTTAAAACAAGCAGCTTCTTTGTTCTTGAGAGAAGCTGGCTGAAGGCCTCAGAAGAGACATCAAACCTGATAACAGAAAGAAAGCCTCCAACATCAGTGTCCTGGACTGACAGCAGAGGCAGGTGGCTCCTGGCTGGGGGTGGGAGGCAGAGCTGTGGTCTAACAGACAAGGACCTGAAGTCGGGACTCAGTGGCCACCTCCTGGCTGGGGGTGGGAGGCAGAGCTGTGGTCTAGCAGACAAGGACCTGAAGTCAGGACTCAGTGGCCACCTTCTCTCTTCCCAGCTCATCATGAGTCTAGGAGAGCTGGGGGGCAGGGTGTGGTGAGCTTTGGGATCAGGACTGGCCGAGGGCCAGGACTATAAGCAGGTGCAGAAGTGCCTCTTACCCCTTCCCTGCGCAGTCCACCATGGAGCACAGCTTGTTAGGAATTGTCCAAAGTGGGGGACCACACAGGGCCTCTGTGATCATTGGGCCCTGGGGTATGACCAGTACAAATCCAGAAACGGTCGAACTCAGAGACTGCAGGTGAGATAGAGGGCAAAAGTGAGGAAGGTGGCTGACCTGGGGGTTTGTGGCACCCACCTGCCCACTCACACAGATTCAGATCCCAGCTGCTCACCGCCAGATCCCTACTGCTGGTAGGAGACATCAGGAGGTTCTTCCAGCCATCACCCCCAAAAAGAGAGAGGGTAGCCACTGGCATGCTAGTAGCACATTCTGGCACCAAGAATCCATCATAAGGGTTGGCTCCCCCTCATTCCACATGTGAGCCAGCCTTCCTGCCACTTTGTTCTCAAATATGAGATACCTCAACTGGGCGAGGAAAGTCCGCAAAACAAAAGGCCCAGATACTCAGGGGAAAAAATGACTCTGAGGACACAGACTGTCATTCAGTGAAGAGAAGACAACAAAACAAAACCTCTAACTGATATCAGACCAAGAACCGGACACCACAGAAAAAGAACAAAAGCCACAACAATGCAAGAAGCTGCTCTTGGAAATTAAACATATCATTCCTGCAAGGGAACATACAAGTGCTGGAAGACAAACTTCAGGAAATCTCCTAGTGCATGGAATAAAAGCACAAGAAAACCTAAAACATGAGAGAGAGAAAAAACAGGAGACAAGGATTAGTCCGGGAGGTCCAACATCTGATCAACTGCAGCCCTAGGAAGGGAGAACCAAAACAAAACAAAAACTGAAACTAAACCTGTTGCTGTCAAGATGGTTCTGACTCACAGTGACCCTACAGGACAGAGCAGAACTGCCCCATGTGGTTTGCAAGGACACATCTTTCTCACACAGAGCGGCAGGTGGGTTTGAACCACTAACCTTTTGGCTAGCAGGTAAATCAGCCATTGCAAACCGGATGGAGCACAGTTCACTCTGAGTGCTTAACCACTGCGCCACCACAACTCCTATTAGGAAAGGAGAAGAGCAGAGAAATAGGGGAGGAGACTGAATAGAAAATACCCTGGACCAAAGGGAGAATGGGAGTTCCAGTCAGTGACTCTCCAGAATGCAGAGCTGATTGAATGAAAAAAACAAAGTCTCAAACTAAGGCAGGTCATTGAGAAATTACAGAGCCCCATGGATAAAGATTTTATGCTTGAGTCCCCCAAACTCAGGAAGATTGTGGAGGGAACAAGCAGGTCCCTAGAGAATTGAGCATCAGGCGTCACTGAACTTCAACAGCATGGTGTTAACAGAGCTCAAGTTTTAAGGGAAATGGTTGCAGCATTTATTCTATGCGTCCGTCAGAATACAGATACACTCAGACACTCAAGGACTCATGTTCACTTCCCACACACTGTTAGAAAGTGATTTGAAGACACGCTCTAACAAAACAAGAGCATACATCTTTTAGGAGGAAGATCTGAAGTATACATATTAAGTGGGAGCCACCAGTTCCAGGCAGGAAAGGGTGTTCAGAGCACCAAGAGAGAGCACCTCCCAGAGGAGTGAAGCACCATCAGTACAATGCAGAGCTTGGAAGGCTGTCAGAATATGATCAAGGCACTCGGTGGAAGAAAAAAAACGCAATTAGAAACTCCAGGATGAAAATAAAACTGTATGAAAAAGGCAGTTTTAAGCATGACTTGGAGTTCCTGGGTAGTGCAAACGGTTAACACACTTGGCCAATAACCAAAAGGTTGGAGGTTCAAGTCCACCCAGAGGAGCCTCAGAAGAAAGTCCTGGCAATCCACTTCCAAAAAATCAGCCCCTGCCAACTGCATGGAGAACAGTTCAACTCTGACACGTGGGGTCAACATGAGTTGAAGTGCCTAGATCTGCAAGGCACGGTTCTGAGCGGTTCACGCTTTAGTTCTCCCAACAGTAGGTATGATGAGGACGTCTGTTTTACAAAGAAACTGAGGCTGAGGAGTTTGACAGGCTCACACCACTCGCAAGTAGTGGGGGTGAGATGGGGATTCAAGCTGTCTGATCTTAAAGCTCACTTGGCCTCACAGGCTTACACCCACAGACCACACACGAGTTAAGCTGAGCCTGGCATGATGTTGAGACCCTGTTAGGACGTAAAAGGAGCCCAGTCTGGCCTCAGGCTTGGCTTGGCATCACACACTGATGTCATTGTCCTGAAGGTCTTCACAGTGTTTGCACAGGCCTGAGGAACGTGTGGCTGGACTTGAATAGTCCCTTTGGGTGGCACACCACAGAGAGTGGTCATGGCCACTGCTTCGCTCCTGGAGGTGGTGTCTCTGCCATCAACTTGAAAGATCCTCCTGAATCTGAAGCTACACAGCAGGATGCAGATCTGCCCAGGTGAGTCCAGGGCCACAGGGGACATGAGTCAAAGGGAAAACTCAGCACTGACCCTCTCCTTGTTTAAAATGTTGCTTTGTTCATCTTGGACTTTTTGCATTACTTCTGATTTTTTAGAATGTTGTATTAGAATACGATTTATCTCGATGACTGAGGTTTTTGAGCCCTTTTAGATACTGTGTTTCAGGCAAACACCTTGCTCACTTCACCTCCTTGTCACTGGAGTGGACAATGCAAAAGTGAATACTCATCTCTCCAAGGCTGGGGGCAGGAGGGGGCCAGAGTGGGGGCTCAGGTGTGTCACCTCAACTGCAGAGGTGGAAGCACTAGACTTGTGACATATCTTTATTAAAGAAGTGGGGAGATGGGGTGGTTTCAGGAAGCGGGATTCTTATCTGTCTTCCTAAGAGGAAGTTAGTCCCTATGTGCAATGCTGACAATGAACGAAGAGCTGTGTGGTGGCTCATTATTCCGTGACCTGAGTAATCAGAAGACAGGCCATGAGAGACACCGCACACCAGGGTGAGAGTGGGTTATAAGTCCTTCTTTCCTGTCGGGTGTTTAAGCCAATGAAGTACTACAAAGGAATGCCAGAGAACAGAAATGTTTAACAACTTAAGTAAATACATTCTGAATTTGAAAATTGAAAGGGCAAAATTAAATGTCAGGCAGGTTCAGAGAAAAAGACAAAAACCTCGACCCTCCTGGGGAAGGGTCAAGAGACAAAGAGGTAACTCCTCCATCTTCCAGACACAGAGAGGTCACGGTGTTTACAAAGGAGAACGCATCAGACGCCAGGGACAGAGCATCGGCAGCGTGGAGGATGGGAGATGGAGGAAGGTACAGTCTTGTGCGCTATGTGCAAGTGAGGCCGGTGTGGCTCAGACGTTGGGGCGCTGGGACTTCCATGCGGACCTAATGAGGGGCAGAGGTGGTATTCCAGGCAGTCCTCAGAAAAACTGCATCACTATGGAACTAGTCTTACTTTCAGGAGAAACTACAGTCCTAGGTAAGCAGTGATTGTAGGATGGCGTTCTCAGGGGGGTCACTCAGCCTGATGAGGAGGGGGCCCTCTAATGTGACATCAGTGTGAGCCCACGTCTTCCATGGGCAATAACCACCCCTCCCTTCTCAGGCTGCTCCACTGGACCCAGTACAAGTGAACAACAGTGGCCTGAGTGTCCCAACCTTTGGCCCTACAGGCTGAGAGCAGAGATGTGTTGAGATGGGGAGAGACAGTAGGTGGCAGTGGCCTAGGGGCAAGGCTGAGAGGTGGCACCAGGCAGCAGTGTCTTATAGTTGGGGCGATCCATGTGCCAGGCGAAAGACATTACTTATTCATTTTGAAGAATGAGGAAATAGAGGCAAAGCAAGTCCAGTAACTTGCTCATGGTCACATAGCTAAGTAAAGGGGTTGGCAGGAACTTGACCCCATAAGGTCTCTGCCAGGGGAAATACAGGGGTCCCCAGGTAAAAAGGGGACTAAGCAGCTGAGAGGGAAAAAGGCTCCAGGACTCAAATCTCACCCGCTAGGAACCCTCCTTTGGGGTCCTTGTCCCCTCCTCTCTCCATAGGCAAAGACCTGAGGACCCCTAGAGGTCAGGGAACATTTTACCTAGACTTTAATGTAAACAATCTAATCCAGGTTATTTAAAAATGAGGGTGTGTGCAGCACTTTAAATCACCTGCCAAGAAACAGGTCCTATTAGGGCCAGGTGGGGTTTGACTCTTACATCTGCACAATCAGAACCCTGGGTTTAAAACTGAAAGTCTCCACTCTAGTGGCAGAGAAAAGACCAGTTTTATAGTACCTTGGGGTTGTCATTCTTACTACATTTAAAAAACCAAAAACCTGTTGCTGATTCCCACTCATAGCAACCCTACAGGACAGAGTAGAATTGCCCCACAGGGTTTCCAGGGAGTGGCTGGTGGATTCGAACTGCTTTTTGGTGAGCAGATGAGCTCTTAAACCACTGTGGCACCAGGGCTCCAGTGCTACATTTAGGCATCCGAAAACAGAGATTTAAAAAATCTCAACGTCTCCCTCTTTGTGCCCTCTCCAAACACTCCATGAGGAAAAACACCTACTTAGACACAGAAGGATTTAGGAATGGTTAGGAGGATCATCAACATCATTTAATGGAGCCACTCAGAACTGCAGATCTGTGGCTGAGAAATCCCAACCCCTTCTGTCTGTGCTTCTGACAGACACTTTGTTATTAGCTGCCCATTAGGCTCCACCTCATGGAGATCCTATGTATACCAGAGTGAAAATTTGCTCTGTCCTGTGTCACCTTCATGATCACAGGCATGTTCGATGCCTATAGGGCAATATTCTGTTCTGATCCATAAGGATATCATTGGATAATTTTAGACATAGATTGCCAGGCATTTCTTCCTAGTCTGTCTTAGTCTAGAACCCCACTGAAACCTGTCCATGTGGGTGACCCTGCTGGTATTTGAAATACCAGTGGCATAGATCCCAGCCATCACAGCAACATGTAAGACACGACACTGCAACAAAGGGACAGATGGGTTGGGGCTCAAAGAGACTAAACCAGAAGAAAAACCAAACCCACTGTCACTGAATCGACCCTGACTCATAGCAACCCTAAAGGGCAGAGCAGAACTGCTCCATAGGGTTCCGAAGGCTATAAATCTTTACGGAAGCAGACTGTGACATCTTTCTACTGCACAGCAGCTAGAGGGTTCCAACTGCTGACCTTTCAGTTAGCAGCTGAGGGCTTTAACCACTGTGCCACGAGGGTTCCTTCAGAGACTAGGCCCCATAAAATGCTTGTCCATAAATGGAAGGGCCTTAAAGGGCTAGGAATTGTATCATTAATATTACAGTTAAACACTTGAACCATATGTTTAAAACTGAAAGTTTTCCATCTACATGCAAAAAGAAAAAAAGACTTTAAGCAGTTTGATTCTTTTCATCACCACTTGATGAGCACTGCCTAACAAAGTAGTATTAGGTGAACTATCAGGATATTTACACATGGTTACTGGCCAAGGAAGGAGCCCCAGTGGCGCAGTGGTTAAGAGCTCTGCTACTAACTGAAAGGTCAGTGGTTAGAACCCATCTAACACCATGGGAGAAAAGACCTGGAGATCTGTTCCCATAAAGATTACAGCCTAGGAAACCCTATGGTGCAGTTCTACTATGTCCCATATGGTCACTGAGTTGCAATGGACTCAACAGCACATAACATTGACCAAGGACATTCTGAGACAGAAGTAAAGTGTCCACCAGCCCTCCTGAGCTCTACCACACACGTGCACAGCCTTTGCCAACGCCTATGCCTTGGCCTCCTCTATACTATGAACTGAGTAGACTGATGTCCAGTATATATTGTTAAGTAGGAAAAAGTACATTTATATGAAGAAAACGTTGTAAATAACCAACATACATTCATGTATGTATTTATGTATTCTGGGGGAGGGATATTTCTGAGAAACAATGAAAGGTTACACAGGAAACAAAATGGAAATGGTTAGCAACTGGTGGTGATATTAACAGAACACAGGTACTATAGGAAAAAGTCAGCCTTCTGAATACATCTTTTCATACAGTTTTCAGTTTTGAACCATGTGAAAGTTTTATATGTTAAAAGAATAACTCAAAATGAGAGCAAACCTTAAAATTAAATGTAAACAGAAACAAGTAAATGTAGTAACATATCAAACTGCCACTGCCCATCTGCAAGTTCGACATACTGTAATGGCTGGCATGTTGCTGATACAGGAAGCTATACCACCAGTATTTCAAATACCAGCAGGGTCACCCATAGTGGACAGGCATTGGTGGAGCTTACAGACTTCAACAGACTAGGAAGAAAGACCTGGCAATCTACTTTAGAAAATTAGTCAATGAAAACCTTATGGATCACAACAGAACACTGTCTGATATAGTTCCGAAAGATGATCTCCCTAGCTTGGAAGGCACTACTCAAACATAGCAATGATCATGAACATGGTACAGAACTGGGCAACATTTTGTTCTGTTAGGCAGGAGGTCAAGGAGCCCTGGAGGCGCAATGGTTTAGCACTTGGCTACTAACCAAATGGTTGACAGTTCAAACCCCACCCCCAGCAGCTCCATGGGAGAAAGCCTGGCAATCTGCATCTGTAAAGATTACAGCCAAGAACCCTATGGGGGGGAAATTCTACTCTGTCACATGGAGTTACTAAGAATTGGAATCAACTCCATGGAACACAGGAACATAAATAAGGTCACCATGAACTGCAGCCAACTCAATGGCAGGAAACAGTACCAAACTGATCACATAACCATGCACAAGAGTTTGTGCTCAAGCCAATGTTTAAGGACAGTAATCTTGTGTTGATATCCTTAATGTAGATGTATAACCAGTAAGTACAAAAGAAAAGGTGAAAAAACTCAGTACTTCATGAAATAACTTTTTTAGTCAGTAGTACTATTAGTATTATGACATTAAAACTATTTCATTTTCAGGAACCAAGGTTTTCATTAAAAGAGAAAAGAGATGCAAGTATAAAATAACAGGAAATTATGGATTTGCCCATTTACATTTATCCCATGAATGTTCCTTGCTTCAGCCTAACAAATCAGCCATGAACAAACATTTCTGAAAACCATTAGAATTCTTGCTTAAAACCCATCTTCCTGCCGTATTTCTGCTTGCCAACTTCAAATTAGTAAGTTTCCAGTGCCCCATGACACCCAGAACTCATAAAAAACCTCGTCTTACCTTATCCTTTGGAGTTGAACTCACACTTATGCTGAGGTCTCTTTCCTATCACAACAGACTGAATAAAGTCTAGTTTGCCTATTTAACATTGTCCGGCACCATTTTGCGTATTTAACATTGTCCGGCACCATTTCTTATATGTATATAACCCTAAATTTGTATTAGCAATAAGAGTATGAATTTATGATGTAAGAAACTACGTATTTTACATGCTCACTGAAAGGCCGAGACAAAACTGATTCAATGGTAACAGGTTTTGGTTTATCACTGAGCCCATGCATTGCACACACCTTGGTTTTTAAAAGGAACCAGAGGTTTGGGGAGAAAGAGTTGATTCCAGATCTGGAACAGGAAAGTGATCCCGGGACTTCTTTTGCATTCATACACTAATAGGGTTGTGTCTACAATCTATGTGGTTGGTGCAACTAAGAAACTGAGTAAACTTTAATTATTATTAATTTAAATACAACAATAAACTAGATTCCATTATTGGAAAATTATGCTTGGAGTAACCTGGGATTGTGAATCTACCTTTCAATAATAAAATTTATTAAATGTATTTATTCTGGATTCTGGAAGATGGGGTATAAAAAAAGGAAATGTAAAATGTCTCATAAAGAAATTTATATTGATTAGTTAATTTCACTTATAATTTTTATCTTGACAATAAATGGACACATTGGGTTAAATACGATTTTTCATTAAAAATTCTACATTTATATTTACCAATGCCTAATATGGCTACTAAAATGTTTTAAATTACATCTTTAACGTGTATTACATTTCTATTAGAACTATGCAAGACCCAACGTCTACCTTACAAAAAACACAGAAGAAAAACTAATTAAACAAAATCATAATAAAACAAATACAGTAAAATCTGTGAGAGCCGGGACGCCATGGGAGTGCCTTGCTTTACCAGGTCTTGCATGTTTTCCATGTTTGACTAGGTGCTTACCACTTTTGCTCTCTATTAAGAACCCTACATCATAAACACCCAGTGAGTTTTTCTTCTCTGACAGGTTTCTAGCTTACCTAGTTTCCGGCTGGCACAGGTTTGACTGCATCAGAATGCTGAACATTTTAACATGTTACAAGACAAGCTGGAGAATGTTCTGTGTAAGACAGATTAAACAGATCTAGAAATAAAAAGGCAACATGGAGATATGGTTTGGATCCTAACTTCAAAAAACCCAACAACCATAACAGATAATTTATGGACAAACAACCGTAACAGATAATTTATGGACAACTGGATAAAATTTCATTTGTTGTGAGGGACAATAAAGATCTAGGTTGTGCTGGTAGGAAACTGACCTTATTTGTAGGAGCTTAAAGGGTGAAGCGAATGTCTGCAATTAACCTTTGGTTGTTTCATCATCATAATTCACATACATGGACAAACTCCATACATTTACAAAGCCTCTCTAAGCCATGAATTTTTATATTAGTGAGGTTTGAGGAATCACAACAGAATTTCCCACATTCCATATATACAAAATGTTTCTGTCCAGGGTGATTTCTTATGTATTCAGTGAGGAATGAGGAATAACTAAATGCTTTCCCACATTCCTTACATTCATAAAGTCTCTTCCACTGTGAGGTTATTTATGTTCAGCAATCACTGAAGACTGGCAAAAGGCTTTGCCACATTCCTTACATTCATAAGGTCTCTCTCAACAGTGAGTTCTCCTATGTATAGTGTGAGTGCTGAGAAGTCACAAAAGGCTTTGCCACATTCCATACATCATAATGTCTCCTTCTACAGTGAGTTCTCATATGTATAGTGAGGTGTGAAGACTTATTAAAGGCTTTGCCACATTCCTTACATTCATAAGGCCTCTCTCCACTGTGAGTTCTTACATGTTTAGTGAGGTTTGAGGAGTGACTAAAGACTTTGCCACATTTCTTACATTCATAAGGCCTCTCGCCACTGTGAGTTCTTATATGTGAAGCCAGGTGTGAGGACTGACTAAAAGCTTTGCCACATTCCTTACATTCATAAGGTCTCTCTCCACTGTGAATTCTTATATGTCTACTCAGGTTTGAGAAAACACTAAAGGCTTTGCCACATTCCTTACATTCATAAGGTCTGCATCCACTGTGAATCCTTACATGTCTAGTTAGGTATGAGGAAATACTAAAGGCTTTGCCACATTCCTTACATTTATAAAGCTTCTCTCCACTCTGAATTCTCATATGTGCTGTGAGGTCTAAGAACTGACTAAAGGCTTTCCCACCTTCCTTACATACACAAGGCCTCTCTCCACTATGAGTTCTTATATGTGCAGTGAGGTTTGAGGACTGACTAAAGGCTTTCCCACATTCCTTACATACATAAGGCCTCTCTCCACTGTGAATCCTCATATGTATAGTAAGGTTTGAGGAACGATGAAAGCCTTTGCCGCATACATTACATTCACAGCATCTCTCTCCAGTAAGAGTTCTCACAGCAGTGCTGAGGTAAGAGGGACAACTGCAGGCTTCTCCACATTGCTTACACTGACAGACACTGCATCCAGAGTGAGATTTGATATGATGTTTAACTGATGAATGATTCATCAAGGATTTTCCACACTCAAGACATTCAGAAGGATATGCTTCCATAGGAGTTCTTTTTAGCACGAAAGATTTGCCATCTGGCTGAAGGTCTGTCCACAATGATTGTCTTCATTACTTTAACAGAAGTTCTCTAACAAATGCCTGCTGTTAAAAATAGGCAGCATACTGTTGGATACAAATGTTACTATTTCACCATTACCATACACATTAAACATGTATTTTTTTGCCCTGAATTGTTTCATGTTTCACAGATTAAATCATCTAGCAGACATGCTACCATTATTTTTACTGTGTTTCTAAAGTATGATGCTCTCTAACAATTGTATTTAAGTGAAATGTTTCAAATATTAAATTGACTCACATTTATGAAAATATTGCACTGTGAAAATTCTGTGAACACACAATATTAGTGCTGGTTTTATATACACATATAAGATACCTGGATGGCACAAAAAGTTTGCACTGCCATATATATGTCAGTGTGTGTATGTATTATACATATAATTGTTCTTATTAAGTGTCATTGAGTTGATTCCAGCTTAGTGACCCCATATGACCAAAAGGCTGGGGGTTCAAACCCACCTAGCGGCACTGCCAAGAGTCAGAATAGACAACACAGCAACAGGTTTGAGATGTGCACACATGCACACACAAAGAAACATCTCTACTCCTCACTTATCAGCTATCTATCTCTTTATCTTACATTTCACATTTGCAACAATATAAAAAACCTACTATCAGATTATCTTGTACATTAATGAGGAGGGCCTCAGAAAATCTCGCCCTACAGTCCCTCCTGCTGACTGGGTTGCCACATCCAGCTGCTGGTGAGGGCCAGGCTCCTCTGGGGCCACAGCCTCCAGACGGACGCACAGGAAGTGCTCAGCCACAGGCACTTCTTCTGGGTTCCAATCTCCTATGCGACCTGAGGCCCTGCAACTCAAAATTGCTGTGGGGTGGAAAGGTAGGAAAAGAAAGTGCAATGAAGAAGGTGTTTGAAGAAATGCTTGTAAGTTTAATGACATCCCAAAGTGAGGTGAACTTGGCCTGAAGCCTCCACCTTGGTGGGGCTGGTTGTGTAGCCAGCCAGGCTCACAGCTCCCTTGCAAAAGCCCTGAGCCTTGGTGACTCGCCAGGCCTGGAGAGCAGAACAGGCTCTGGGATCTGGAAGGCAGGGCTTGTAGGGGAGAGACTGGAGCCCTGGAGGCAGCGCCATGAAGGGAGGTCTGACCCAGCACAAGAGGAAGGTGAAGTGGTTAAACCATGGGCCCTCCAGGCACAGAGCCCGGGTTTATCCAGCTTTGTCTCGTCCAACCCTCTTTCCTCACAGAGGAACAATTCATCAATGACTCGTCACAGTAATGAGTATGTTAGTAATCTTAGCTGTTATGTCTATGATCGTATTTTCTAAAAAAAAATTGGACAAATGCTCTGAAAACAGAAAAAAAAAATCCTTCATTTTCACATAATGCCAATTTTTGCAAAACTATCTGGTCTTTGGAACCTAAGCATGTTGAAAAGAGAGCAGTGTTTGTGTGTGCGTACGCATACATACATGCATACATATATATACATACACATATATATGTATATATACACATGCATAAAAACTCAGGAACCCTGCTGGTTCAGTGGTTAAGCACTTGGCTAGTAACCAAAAGGCTGGCAGTTTGAACCCACCAGCGTCTACGTGGAAGAAAGATGGGGCAGTCAGCTTCCTTAAAGACTACAGCTATGGAAACCCAACGGGGCAGTTCAATGCTGTCCTACAGGGTCGCTATGAGTTGGAATAGACTCGACAGCAATGGGTTTTTATACATATATATGGGTGTGTATACACATATGCATGTGTGGGTGTGTATACAAATGTATAGTTGATATCGTTAAGTGCTGTTAATTCCAGTTCACAGTGACCCCCACATGACAGAGGAGAACTTCCCCATAGGGTTTTCTTGACTGTAATTATTACAAAAGCAGATTGCCAGGTGTTTCTCTCCCAAAGAGCCGCTGGATAGGTTCAAACTGCCAAGCTTTTGGTTAGCAATCAAGTGCTTAACTATTTGTTCCACCTGGGCTCCTCAGGTATATAAATATTTTAATGTCGTTATACCTTCTTAAGACTCTCTCCTGAAGCACTGCTCTCTCGCATAAATGACACCCACCTCACATGTGTTTTCTGGTTGTTATCCTGATCTTCAGTGCCATGCAATTCACGGATTGCGCCTACCATCAAGGACCAGGTGTCATTTTTCATGAATCGTACTATTATATTTTTAGTGGATAGCTTGTCTCCATCAATAAGGTTTCGAGAAGCTGACCCAATGATTTAAGGTGAGGTTCACAACATGAAACAAAAAGGAGAGAAAATACTCAGAGGAAAAAGGTAGCTGTGAGCGAAGAAAGCTTCTGATGCGTTTTGCTGTTTCCATACTTTGGCAATGTTGAGAAAGCAATTTACTAGGAAATACTTCCATGAAGATTGAGAGTGATGGTGATATACATAGGGTGTAATTAGAAGAGCAGAGTAGAAAGGTATTGGACACAATGCACATGGAACATTAGAAGAGTAAAAGGGGACAGTCTTTCTCCATGAACCAGGTGTGTTTGGTTGATGAAAGTTAGAAAAGCAAGCTCAGGTATCTGTGAAGCACACACTCCTCAACCCAAAAGAGACTTTTTCTAATTGATTTTTTCAAATCTCATTCCATCCATACAGGCCCAGTCCTTCAAACAATTCTTGTCTCCTGATGCCCCCAACTCAGTGGTCCTAGACAAGTGCTATCTGCACTGTCTTCAGGTCTTCCTCTTGCTACTCTGGGAGAACAAATGGGTGTAGCTGACGTGGTGATCATGGAGGAAGTCATATCATTAGGGAAGACAAGGAAGAGCAATGAACACTTCCCTGACACTGGGCCAATACTTTGGTCCACAGGGTCTCTGGTGATTGGCAGGTATGAATTCATTTGTAGCAAAATAATCATGTCAAATTTTTTAAAAAACAAAGTAACATTCTTTATATGGTCCCAGACCACAAATATTCTCTCTGTGCACCAAAGAAACCCTTGAAGTCAACACTCACGTTTACAAATTTGAAGAGCCTTAAGGCTTTTAACCACAATCGAAATGAGAAGTCAGTTTAATACAAGAGCTCTGTATTCATGGGAAACCAAGATATTCATGTTCCAGAGATCAAATGACCATATTTGTTTTATTTAACAATGTTTTCCCACTCCTTGGCCCACACAATGGAGTAACATCAATGAGAATGACATATTTGGTCACAAAAAAATTTTAAAAATTTAAAAATGGAGAGCTATGGCTGCTAACCAAAAGGTCGGGAGTTCAAATAAACCAGGCACTCCTTGAAAACCTATGGGGCAGTTCTACTCTGTCCTATAGGGTCACTATGAGTCAGAATCAACTCAACGGCAATCAGTTTGGGTTTTTTTTTCTCCATACCTACGGAGGCCTGGCTTCTGAAGATTTCCATCATCACATCTCTGTAGAGTTGTCTCTGAGAAAGATCCAGCAATGCCCACTCTTCCTGAGTAAAGTCCACAGCCACATCCTCAACAGCCACGATGTCCTAAAAATTCCCACATATTCTGGTTCAGCAAGGTACCACGTACTCTAGTGTGTGCCAAAGAAAGGGTGAGGCTGACAGTCCTGGGGGACTGACATTTCATGGGGATTTGACACAGGTTTTCTGTTCTACTAACGTCTACTCTAGGGGTTAGCCATCAACCTCATCCCTTCACTGTCTACATACACTTCCCCATGGACTGCATCCTGTCTCATATACTTAACAGTACTTCCAACACAATGAACTTATCTCTCCACAGTCTGACTGTGACCAATTGTAGTCTCATTCCTCTCTATCTTTATGGTCTACAACAGTCAGAACACATAGCATCAACTGGAGAAATGCTCTATAGTGAAAGCCCTATTTCCACATTTGGATCATCTCCTCCTTGTGAAAAAAAAGTTCACGTCCTTGCACAGGACCCAGCAGAATATTTAACAAAACATGAAACACAGGGTGAAAGCAGGATGAAATGTTAACAACTGGGAAATGCTGCAGGACCGGCATTTTTCCTTTTGACCCTCATGAGCCATGAGGGGCCCAGTGGCCAGCACAAAGAGACAGCCCAACCCAAAGCCCTCAGCGTGTCATATTTTCTTAAAGAACTCCAGGTGATCAGGGGCTAACAGGACCACCTGCTAAAAAGAAAATATTATTTTGAGGAATTCCAAATTTTTACATGTCTCTCACCTACTTTTCAATAACTCTACAGATGCAATGTTATAAACTCTGTTCCTTCATGGAGACAGGCAAGGGTACTGAAAAGGTAAACAGATATCAGCTGAGAGACAGGAAATGAGAATCGAGATATCATCACAATTTTCAAACTCTGAGACCCAAAGCTACTGTACAGCAATTATTAGTGACTCTCCCTTCAATAGACATACACCCAGACACCCACACAAACACACACTAATGTTATAAGATGAAAAAGAGCCCAATCTTTGAAGAATCAGAATAGCACAGCATTGTGTTTGCTGACCGTGAACAAGAGATTAAGATTCACATTTTCTAGAAAGTTTACTGATGTGCAGGGGATTTAGCTGTTACACTACTCGTGCATCCGAGGAAACAGAGACTTACACGCTAACCCTGTGGATGCTCCACTCCAAAATTTTCTCACATCTACAGCCCTCGGAAGGCACACAAGCATGATCTCCTGAACCGTGACCACTGGCATCGTCTGGGATGCAGGACTGGCCTCTGTTAAATAGCATCAACCCTTTAGCTTCCACAGGTAGTGAGGACACAAAAAGCAGCTACAATGCACTTCTGATACTACAATTTTACTGAACACTTGAGCAGCTATAAAACAGGCTACCGGGTGAAGTAAGCTGTCAAAGTCATTCTAATCAATCCTGGTATGATAATGTCACAGCAATATTTGATCTAGTGCCACATTCAAAAGGTTCCTCCACTGCAGTGCAGCAGGTTATGTATTTTAAAGCCATTAAAAACCCTAACTTCCATTCCTACAACATGTTCATGATAAAATATTCCATTTATTCAACAACTACAATATTTGAAGGGATTTGCAAAAAGCTTTCAGCACACTAGCTCATTATTCCTCATGCCTCTCCTAAGCAGATATTGCTTCCAATGGGTTATAGCAAGGAAAGTTACAATCAACTAATCACATGCTCAAGGTTAACGAAATGGTATGTTGCTGAGCCAGGGTCAGAATGCAGGTCAATATGCCAAAGACTAAATTCCTGACAACTACATTTCTGTGCATATGCCTACAGTTTTCTTGTTATTCTCGCTGTTAATCCTCAATTACATGGATGAACTAGAGCCTGCAGGGTAGTGGGGACAGGAGACAAAGGAAACTTCCTACTCAATTCAACCTGGATCTCCTCCTGGGAAATCCCAGTGTCTCAGGCAAGACTACTTCCTTTCAGGCCCTTTGTAATAATGGTGTGGCAGAGGCAGTGTCTGACCTCCTCTAACTTTACAAGGGGGAATGAGAATCAAGAACAGCCCAAGGCTGATTCCTATGAGGCAGAAGTCAGACACACCTCCTCTCTCTGCCATCTTTACTAATTCTGATACCAACTGTCCCTCCCAGGGCACTCTCTACTTCTCTTCTGCATTTGGTAATTCATTGCAATGGCCACACAGAACTCACAGCCAATACTCATGATTATGGGGTTTATTAGAGAAGTAACCGGTTACAATTCAGGCTCAGGTAGGTTCAGGATACAGTTCTTCCATCATGACAGTCTCTTCTCAGCTGTGCCCACCAGTCCACCTCTTGCTGGCCCCTTGTCCTCTGCCCTGCTTGGGCAAGTGTTACAAAGCTCTTTTAGCTCTTCCAGTAAGTAGTCCTGAAGCACTGAGTCTGCCATGAAGCCTCGGACTGAAGGCGCTCAGCTCTAGCTTTCTGGGTCAGCAAACCTAGCTCCACCAAGTGCCGGGAGGCACCCTACTCTGCCTGCAAGCCTCCTGCCCAGAGGTACTCAGCTTTCTCGCTCTGTGGGCTGGGAAGCCCACCATGCCGTCTCCCTTCAGTCTCCGGCCAGTCTCCTGGTTCTGCTGCCTGTGCTGTTGCCATTCCTCTGCTGCTGCTTCTCGCCATCTTTGGTGTTACAACTCTCTGTCTCCTGAGTCTAGGAGGGTCTCAGCACAGTGATCCCAGGTCCAAAGGACACGCTCCACTCCTGCTTCTACTTCTTTGTTGGTGTTGAGATCCTCTCTTCACACCTCTGGTATGGCTCATTTTAAGCCTAGCAGGATGGCAAAGCTGACCGACCAATCCCCTCATTTGGGTTCCATATACATCACTAGCATGGTTCCACACAATGATTTGGTTTGAGTTACAAAGACTATGGCTAGAACAGTCATATTAAGTAATTCACTGCACCACACCCTTACATCTGGCTCTGTCATTTATTTAAACTATTTAGGTAATACTGACACAGAGCCTACTTCACATGGGCAAAGCAGATACAGCACTGAACAAACCAGAAATATCCAGATACACATGGATCATAACTTCTTTGGGTGTGCATAGTAAATAAACAAAATATAATGTCAAGTTCCCTAAGTGGCGCAAGTAGTAAGCGTATGACTGCTAGTCAAAAGGCTGGTGGTTCAAAGCCACCCAGAGGTTCCTTGGAAGACAGGTCTGGGAATCTGCTTTGACAGATCAGAGCCTTGAAAACCCTATGGGGCTCTGCACACATGGGGTCACTATGAGTCAGAACTGACTTCACAGCAACTATTATGGATGGAATTATGTCTCCAAAAAATATGTGTCAACTTGGCTAGGCCATTATTCCTAGTACTGTGGGGCTGTCCTCCATTTTCTTATCTGGTGTAGTTACCTATGTGTTGTAAATAGTTAATCTCTAAGATGTTAATGAGATAGGATTAGAGGCAGTTATGTTAAGGAAGCAGGACAAAATCTACAGGATTAGGTTGTATCTTGAGTCAATCTCTTTTGAGATATAAAAGAGAGAAGCGAGCTGGGGTGCGGGGGTGGCGGGGATACCTTCTGCCACCAAGCAAGAAGAGCCAGGAGTGAAGAGCATCCTTTGGACCTGGGATCCCTGCACTGAGAAACTCTTAGACCAGGGGAAGACTGATGACAAAGACCTTCCTCCAGGGTCCAGAGACAGAAAGCCTTCTCCTGGAGCTGGCACCCTCAATTCAGACTTCCAAACACCTAAACTGTGAAAGAATAAATTTCTGTTCATTAAAGCAACCCACTTGTGGTACTTCTGTTATAGCAGCACTAGATAACTAAGAGAGCAACTAACAACAACAATACAATGTCATGTGGTAGTAAGTTCTATGAAAAATGCAGCACGGTCAGGGGATAAGCAGTAACAGAAGAATATTTATTTTTAGTGAGTTAGTGTAGAGAAAAGCAAAATAATCATTTTAGGAAACACAACCTAGTAAACCTGGCTTGGGAAGGAAAAATAAATACATTTTTTAATTCTGTAAATGTGGAAGTGCTCTGTGATGATTGTGCAAACACTCATATATATTTCAGATGCTCATTGACTTTAACAACTTCCAGTGTAGGAGGAGAGCACTGAAAGAGTGCCACTGACCTTCATGAGTGGGAAAGAGAAGATACACTGGTTACTCACAAAATGAAAAGGTCATTAGCAAAAGGTAAACTGGGCCACTGGAACAATAAAAGCAATGTGAATAAATACTATGAAAAAAGTAAAAGAAAATAGACAATAGTAATGATACAAAAAACAAATGAAGACTTTCAGGTTTTGGTCTGATAAGAACTTGGAAGTCATCACTATCATCCTCAAGAAAAAAGCTGAACATCCGAAACCAAGAGTTTGAGGTCATAGGAAAAGGACTGCCCCCAAAACTGGAGGGACACGTAGGCACTCTGCTCCTGGGATTCTGCTCTGGAATGATTGTATCTGCCTATGTGTCCCTCCAGTTTTGGGGGCAGTCATTTGCCCTGAGACTTCAATAGCCTAATTAATTCAATTCATTGAAAACAATGATCAAAACTAAGACTTGAATGATGCAAACGAATTACCGAAGGGACAGCTGAGAATAGACTGTTCCAGGAGGAGGAAATGCCAGAGCACAGGCCAGCAGGTGGGAGTGTGCCTGGTATGTTTTACGGAGACCCAAATGCCAGCATGACCAGAGCAGCGTGAGATGCTGGAGCAGTAACAGTAGAGGAATTTGGAGAGGTGACTGGAGCCAGCAGGCATATCATATTCTGGGGGAAGTGCTGGCTTCTGAAAAGACTCCGGCTTCTCATCTGAGTGAAATGCAGAGCAATTTTACGCCTTTGATCAGAGATGGAAAATGATATGACAGCTGTTAAAGAACCTGTGCGTGAGGGTAAATGTAAAAGCTGGGAGCCATGTTAAAGGGTTTTGGCCATAATCAGATAAGAAATGATGAAAATGGGCACATACAAAAACTGTACAGCAAAGCACATACGTGCAGAAAATGTCAAGACTTTTCTAGTAAAAGCAGGTAAAAAACAAGGACATGCACTATTCCGTTCCTATTCAATGTTATCATAGAGGCTGTAGCCAATACATACCAAAAAGAAAAAGAAAAAAGATAAAGAAGTAAGAATGTTAAAAAGAAAAACCACCCCAATCTATATTTTAGAACTCCCAAGGATGGTACAGATGATTATAGTGCTGACAATATTCCGATGACAAAATAAATATCAAGGTAAGGATTCTTTTAAATATTTCATTTATATACACAAGCAGTTGAGAAATTAAAAAGATTCACATAAAAAGTCAGGGTAAACTGTATCAAAAGGGACTATAATTACTAAGACATCCTAATGAAAAAATTATAAAACATTATTAAATGACACACAAATAGACTGAAATAAATGAAAAGATAGTGCACGCTCTTAGACAACTGTTCTCCACAAACAGATTATTTCCAATGCACTTCCATAAAATTCCAACCAATTTTATTTTTTTGACCTTCACAAAAATTCTTTAAAAATGTATATGTAACTGTAAATATCCACAAATACCCAACATATTCTAAAGAAAAAGTCGTAGGCTTGTCCACATGTATCATATATATAATTGTATTCACACGTATTTATTTTGTAAACGGAGCTATATTAGAATAGTATCATTATAAGAATACATAACAGACCAACAAAACTAAATAAACAGGCCTAGAAAAAGTCCACCAATATCTGTAGAAAGCTGACACAGCAAGCTCTGCAGGGCAGTGGTATAAAGCACTCACAATTTAATACATGGGGCAGAATCAACTAATTGGAGTCCCTGGGTTGTGTAAACGATTTAAGTGCTCAGAAACTAAGCAAAAGGCCGGAGGTTGAATGAAAGACACAGGCGCCTTGGAAGAAAAGTCTGCCAGTCTACTTCCCATAAATTAGCCATTGAAAATCCTACAGAGTGCAGTTCTACTCTGAAACACATGGGGTCGCCATAAGTCAGAATCAAGTAGAAGGAAAATGTTTGTTGTTTATCAAATAATTATCTAATTGGAATAATCTACTCCTCTGCACTCCATATGCAAAAATCAAGTCCAGGAAGATCAACTTAAATTATGAGAATGTAAAATTATAACACTTTCAGAAGTTACAAGCAAATGATCTTACAACATCAGAATAGAGAAAAAATTCTTAAATAAGATCAAGACGTAAGGGAAAAGACTGAGAAATTCATCTATATTAAAATTCACAGTAATTCATCAAAGGGCAGCAAAAATGAGTGAGAAGATAAGTTACACACTAGGGAGAAAATTTCCAAAGTTTATTAAAAAAAACCCCAAAACCAAACCCATTGCCATCGAGTCCATTCCAACTTACAGCGACTCTACAGGACAGAGAAGAACTGCCCCACAGAGTTTCCAAGAAGCGGCTGGTGGCTGTGAACTGCTGACCCTAAAAAGTCATATATGTAAGTTAACACTGGGAAATATGCACAGTTTTTTCAGTAGTGAAGTAGTGTAAGGTACTTGAACAATAAAATCAAAGTAAGATATCATTTTATACACTGATCATAAGAGCAAAAATTACTTCATTAGAGAAAAGAAACAAACAAAAAAACCATTGCGGTCGAGTCGATTCCAATTCATAGCAACCCTATAGGACAGAGTAGAACTGCCACATACGGTTTTCAAGGAGCGGCTCGTAGATTTGAACTGTCAACCTGTTGGTTACCAGTAGAATTCTTAACTGCTGTGCAACCAGGGCTCCAATAAGCGGATGGAAAAAATAAGATACACATGCATATTTTGTGGGAGGGAAGATTTGCAAAATACACTGGCTTTTAGTAAATTTGAACTTGGCTATGATGTGCAACTCAGAGACTTCCCCTCACTAGATAATGACTGTGCAAGAGCACTTAAGAGCCTGCAAAGAGAATAAGAGCAGCAATATTCACAAGAGCAAGAGTTACGCTTGAACCGCAGGAGTCCTGTAAGCTCTACAATGGGTACGTAAATTCTGGCCCATTCATACAATGGAAGCTTGCATACATAGCAAGATAGGTAGGCTAGACCTACAGACACCAGGATGTATTAAACTCAAAAGCATTGTGAGGGAAACAAGTCACAGAAGAACCCAGACACAGGTATAATTAAATTTACAGAAAGCTCAGAAGAGGTGAAACTAAACAACATAGACATTATGGATTAAGACTTGGGTGTCACATTTAGCCATACGTCTTAGATGTAACCAAACACTCCAAGGGACTGGTTTCCTGGGGTTGAAGGATTAGGACCATAGTGTTGTGGAACATCTCTGTCAACTGGCATAACACAGTTTATAAAGTTTATGTTCTATATCCTAGTTTGGTGAGAAGTAACTGGGGTCTTAAAAGCTTGGGAGCCACCATCTAAGACACAACTATTGTTCTCTACAACTCTGCAGCAAAAGAGAAAGAAGGAAACTAAAGACTCAAAGAAGAAATGAGTCTACAGGACAGTCTACATGAACCACAGCCTCATTCACCATAAGACCAGAAGAACTAGATGAGATAGTATCTAGCTACCACTACCGACCATTCTGATCAGGGTTACAATAGATGGATCTCAGATTCCTAAAAAAAACCAAAAACCTAAACAACAACAAAAATAAAACACACTTACTGGACAGGCTGAGATGACAGGATTCCCCAAGAATGTTGCCCTGGGATACTCTTTAAACCTTGAACTGAAACCAGCCCCTGAGGTCACCTTTTAGCTAAATAATATATTGGCTCACAAAATGAAGAGTATCATCTGTGAGTACTGTGCACCATTAAAAAATCAACTATATGAGACCAAATGGTCAACAATTATTTTAAAGCAAAGATAGAATGTAAGGGGGCAAGGAAACTAGACTAATGGAAAAGGAACAACCTGAACAGAAATACTGAGAATGTTCACAAATTGTGAAGAATGTAACCAATGTCACTGAACAATTTGTGCAGAAATTGTTGAATGGGAACCTAAATTGCTGTGTAAAACTTCATCTAAAGAAAAACAATAAAATATTATTTAAAAAAAAAAAACTTGGGAGTCAAAGCTATAATAACAGAAATAATAACTGTAATAATAATAAACTGCTCAAATGTAGATAGCAATCATCTCCAGCCAGGAGGTAGATGATATCAGGGTGGGAAACACTGGGAGGCCTAAAAATGACAAGGTCTATTTATTATCAGGGATTTAGATTCCTATTAAACTACACAACGAACAGTTTATGCACTCCTTGTTTATGCCATAGTTGACATAAAAGCTTAAAGCAATGGCTTAAAACATGAAAGAAATATAATTTTCATATAATAATTTTACAAAGTCATGTGGAAACTCCTTCATTTTGATTTAACTTGTCTTAATTCAAAAAGGCTTAAATGTCTCAACGTTTGATACCTGGATCTTAGAAATTTACATTTATATTCACCAGAGCAAGCTTTGTCAGAGTAAATTACTGGACACAATCAAGTGTCTTCTCTTGGCAGTACAGTCAAAACAATAAACAAAGATGAACCATAGACAGTATTATGGAGTTTTACAAGAAATTAGATTTAAGCTCTCTATCTATTGTTATAAAAACTTCAGGAAAACGTGTTGACAAAAAAGGAAGTGTAAACTCCAAGTTGCCTTTTGTGTAACAAAGCAGGAGAAATAACGTGTATTTCTTTTGACTTTTTACTCTTACCTCAGTTAAAATAGGCATTCCTCTGTGTTTGCGAAGTTTATATCCATTAAACTGAAAAGTTGAAAAGTTCTCAGTAGAAACACAAACTGATCTAGGAATTTTCTTCCAATAGAAATGGTAAACCCAAGAAGTTAAATACACCATCTCATATATTGAGCTTTTCTAGCAAAAAAGAACACTTTTATTTTAGATTCCCATTCGAGACTGTGGAGAGCAGTTAAAAATTACAGGGACTCACTACCAGCTCTAGGCAGAGATGGGTGGGAGGACAAAGACTGAGACATGCCTCCCACACATCAGAAAGCCTCAAAAGAGCATCCCTCGAAAAAGCATGGATCTGGAGACCCCCACACATGATCCAGCTGAATTCACTGTCCCCTTGTCTCATTTCACTGGTGAGTTCACGAGGAGCAAGCCCAACCCGGGACCCCATTAACAGTCAGCGCCTTCCGCTACCAACTCTCTCCCTATTTTCCACCACATCACACAGTGTGTCAGGGGAGATGTAGTTCTAGAACTGCACAGAAAAGGCTCCAGTGCCTTGGGGAAGCCACAACTGTGTGCAGGGATGGGACAAGGATGGCTCTTGAGGATCTGGGGCTCGGTCTCCTCAGCCAGAGCTGCTTTGTCTTGAGACTCTGGTCAAGAGGTTCTATTATTCAACACAGAGAACCAAGACCCAGGACGGAGATGGTAACGCACCATGATGTGTTAGAGTCACAGAAAGAAGGTGGCCCCAGGCATCCAAGGCTTGAAAATCCACGTGTGTAGAGGAAAGATCCAGTGACAGAGGAGCAGGGCACCAGCATGCCTCTTAGGGCTCAGTTCCATGGTCTCCTTTGCCACCTATTTACCTCACTGAGGAACCTCAAGGCCTGGAGCACACACTAGCCCAGTAATTCATATCCAGCCTTACCCCTTAGGGTAACAGTACCCCAGTTCTCTGTACTACGCACCATTTCCTGCTCCGGCTTCTGGAAGTCTAAGTGAATGTGCTCTCTAAGCCCAAGAAGCCACTTCAGAAGAGGGATGGCAGGGGAAGCAGAGCCACTAGGCAGTTTGGAGGCAGATGAATGATGTTTGGTCCACACACCAGTCAGAGCAGTTAAAATCCTTACTTGTGATTGCATGGATGTGTAAGGTTACCCTCAGTCCCCAGCTGCCTAGGCTGGACCATCGCTCCCTGCACCACACCTGGGACCTGAAATGGAAGAAAGACAGTGGTGAGTAAAGAGAAAGGGACAGGTTCTTGCTCTTTAGCTTTTTCCCTGGACAGGGCTTCCTCCCAGGCTCAAGGCCATGCTCCACTCTGAGGGCATTTGCACTTAAGGCAGATTCTACTTCAGCCTTCCAGAGCACACACTTGAGTTCTTCATGCAGCAACACAGGCCTCTTCCTTTGGCCACAATGTCACAGGAGGGGCTTCCTCATCCCAGAGCACAAGAGGCATTCAGGACTGCCCAGGCTAGAACACGTGAACCTGGCTTCCTCCATGGTGTCAGGAGTCCAAAGCTTAGGTTGAGGGTTCACCTAGGAAGTTAAGGGTTCACCTTTGTAGAACCTACAGACTTTGATATCAACATTAGTGAATTTTCAGGAGAATGTATTTTTTCAGTTCAAGTCAATGAACTCATCATGCGTCACTGATGTGTAATTATGTGCAGCTGAAACTCTTCCATTTTGCTTTTTTTTAAAAAAAAAATTTGATTTCATTCATACCATGGTAATATGTGATCAGTATTTTTCCTGTTGATTTTGCAACTAACATTTCTTTCTTCCCCTTGAGTTTTTAATTTTTTTTTCCTTCACTCTATCCATGACACCACCAGTCGTTACAGAAATCTGGAAACATTCTCTTTCAACGTGACCATGATCAATCAACCAATAAATCAGTAAATCATTCAGTTTTCTCTAAGGAGCAGTCCCCCTCGTCTGTTCCCGTTTCTTTCCTCCCCTCCACCCCACCTAGCTGACACCTACTGTCTTATTGCTTGGTCTCTGTGTAAATGGTTTCTCTCTCTCTTCTCTCTTGCATGATCTGTATACCAGTGGCTGCTCATTAAGCATTCATTATCCACCCTGTTATTAACTTCTCTAACAGCATTCTCTGGTTTAACTCACATCTTATTTCTATAATAGTTATTTTCAGCATAAACTGGGAGCTTCTTTGATATAGAGAATCTCAAGCAAAATCTAAGATAAAAATCCACATTTTCACAAGACCCCTGGGGTATCCACATCCAAACACACACTGCTCTGGAGCCTGCAACTGAAGTAACATTCTATCACGGATGCCCTGTCCCAGCCCACCCACCAGCCCTATCCATGACCCCCCACCCCTCGGCTGGCTTCAGTGGTCCAGGCAGGCCCTGCTCGCCTCTCCCAGCCTCTGGCCTGTGCAAGGCTTATCACTTAAGGTAGATGTCACCCCAGTGACCTGAGAAAACCAAAACGAGCATGACTTTTCTCATTTTATCTCCTCCTGTAACAAGAAGTCCAAGGCTTACAATGCCAGATGTGACAGGTGCTCTGTGAAGTAATCAGTAACCCAGACTCCTCTTTCCTGCCTGCTCTGCCTCCATCACCACACCCCTGCATTCTCACTGTGGCAGCTGGCTGCTGTAGGAGAAAGAGTAAGACTGAAGGATAAGGGAAAAGCCTATTTTCTCCTTCATAGGTTTGTGATGTTTACATGGAAAGGATGAGACCCAATGACTTTGTCTATGTTATTGCTAAGTTGTGTGTCAGACAGCCAAACATTATAATGGGAAGCCCTGATGGCGCAATGGTTAAAGTGCTCAGCTGCTAATCAAAAAGTCAGCGGTTCCCACCTACCAGCTGCTCTGCAGGAGAAAGATGTGGCAGTTTGCTTACATAAAGATTTACAGCCTTGGAAACCCTACGGGGCAGTTCTACTCTGTTATACAGGACCGCTATAAGTTGGAATCAACTCCATGGCATAGGAGTAGGATGGAAAATGGGGATGTTGATTGTTCAGAGGTAGAATTCACGCCCCTCACAGGAAAACCCAGCTTCAATTCTAGACCAATACACCTCATGTGCAGCCACCACCCATCTGTCAGTGAGGACTTGCATGTTGCTGTGATGCTGAACAGGTTTCAGGGGAGCCTCCAGTCTAAGACAAACTAGGAAGAAAGGCCTGGCGACATACTTCCAGATTTTTTTAAATGGTCAAGGGACTTAAATAGACATTTCTCCAAAGAAAATCGCCAATCACCCAACAAGGCTATGAAAAGATGCTCAGGGTCATCTAGGCACTAGGCAAATGAAAATCAAAACCACATGAGATATCACTTTACACCCACTAGGATGGCTACTTCAGAAACTGGAAAAGAACAAGTGTTGGTGAGGATGTAGAGAAACTGGAACCTTCACGCATTGTGGCTGAGAATGTAAAATAGCACAACCACTGTGGAAAACAGTTTGGTAGTTTCTCAAAAAGTTAAACATTGAACTACCATATGATCCAGACATTCCACTCCTAAATTGGCAGTCTGAACCCAATCAAAGGATGTGAAAGCAGGGATTCAAAAAGATATTTGTATACCAATGTTCACTACAACATTGTTCACAACAGCCGAAAGGTGGTAACAACTCAAGTGTCCATCAACACATGAATGGATACAAAAACACATAACATGAAAGAGAAATTTTGTTCATGTTTCAGGATGGATGAACCCTGAAAACATTATGCTAAGTGAAATCAGTGAGATACAACCGGACAAATATTATACAATACAACTTACATGAAATAAGTAGAAGAGGCAAAAGCATAGAGACTGAAGTCTGCTAGTGGCTACCAGGGACTCAGGGAGGAGGGAATTGGGAGTTATTGCTTAAGGGGTGCTGAGTTTCTGTTTGAAATGATGAAAAGCTTTGGATTTAGATGGTGGAGATGGCTGCATATTGTTAATGTATTTAATGTCGCTGAACTGTACACTTAAAAATGGTGAAAATGGCAAAATTTTATTATATATATTTTACCAAAATATTTTTGTTGTTTGTTTAAAGGAACCACTGCCCTCTTCCTTCTAAATGCTTAGGGATCATTTTAAAGGTGCAGACCTCTAAGCACTCTTCTATGAACTACTAAATCAAAAGCACAAGGGGGTAACCAGGACACTGAATGTTTGAAATGCTGGCCACAGGTTTTATGAACAATCATGTTCTGGAACCACCATCAACTCAGGGCAGATCATTTGAAGAAAGAGGAAGGTCAAAAAAGGCCAGATGCTACACTATGAAGCTCTTCAGTTCTGAATCAACAAAGCCTCAATCATTCCCATAAAGAAAGGAAGGAAAACTCAGTCTAGAAAGGCAGGGGCTCTCAGGAGACTCACAATGGAAAATGTAAAGCCATCCAAGGGCAGGTCCTGACTTCTACCTCACCCAGGCAGACCAGGTTCCTGTAGTTCATCAACATTATGCCCCTTTACAAAGCCCTCTGAGCAGGACACAAGCACACTCACTCCTTCTGGGGACAAATCCTTGTATATCAAAGGTAGCTAACATGAAACACACATTTCTCCAAGGGTCTACAGTGTGGTGGGGGTGGGGGGAGGATTGTTCTTATTTTCAACAATATGAGGGGAGGCAAGAGGCATATGACTCAGTTTTGATTGTGGTAAGGCTATGGCTGGGTCCATATAAGATACTTTTCAGCAAGTTATACGTCCCTAATTTTAATCTATGATTAAAGCATAGAAACTAAAGTTTATTAGTTACTACCAGCGACTCAGGTGAGGAGAATGGGGAGTTATTGCTTAAGGGGTACTAAAGATATGAAAGCCACTGCGGGTTTTATATTTTTGTGGATGACAAAAGAAAACACACAAATGAAAAAACAATTCAACAAGTGGTTTTCTTTAAACAAGTGAAAAATATTATGTTCTATCCACCAAGCAACGTATAATTTTTCAGATGAAACTGAGAACCAATCCATCCCATTATGGATGACACAGAGTCAACAAGAGGCTTTAAAGAACCTTGCGATCATAACAGAAAGGATCTGTTCTCACTTGAGAAAGAAACAAAACTATGTTACAGACTCTAACTTGCCTTGGGTCAAACATCTTAATAAATGGCAGAATGTAGGTGGATGGGTTCTAGAACTGAACCCGAAGAATCAAAAAGGCAAGGAAAATAGACACCACTGAAAGGCCATTGGCTCAGGGTTTCCTAACTGAGGAAACTTGAAACAAGTTAAAACCAACAACAAAGAATTAGTTAAAAGGTCATTACTTAGTTACACATATATGCATATACATATTTACTTTTTTTACTAGTAACACGATGATGTTGTTGTTGTTAGGTGTCGTCAAGTTGATTCTGACTCCTAGCAACCTCATATGACAGAGTAGAACTGCCCCATAAGGTTTTCTATGCTGTAATCTTTAGGGAAGCAGATTGCCAGGTCTTTCTCCCACAAAGCAGCTAGGTGGGTTAAACCACCAACTTTTCAGTTAGCAGCTGAGCTCTTAACCATCCCACCACCAGGGTCCCTTATTAACATGATAGTGTAAAAATATTTAAGGCCATGGGAAAAATATGTAAAACTAATTCATGAAATGATAAAATGTCGTTTAAAGAAACCTGCACCACACACACACCAATGGTACAGTTAACCAAACAGAGAGCAGTTGACTTTAAATGATGAATTTTCTGGCTGGATTTTCATTATCATTTTCTGTTCATGTTTTCCAGTATTTTAGTATGATGAACATATTTAAATTCTACTTCTGTAGTAAAGAATTAGATCTCACCTAAAGAGAGCTCTGTGGCAGCTGGGTGGCACAGTTAAATGCTCAACTACTAGGTTGTCAGTTGGAACCCAACCAGAGGTGCCACAGAAGACAGGCCTGGTGATCTGCTTATGAAAGGTCACAGCCTTGAAAACCCTATGGAGTTCTCTGCATGCATGGGGTCACCATGCCTCAGAATGGACTCAATGGCATCTAACAACAATCCCAAAGAGAGTTCTGGCCTTTGTCCTGGCTCCTGGAAGGTAACCTCTAAAGCACTGGAATTTCCAGAGTGATAGGACTGCCTTTGTGATTCGTGCTGGGCCCCTGGGTCCTCACCTGATAGTTTAGAGAGGTGACACAGAGTGGAAGCTGGTCATGCCAGAAAGACTCACCATGTGATTAGAGAGCTGGGGCTTGTGTTAATATAAGACAAATATAAAGAGGTAAATGAGAGCCCACTTCAGGAGGAAACACACAGCCACCCAGAGGAGTCAGCTGGAGGGACAACCTGTGTGGAAATTAGGTGGGGGGTTCTTTTGTTAAACAAAGCTGCAGTTTAACATTCAACACCCAAAACAAAGAGATGACTGTCATTCACAGGGCCTAAAGGTAAGCATACTTGAAGGCCAAACACAGATTCACAGGAGTCCTGAAGAATGGGAGAATCACAGACAGCATGAATAGACCTGAACTCAGCCTTTAACAGGGTACACGGGAAGGAGCACACTTTACTTCCTGAGCTTAGCGACTATTGGCTAATTTAAAAGCGTAGTGGTTAAGAGTTCACCTACTAACCAAAAGGTCAGCAGTTTGAATCCACCAGGTGCTCCTTAGAAACCCTAAGGGGCAATGCTACTCTGTATCACATGGGTTTGCCATAAGACAGAATTAACTTGATGGCAACTAACAAAAGGGAAAATTAAACATCAAGACAGGATATTCATGTCTATGTATGTACATAAAAATGTATGTTGGAAACATTCAAATTCAAAGAAAAATTGATCAATCATGAAGCTTGAAGGGAAAAATTAAAAACAATTCCCATTCAAATCACCATGTCTATAATGCAATAAAATGGAAGCATGCTGAGGATTTAGTATATGAAAATCAGTGAACACGGAGCCCTGGTGGTGCAATAAGGAACCCTGGTGGCGCAGGGTTAAATCCTCAGCTGCTAAAGAAAAGGTTGGTGGTTTGAACCCAAGACCTGGTGCTCTGCTCCCATAAAGATTACAGCCTAGAAAACCCTATGGAGCAGTTCTACCCTGTCACATGGTATCACTACCAGTCAGAATCAACTCGAGGGCACCTAACAACAACAAATTAGTGAATGCAAATTAAAACTTTATCAAAGACACTTGGATACACTGATTGAACATTCATCAAACATGATCATGTACTGAGTCATAAAGAAAATGTCAGCTAATTCCAAATCTTACTGTATTTAAAAATTCTCCTACTAGTGAATATTGTGTTGTCTTAAATTAGTAATAGAGCTGTAAAACAATCTCAAAAAAATAAAATAAGAGAGATATTAGGTAGGCCACAGCTCTTGCATAGTGACATCAAAATGAAAGTAAACAAAATCAGATAATGGAAGCAAAACTAAACAAATCAAAAAGCAAAAAGATAGTTTATATACTTAGAATCTGATTACAGGAAAAGTTTTCATAACCTATGTGACAACTGGTAAAGGACCAATTTAGAGTCACTGTCACCATGAAGAATCGAACTACTCAAAACCAGGGAATGTGGTCAAAGCAACATATCTTTACAAACATAATATTAAAAAACGAAGAAAGAAAGAAACAAAAAACCCTATTGCCCTACGTTGACTGGACTCTTGACAACTCCATGTATTACACCACAGAACTGCTCCATAGGGTTTTCTTGGCTATAATCTTTAGAAAAGCACAGGCTTCTCTTCCGCAGTGCCACTGTGTGGATTTAAACAATCTTTTTCTAGGTTAGTAAAAACCAACAAAACATACAAAAAACTGTTGCCATCGAGTAGATTCCGACTCATAGTGACCCTGCAGGACAGAGTAGAACTGCCCCATTGGGTTTCCAAACAGCGCCTGGTGGACTCGAACTGCCAACATTTGGGTTAGCAGCCACAGCTCGTAACCACTATAGGTTACTACACCTGCACACACCGTTTGGGCCACCCAGGGACCTTCCAAAAAAACGGGGGGTGGGGAGCTGGGGGTGGGTAATAAATAAGCCGGTTGTTCAAATCTGTAAACCTAGAGAGGGAAAAAGGAAACCCAAATTTCATAGTAAGAATTAAGTAAATAACAATATAACTTTAAAGAAATGATAAGCTTCAGGAAAGAAAGTAAGAAACAGATTATCTGACTGAAAATGACGGAATGAACCAAACTTTCTGACTCGCGTCCTGGGGCCACGGAGCGCGGCCGGCGCCTCCCTGAGAGCCCAGGGGACAGGGCGGGGGACGGAGACAAGCCCCCGCGGGGCCTTCCGGGGGGCGAGGTGGGGAGTGGTCGGTGGAGGGCTCCGACAGGAAAGGGGGCGCGAGGGTCCCAAGGCCGCAGACAGGGAGGCCTGAAGGACCCGCTCGGAGCTGCTTTTATCGGAAACGGACACCGATCTGGGATGATGGCGGGGCGGGTGCGGAGACTTGAACGTCCGCAGGGACCCCGGGACCCTGAGGGGGGAGGACACAGAGGTGAAGAGGACGCGAAGCGCGGGTCTGAACTAGAAGGACGACACCCACTCACCCTCTTGAGTTTGTCCCTTCGAGCGTGCTTCGTTTCTAGGGGAAATGGCGCAGGGGGCGGGGCTGTGCACGGGGCGGGGCTGTGAGGGGGGTGGGGTTGTCCAGCGGGCAGGGCGGGGCCTCAGATGACAAGGAGCAGAGAATGGAGTGCGGGAGGTTGGGCCCGAGATTCCCCCCTCTCCATCTCCCCACCTGGGCTACCAGGCTTCTTTCCTTCCAACAGAATTCAATTCTCCTCCTTTTGATCCATTTCAGTCTCTGGGGTTCTGAGGACCAGTGCTGCTTTTGTTAACGTTTCAAATAATTTAACTAAAAGCAGAGTGTGTATGTCACGTATATTGGAAGGTGAGATGTTCTCCTACCACGTGGTGGTTGTTTTTGTGTGCCCTGGAGTCTATTCCGACTCACTGTGAACCTATAGGGCATTTAAAAAAAAGAAAAAGAAAAAAGAAACCATGCCTTCGGCTTGATTCCGGTTCATAGTGACCCTGTTGAATAGTGTAGAACGATCCCATAGGGTTTCCAAGTAGCGGCTGGTGGACCGAAACTGGCTATCTTTTGGTTACTAGCTGAGCTCTTCGGGTTTCCTAGACTATAAACAAAGACTTCACTTTGCAGACTAAAGTGCACCTGACAAAAGCCATGGTATTTTCAATCGCCTCATATGCATGCGAAAGCTGGACAATCGATAAGGAAGACCAAAGAATTGATGCTTTTGAATTAATGGTGTTGGTGAAGAATATTAAATATATCATGGATTGCCAAAAGAACAAACAAATCTGTCTTGGAAGAGGCACAGCCAGAATGCTCTTTAGAAGCTAAGTTGGCAAGACTTGGCCTCATGTACTTTGGACATGTTATCAGGAGGGACCAGTTGCTGGAGAAAGATATCATGCTTTGTAAAGTAGAAGGTCAGCAAAAAAGAGGAAGACCCTCAGCGAGGTGGATTGACACAGTGGATGCAACAATGGGCTCAAACATAGCAACTATTGTGAGGATGGCACAGGACCGGGCACTGTTTCGTTCTGTTACACGTGAGGTCAGTATGAGTTGGAACCGACTCGATGGCACCAAACAACAACAACAATAATCTTTAAGGGAGCAGATTGCCAGGTCTTCCCCCTACACCGGCCTCTGGATGCGATTGATCCACCAGCCTTTCAGTTAGCAGCCGAACATTTAACCAGGAGCCACCAGGGCTTCTTAAACAAAGTCTAGTGTGCCTTTTATCCCATCTCTTAGGCTTGCTTCCCCCTTGGGATCAGGGTACTGTGTGTTTGCATTCTTTATCACCGTCTATGATTGTTCAGGAGCCCTGGTGGCACGGTGGTTAAGTGCTCAGCTGCTCACGAAAAGGTCGGCAGTTTGCATCCACCAGCCTCTCCTTGGAAACTCTATGGGGCAGTTCCACACTGTCCTATAGGTCGCTCTGAGTTAGAATTGGAAACTCTGATGGCATACTGGTTAAGAGCTATGGCTGCTAACCAAAATGTCGGCAGTGTGAATCCACCAGGTGCTCCTTGGAAACTCTATGGGGCAGTTCTACTCTGTATTATAGGGTTGCTGTGAGTTGGCATCCACTCGAAGGCAGCGGGATTGTTTTTTTGAATCTGAATCAACTCAACAGCAACCAGTTTGGTTTCTGATTTTTTTCTGATTGTTCAAGAGTCAGCTGCGGGTCCTGTGTCAACCAAAACATTCTCCTCCATTTCACAATACAGGTGCTTCACGACTTAAGACAAAGTTACATTCTGAAGACTCCATTATAAGTCGTTCCTAACGTAAGTAGAACACCTTTTTTCTAAAGTTTTCATTATTATTGCCTTTTATTATCAGTGTCTTTATAACACGATCTTTGTCAGCATCAGTGTCAAAACAACGAAGTCAGAGCCCTAATGACCCTCTAGTGTAATTCATTGGAGTTGAACATTGCCCAACATTCTATGTGTTACAACTCCGTACGCCCACACCGACACAGATGTCATTGTAGACCAGGCCACAGCCTGCTATATGGCAGTGTTTTGATCAGTAAATCATAACATTGAACATCTGCAAGTGAACATCTGAGAATGACAACATCAGCTCATAACATGCTACAATACTGTATGTCATGCATATTACTAACAATAAGATGTACAAAAAGAAAAAGGACGGTCATAACTGCAGTTCATCATCACTCGAATCCTAAGTTAGGGACCACCTGTATTCTAAACCAGTGAGACTGATCCTAACGTAGCCACTCTCACAACCTATTTTAATATGGTTCCTCAAGAAGCTAGTGTTACGAATTCACAAAATAAGATTCGGGACTATCACCCCAGGCAATAGGAAGTCAGGTTTCTCATTGTCATATTTGTCCTGCACCTTTCTAAATCCCTCCTGACTAAGGAGAATAAACCAGATTTGCTTAGAGTCCTTCAATATTGAGGAACAACCACTAAGAAAAACTTGTTTGACCCCATCGATACTCATTTTATTCCTCCCATTTCTTAGTAACTGTTTAAAGATCTCCACCCTGCTGGGAGGAATTCCTTTCTCTTCCTTTTTCCCATTGTTGTTCCTGTTCTCTTATGAATCATTCCAACCTCCTGTCTTATCTGTTATTTCAGTATTTGGAAGTAGCTCTGAGGCTAGTGGCTATAGCTCATGCTGGACATAATCTAAGCTTGGCACAGGGTCAGAATCTGCCCCAGCATGTTCCTTTGTAGGGAATCTGGGGATAGAGGGTAGGATCAGTCAGAATTCAAGGTATCACGGTTCACGGTTCAGTATCAAGGTTCACGTCAAAACTTTCATTTACTTTCATTAAAATTTACTCATTGGTAGGGGCCCTGAGGTTAGAGGCTACAGCACAGACCAGCCTGATCCAAGCTTGGCTGAGCATCAGGGTCAAGATCTTTGGCAAGACTAAACGGAACTCCTCCTGTCTTTGAAACTCTCCCATGAAGCAAGAATAATGAAGACATTGAATCACCTTAACATATTTATTTGAAGAGATCAAGACTGAGGAAACTCTACTTTTTATGGAGTATGCTAATGGAGGAGAGTGCTTGATTACCTAGTGACTCATGGAAACGTGAAAGAAAAAGTGACCCAAGCTAACTTCTGCCAGTGTCTGCTGTGCAGTACTGTCACCAGAAGTTTAGTGAGCATGAAGACTTAAAAGCAGAAAACCTGCTCTTGGATGCTGTTATGACATCAAGATTGCAGATGTTGTCTTCAAGGAATTCACCTTTGGCAAAAAAGCTGGATACCTTTTGTAGCAGTCCCCATCATTCTACCCCAGAACTCTTCCAGGGCCAAAAGTACAATGAAAGCACAGTGGATATGTGGACCATGGGAGTCACTGTATATACACTTGTCAGAAGTCGCCTGTCTTTTGATGGACGGAACTTCAGGTAGCTGCAGGAGCAGGTGCTGAGTGGAAAATATCATGTTCCCTTCTGTATGTTCACGGAGTGTGAAAATCTGCTCAAGAAATGTCTCATCCTTACTCCCAGTAACAGAAGTACTTCAAAGCAAATCATGAAAGCTCCATGGATGAATGTGGGCCATAAAGACTATGAACGAAAGCCTTACATGGAGCTACTCACTGACTACAAAAATTCTGGCAACCTGAGTCAATGGTGTCCATGGGTTACACACGGGAAATATCTGGGCCTCACTGATGGACCAGAGCTCAAACTGCTAGCTCCCTATCTCACCCAGAGGAGGAGAAGACCAGCCCTGTGCACAGCAAGAGTTCTCAACCAGTACAAATCAAAGCAATAATGCCCTTATTTGGAGGCCAGCTTTGGCCAGACCTCAGTCTAGAATAGCAAATACAAGCTAACTGTGAGAGAGTCTAGGACCTCCAGGGCTTCTCTGCCTCAGACTCCCCAGCCCTGCTTTTCCTGCACCAGGAATCCAATTTGGCCCCAGTGCAGCCCACCCAGGCCTCTAGATTGCACTCCACACAGAGTATCTATAAGGTGCAGCATCCCAGAAACCCAGAAGTCCAGCATGTCTCTATGGCATCCTCCTCAGCCCACCACAACACCACACTGGTGGTGGGAGCCCCAAGCAGAGCAAGTTTCCCCTAGGATGTGTCCAGTAGAAACTGCATGCATGCTGGCCACCTTGACAGGTGTGTGACCAGCAGAATTTTCCCTATGGTGTGACCCTAACCTCTCCTTTTGGAATGACCCAGAACCCTCAAGGGGCCACTGGAAGGTTCTTCAAGACTATAAGAAGAAATCTGTCTTCAGCGGTGCCAGAAGGAACCTGAATGAACTTGAATGTAAGGACTGATGCTGAAACCTCCAGAGGCCAAGCTGTGTTCCCTAAACTTTACCTGAGAATGAAGATCAGCTCCCAGTCCCCATGCTGTGCATGGCTGGCAGGTGAGGCCAAGAGGACTTCATATAGTGGAGGGCGGAGACTTGCAAACTCCCTGGGCAGTCTCTCAATGGGGTTCAGCCAAAGAGGATACCTGGCACCTCCATGGCCTTCAACATCATTGCCTCCAAACCAACCAAGGAACTTAAGCTTCAAATGCTGCCAGAATTCACCTGGGAAAATACTGCAGAGGCCAGCCAGCCCTTGCTGTCAACCAGCAGCTTTTCCTTCACCTGGACAAAACTGCTCTGATTGGACAGGTGTGTTTCCTCTGGGAAACTTCTCCACTCCCTTCCCTTCTCTAACTTGTCTGTGGTGGAGGGGAGATGGGTCTGTAGAAATATGCAAAGACTATCCAAATGAGAATAAACAGAAGCTATTTATTCAAAGCTTGCTATAGCAAGGGCATCAGCCACCATTGCTTGCATTTGGCAGAGACCCCAAGGCCAGCAGGGACTGGGAAAGCTTTGAGTAAAACAGTGAAAAGGCTCCGGGTGTGCTCTGGCCTTCTTACTTCCCCACTCCATGGAGACAGTGGAGACGGATCTATGGGGTTTCCCAGGAGGGTGGCTCAGAGCTGGAACACTCAGTCCAGGGTGGTGGAGTTCCCTGTCAGGCCCTCCCCAAGTCAACGTCAGCTTCTACCTTCTCTTCTTCTCCATCCTTCCAAGAAAACCACCAGAGGTGGCCTTCCCCTAACCTCAGGTTTGTGGACTGGGGGCCTGGGCAGCTGGGGACAGGGCAAGGTACAGCCCTGAGCAGGTGGGGCTGGTGGCTGCTCTGGGGCTGCTCACGTGAGGGGAAAAGGCTCTGAACTTCCTCCACACTGAAACCTCTGCCTTCTTTCCATCCCTAGAGCTGGACATTTTTTCCACAAGCTGTTGTGCAAGAGGTATGCATCCTCCTCCTCAAGAGTCTCTGCCATCACCTCCCCAAAGTCCTCTGGGGTAGAAGAGGGGCCTGATACATGGGTGGGAGCGAGGAGGGGACTCCGGGGCCTAATGGCTCCTCCAGCTCCCAGGGGGCAGATTGGGCTACTCCACTCCCCAGTGACAGGGACAGTAAGCGTTCTGTTTTAGGAGAGCCTTTGTCTGAAAGCCCCACCCCCTCCCTTCCTATCTCCACACCTTGCCTTCCTTGGCATTGATCTGGGCACCTTGCACAGCAGTGACTTCCTCCCTCCCCCACCCAGTGTGTGATCTCTTGGTCCTCCTTTCCTTCCTTCCTGACACTATTGCCCCTCAGCTTGCTAACATCATCCTGCTTGGTGTGGGAGGCAGTGGTGATGGGCACTTGACTTCGGTGGCTGCCGCATTTCATACTTTATTTCTTGAGAATTGGTGTAGGGAGTCATACACAGAAGTTGTCTCTACTCTCACCTGGGCTGTGCATTTTTTATGACAGGGTTATATATTTTTATTTTTTAAATTATTGACAACTTCGTGCTCTCATCACCTTCTCTCCTCCCTCCCCTCAGCAGCAGATGGGGCCCTTGGGTCTCAGAAGGACTCAAGGAAGTCATTCCTGACTCAGTGGAGTCTCTGGCCAGGCTGGTCAGGAGGACCATGAGGAAGCTTGAGGAGGCCGGACACACAGAGACCCCCAGGACAGGAAGGGGCGAAGGGGCCTTGGTCCTCCCTTTCCACTAGGCCTTCCTGACCCTCCCCCCAACAAGAACCCCCAACCCCTCACGGTCCTGCTCTTAGACCTCAGCCAAATAGTTACATGCTTTGTAGTTTTCTCTGTGTTCTAGGCATTAATCTCTAATATCACTTCTCCAGAAGCCCGTTGCCATGGTACCCAGAAAACCATGTGAAGCAGAGCTCAGAGGAGCCAAGCTCTCTGTGCCTAGGTCTCCCCTTAGCCTCACCATACCCTAGAGCTTCAGTGTGGGAAGGGTGCTTAATAAACACCTGATCATTCCTCATTTCACAGGTGGGGAAACTGAGGCTCAGAGAGGTGAAGGAACCTACCTAAGGTCCTACAGCTTGTGAGGGGCTGGTGGGGAGGGAAGCCCAGGCGTGCCTGACAGACTGTGGGATCCAGCATAGGGCTGGTTCTCAGGGACGCGCCACGGTAGGGCACCAAGCTTTCTGAGCCGGAGCCAGAGAAGCGGGGAGGGGGTGAGATGAGTCATCAGTTCTTTTGGGTCTCAGCCTCTGAGCTGGTAGTAGAAAGAGTGCTGAGCTGGGAGCCTGGAGTCCCTGTCTACTCTAAGCCACCTACTGACCGCTGAGTCCCTTGGTACAAACCCTTCTCCCCGCCTGCTCTAGTGCGCTCTGCTTTGTCCCCAAAGGCAGATAGTCGTGCTGATCACAACTCCCTGGTTTGCCCCCATCATCTGGGATGGGACCTTTGACTGTGCCATTCTGGACATGCAGTTCAGAAACACCACCGTGTGGCTGACTGTGTTTGCCATCAAAAAGTAAGTCCGCCGGTAGTGGATGAGGAAAAGGGAGAACTAGGAAGGGCCCTCGGAGTGGGTGTGAGGCTCCTTCATGCCCTTGTTTTCTGGTCCAGGTGCTGCCTTACCAAGGAGGGAGGAGGCAGAGCGGATCTGCTGTAGGTGGACGTGCTGGGATCTCCACAGCCCCAGGTAGGCCCTTGCTCAAACAGCAGCCCCTCTGTTTGAAGTCACCAGGCAGCTTCCTCTGCAGGGACGTGAGGCCAATGACACTTAGGTGTCCCAGTCTGCATGCTGGGAGCTTCATCTAAGCACAGCCAGTGCGGGGTGCTCCGTGCCCCATCCTAACTGGGAGGCAAACCAAGGATTAGCCTGATATTAGAACCAAACCAGTCATCCTCCCATTAATTCCAACTCACGGTGACCTTTCTTAAGGCCTGGCGATCTACTTAGAAAAAAAGATCAAGTTCCTCTGGATGGACTCAACTCTCCAAACATTCAGTTAGTAGCCAAGTGTGTTAACAATTGCACCACCCAGGGACTTAGACCACAGCAAACTTTCTCCTAAATATGTCCGTGTGCAAATCAGCTAGAATTCAATGTGTGTTTACAGTGTTCCTTCCCTGAAAGTTAAATGTACGATGAAGAGCAATATCTTAAGTCTATGTTTGCTGAGTTTTGATAAATACATATAACTGTGTATCAGAAATCCCTATCAGCTCATAGGAAATCACCGTCACCCCCAGAAAGTTCCCTCATGCCCCTTCTCAGTAGGCCCCTGCCCCTACTTCCTCAACTACAGTTCTGACTTTTCTCCACCATGAGATGGTTTTTACCTTCTGGGATCATAAGGCCTGTCCTCTCTTGTGTTAGCCTTCTCTCATTTAGCATAATTATTGTGAGATTCATCATGATTTTGCATGTATCAGTAGCACTTTCTTTTTTTCTGCTGAGTAGTGTCCTGTTGTGTGGTTTACTACAACTTGTTTATCCATTCCCGTTTTGATGAACACCTGGGTTTTTTCCAGTTTGGGCTATTGTGAGTAAAGCCTCTATGAGTGTTGTTGGACAAGTCTTTTGTGTTGGCATGTGATATATTTTTTCTTGGTTAAAGACTTAGGAGTGGAATTGCTCAGTCAAAGATTACGTCTGTTTAGTTTTATCAAAAAAACAAAACAAAAACCATTGCCAGGCCTTTTTTCAAGTTGACTGTAGCATTTTACGTTCCCATGAATAATACCTGGGAATTGCAGTTGCTTACATGCTTAACATTTGATGACATGAGTTGCCTGTAAACTTGTATACTTGGGTCTTGTACACGTGTTTGAGTAGGCCTATGGGGTATATGCCTGGAAGTGGAGTTGGGGGACAGATATGCACACCCAAGATATAGATAGAGTTTCTCACAGTGGCCTCCAAAAGGGTTAAACAGTTGACATTCCCACTAGCAGGGCATGAGAGTCCTTCATCCCCACATCCTCAACCGCACTGAATTTTTCACTTATTCACTTGTTTAAAACATATTTATTAAACAGCTATTATGTGCCAGATGATGGGGAGAAGGCAGTCAACAAAACACATAAAGTCCCTGCTCTCGTGCAGCTATATTCTAGCGCAAGAAGGCAGAAGAACAAGTAAACACAAATACAAAATACACCAGAGAGTGATATGGGCTTTAAAAACATAACAAAGTCTGGATAACGCGACACAGAGTGACTTGTGTTAGTATTTATTTAAGTATGTGTCTGTTTGCTCTTTTTTCTTTTTTATTGAGTTATAGTTTCCAAGTAGGGAAATACGCACGTCTCAGCATGAGACCTTGCTGAATTGTCACATCTGCACGTTTCTGCGTGAGTACCTGCAGAGGGAGCTACAGAGCGCCTGCAGCCCAGGGCTTGAATCAGCAGGTCTTCTCTTGGTGAACTGATTGTGAGCAGAGGAATGAAAGTTGTAGGGGTGAGCAATGCAAGGAATAGCTTCCAGGCAGGGAAAACAGGAAGTGCAAAAGCCCTAGAGCATGTGTAGCATGTGTCTGGATCATCAAGGAGTTGGCTGCCCAGAGCAGAGGGATGGAGGAGAAGGGGAAAGAGGTCAGAGCCTACCGTGTAGGACCTGGTAGACCCCTATAGGGCCTCAAATGGCGTTTTTTCTTTTCTTTAGTTTTCTTAAGAGACACAAAGCTGTTGGAGGGTCTCAAGCTTTGGAGTAACATTGGATATTAACAACTTTTTGAACTTTTGCAAACCTTATGGATAAATGAAATATCTTGTTCTTGTGAATATTTTTTTCTTTTCATTTGTTTTAATTGTACTTTAGATGAAGGTTTACAGAACAAATAGTTCTCATTAAACAGTCAGTACACATGTTGTTTTATGACATTGGTTAACAACCCCATGACATGTCAACACTCTCCCTTCTTGACCTTGGAGGACCTTTTTTTTTTTTTTTGGTGAAAATTTACACCATTTCAAAACTTTCTACAGGTACAATTCAGTGACATCGATTACATTCTTCCCATTGTGCTGCTATTCTCACTATCCTTTTCCAAATTATTCCATCACTATCATCTTCAACTCACCGCCCCCTAGACTTCGCATCAAACCTTTTGAGTTGCTGTTGTCAATTTGATCTCACATAGGTAATTCTTTTTGTTTCTTCTGCCTTAGATGAAGGTCTGCAGAACAAATAGTTTCTCGTTAAACAGTTAGTACACATATTGCCCTATGACAATGGTTAACAACCCCACAACATGTCAACCCTGTCCCTTCTCAACCTTGGGTTCCTGATCACCAGCTTTCCTGTCCCCTCCTGCCTTCTAGTCCTTGTCCCTGGACTGCTGTGCCTCATTAGTCCCATTTGGTTTTATGAGGCTATCCAATCCCTGGTTGAATGGTGAACTTCAGGAGTGACTTCACCACTGAGCTAATGTCCGGGGGCCATTCTGTTGGGATTTCTCCAGTCTGTCAGGCCAGTAAATCTGCTCTTTTTTTGTGAGTTATAATTTTGTTCTACATCCTTTTCCAGTTCTGTCCAGGACCGTCTATTGTGATCCTGGTCAGAGCAGTCAGTGCTGGTAGCCAGGCACCATCTAGCTGTACCGGACTCAGTCTGGTGGAGGCTGTGGTGGCTGTGGTCCATTAGTCCTTTGGACTAATCTTTTCCTTGTATCTTGTTCTCTTCATTCTCCCTTGCTCCCAAAGGGGTGAGACCAGTGGAGTATCTTAGGTGGCTGCTCACAGGCTTTTAAGACCTCAGACACTACTCACCAAGATAGAATGTAGAACATTGTCTTTATAAACTGTGTTATGCCAATTGAGCTAGATGTTCCCCGAGACCATGGTCCCCACAGCCCTCCACCCAGCAATTCAGTCCCTCAGGGAGTTTGGAAGTGTCTATGGAGCTTCCATGACCTTTCCTTGCACAAGTTGTGCTGGCTTCCCCAGTATTTGCATACAGTCGTACCCTTTACCAAAGTTACCGTTTATCTATTGTCTATTTAGTTCCCCCCTCAACCCTCCCATCCCTCGCAACCAACAAAGATTGTTTCTTTTTGTGTGCAAACTTTTACATAAGTTTTTACAGTAGAGGTCTCATACAATATTTGTCCTTTTGTGACTGACTTATTTCACGCAGCATAATGTCCTCCAGTTTCATCCATGTTATGAGATGCTTCACAGATTCATCATTGTTCTTTATCTTTGCGTAATACTGCATTGTGTGTATGTACCATCATTTGTTTATCCAATCATCTATTGATGGCCATCTAAATTGTTTCCATCTTTTTGCTATTGTGAACAGTGCTGCAGTGAATATGTGTGTGCATGTATCTATTCATGTGATGGCCCTTATTTCTCTAGGATATATTCCTAGGAGTGGGATTGCATTTTGCAGTGCCTTTTTTAATGGTGCTGACATTTTCTTTGTTCCTCTTACTATCCTGTGCTGAGTTCCTTTTGTTTTGTGGATTTTTTTTTCATTTCTTCTGTTTTTGTAGGTTTTGTTTTTACTGAGACTTTATGTTTTTCTTCTTTATTTTGATGAGTAGGTTTGTTAACTTTCTTTGTGGTTACCTTGGAATTTACTCTTATCTTCCTAGATTTGAACCAGTCTATTATTACTTGGTATTGCCTTGCCTTCCTCTCCAGTAGAAGGTTCTATACCTATGCCATTTATTGCCTCTTTTATTGTTCTGATGCTGTTGTCATTTACAGATTAACTTCTCTGGTTCCCTGTTGTAAGAGAGAGAAGAAAACAAAAGAAAGAAACAAAAAAAGCTAAAAACAAAACAAAAACAAGAAAAAGAAATGCCAGGGATGTCCCTGTGCGTCCGCGCAGAATAAGGGAGTAGCTTCCAAGCTGCATAGTGTTGCCTGGCTAGAAGAGGCTCCCAAGCCAAGAAAAGAAAAAGACAACAAACAAACAAATCAAAACATAACAAATCAGAGCAAACAAACAAAAAAGCCCCAGGGGTCCTACCAGCGTGGCCGCACTGGCCGGGAAGCAGTCGCTGTCAATCGGTGTTTCGCAGCCTTTCAGGAAGAAGCAAAAATGGTGCACGGAGCCAGGTATTTGAGAGAAAGGAGGGAGAGGTGGTGAGAGGTAAGAAAGAAATCTAAAGAAGTGGAAAAACAGCAACACCAGCATCCAACAAAAGGCACTGAGGGAGCCCGCCAGCGCGGGCGGGTGGAATCCAAGCGACACAGGGGTGCTTCCCATCCAAGAGACTCTGGCTGCAGGAAGCAGAGGGGCCTAAGTGGGGGTGAAGAAGGGTGGGGGGTGGGAAAGCCTATATCACTGCTTACTGGTTGTTCTGTCTCCTTCTGGAAGCTCCATGAAGCTGCTTTCTCATACACCCTGTTTGCTGATCTCAGATAGGAGTCCAAGATGGTGGATCCATGCTGCAGTAGCTGATAGGGGACCTCTGCATGTATCACTCCTTGCTCTCTGTTCTCAGTCAGATTCTTATTCCTTTTGGTGCTTGGCTGAGTTCTTTATCTCTTCATTTGATGCTTAGGGTATCAGGATTGATGTGTGACACTATTTAACTTAGTTTTTCTGATCTTTGCTGTGGAGGGATGGCATGGTGCTACTGACTATAGTGCCATGTTGCCCGGAAGTCTTCGCTCTTGTGAATATTTGCTCCACACCAAGCAAATTTGAATGTCCCTGCATATGCCCAGTACAGTTGGGCCACATCATCTGAAGCAAGTAGAATGGCTATCATTATGAGACAGTTTTGTCTAAGTCTCCTTCTTTTGCTGCCGTTCACTCGTTTAACTCCTGCCCTCTCTTTCCTGGTCTTAGATACGTAGTCTTCCTAAAGCTGTTCCTGAAGACTTCAGTCAAGTACTTAATGGTGGGACACAAGGCCAACTACTACATCTTCACTGACCAGCCAGCTAATGTCCTGCACATCCTCCTCCAGGAAGGCTGGCAGGTGGTGGTCCTCGAGGTCCACAACTACCCCCACTGGCAGGATGTGTCCATGCACTCCATGGAGATGATCAGCAACTTCTCCAAGCAGCAGTTCCTGCGTGAGGTGGACTACCTGGTGTGTTTAGACGTGGAAATGAAGCTCAGCGACCACGTGGGTGTGGAGATCCTCTTCTCCTTGTTTGGCACTCTCCACCCTGGCTTCTACACTGCCAATTGCCAGGCCTTCACGTATGAACGCCACCCATTGTCTCAGGCTTACATTCCAAGAGATGAAGGTGATTTGTACTATGCTGGCAGCTTTTTGGGGGGCTCAGTGCTAGAAGTGCCTGTCACCAGGCACTGTCACCAGGCGATGATGGTGGACCACGCCAATCTCATTGAGGCTGAGTGCCATGACAAGAGCCGCCTGAACAAGTACCTGCTGTACCACAAGTCCACCAAAGTGCTCTCCCCTGAGTACCTGTGGGATGAGAGGATGCTGTGCAGACCACCTTTCCTCAGGAAACTGTGATAAGTGGCCGTGCCAAGAACCAACAAGCCCTCCAGAACCGATGAGACCACACTTTCTACATTAATTGTAAGGCTGGCAATAAATGTTAGTGGTGTTGGGATTTAGATAAGAAATTGGTCAAAGTTTGGTAAAGTGAGTGCATTTTTCTTTGATTTCCTCTTCTGGAGTGGCTGACATCACTCACCAAACAAACTGATACAGAACAGTTGGAAGAATTGTACAGTGAACACCCATATGCTTACCACCCAGATTCTACCATTAATCATTAACGTTTTGCTATTTTTGCTTCATCACATATCATATCCATAACTCCATTCCTCCTTCTATCCATCAACCAACTAATTTTATTCTCTATTTGATAATAAGTAGCAGATATCAATACATTTTACCATTAAATACTTCAGCATACATAATATGAATCAGAGTCCAATATTTGTCTGAAGTTCTTTTTGGGGGTAAAATTTACAAACAGTGAATATTCACTACACAGATCTAAAGTGTACCATTTGGTGAGTTTTGTCAAATGCATGCTCTTGTGTACCACAAACTCCACTGAAATATAAACTTCAGCACTCCAGAAAGTTCCCTTTTGCCCCTTTACAGTCAATCCCTGTTCCTGCCCCCCACAGACAATCACTGTTGGGATTTTTTTCCTACCGTTGATTCACTTTGCCTTTTCTAGAACGTTGTATAAATAGTATTGTCCCAGTAACATGAAACTTGCCTCCAAAAATGGAGGGCACCAAGAGACTGAAGAAAGAAAGAGACAGGCAACTCTAGGTTGGCAGCAGAGGAATTTATTAGGGAGTCTTACATGTAAGTCAGGACCTGCGCGGCATAAGGACAAGCAAATCTCTGTGCCCCACAGTGGGGGGCAGGGGGGCAGAGGTTTTTATATTGGTGGTGAACAATAGTGGCTAGATGCCAGGGATGCCTCGAGACTGACATAAGCCTGCCTCAGCAAGAATTACATAAGAATAACTTAACAAATGGCAGTGAACTAGCAGAAAGCATGATGGCAGCCATGTTCAGCCTCGCAAAGCCTGTTTTCCCTTCAGCCCACCCCTGGAGGCCAACTCTCACAATCTGGCATGTTCCCCCTCTTCTGCAAGGTCCGTGAGGGCCTCAAGAGGAGGTGTTACACCAGTTAAGGACAGAGAGCATTGCTGCAGTTGGAGGGAAAGACCACACTAGCAATACAGACAAACACATCAGAAAAGACCTAGACCCAACAACAAATCTTGCCAGCCAGAGGGAAAAGAGGATAACCAGGCAGCCACAGCAGATAAGCCATCATGTGTGTCCAAGACTTCTATCTGTTTCTTCATATGGCCTAACAAATCAGTTGTGTTCCAGTGATAGTCTGGTATATAGGTACAACATTCAGTTTTTACTATGGCACATGTCCTGTTAAATGACCTGTAAAGTGTGTGCGCTGCTCACTATCAATCCTTCCGGGCATGCCATACATAACACTCAATTTTTGTAGTTCTTTTGTATAGCAGCCTGGTTCATTCTTTACACAAGAACGCCTATGTCAAGCCAGTAACTGTACACACATATGAGAGTGTATTTTTCTCTCTCACTGGGCTGCACAGGCTCTATAAGTTACCTGCCAATTCTTCCATGGTTGTGTTCACCTATGTATCTTCCCAGGATCGTGAGGAGACGCCTTGGGCGTTGGTGTGAGTACACAGGATAATTTTGTACAGCAACATCCAAATCACTATACTTCACTGCTATGCCTGCCTCTTTAGCTGTTTTTCGACCAACACAGGCACTACAGTGTCCACTTTTCTGGTACATCCAGTGTGTAGCTTCTCCTTTGAGATGCACCGTTCCAACACGTGTTACAGTGCCTGCTTCTTGGTTTCCCAGCAGGGAAAGAGGTGAATGGGCTGCTACATGAAAGACAGATTAGCATCCGAGGTTTGGAGGTAATCCCAGATGTCTTGCCTTAAGGCTCTCGCCCTGTAAAAATGGCATGCGTGCAGCATCTGCCCTCTTCTCTTTCCACAAGGGGTAAGGAGATTCAAGATTAATGCTCTAATGAGCATTCTGGCTGTACTTCTTTCACGATAGATTTGTGTGTTTCTCTAGCAGTCCATGGTATATTCAGTATTCTTCACCAACACCATGATTCAAAGTAATCAATTCTTCTTCAGTCTTCCTTATTCATTGTCCAGCTTTCACATGCATATGAACATTACTCAACCTGAATTGTAGTTTGTTACTTCCCTAATAAATCCCATAATCATGAGTCTTGTCTGTGAGTTCTGTGTGGCCATTGCAATGAATTCTAAAAACCAGCAGAAAAGTAGAGAGTGCTGTGGGAGGGGGAGTTGGTGTCAGATTTTGTAAATATGGCAGAGAGAGGAGGCATATCTGAACTCTGCCTCATATGAATCAGCTTTGGGCTGTTGATACAGTGGCTGCAATGATGGACTCAAGCATAACAAGACCAGGAAGTGCTTCCTTCTGTTCTGTATAGGGTCGTTATGAGTCAGAACAAAATCGATGGCACCTAAAAATGATAACAATGGGCAAAATACTGAATAACGCAGGAAGCATCAAAAGAAGATGGAAGGAAAACACAGTCACTGTAGCAAAAAAGAATTGGTCGATGTTCAGCCATTTCAGGATTTAGCATATGATCAAGAACCAATGGTATCGAAGGAAGAAGTCCAAGCTGCACTGAAGGGATTGGCAAAAAATAAAGCTTCAGGAATTGACAGAATGCCAACTGAGATGTTACAACAAACGGATGCAGCTCTGGAGGTGCACAGTCATCCATGTCAAGAAATTAGGAAGATAGCTACCTGGCCAACCAGCTGGAAGAAATAGATCCATATTTGTGCCCATTCCAAAGAAAAGTGATACAACAGAATGAGGAAATAATCGAACAATATCATTAATATCACACACAAGTAAAATTTTGCTGAAGAGAATTCAAAAACAGTTGTAGCAGTACATCGAGAGGGAACTACCAGAAATTCAAGCTGGATTCAGAAGAGGACATGGAGTAAGGGATATCATTGCTGATGTTAGATGGCTCTTGGCTGAGAGCAGAGAATACCAGAAAGATGTTTACCAGTGTTTTATTGACTATGCAAAGGCATTCGATAGTGTGGATCATAAGTAATCATGGATAACAGTATGAAGAATGGGAATTCCAGAACTCTTCATTGTGCTCGTCGAAAACCTGTACATAGACTTAGCGGCTGTTGTTCAAACAAAACAAGGGGATACCGCATGGTTTAAAGTCAGGAAAGGTGCGTATCAGGATTGTATCCTTTCACTATACTTATTCAATCTGTATACTGAGTAAATAATCTGAGAAACTGGACCATATGAAGAAAAAAGTGTCATCAGGATTGATGGAAGACTCATTAACAACTTGTGATATGAAGATGACACGCCCTTGCTTAGTGAAAGTGAAGAGGACTTGAAGCACTTACTGATGAAGATCAAAGACTACAGCCTTCAGTATGGATTACACCTCAACATAGAGAAAACACAAATCCTCACAACTGGACCAGCAATCAACATCCTGAAAAACAGAGAAAATACTGATGCTGTCAAGGATTTCATTTTACTTGGATGCACAATCAACGCCCATAGAAGCAGCAGTCAAGCAATGAAACGACGCATTGCATTGGGCAAAACTGCTGCAAAGAACCTCTTTAAAGTGTTAAAAAGCAAAGATCTTACTCTGAGGACTAAGGGACGCCTAACTCAAGCCACGATATTTTCAATTGCCTCAAAGCTGGACAAGGAACAAGGAAGACTGAAGAACTGATGTCTTTAAATTATGATGCTGGCAAAGAATATTGAATCTACCATGGACCACCAGAAGAATGAAGAAATCTGTCATGGAAGAAGTACAGCCAGAATGCTCCTTGGAAACAAGGATGGTGAGACTTCATCTTATGTACTTTGGACATGTTATCAGAAGGGAGCAGTCCCTGGAGAAGGACATCATGCTTGGTAGAGTAGAGGGTCAGTGAAAAAGAGGAAGACCCTCAACGAGTTGGATTGACACAGTGGCTGCAACAACAGGCTCAAACACAGCAACGATTGTGAGGATGGTGCAGGATCCGGCAGTGTTTTGTTCTTTTGTGCATAAGGTCGCTGTGAGTGGGAACTGACTCGATGGTACCTAAAAGAACAACAACTTAGAGTTAATATTGCACCATTTCAAGTATAATGGGAGTCCTGGTGGCACAGTGGTTAAGAGCTTGGCTGCTAACCCAAAGGTCAGCAGTTTGAATCCACCAGTCGCTCCTTGGAAACCCTAAGGGGCAGTTCAACTCCACCCTACAGGGTCCTTATGAGTCAGAATCGACTGGATGGCAGTGGGTTTGGGTCACGTAAAATGTAAGAACCTTGTAACTATATAGATTCCTTTACTGCCCCCCATCCTAAAGGCCATAGTTGTCATATGTATTACATCTATATACATTATAAACGCTACATTACAGTGTCATAATTTTTGCTTGAAACATTCATATAGGTCTTTAGAAATCAGTAGTAAAAATTGTCCTTTTATATTTACCAGATATTTCCCATTTCTGTCACTGTTCATTCCTTCCTACAGATCCAAATTTTAATCTAGTATCATACTCCTTCAGACTGAAGAACTCTTTAGCTTTTCTTGTAGTGTAGGTTTACTGGCAGAAAATTCTCTTAGTTTTCCTTTCTCTGAAAATGCGTTTATTTTTAAAATGTCTTTATGTTGCTTTCATTCATGAAGGACGATTTCACTAGGTAAAGAACTCTGAGTTGACGGTTATTTCTTTCATCCCTTCAAAGACGTCATCCCACTGTCTTCTTTCCTCCATTGCTTCTGATGAGAAGTAACTGTTCGCATTGGTCTTCCCGTTTATGTCATATGCTCTTTTTCCTCTGACTGCTATTAAGAGTTTCTTTTTTTAAGCCTGTGAACAGCCATCTAAGATACTCCACTGGTCTCACCCCTTCGGGAGCAAGAGAGAATGAAGAAAACAAGATACAATGGAAAGATTAGTCCAAAGGGCTAATGCACCACATCTACCACAGCCTCCACCAGACTGAGTCCATTACAACTAGATGGTGCCCGGCTATCACCACCGACTGTTCTGACAGGGATCATAACAGAGGGTCCCAGACAGAGCTGGAGAAAAATGTAGAACAAAATTCTAACTCACAAAAAAAGACTAGACTTACTGGCCTGGCAGAGACTGGAGAAACCCCAAAAGTATGACCCCCGGAAACACTTTTAGCCCAGTAATGAATTTATTCCCAAAGTTCATCCTTCATCCAAAGATTAGACAGCCGCACAAAACAGAACAAGACTAATGGGGCACAACAGTCCAGGGACAAGGACTAGAAGGCAGGAGGGGACAAGAAAGCTGGTAATAGGGAACCCAAAGTTGAGAAGGGACAGTGTTGACATGTTGTGGGGTTGTTAACTATTGTCATAAAACAATATGTGTACTGTTTAATGAGAAACTATTTGTTCTGTAAACCTTCATCTGAAGTACAATTGAAAAAAAGATTAAAAAGTTTATTTTTAAACTTTGGAGTCATCAGTTTGACTCTGTGCTAGGTGTAGGGGTGTATGTGTAGCATGTATGTGTGCTTTTTATTCTGCTTCTGGTTTGTTGAGCTTCTTGAATCTGTAAATGTATGTTTTTCACCAAATTTGGGAAGTTTCTGGCCATTATTTCTTCAAATATTATTTCTTGAGAGGCATCTTGACCCTTCAAACTTTCTCTCTTTACGTACCTGAGCCTCTGACCCCTCCCACATCCTCATTTACCAAAACTGGGCTGCTTCCTAAGCCCTCCCACCCCTTATTACCCACATCTCGGTGATATTCTGGCCCTGCCCACATACTTACTCTTCACAACTGTGCCTTCTCCTCTCACAGCCCAACCCTCCTTCCTCTTCAGTTCCTAATGCTGGGCATTCTACAGCCCTCCAGGCTCCCAATTACCCAATCCTAGGCCTTCTCCTGGCTGCGCCCACCTTCTCAACGCCCATATGGCAACCTTCCTACCTCCTCACTTTCCAAGTTCATGCTGGGTTGCTTCCTGACCCCGCCCACCTTCTCATTGCCCGCACCTGGGCTTTCATCTGCCCCTCCCATTTCTTCCCCTCCCATACTCGGAATTCCCCTGACCCAGCCCTCCTCCTCACTTCCCTCCTCACTTCCCACCCCTGTGCCTTCTCCTGACACTTTCCACCTCCTTTCTCTGCAGACCTTTGCTGTCGAGGCTTCCACCTTCTCACTTCCCATCCTTGCGCTGCCTCCTGACCCCTCCCACCTCCTCAACAGGCACATCTGGTCTTGCACTGGACCCTCCCACCTACTCACTCCCTACACAGGTGCTTTCAACTGACTCACCTCAGTGGCTTCCGCATTGCCACACCTGTGCACTCACTGACCCGTCCCACCTCATCATTACCACACCTGTGCCTTTTTATGGGCCCTCGCTCCTCCTGAGTTCTACACCCTCCTCACCTACCATTACTGGGCTGCCTCCTGACCCCTCCCACCTCATCATTACCACACCTGTTGGTGGTGTCCTGCCCCCTCCCACCTTCTCATTTACCGTACTGGGTCTGATCCCTTCCAACTTCTGAGTCACCACACTAGTGCTGCCTCCGGACCCCTGAAGACTCCTTGTTACCCACATCTGGGCCTTCTCGAGGCCTCTCCCAGTTCCTCAGTCCCCATAACTTGTCTGCCTCTTGATCCCTCCCAACTCTCATTTCCCACACCGGGACTGTGTCCTCATCCTTCCCACCTCCTCTTTCCCCATACCTGGGAATTATCCTGTAAGCAGGCACTCACACAAACACCTGTCCACAAATTCTCATGGCAGCACTACTCCCTCCCATCAGCCAAAAGGTGGATACAACCCAATGTTAGATGACTGGATGAACAAAGTGTGGTCCCTCTATGCAATGAGATACCATTGAGCCTAAAAAGGAATTAGAAACTGACAAGTGTTACAATGTGGATGAACCTCCAACACATGAAGCTAAGTGAAAGAAGCAGGTACAAAAGGCCACATATTTCCATTTAGATAAGAAATCCAGAGCAGGTAAACCCATAGACACAAAAAACCAATCACTGGTTGCCATGTGCTAGGGTGAGGGGGCATGGGGAGGCCTGCTTAATGGGAACAGGGTTTCTGTTTTTGGTGAAGACAATGTTCTGAAGTAGATAGATACTGGTGATGATTGAATAGGCTTGTGAAAGTACATTTGTTGTTGTTGTTAAGTTGTTAAGTGCCATCCAGTGGTTCGACTCATAGGGACCCTATAAGACCGAGCAGAACTGCCCCATAGTATTTCCAAGCAGCGGCTGGTGGATTTGAACTGCTGACCTTTTGGTTAGCAACCAAGTTCTTAGGCACTATGCCACTAGGATGTACATAAAGCCACTATATTACACACATTTAAACGATTAAAACAGAACTTTATTAAATGAGAAATCTACCAGCTAAAATAGTATAAACTATAAATACTACAAATAAACCACTGCAATAATGACTCCAATGAGAGTAGAAAGGGTCCAGTTCTGGAGCCGATGCTCCCTCACTGTGGATGAGGAGCTGCAGTGAGAGACGTGAGGCAACTGGTGGCCTGGGAGCTGGTTCTAGCGGTGGCCCATGGTGAGAATCCAGCCCTCCAGCAGGCTTTTTTAGTGACAGTGCTGGAACCAGTGATGGAATAGCTGGTGCTCCATGGGGCTCCAGTGTAAATACAGAAGGAGGATTAACATCTGGAGGTGGTCAAGGATAGGAATCCATCCCTCTAGTCGGCTCTCTTTCCAGCTGGCTGCATGGACCACTGGACTTCTGGACTCCATAATTCTGCTTTCCGTACCAGTGTTATTGTAATCCTGGGTTCCTGGGCACCCTCTCACAGTTTTAATCCTTTCATTTCTACTAATTATTACTTAAATATATTATTTTAATTTTTCCTACTTATAGAAGAAGTAGAAACCCTGGTGGCGTAGTGGTTAAGAGCTACAGCTGCTAACCAAAAGGTCAGGACTTTGAATCCACCAGGCACTCCTTGGAAATTCTATGCGGCAGTTCTACTCTGTCCTGTAGGGTTGCTGTGAGTTGGAATTGACTTAAAGGCAATGGTTTTTTGTTTTTATTTTATTTTTAATAGAAGAAATACATTTTAGTCACAGAAAACTTGGAAAGTACTCTGACATACATGGGAACGCCATAAGTCAGAATTGACTCCATGGCTACTTGTTTTATATGTGTATTATCACACACATTTATGTATATTCGCACAAATATTATATCCTGCTCTTTTCACTCAATATTAGCCTTTTCCATGATAATGGTTTGTTTTTTTTAAAAGAGGGCATTGAATTGCTTTATAATATTCTGCTGTGTGCATGTACTATATATTTTTAGCAATTTGACTATAGTCGAAATATTAAATGTGCATGTTTCTAATAGTCTTCAACCTATCCTTAGATCTTTTAACATGTATCTCTGCCATTAAACCTTTTTATTTAATTGTTGTTCAGCACCCTTTAGCCCTAAGAGATAGTCTCAGATTCACCTTAGATCAAGTTTTCTCCCTCTTATACCTGAAGCCCATTAAAGTATTCAAAAGTAGCAACTATGATTCCATTAACTAATTTCATTCATTATTTTCTTTTTTCATTCGATCAGTATTTATAGAGCTTCCATGTGCCAGGAATAGTCTACGTTATTCGGATACAGTGGTGAATGGTACACACTGTCCCTGCCATTGTGAAGGAGACAACCCAGTGTGGGTGGGAGGGCCACTGATGAATTGCAGCCCAGAGAAAGGACACACCACCTTCCAGGAACCACATTGGACTTCACAGAGCTTTGTTGGCAGCTGTTCATTGGGCAGGCTTCTAGATATCAGAGTGCCCTCGGGCTTGATTCTTAGACCTTGCTCTCTATTGACACCCTCTCTCTAGGATGCCTCAGTGAGCCCACGCCTGTCTGCCTGTAGGTAAGGATGTTGAAGTTTACAGCTCCAGCCATTTCAACTCTCCTGGGTGCAGACTCATATATTCAAATGTTGGCCTAACTCTGTATTGACCTCTTCATCTGTAAAGTGTGCATTATAATGATACATTTCTCATATAGCTATCATGCAGAGGAAATATCTTAAGAAAGGAGAAGCACTTACAAGAGTGCCTGGCACCAGTGCAGGTACTAACTATTAGCTGTTAGTATTATTACCTGACATCTCCACGTTGATGTCTAACAGCTATGCCATGTTATCAAGACCTTGAAACAATTCTTGGTTCCAACCCCTATTCCACTCTTATTAATGAGTTTCTCAAGGCCTCACTGATGGCGGTGTGTGTGTTTTTCCACACAGTGAACATGGTTAGAAAAGGTTGGCCAGGTCCTTCATACTAAGTTGCTCCAGCGTTCATATGGGTGACCACTGAGACAAGTTCCAGCCAACTAATGTAGAAAAAAAATTAGAACCACTCTCAGGTGCTCATGCTAGTACTCTCAATCCTGAATATCTGGTGAGGGTACTATTATGGACTGAACTGTGTAATCCCAAAAACTATGTTGAAATCCTAACCCCTGTACCTATAAATCTGACCTGACTTGGAAATAGGGGATTATTAAAATTATGTTAATGATGCCATACCAGTATAGGGTGGGTCCTAAACCTGGTCTCTTATAAAAAGAGCAGAATAGACATAAACATAAACAGGGGAAGAGGAAGACAGGCAAAGGAGACAGATGTATCTACAAGGCCAGGAACACAAAGGATTGCTGGAAGCTACTAGAAGCTGAAGTAGACATGAGCCATGCCCTGAATTCACACTTCTAGCCTCTGAACTGTGAGAAAATACATTTCTGTTCTTTAAAGCCACCCAACTGTGTTCTTTTTTTCCTATGGCAGTCCTAGGTGACTAACACACATACCTGTGCTTATAAATTCAGCCCAGTGCAAAATAATGTTCTCCCCTCCTTGGTCTAGCCCACCTGAATCCTGCTATTTCCCTGTCAGTGTCCCTGCTTTCACTAAGACCTACGACCGAGTTGGCCTGATGCTGATGCACAGAAATTTAATTTATTTTTTACTTTACGATGAAGTACTCTTCAAATATTGTCTATGATTTTTGAATTTTTCTGTGGAGACATTCCTATAATCTATTAATAATAACAGTTATACTTTTTCTTTCTTTTTCTTGACTTTTTGTACTAGCTTGGATCTCCAGTGTTAAATATTTAATAGAAATCAGATAGAGAGCATCCTCATTTTATTGCTAATTAATTTTAAGAGACCGTCCCACATTTCACCAGGAACTATCATGCTAGTTGTAGTTTTCCAGGTCAGGGAACTCCTTGTCTGTTCCTAGTTTGCTCAGAGTTCTTATCTCTCAGTGTGATTGGATATTATCAACTGCTTTGTTCCCATCTTTTGAGGTGAGCATGTCTTTTCTTCCTTAACCTATACATGTGGTGAGTTAAATTATTAAATTTTTAATCTCACTCAAATTTGCATGCCTACAATAAACCACCTTGAGCATGACATAGTACATGGTTTATACTTTGCTGGATTTCCTTTGCCAGCATTTTATGTAGGTTTTTGCATCTCAATTACTTAGTATGCTTGTCCCGTAACTCTTCTTCTACCATCCTTCTCTAATTCGTATCAATATTGAACTAGCCTTAAGGATCAAGTTGGGGAGCATCTCATATTTTTCTCTTCTTTGTTGACTGTGTACAAGATGAAAATGATCTGTTTCTTGGATGTTTGCTGGAATCTGACTGAGGATGATCTACCAAACCCAAAACCCACTGCCATCTAGTAGATTCTGTCTTTGTAGGGAGATCTTGAACTACTGACCCATTTTGTGTAGTGATTAAAGGCCTCTTCTGGCGCTAATTCACTTAGGAAAATTTCCACTGCATGTTCTAGGCTGCTAGGATTTCATCTTTAAATATTTTGTTGATTATCACTGTTTTCAGCCTCATCCAGTCCAATTAATCAATTCCAGATTCCCCCACCCCAAATCCCTATGCCCCATTTTCCCAAATTCAGAGTCTACATCTACTCCAGGTACCAATTCCCTTATCTAAGATTTATTTGCAAAGAATGATACAACCCAGCTTCCTGGAGTCCATAATGTGAGGATACAGTCTCACGTTATGTAAATTTTTTTAAATTGTTCTTCCTGTTAAAGTTTTTTCAGTTAATTTTTCTGAAATTGTTGTTTCTGTTAAATTTTTTTCATCTCCTTTTTTTTTTATTTCCCACCTATCTAGCAGTTTTCAAGTTGTGCACTTCAGGTTCAGGTCTTTAATCTAGCTGGGACTGACTCTCTGTGCCGTGCAGTGCCATAAGGTGCCCAGCTGCCACTGTGCATCAAGAGAACAGGCCTCGAGAAATGTAAGGCGGGAAGGTGGCAGTTGGGCAGTTGGAAGCAGTGGGGGTGGTGAAGATGCGGGCGGCGGGGAGGGGAAGGCAGGGCTGCCTGGAGAGGGGCGTCCAAGGGAGGCATGAGATGTTGGCTTCAGGTACCCGGCTGCCCCACTGCAAGCTCGTGGGCAGCAGGACAGGGCTGGCTTCCTGAGCCTTTTGCAGCAGGCCCAGCCCACCCAGCCCCTCAGGGACCTCAGACACCCCAGGCTGGCAGATCCCAGCAGAACTAGGGGAAGCCTAAGGCCATAGAGGAGGAGGCCCAGCGTACATACCTGAGCCTGATCACAGCGCTTATGCCCTATAGGAGGGCAGAGGAGGTGTATGGGGACTCGGGTCCAGACGATAGCCCCGGAAGGGTGGGAGAGGTGTGGTCGCCCTCGGCCTCAGGTTCTGCACATGGAGACCTTCAAGATGTACTTCCGGGAGTAGAAGGCAAAGCCACAGAGGCCACACTGCACGGCCCCCATCCTCCTCTCCCAGCCTGTGCTGCCCTCAGAAGGGCTTCCCTGGGGTATCCCCCCTAGTTTGAGGAGCAGCAAAGCCTGCCCTGGTCTTGGCTAGGGACTTTGTTTCCTCCACTCTCATCACTGGCTGTGAGAGACTGTTGTCTCCGCAAACTAAAGAGAAATTATCAAAATGAGCTCGAGACTCCAGATTTGATTTAAATATCATAGATTAACACAGAGAAATATGACTTTAGCAATAAGTGCCTGCTTGGAGCCCAAGTTGCATTAAAAAAAAAAAAACCTGAACAAGACCCCAGAGGGAGTGACAGGAGCCTCCTTCTTTTGCCACCTTCCCATTGGCCCAAGCTTTCTCATCTCCCACCTCCCAACTCTGTATCAACTGCTTTGAGTGTTTTAGAATAAAGGTCCCCAGGAATATGACTACTCTCACACCATGAGGATTTCCCCAGGGCTGGGTTAGATTAAGGTCTGAGAGTCCTCCTGAGGCTTCCCAGGCCTGTATACTAGACGGTCAACACCCCAAGGTTCAGAGCCACTGCATTTTTCCTGCAGTTGGGCATGACCCCAGGGACGTCATCCTGAGGGTGCTGACACTTCCTGAAGCCAATGACCCTCCCCTGGGTTTCTCTTTATCTTGGTCTCAGGATCAGTCAGGCCAACTTGTTCCCTCAGGAGCATTTCTGTGGAAGGACACCTAAGTGGCACTATGGGTTTGTGTCCTGCACCCTGCAAACCTGCCTCCTCTGAGTGTGGCGAGGAGCTACTGAAACACTGAAATCATTGAAACTAGCAGAAGCCACAACCTGTGGTGCTGGGGGAAAACTGGGAGGGAAGAGAGAGGTTTAGAGGCCATAAAGGCCCAGTTGTGAAGGCAACCAGGGGCCAGGATGTCCTGAAGCCACAAAGCTGACCAAAGCTGACAGTCCTCTTACCTGCCGCTCCTGAGCCCATCTCTTCTTTCAGTGGAGAAAGCCTTTCCCTGCTCTGATGCGACTGGGCTGGAAGGGCCTTTGACTTATAATATGAACCAGCCTCCAGAGCCTCTTGGGGCAAATGATGGTCCAGGAGGCTCTGCCCAACCCCACCCCATACTTCCCACTTGTCAGAGGACCAGGAATTTCAGTCTTCCAGCTCCTGGGCTCATCTAGTGACTTGTGACAGGATTTCACTGGGACTTGAAGGCGTCGAAGATGGGAAATACTCCTGGGTTCTCTTCACACAGCTGAATGCCTGGTTCCTGGTCTTATTACACAGCTTACATACTGGATAAGAGAGGAGTTTGGAGCTTGACACCTGACATCTTAGCACCAGTTCCTGTTTGTTGTGGAGGGAAGAGGTAAAAAAAAGGCAGTGTCTCTTACGTCCTTTTCTGTGAATCTCAGGAAATCTTCACAAAGACCCTCTCAGGTAAGGACTGGTGGGAAATGCCTTGGTTTACTATTAAACTTTCCCCTTGAGGCATTTTGTTTATGGAGTGCATAGAAAATATTGTCCACTCAAGGAAGCACTCTAATTCTTATCTAGACTTTATGCAGAATGACTATATATGAAAACTAAGCTGGGTACTTAAGCAAGTGGTTACCTCTCAGAGAAGGCCCATGGGAGGTTTATACCCCAATTCTGTGGTGCTGCCGTTACTCCAAAGAGCCCTGGTGGTGCAAAGTTGAAGTGTTTTGCTGCTAACCGAAAGGTTAATGGTTTGAACCTACCCAAAGGCTCTAAGGAGTAAAGATCTGGTGATCTGCTCCTGTTAAGATTACAAACCAGGAAACCCTATGGGGCAGTTCTGCTATCACACTGGGTTGCAGTGACTCATAAATCCACTCGATGGCACCTAGCAAGAACAACAACAAGCCATTGCTCCCAATGTGCCTGAACTGCCTCTCTGGTGAAGGCCTTCAGAGCCCACTCATGGCCACGTGGGAATTAAGACTCATGTTTTTGTTTCCATACTTTATTTTGTGTCCAAAAATTTATTTTCCAGTTTATTCACCAGACTTGACCACAGATATCTCAGATATTTTCAAAATTAATTCCATTCTCTAATAATGATTTGCCACCAAGAGTGTATTCCCAAGCATTTCCAAGAGACTGAAAAATCTTTCCAAAGAGGCGTGTCCAGCGCCATGTTGTACAGTGTCTACTGTGTTGACATAGAGTATTTACCCACATAGCTACCACGTTTTCTGCTTTCCATAAATACTACTGACATTCCAAGTCTACCACCTGAAGCACTTCTTCTAGTATTTGATTAAGGATAAGTCTGGTGGTGATGAATTTTCTTAGTTTTCCTTCACCTAAGAATTACGTTATTTTTTCTTTACTACTGAAGGTAATAACTGGATATACAATTGTGGGTTAATGTTTCTGATCTTTTAGTGTTTAAAACAATGTTGTTTCATAACCTTTTTAGCCTTTGTGTCTTCTGATAACGAATACAGTCATTCAGATTATTTTTCCCATGTGAAATGTGTTATCTTTCTAGCTTTTTCCTGAGTATTTTCTTGATCTTTGTTTTTCTACAGGTGATTATGATGTACTGTATTTTTATGCAAATAACTCACATGTTTTATATATATACATATTATATACATATATACATATATATATATATATATATATTTTTTTTTTTTGCCAACTGCACTTTTCCCCCTTCCAGGTATTTTCATAAGCACCTGTCATGGATAGAGTTGTGTCCCCAAAAAATATGTGTATCAATTTAGTTGGGCTGTGATTCCCAGTATTGTATGATTGCCCACCATTTTGTCATCTGACGTGATTTCCCTATGTATAGTAAATTCTGTATCTATGATATCGATGAGATGGGATTAGCGGCAGTGACGTAAACTCAATCTACAAGATTAATCTACAGTTTAAGCCAATTTCTTTTGAGATATAAAACAGAGAAGTGAGCAGAGAGACGGGGGCCTCATACCACCAAAAGAAGAGCAGGAGTGCGTGTTCTTTGGACCCAGGGTCTCTGCACTGAGAAGCTCCTAGTCTAGGGGAAGATTGATGGCAAGGACCTTCCTCCAGAGCCGACACAGAGAGAAAGCCTTCCCCTGGAGCTAGCACCCTAAATTCGGACTCACATACCCTCCTAGACTGTTAGAGAATAAACACTTTTTGTTAAAGCCATTCACTTGTGGTATTTCTGTTAGAGCAGCACTAGATAACTAAGACAGCACCCTATGCTAATTTTATTTACATTGCTGTAAAAAATTAGCATAGCATACTTACAAATATATCTGGGGGGAGGGCCTGGTTGACAAAAAAAAGCATAAAATCTGCAATACTTTCGTAAAAATACGGTATTTAGGCATAGAATTCTTTAAATTTAACTTGTTGGGGTTTGCTGAGCTTCTTGAATCTGTAAGTTTATTTCTTTCACCAGATTTGTAAAGTGTTCAGCCAGTATTTCTTCAAAGACTTTTTTCTGCACCACACATTTTCTCCACTTCTTCTGGAGTTCTAATAAATAAATAGGCTTTTTGTCTAGTTCTTGAGACTCTGTTCCTTCTTTTTCTGTATTTTTTCTCACTGTTTCCAGAATGGATGTTTTCTATTGATCTGTTTTCAACTCATTTAGTTTTTTTCTCTGTCATCACCATCTGCTGTTGAGTCTATCAAATGAATTTTTGATTTCTACCATTGTATTTGTAACATGTAAAATTTTCATTTGCAAATATCTTCTATTTATCTTTCCATTTATTTAAAAAGTGTTCCTGTTATTTCTTGGTGTATAATTGGAATAGCATTTAAAAATTTGTGTCTTATGATTTTAAGACTATAGGTCTTGCTTACATTTTATGGAAAATGTTGGTGTTTTTTTGTTTTAGTGTTCACTTGACCCAGTTATGTTCAGGCTACAAGTTCTGTCCCATCTTCTGTATTCTGTGGCTCAAATGTTAGTTCAATGTTTGAAGGCTTTGCAGTGATATTCAGTCTAGTCTATATGAGTGCCACTTAGTCTGGGACCTTGATGTTGTTCTAACTCATAGTGCAGTTCTTAAAGGATTTGATATGCTTCTTGGGATCAGAGCAACACAGTAGCAACTGGGGGGTGAACCAGGAGTTCATGACAGTTTTACAGAATCTCTTGCACTGCCTCCTCTCTATCTCTCTGATGTTCTCTGAGTTCTGGATGACTGCTTTCCTGGCCAGTGGCAAGAATGCTGGGGCTTTAATCTCTTCATTCTGTCATGCACTTAAGTGACTGGTTCAGCCTGCAGGGTTGGCAGTTTGAATCCACAAAGAAGCACCTTGCAAGACAAGCCTGGCAGTCTGCTTTCAAAAAGTCATACCCTTTAAGCCAGAATTGACTAGATGCCAAGTAACAGCAGAGAGAGAGACAGAAAGAGAAGACTTACATACTCTGGCAAGAGAGAAGAATTCTCCTCTTCCAGAGTTTTAGGTGTCTGCCCACCTCTGTCCTTTCCAGACCCTCATTCCCACTCAGTATGAGAGAGGGCTTCTCTTGGAGCTGTTTCTGTCCACAACTGTTGTGTAGTTATGAGATTTGGGCTCATTCAATTTCAGCCTCCGGAATGTTCATACTTTATGTTCTGGTTCCCTCCCCCAGCCACCTTCAGCCATTTCCTTTGCAGCGTCCTTAGATAGCTGTCCCATGCATGTCCAGATACTTAGTTGTCAGATATCAGCATAGCCCACCTGGGGAAGTGTTGGTTGTAGTAAGGGGGAGAGGGACTGTACACTGAAGGAGCTGCAAGATGTGGCTAACTTATGTGAGCAGGAGGGGGGTGTGCATAGGAGTGAATGCTGAAGGTGCTGAATCAAGGGAGAGTTTAATATAAAGTTGGGTCAAGGAAAGTTTGTTTATATGGGAGAACTCTCCTCTAACAAGGATTTATTGCCATAGCAAGGCTCTGGAAATGGGTTTAATATGCTTCTGGGATTGCTCTTGGAAGCTTGGAAAAGGCAATGGCCCATATTCTATGAAATAGAAATGCAAAGACTCTTATGTCAGATGTTGGAAGATGGGATAAAAGTCTCCAATATGTGGGTATGCCAGAGTTAGTTTTCTATAAGACCATTTCTCGGAGGTCCTGAAGGACACTCATTTCATTAAATCAGTAAGGAATGCAGAGTTGAGGGGGTCACCAGCAACACTGAGCTTACTGATCTCTATTCTCTGTAGGGGGTCCCTGGGTGCCAAAAACAGATAAGTGCTTGACTACTAGCTGAAAGTATGGCAGTTTGAACCCACCCAAAGACAACTCGGAAGACAGGCTTGGCGATCTGCTTCTGAAAGGTCACAGCCTTGAAAACCCCATTAAGTAATTCTACTCTGCGTGCATGGGTTCGTCATGAGCCCAAATTGACTTGACGGCAACTAACAACAAAAACAATCTCTGTAGGCTCGTGTTGCTAGTGGGAGCTGGGCTGCCTAGAAGCAATGCAGATAATGGGATCCCAGTGCAACAGAGGCCAGGTGGAAGTACTTAACTGTCAGAAACAAGGTGTGTGTAATTACCATAATGGTTGGCAGGTCAAAGTAATAGTTATCTATTGGAGCATACAAATTATCCGAAAACTTAGCAGGTTATGAGATAAATGGAAAAATGTTCAACTCATGCTGATAAATTTGGAACTACATATAGATTTTGGTATGGCTCAATGTAGTTTTAAGATGAATGAATAAACTAGAAAATTTAAATAACAAGCACAAGTATTAAAAGAGATTTTTTGTTTATTGATGATATAATGGCATACTTGGCTACAAGGCAAATGTATCCAAATCAATGGTTTCTCTCCAATGTAGACAGAAGGGTCTAAAAGTGTTAAGGGTGGGAGGGACAGACCATTCTCTTTCCCCTACTTCTTGACTGTACCAAATTGTCTCCAAAATGATAAAATATTTAGGAAAACATTGTTTTGACCAGAACAGCAAAGGACCTATATGAAGAAAAGTAATGTATTAAATTAAATCAAATGAAACTTGAATAAGTACAAAAAATATGACATATTTCCAAATGGCAAGTCTTGTCAAATAAATGGGAGCCCCCCAAAACTCATACATGAATGTAATGCATTTCCAGTTAGAATATTTACATAGTTGTTTTTGAATTGTATACAGTAATCTTAAGCTACAAATACTACAATAGATAACAAAGAATGTTGTTGTTAGGAGCCACCAAGTCGAGTTTTAACTCATAGAGACCCCATTTGACTGCCCCATAGAGTTTTCTAGGCTGTAATCTTTATGGGAGTAGACCGCCAGGCCTTTCTCCCATGGAACTGCTGGGTGGGTTTGACCTGCCAACCTTTCTTTCGATTAGCAGTCAAGCACTTAACCATTGCAACACCAGGGCTCCTTTACTAAAGGATAGACAAGCTAAACATGAAAAAGCAGGATAGTAACAGGTGTCTGCCTCATCAAGTAACAGAACAAACGAATACTACATAGCATAGAAACTGACAAGTAAACAATGAAACAGAAAATCTACTAAGAAATCACAATAACCATTAGTACAAAGGTAGTATTCAACTCAAGAAAAATTACATTTATTTAATAAATGGTGCTGACTCAACTGATCGTTCTAGGGGACAAAGCTTGCAAAAATGTGATACAAAAATAATAAATTTGGAAAATTATGTGAAATGTAGATGACAAGGAATTAAAAAACCCATTGCCATTGTGTCGATTCCAGCTCATAGCGACCCTACAGGAGAGTAGAAATGCCCCATAGGGTTTCCAGGGAGTGGCTGGTGGACTACAGCTGCCTGCCTTTGGGTTAGCAGCCAAGCTCGTAACCACTGCGCCACCAGAGCTCCCAGATGACAAGGATTAATAATAATTTCCTTTTATACAAGAAGGACAAAAGTTAAGCACTTGAAAAATGAGCAGTGAATTCAAACGGACCATTCAGAGGAAATCCACATGCCCAATAAACATAATCAAAGTTGTTAAAAAAAAATTGATAATTAAGAAAATATCAAAGTACCAGCGAAACTGGCACAGTTTAAAAATCAGCACAACCTATGGCTGGCTGCGCTGTGGGGAGAAGGATGCCCTCAGACATGGCTGGAAAGGTGCATTATTACAGCCTTTAGGGGAAAGACATGGACATGACTCTATACTTTCAAAACAATCTTTGAACTGGAAATCTCACTCTTTCGAATCTATCCCTCAGAAACAAATCCTGTAGTATACAAAGGATGGTTATTGCTAATAATGGCAAAAAATGGACTGCCTATTGATGGTTGAATGAGAGATAATTTATGGTAAAGCTACATCATTAATAAAATTAGGGAGTCATTAGAATGAAAAAGAGTCGTAGTAGTTGAGTAGGAGAAATCTCTGTGAAGTATTATTGAAGGAGAAAAATCAAGGTGCAGAGAAGTATACATGAAACAATAGCAATCGTTTGAATATGTTTGAATACCTGTTTATGTTTATATGTGTGCATAAATGAGCAGACAAGAATACATATATGTGTGTGCTTGTTTAAGCAAGGATAAGATAGACTACTTACCAGATTGTTCACATGACTTACCTTGGGTTCACTTGCAGGAAAGGACTGGGGGAGGAGAGTTAGAACATGCAGAAGAGTGGACTTAAAAAGCATGGATGATATGTGTTTCCATGTTAGTAGTGTTATGTATGAGATGAACAAATCTGTCTTAAAAGAAGTACAGCCAGAATGTTCCTTAGAAGTGAGGACGGCTTTGCATATGTGATCAGGAGAAGGAAATAATGCTTGGTAAAGTAGAGGGTCATCGAAAAAGAAGAAGACCCTCAATGAGAAGGATTGACACAGTGGCTGTAACAATGGACTCAAATATAGTAATGATTGTGAGAATGGCACAGGACCAGGCAGTGATTTGTTCTGTTGTACGTAGGGTCACTGTGAGTCAGAACTGACTTGATGGCACCTAACAACAACATGTGTAAGTCTAGATAATGTGTACTGTAATTGTTATAATCTATTTAAATTATTTGTATAAATATGAGTTAAAACCTAGAAGACTCAAAAAGATGTTAGTGAAATATCTGATGACTTACAAGGAGTGAAGATAGAATGTCAAGTGAAAGAAGGGGTGAGAGCAGTGTGGGTAGAGTGTGACCAAGTTTCCATAAAAGCAAACACCCCAGCAGATCTACTTGTGAACCTGTGACTGTGTATGTGTGTAGGGAATGTAGGGAAGAGAAATGTAGGGAAGGATACATGTGTGTTTTTTAACATTGGACACCTTGGGGGAGCAAGAGAAAAATATACATGAGGGTGGGACTCTGTTTATAACTCTTTCATTATACAACTTTGTATTCTTAGACATGTAATAAAAATTTCATAGCTTTGGAAGTTAATAAACAACATAGATATATATTTTGAAAAATTTTTGTTAGATATTTTTTAAATAGGTAAAAATTCTCTTTAATAGCAGACACAGAGATTTTAATCACCAGAAGAAAAACACACCACAGATGGTACGTAATCCAAACCAGTGGATTTCTTGCTTGTTCTTGGAGCCAATGAGCTCCTCTGGTCTCTATGCCTGGAAACAAACAAAAATAACTTGGGGAGGGTCAATAGAGTTACCCCTCCAACGTCTCTTGCAAGTGCACGGCTACAGCTAAATGAAAAAGGCTGGACACCATGTGCAATTAACTGGGTAACTCACGCACCACTAGACGCTTCTCTTTCCCTGATATGCTGCTTCCGCCTCCTCCCCACATTGCCCCACTGGATAACCCATGCTTGTACATTCTAGAGTCTTTTCAGGACTGAACATAGAGAAGTTAACTGGGAAGATAGCTTTTAAGAAGAAAGATTTTGGACAAAAGATTTCAGAAAGCAGTACCTCCCCAGCCAGCCTCTCCCCAGCCTGGGAATGCCAACCCCTCCCAGTCTGATACCTGTGAGAATCTCTGATTGTCCTTTTGGATCATTAGGAGATGGCAGAATTGACCCTGCCTGAAGGCTTTGCTCTCCTCTGCCCCTGACGCTGTTCCTCACAGGAGCTGTCTCTTTGTCACTGTGAGAAATACACACAGGGCAGCCTGTGGATGGAGATGCCCATGCTGGGGGCCCTGCCCTCCCTTCCTCTGCCCCTGAAGTCTTTGCTGTGACACTTGGCGTCCCATCTCCCAGGGAGATGGACATGCCTCGTCATGTCCAGGGCTTCCCCAGACCTGGGACTTGATGCTGTGGCTGAGACTTGGGCTTTTTTGTCCACTATTTAGTCTGGGCCTGAATCTGCCCCTTCCCACCCTCACCTTTGATCATCTGTGTTCTTGCTGTTCTCTCTGGGTTTAGAAGACTGCCCTCCCTTTTGCTCCTATGTTCTCAGTCGGGCTTTTTCTTCCAGTTCTTTGATCTCAGCACAGGTCAGGTTATACCACAGAAAAAAGAAAAAAAAGAGCAAGTTTGGTTGATACATCAAAAACTGGAGAGTACAACTTGTTTTAAAGGACAGAAAAAGTTCCGAAGCTCTACCCCTTACCCTGGAGATGCTGCACAGGAATTATCCAGTAAGTACTGGATCAGCTCTTATCCAGAAGAGGATAACACCCAGGGGATTTTTCTACACCAGCTCCCACTTACACTCCCCTAACATGGCAACAATGATGCATCATAATCATCAACCCAAATTCACCCTGTGAGTCCAGAAGACATGGATAGGATGAGCTCCTTTCCCTTCACCGTGCCCTCCTCTCCTCCTGCCAAGCCCGGCTTCTTTCTCTGCCTGAAGGCTGCTCGGAAGGGATCCAGAGTCCTTGGTTTAGGTCTTTATGCCCACTGCTCACCTGCAGGCAGGTTTCCCCACAGCCTGCCGTCTCTCTGGTTCCTTCTATTGCAAAGAACTTAGTGACACGCCCTTCAGCATCACACCTCCCTTACAGCTGTCTTTGCAGAGGCCCCTCTCAGCCTCCCAAGTCCCACTGAAATGCCATTTCTCTTTCCCTGCTTACGCTGTGCTCATCCTCAGGTCTGAGACCTCACCATCCAAATGAGGCCTGTCCTCTCCTCTCCTGGGCCAGGGGAGACTCAGAGCGGACCTGGTGTCTGTGGTCAGCTGTCCTGGGGCTTCTTCCATCCTGGTCCCCCAATGATTGGAGCTCTCCATACACTTGGGGTGGGCTGGTGGGGGGCACGTGGGCTGGTATAAAGGATCTTCCAGAGGAGCTGAGTTAAAAGAGCCTGAATGGAGGTCTCTCCCAAAAGGCCCAGTTCCCAGCCCAAAGGCCCTGCTCCTCCCAGCCCCAGGGTGCTAGTGGGTCTTCAGGCGCTTCCCCCTCTGGCCTTGGTGCTGGGCCTGCGCCCTCTGCAGCCAGGCGTCCCTCCTCTGCAGCCTCTCCAGCTGGTTCCTCAGCCTCTTCAGCTTCTCTCTCTGCTTCCTCCAGCTGCTCCTCCAAGCGCCTGCAGACTGCTGTCTTCTCCCTCACCTCCCTCTTCTTGGCGGCCATCAGGCAGCGCCTGGCCCGCTGGTGGCAGCGTCTGGGCCTGCGCTGAGGTGAGGGTAGCAGCCGCCTCTCCAGCAGCTCCTCATAGAAAGCCCTGCAGCTGAAGCCCTGGCTCACGCCATGCTCCACATGCGCCACCAGGGCCACCCGGGACTCGAACACGTGGCAGGCCACGCAGCGGAAGCCGCGCTTACAGGTCACCAGCCACTCTGGGGTGGCGGCCCGGGACCTCTCCCCGTGCTCCTCCCCATGGAAACTGGGCTCTGGGGTCCGGGCCTTGGGCCCCTCCTGCCAGGGATCCAGGGCGCTGACCAGGGACTCCGTGTTGGCCAGGCTAGGGGCAGAGCCGATGGTGCTCTCCTCCGAGAGCTCAGCCTCAAAGACCTGGGGCATTTTGCCCACAGGGGCAAAGGAGGTTTTGGTCCACCAGGCCACGGCCACCCCCTTGACCGTGCGCACCTGTGTGAAGTACGCACACCTGACCCATCGCTTCTCTGGAGCTGCCTCGTAGGTGGATGAGTGAGAGGTCTGCTCAGTGGAAGCTGAGGGAAAAGACCTCTCTGACTGTCGTGGAATCTTCCTGGGCCTGGAGCTTGGGCTTTTTGCTGCGGATGCTGTTGGCTGTGTGGCCTGTTCCTCTTGGGCTGAGACCTCTGAGAATAGAGAGTAAATTTACATGAGCTCTCCGTGTGCTGGAGGCGTAGTGGTTAAGTGCTATGGCTGTTAACAAAAGGTCAGCAGTTGGAATCCACCAGGCGCTCCTTGGAAACTCTATGGGGCAGTTCTACTCTGTCCTGTAGGGTCGCTATGAGTCATCATCGACTGAACAGCAACGGGTTTGTTTTTTCTTTTTCCTCAGTATACTGAATCCTCAACTCTGAGCCAAAGGCTCTGCTCTCAGGGAACCCTGGAGGCCTCTCGGTCACCACCATCCTCCTCCTCTGCAGACCCAGTGGTTTCTTTCTTCTTCCCCGGGGAGCTACCATCCTTTGGGGGCATTGCTGTGGAAGACAAAGTCTCCTTTGTAAAGTAGCACTATTTATAGTACTTTATTTTTTAAAAGAAAGTTATTTTTCTTTAATTCCACATTTGTTGAATTCCAATGGATTTGTTCCTTTGAAACTTAGAAATGACCTCATTCCCCTGACCCTTCAAAATAAGTGTGTGACTTCACTGAAAGAAGTTTTCTATGAAGGTGATTTTCTTAATTTAGAATGTAAACACTGAAACAGGAGCAATGCTCACCTCTTTTTAACCTCTTTTTACTGAAAGGCTATTTTTAGAGAAGTTATACTTAAAGAGAATAATTTGTATATTTAGTTAAAACTCTTTTACATATATACCTCTTCCTTGTACCCTTCTTAACTAAGCCACAGTAGAAGATTAAAATTGCTTTTCTCTGATTAGAAGCCCGTGTCCTTACTAGATGAACTACTCCTTCAGGGTGAGGCAGAAATAGGTGTCCATATCTGAGAACCTTGATGCCACAAACCTCAGATGGACAGCACACAACCACCTCACCTGGGTGTGTCTTGGTGGGTTGTCCATGTCAACCTAAACGTCTATGTATGTTTCTGAATATGAGGGAAGGACTGGAGAGTGCAAGAAGCAGAAAGAGATGGAGATAAGTTGTGTGTGTTGGATGGAGGGAAAGTTCCAGAGAGAGACACAGGAAGGATAGGAGGAACCTCCCAGGAGTGTGTTAGAGGGATAGAGACCAACAAGGGAGCAGAAAGCAGGGCTCAGCCACCGGAAGGGCAGAATAAGGCAGCAACAGAGAAGACAAAGGCGCAGGGGGCGGGGGGTGGTGTGCAGGTGGCAAACTAGCTGGAGAAAGGGCGAAGAACTAGGAGTGGTAGCAGAAACTGAGGTTAGCTGTAGCTGAAATTTTAAAATTCTTTCCTGATGGCGTTGAAAACATCACGCTGAATGAAATAAGTTAGTCACAAAAGGACAAATGCGTATGATCTTCCTTATATGAAATAAGCAAATATATAGAAACCAAAGATTATTGGTGGTTGCCAGGGGCCAGAGGGAGGGGGAAAGGGGACGTTCTTCCCTAGGGGGCATTGAGGTTATGTTAATGGTCATAGATCGATTTGGAAAAGGATAGTGAGAATGGTTACATAACGTGAAGAGTGTAATCAGTATCACTGAACTATACGTGTAGAAATTGTTGAGTTGGTATATTTTATGTATATTTTCACCACAATAAAGAAAATAGTTTGAGATAAAAAAAAAAAAATCTATCCTAGAGCTATCTTTGCTTTAGAGGGTTGTTAGGTCCTTGGGAAAAGATGGACAGGAGACCCTGGAGAAGAAGGGAAATCCCCGGAGCTAGGGAGGCAGGGCCTTCCCAGACCTTCTGCTTGAGTCCAGGCTGAGGGCTGTCACAGCTCACAGTGACTGGGAACTCTGGAAGACTGTGCAGTACTGTGCTCCCTCACACCACCCACTCCCAAAACCTCCCAATAAATTGTATATATTTTCTTAATTCACATGACATATTAATTCAATCTTATTGAAAAATTAAGTGCAAGTCTCTGTAACCACCCCTGTTACTGGTCCTATACCCATTGCCCCAGTTGCCTGCTTGCTTCCTGTCCACTAACAAAGCAGAGGAGTTCACACATCTGAACAACTGAGTGACTTGTCTGCTTCTGTTCTGGAAAGCCCCTCAGATCACGGTAGAATTCTATAGTTCAGTCAGGTATTTATTTCTTCATTTATTTATTCACATTACAAATTCTTGTTGTCTACTAGTTGACAGGAAGTTTTTTTCAAGTGAAAGCCTCAGTGATCCCTTGTGGTCCTGGTGTCCAGGGGATATCAAACCCCTTGCTGCCCGGCAACCATCACTGACCGAATTTTCCTCCCACCCTTACCTCCAGTCTTAGGGAAAGACCTCTTTCTCATGTATTGCCTCTCCATCCTGGCTGGGTGAAGAGGAGCCAACAAGGATGGTCACCGGCAAGATGTTTCTCCTCCTCCCAGTTAGAGATGATGTCCCAAACTGTCACAAGTTGGGGACTCCTATGTAGGAATCACTCTCTGATTTGGTCGCTTAAGTCACTCTCCTATAGGAGACCTCAGATCAACAACCTCTCCAAAGAGCAGTTGGGATCTGAGTGAGCACCAAGGCTTCCAGTAACCCCTGTGTGACATCATCACTGACATCAGTCAGTTCCAAGGGCTCAGTTTGAACCTAAACACAGCAACAAGAAAAAATATGGCAACTGTTGTGGCAGAAGTTAGGAGGTTGGGAGGAGGGGAAATCATATCTTAAAAAAGAATTGAAACTTTTCCCTAAAAGAGGTTGTCATCCATGGGGAAGAGAACTGTGGGTTCAAGGAATAGCAGAGTGTGATCAGCCGTTGTTTCTCCCAAACCTCTCCTCAGACACTGAATCACATCTCTCCAGTCCTGGAAACACAATGTCCACTCTGAATACCTCTCATGTCTCCTCTGTCTCTTAGGCTTCACACAGGCTGTTCCCTCTGACTAGTAGACATTCTCTCCCTTCCTCTCTACTGGTTCCTCCTCCATGGTACCCAGTCTATGCTCCTGCTTTATGTATTCAGAGCACCTAACAATCCTCCATCATAGCAGTCCTCCTGGTTAACAGGAGATGCTCATTTTCAAATTTGTGTCTTCGAAATGGACTATAAATAACTTGGGGACAAAGATGGGGTCTGCCTCATATTTGGCAGTTCCAGAAAGTGGGACAGTGCCTAACCCATAGGAGATACTCAATATACATGTGTTGATTAAATGAATGAAGACTCTTCCAAAAGACCCACCCTTCCTAGGCATCCAGTGCAGAATGGAGTTTTTTGATATGTTGCCTGGAGGTACTGTCACTCAGTGGTGGAGTCTCTGCCACTCTCTCTTGACCTTCTGACTCTAAGCCCCAGGAAATGTTACTATGAAGCTCCTTGGCCCATCCACGTTCTTCTCCCTTGGAGCCACTAAAGAAGGGTAGGATTACATCATCACAGAAAAGCACTGAGACTCAGGACCTCCATGGTCAACCTGCCTGGGAGGCTTAGGAGAGCCTTTGGGGAAAAGCCCACTGTCCTCTGCTTGGCCTAGATGTCTGCTTTTGTCCTGGAGGACATTTAGAAAAGGAACAAGCAAATTGTTGAAACAATTTGAGAAAGGGTTTAGGAAGTTGTGGTTGGTAGGCAGAGGACAGCCTGAGGATTTGAAGGAAAATGGAAGTCATCAACATGGGAAGGAGAGGGGGCTGCTTTCGTGTGGCTGCAGAGGGTAGAACAGGGATGAGTAGTTGGAAGCACAAAAAAAGAAATCTCCTAACCGTCCACTCATATTTACAAATTTAGGTCAAGCATCACTTCCTGGTGGAAGCCTTTCCTGACCCTACACCTGGTAGAATTTCCCACTCTCTGCTATGTACTCTATTGTACTTAAGAAACGTTTCTGCCACAACTCAGAACAAACTTGATTGCAGTTTCTTGTTGTGATGGATTTGCAAAAACGGCCACACATTCTCCTTTCTTTATATCCATGCATTTTTATATGACTTTGCACCTCCTTTTATCAAGAGCAGGAGTCTTTCTCTAGCCCTTGAATTGGGACTGATCTATGATTACTTTGGCGATTGGGGCAGTACCAAAACTGATGGAAGCAGAGACTTGAAATGAGTAGGCACACTGGGGCTTGCCCTCTTACCAAAAACCAAACCCACTGTCATCAAGTATATTCTGACTCATAGTGACCCTATAGGACAGAGTAGAACTGCCCTGTAGGGTTTCCAAGGCTTTAATCTTTATAGAAGCAGACTGCTACATCTTTCTCCTGTGGAGTAGCTGTTGGGTTCCAACTGATGACCTTTCTATTAGCAACCGAGTTCTTAACCAGTGCTCCACTAGGGCTCTTCCTTGCCCTCCTGCTGTTCTTCAAACCCTGAGAACCCATGGGAACAGCCCAGGCCAGCCTGCTGGATGACTAGAAGCCATTAGAGAAAGAATCCAGCTGAGAAGATTTCAGACAGTCTGGCCCCCAGCTGACATGGTGACTGATTGCAGATACATGAGGGAGCTCAGCTGAGAGTGGCTGAGTCTGGCCCAGACCAGAAGAACGCGAAACTGCCAATCTGCAAAACTGTGAGCTAAATAACTGGTTGTTTTTTAAGCCACTGCATTTTGGGGTCATTTGTTATACAGCAATCGATAACTGATAGATTTGTTAACTGGGCTGTTCTCACCAGACTGCAAGGAACTTTTCTTAATCATTTATGTATCAATAGTATCTGGCATAGGGTTGGACATGTAGCCATTAGACAGTAGAAATTTCTTCATTTATTTAAGTTTCTGTCATATTTTAATTTTGTTTTATAAATAAAATATGGCCGTATTTGAAAGTCTAAGCTGAGCATACATATTTTTTCTAAGGTATTAATCTTTTTATATTGCTGTTACTCATACATGTAGGCATAATTCCAATATTATACTTTATATTTACTGTTTATATTTTTTTCAATATTCTACCTTTCCTGTTTTTTTTTTTTTTTTAATTGGAATGATCAAATTTTTCTTATTTCCTTTTTCCTTCCAGTGGTGTGAAAGTAATATTTTCAATTTGTATTTTTTAATAGTTACCATTAGATCTTTTAACATGTACACTGTGTAAAGTTCATATCTCAGTTCTCTCAAACAGTATGTTGTTGCTAGCTGCCGCCGAGTTGACTCTGACTAATGGTGAACTTATGTACAACAGAACTAAAGATTGCCGGGTCCTATGTCATCCTCACAATTGCCAGCAATTTAGAGTCCCTCTTTATGGCTGATGTGCCAGCCCATCTCACCAAGGTTCTCCCCTCCTGATGACATGTCCAAAGCAAGTGAACTGGACAGTATTCTCTTGTGACCAATAAGCTTTTCATTGGTTAATTTTCAGAAGTAGATCTCCAGGCCTTTTTCCTAGTCTGTCTGAGTCAGGAAGCTGTACTGAAACGTGTCCACTATGGATGATTCTGCTGGTATTTAAAATACTGACGGCCTAGCTTCCAGCATCACAGAAACATGCAAACCACCACAGTACAACAAATTGACAGACTAGTGGTAAACCAAACAGTATCTTGTTGTTAGGTGCCATAGAGTCAGTTCCAACTCATAGTGACCCTATATAAAGCAGAAAAAAACATCTCCCTGTCCCGTGCCATCCTCACAGTTGTTATTATGCCAAAGCCCATTGTTGCTGCCACTGTGTCAATCCATCTCATTGAGGGTCTTCCACTTTTTCGCTCTCTGCTTTACCAAGCATAATGTCCTTCTCCAGGGATTGGTGTCTCCTGATAACATGCCCAAAGTATGAGATAAAAACTCACCATTCTTGCTTCTGAGGAGCATTCTGGATGTACTTCTTCCGAGACAGATTTGTTCGTTCTTCTGGCAGTCCACAGTGTATTCAATATTGTTCACCAACACCATAATTGAAAGGCATCAATTCTTCTTCGGACTTCCTTATTGATTGTACAGCTTTCACATGCATAGGAGGTTATTGAAAATGTCATGGCTTGGGTCAGGCACACCTTAGTCCTCAAAGTGACATCTTTGCTTTTCAACACTTAGGGTTGTTTTGCAGCAGATTTGCAATACATCATTTGATTTCTTGCCTGCTGCTTCCATGGGTGTTGATTGTGGAACCAAGTAAAATGAAATCCTTGATAACTTCAATCTTTTCTCTGTTTATCATAATGTTGCTTATTGGTCCAGTTGTGAGGATTTTTGTTTTCTTTATGGTGAGGTGCAATCCATACTTAAGGCTGTAGTCTTTGATCTTCATCAGTAAGTGCTTCAAGTCCTCATCACTTTCAGCAAGGTTGTGTCATCTGCATATTGTAGGTTGTTAACAATTATCTTCCTCAAAACCTGATGCCATGCTCTCCTTCATACAATGCAGCTTTTTGGATTATTTGCTCAGCGTACAGATTGAATAAGGATGGGGAAAGGATACAACCCTGACACACATTTTTTCCTGATTTTAAAACACACAGTATCCCCTTGTCCTGTCAGAACAACTGCCTCTTGATCTATCTACAGGTTTCATATGAGCACAATTAAGTGTTCTGGAATTCCCATTCTTTGCAATGTTATCCATAATTCATTATGATCCACACAGAATTTTCATAGTCAATAAAACACAGGTAAACATCTTTCTGGTATTCTCTGCTTTCAGCCAAGATGCATCAGACATCAGCAATAATATCCCTCATTTCATATCCTCTTCTGAAGCTGGCTTGAATTTCTGGCAGTTCCCTGTCAATGTACTGCTGCAACTGCTTTTTAATGATTTTCAGCAAAATTTTACTTGTGTGTGATATTAATGATATTGTTCGATAATTTCTGCATTTTGTTGAATCACCTTTCTTTTGGAATGGGCACAAATATGGGTCTCTTCCAGTCAGTTGGCAAATTTCTTGGCATAGACGAGTGAGCAACTCCAGAACTGCATCTGTTTATTGAAACGTCTCAATTGGTGTTCTGTCAATTCTTAGAACCTTGTTTTTCCCCAGTGCCTTCAGTGCAGCTTGGACTTCTTCCTTCAATACCATCGGCTCTTGATCATATGCTACCTCTTGAAATGACTGAACATCAGCCAATTTTTTTGGTACAGTGACTCTGTGTATTCTTTCCATCTTACTTTGATGCTTCCTGCGTTGTTCAATATTTTGCCCATAGAATCCTTCAATATTGCAACTCAAGGCTTGAATTTTTCTTCAGTTCTTTTAGCTTGATAAATGCTGAGCGTGTTCTTCCCTTTTGATTTTCTATCTCCAGGTCTTTGCATATGTCATGATAATTCTTTGTCTTTTCAAGCTGCCCTTTGAAATCTTCTATTCAGCTCTTTTACTTCATCATTTCTTCCATTTGCTTTAGGTACAGTATGTTCAAGAGCAAGTTTCAGAGTCTCTTCTAACATCCATCTTGGTCTTTCTTTCAGTATAAGGACTGTTTTAGGGGACCATCATTTTTAAAACTCCTGAGTTAATCAGTAGTGTTTTATTTTCAGTAGTCAAGTTTCATTTAGATGTTAAAACATGTTTAACCATTTCATTTCTCACTGTTGTTACTTGTACCGTCAACTTCCTTCTGGGCCCTATTTCTTCATTACAGTAGCATATTTCTTTAATGGTTCTTTCAGTGATGATCTGTTAGTTATAAACACTCTCAGTCTTTTTCTGAAAATGTTTTTCATCTTCACTGTGAAATTATAGTTTTGTATCTTCCATTGTTTCTGTTAAGAGCTCAGCAAGAAGTCTAGTTGTTACTTATTTGCAAACAAAATTATATATTTTTTTCCTCTGGTTGATTTAAAGATTTCCTTTTTGATGTTGGTTTTCTGCAGTGTTCTATGATACATTAGGTGTTTTATTTTGTTGCTGCTGTTTTGGTTTTTCATTTGTTTGTTTTTCTTCCTTAATTATTTTTTAATTAAACCTCTGCTTGGGGTTCAAAGGGATTTGAATCTGTAGTTTGATGTCTTTCATTAGTTTTGTAAAGTTCTCAGCCATTTTCTCTTCAAATATGTCTTCTCTATTCTATCTCGTTTCCTTCTGGAATTTTAATTACACATATGTTAGCATTTCTTACTGTGTCTTCTATGTTTTTGTCTACTGTGCTGTGCTTACTATCCTTGTCTCTCCAGGCTTTGTTTTGGGTATTTTTTTCTGACCTTATTCTAAGTCAGTAATTCTGCCTTCAGTTGTGTCTAATCTACTGTTAATCTCACCTATTGAGGTTTATTATCTTGATTATTTTTTGCATGTTAGAATTTATATTTTGTTTTATAGTTTTGAGTTCTCTGCAGAAATTTTCAATCTTATTTTTTATCTTCATGGACATATAAAGTGTGGTGATTTGAAAGCCTGTATCTTATAATACCAGTACCTGAACTCCTGTGAGCCCATTTTTCCTGTCTATTGTTTCTGCTATATTTTGTTCATGTTGCCTTGTCTCCTCCTGGCCTGGTTATTCTTAATTTGTGCCAGAAGTTGTTCTTTCAAAACTGTCCTTAGGAATAATTTGAGACCTAAGGGGTTCTTGGAGTCCCTGGGGTGGTGCAAACAGTTAAGCAATCAACTACTAGCTGAAAGGCTGGCTATTTTAATACACCCAGAGGCATCTTGGGAGACAGGCCTGGTGACCTGCTTCCAAAAATCATAGCCTTGAAAACCTTATGCAGCATTTCTACTCTGACACACATGGGGTCACCATGGGTGGGAATCAACTTGACAGCAACTAACAACAACAACAGATGATTCTTATCTTCCTCCAGAGAGAATCTCTATGTTTCTGCCAGCCTTCTAGCAATAATATCAATCCAGGATTCCTTCAAACCAGTTACAAGGACTTGGTGATTTGAAGCTGAGTTCAGTCTTTTCCCCTGCCCCATCCCCATCCCCATCCCCATCCCCATCCCCATCCCCATCCAACATATGGCATCATGGTTTTTGTTTTTTTTGTGGTAAAATATATATAACAAAAAACTTGCCATTTTAACCATTTTTAAGTGTACAATTTGGTCTCATTATATACTATCACTATTACCCATTTCCAAATGTTTTATATCACCCCAAATAGAAACTCAGTACTTCTCCTGCAATAATTCCCATTCTGTCCTCCCTCACAGCCAGTAGTAGTCACTAACAAGCTTTTATCTCTTTGCCTTTGCCTCTTCTAAATATTTCGTATAAGTGGGAGCATGTAATAGTTGTATTTTGTGTCTGACTTATTTTATCCAGCATAATGTTTTCAAGGTTCATCCATGTTGTAGCATGTATCAGGACTTCATCCCTCTTTGTGGCTGAATAATATTCCATTGCATGTTTATACTGCATTCTGTGTATCCATTCATCTGTTGATGGACGCTTGAGTTGTTATCACCTTTGACTATTGTGAATAGTGCTGCAATAAACATAGGTGTACACTGAGTTCAGTCTTAGTGAGAGCATATCTGCTTCTAGCTCTTACTTAATCCTACTGTGCAGTGCTTAAGGCCCCCTCCAAAGCCAGAGGTGCTCTCCAGGGCTCCAGCTTCCCCTGGACCACGGCCCAGTAATTCTGCTGTATCTTCTTAACAATCTGAAGTCTCAAACAGGTGTTTATGTTTTGATTTTAATATTTTGCCCAGCATTTGTAGTTTTCCTCAGCAAGAATATTCGTCTGAATATCCTAGCTCACCATTACCAGAGACTTAGCTACGCATTTTTTCAGAATTGTTTTGTTTTATTTTATCCAACATTTCTATGTAGTTGTAACAGAAATAACATCAATGTCAACTCAGCCTGAACTGTGTTGGCAACTGTGTTGCTAGAACAACCCCCCCACCCCGTTTTCCTAATTCTCTGTAACAATTGTGTTGGAGTCAATTCTGACTCATGGGCACCTCATGTGTTACAGAGTAGAACTGAGTTCCATAGGATTTTCTTGGCTGTAAACTTTATGGAAGCAGAGTGCCAGGCCTTTCTTCTGTGATGCCACTGGGTGGGTTTAAACTGCTAACCTTTTGATTAGTAGTTGAATGCAAACCATTTGCACCACCCAGGGACAAATTCTCTGCAAGGAATGTGTATTAGAGTCAATAAAGATTTATTTATTTAATTGGAGACTCAATTATTTTACAAATAACCCCTTTCACAATTCTTATAATGAAGACTCGAGGGCTCTTTCATAAAACAGAGAAAGGACTGTAGTTCATCTGCATTATATCTAGCTAGCTTTTATTGATTCATTACTGTGTGCCCAGCACATGGTACCTTAGATACATTATTTATCTTCCCAACAACCCCATAAGATAGACATAATTATTAAATGCTTTTGACAGCTGAGGAAACTGAGGTTAAACAGTTATTAATGACAGAACTGGGTTTCAAACTAGGCAATCTGATTACAGAGCCCACCCTCTTAGTGCACCATACAGTCACACACACACACACACATACACACAAATGTGTGATGTTGGTTTAAAAGAAAAGAACAAATAGGATCCTTTTGAGCTTCACTAAATTAAAAGTAAATGGGAATTATGTGTATGTGACAACATTAGTTGGTAAGGTATTCTCTGTGTGTTAAAGAAATCTACATTTATGAAAATAATTCCACAAGTATTGGCAAGGATGTGGGGGAAATTAAACTCTCATACAGTACTGGTGGGAATGTAAAATGGTACAACCACTTTGGAAGGAAAATAGTTTGACAGTTTACTAAAAACTTCAGCATGCACCAACTATACGATCCACCAATCCCACTGCTAAATATTTACCCAAAAGAATGAAAGTAAATGTCCACAAACATACTTGTACATGAATGTATATTGTTATTGTTGTTGTTGGTTGCCATCCAGGCGATTCCTACTCATGGTGACCCCCTGTGTTACAGAGTAAAACTGCTCCATAGGGTTTGCTTGACTGTAACCTTAACGGAAGCAGATTGTCAGGCCTTTCTTCCATGGTACCCCTGGGTGGATTCAAACAGCCAACCTTTAGGTTAGTGGTTGAGTGCAAACCATTTGTGTCATAGCAGCTGTATTTATTTATAGCCCCAAACTGGAAACAACCCAAATGTCCATTAACAGGTGAATGGATAAACAAATCTTGACATATTCACAGAATTGAACACTACTCAGCAATAAATAAGGAATAAGCGATTGATACACACAATAGCATGATAGAATCTCTAAATAATCTTGATGGTGAAAGAAGCCAGATTAAAAAAAGAGTGCATATTAGATGATTCCATTTATCTAAAATTCTAGATAATGCAAACTAATCTATAGTGACAGAAAGCAGACCAGTGGTTGTGTGGGGATCATGGGGGTGCATGAGGTGTGAAGGGTAATTGTGGGAGGATGAATACAAAACACACAAAGAAACTTCATGTGATAATTGAAATTTTTATTATTTCGATTGTGGTGATGATGTCACGTATGTGTACAGGTCAAAACTCATCTAACTGTACATTTTAAAATGTGCAATTTGTTTAGGGTCAATTATACCTCAATAAAGCTGTAAACATTTAAAATAAATAAAAAATAAATAGGTGAGTGTGCGTATTTGGTCAAAACCAAAAAATAACTAAACTCATTGCCGTCAAGTCGATTCCAACTCATAGTGACCCTGTAGGACAGACTAAAACTGTCTCATAGTGTTTCTAAGGAGTAGGTGGTGGATTCGAACTGCCGACCTTTTGGTTAGCAGTCGAGTTCTTAATTACTGCACCACCAGGGCTCTGTATTTGGTCAGGTGTCTTTGAATACCAAGAAAACACACATTTACAAAAATCTCTAACATGCTTTTTTAGCTTCATTACTTTAATTTTTAAATCTGTTACCCCTTTCTTTACCTAATATCTATACTTCTAGCTTAACTATGCAAACAGTTATACTCTTGAAATCATTTTAAGTCATATAACTGACTTCAATGAACAAAAACGCTTTTGATTTAAAAAAAAATCTCTTACCGTACGTTTCATGAATATTTTTTTATGCCCTTCAAAAATAGCATCCTAATGCTAATACCATCTTAATATGGATATTTTCCTCACATAAAAATAAAACTTCTTTTCATTACTGCTTGGTTCTCTAGGAAGCTTCCAAACAACATTCTATCCAGTTATTGTCACTTCAGCAAGTAAACAAAGACAAATATGCACAGCTACACAGTGATAAATACATAATAATGACCTTCAGATTTAGTTTGTATTTTGCATAAGCATTTACTGTCCAAGAAAATATCTGTTAGTGTAATCTATGATTTCGTTAAAGCATGATTAACTTTCACATTTCTGTGCTTAGTGCAAAGCTGAGTTTTTATTTTGATGTCGTCTGCAGGGCTAAAGTCTTTCTTTTTGGAATGAAAATATACAAAGTCAATGAAACAGCTTCAAAAGGCACACGAAGCAGCATCTGCACAGTGAACAGAAGATCAAGCACAGCTAAGGGCTTTCTGCTCACTAAATCCTAAGCAGCTTAATTAGATGATAAAAGACACGCTTGTAATGGAGGCAGTGCACATTGTTGAGCCCTGATGCATCTAGAAGTTACTATCTGGCTAGAAAAGTAACAGAGTTTGAAAACCAGAAAGAAACTTCCAGGCCACTGGTTCTCAAAAGCAGCCTTCGGATTAATGATGGTCTTTAAAGATATGTTTATTAATACACAAGGGGAAAAAAGAGTGCAATCAGTTTTCATAAAAGTCTAAAGAGCTAAACAATAAGAAAAAACAAAAAGCAGCAAGAACTGCTACTTCAGGACAAAACTACTATTTTCCTTGAAAAATAGAAGTACATACACATTGTATTTCTCAGTCACTGTGGGTGGTGCAAACAGTTAACATACTTGGCTGCCAACCAAAACATCGGAGGTTTGAGTCCACCCAGAGGTGCCTTGGAAGAAAAGCCTGGCAGTCTACTGCCAAAAGCAGCCATTGAAAACCCTATAGAGCACAGTTCTATTCCGACATACATAGGTACTCAGGGAAAAGAAGAGTCTGATACACTACTAATAGAAATGAGAATTGTTTTAAACCACTAAATAATAATCTAGCAGTAACTTTTTTTTTTTTTAATAATATTTTATTGTACTTCAGGTGAAGGCTTACAGAACAAACAGTTTCTCATGTAACAGTAGTACACATGCTGTTTTATGACTTTGGTTAACAACCCCACAACATTTTAACCCTCTAAATTCTCAGCTTTTTTTTTTTTTTTTTTTTGGCGAAAATACACATAGCTAAAGATACCCCATTTCAAAACTTTTTACGTACACATTTAAGTGACATTGACTACGCTCTTCTAATTGTGCTGTTAGTCTCACTTAAGATGAAGGCTTACAGGACAAAATAGCCTCCCATTTAACAGTTACTACAAATGTTGCCCTATAACAATGGTTAACAATCTCACAACACATCAACAGTATCCTTACTCAACCTTGTGTTCCCTATCATCAGCTTCCTACTCCCCTTCTGCCTTCTGGCCCTTGTCACTGGACTCCTGTATCTCGTTAGTCTCATTTGGTTTTACTGGGCTGTCCACTCCCAGGCTGAACAGTGAACCTCGAAGGTAACTTCACCACTGAGCTAAAAGGGTGTCTGTGGGCCATACTCTTGAGGTTTCTCCAGTCTCCTTTAGGCCAGTAAATCTGGTCGTTTTTTTGTGAGTTAGAATTATGCTCTACATCCTTCTCCAGCTCTGTCCAGAACCCTCTGTTGTGAACCTGGTCAGAGCAGCCAGCGGTGGTAGCCGGGCACCATCTAGCTGTACTGGACTCAGTCCGGTGGAGGTCTTGGTAGCTGTAGACAATTAGTCCTTTGGACTAAACTTTTCGTTGTATCCTGTTCTCTTCATTCTCCCTGGCTCCTGAAGGGATGAGACCAGTGTAGTATCTTAGATGGCCGCTCACAGGCTTTTAAGACCCCAGACACTACTCACCAAGGTAGAATGTAGAGCATTATCTTTATAAGTAGTGTCATGCCAATTGAGCTAGATGTTCCCCGAGACCATGGTCCCCACAGCCCTCCATCCAGCAACTCAGTCCCTCGGGGAGTTTGGATGTGTCCATGGGGCCTCCATGACCTTTCCTTGTACAGGTTGTGTTAGTTTCCCTTGTATTGTGTACTGTCTCACCTTTCACCCAAGATACCACTTATCTATTGCCTATTTAGTATTTCTTCCCCTTCCTCTCCCATCCCTGGTAACCAACAAGGATTGTTACATTTTGCATGTGAACTTTTTCACGGGTTTTTACAATAGAGGTCTCATACAATATTTGTCCTTTTGTGATTGACTTATTTCACTCAGCATAATGTCCTCCAGTTTCATCCATCCTATGAGATGGTTCACACATTCATTGTTGTTCTTTCTCGTTGCATAGTACTCCATTGTGTGTATGTACCATAGTTTGTTTATCCATTCACCTGTTGATGGGCACCTACGTTGTTTCCATCGTTTTGCTATTGTGAACAATGCTGCCATGAACATAGGTGTGCATATGTTTATTCGAGTGACGACTCTTATTTCTCTAGGATACATTCCTAGGAGTGGGATTGCTGGATCGAATGGTATGTCTATTTCTAGCTTTCTGAGGAAACGCCATATCATTTTCCAAAATGGTTGTATCATTTTGCATTCCCACCAGCAGTGTATAAGAGTTCCCATCTCCCCGCAGCCCCTCCAACATTTGTTATTTCCAGTATTTTTGATTCATGCCAGTAATGCCGTGGTGAGATGGTATCTCACTGTGGTTTTAATTTGCATTTCTCTAATGGCTAGTGAATGCGAGCATTTCCTCATGTGTCTGTTGGCCATTTGAATGTCTTCTTTGGTGAAGTGTCTGCTCATTTCCTTTGCCCATTTTTTGATAGGATTGTTTGTCTTTTTGTTGTAGAGGTGTTGGATTTTCTTGTAGATTATAGAGATTAGACCTTTGTCTGACTTGTACTGTCCAAAAATTTTTTCCCAGTCTGTAGGTTCTCTTTTGACTCTTTTGGTGAAGTCTTTTGAAGAGCATAGGTGTTTGATTTTTAGAAGATCCCAGTTATCTAGTTTATTTGTTGGGTTTTGTGTGTTGATGGTTATGGTTTGTGTCCTGTTAATGCCATGTATTAAGGCCTGAAGTGTTGGTCCTATTTTTTCTTCTATGAACTTTATAGTTTTAGGCTTTATATTCAGGTCTTTGATCCATTTTGAAGTAGTTTTTGTATATGGTGTGAGTTATGGGTCCTGTTTCATTTTTCTGCAAATGGATATCCAGTTTTGCCAGCTCTATTTGTTAAAAAGACTGTCTTTTCCCCATCTGATGGACTTTGGGCCCTTGTCAAAAATCAGGTTACCGTAGGGGGATGGATTTACATCTGGGTTCTCAATTCTGTTCCATTGGTCAGTGTATCTGTTGTTGTACCAGTACCAGGCTGTTTTGACTACTGTAGCTGTATAGTAGGTTCTCAAGTCAGTAGTGCTTTACTTATTCAGGGCTTCTTCCCTTTCCATATAAAGTTAATAATTAGTTTTTCCATCTCTTTGAAGAATGTTGTTGGTATTTGTATCGGGATTGCATTGTATTTGTAAATTGCTTAGGTAGAATTGCCATTTTCACAATGTTGAGTCTGCCTATCCATGAGCATGGTATGTTTTTCCATTTATGTAGATCCCTTTGGGTTTCATGCAGCAGTGTTTTGTAGTTTTCTTTGTATAGGTCTTTTACATTCCTGGTCAGATTTATTCCTAAGTATTTTATCTTTTTAGGGGCTATTGAAAATGGTATTGATTTCCTGATTTCCTTTTCATCGTTCTCTTTACTGGTGTATAGGAATCCAACTGATTTTTGAATGTTTATCTTGTATCCTGCTACTCTGCTGAATCTTTCTATTAGCTCCAGTAGATTTCTCGTGGAGTCTTTAGGGTTTTCTATGTATAGTATCATCTCATCTGCAAACAGGGAGAGTTTAACTTCTTCATTACCAATTTGGATGCCCTTTATTTCTTTCTCTTGCTTTATTGCTCTAGCTAGAACTTCCAGCACAATGTTAAATAGGAGTGGTGATAAAGGGCATCCTTGTCTTGTTCCTGTTTTCAAGGGGAATGTTTTCAGCCTCTCTCCATTAAGAATGATGTTGGCCGTTGGTTTTGCATAGATGCCCTTTATCATGTTGAGAAATTTCCCTTCTATACCTATTTTATTGAGAGCTTTTATCAGGAATGGGTGTTGGACTTTGTCAAATGCCTTTTCTTCTAGCAGTAACTTTGAAAAAATAATCCTACTCCTAGGATTCTACCCCATAGGGAAAAAAACGCACCGAAACATAAAGATTCACCTGTTGTTGTTATTAGGTGCTGTTGAGTCAGTTCCAACTCATACTGACCCTATGGGACAGAGTAGAACTGCCCCATAGGATTTCCAAGGAGCAGCTGGTGGATTTGAACTGCCAACCTTTTGGTTCACAGCCCAGCTCTTAACCATTGTGCCACCAGGGCTCCAAAGATTGACCTACAAGGTTGTTAATTACAGCATATTTGTAATGGCCAAACCCAGAAAGAATGTGAATGTGCTTCAGTAACAGAAAGGTTGAATAAGTTGGGTACTTCGATATCCTGACATCCTGTGCATTTAAAATGAGGTTGTGCATTAGTGTCCATGTGGAATGAGAAAACCAAAGTGCAGAGAAGCATGTGTGATGCAATCTCATTCATTTTTGGAAAACAGTCATTCCCAAATCCTGTTTTATTTACACATACAAAGATATAGATATAGGTACAGGTATTGAGATATAGAAAAAGACAGAAATAGAGAAGGAGCACAAGAGAGAAATGGAAAAATACCCGTCAGATTCTTACCATATGTTGGGGGTTGGAATGGAGAGAGAGCTGTGGGAAGAGTGAGGGAGGGGTAGAAGAGAGGAAAGAGGGAGACAAGAGGGAGAGAGAGGACATTTAGAATGGCCTCCACAGTAAATGCCGCTTGATCCCCTTTGTGTAAACTTGAGTGTAGGTGTGGATGTGCTTAAGGAGATGCATTAACGGATGGAGACAAAAAGTTATGGTGCCCCCTCAGGAAGTCTGATTCCAGGAGCTTTCAGTTATTTTTCCTCATACTGTTTTAATATTGTTTAATTTTTCCCCCGACAAACATGTATTATTCATATAATTAGGGGAAAAAACAAAGCTCTTTTTACTGTGGAAATAAAAGAACCCATTTATCACTTTTATTGGCTTTATATATTGGAGCTCTAGAGAAGGTTTCACTTGAAAAAAAGAGTTCTATTATGAAAAATATTTGCAAAGCATCGCTCTAGACAACATTGTCTTCCTCCCTCCTCCAGAAGCTCACACAATTTTGGAAGAATAGATTGATATCTCTGTTATGCAGATAAAATGAGATTTGCAAAAATGAACAGGCATTTTAGGATGTTCAGGGGTAGACGGTGTTTGTAAAAATGAATTCCACATCACCAGATATAGGTTAAGGTTTTATTTTGGAAAGGAGGAATTTACAAAGGTAGGGCCAGCAAGAGGAAAAAAAAAAAAAACCATGAGATTGCACATTTCAAGAGGAAAAAAACATTAAAAACCATGAGATTACCCATTTCAAGAGAGAAAAACATTAAAAACCAAGAGATTGCACATTTTGAAAGATCTGGAGCTCAGGCTTTTTGTGCAAAACCCGAACGCCAACACTGGGCCCACATTCCCACATGAAAAAATTCGGCCAGAGCCCCATGGTGGCTGCCATTCTGACTGGAAATCATGCTCTCTGGTTTCCCACACTTCCCATCTCAGCCTTTCATCATGTCACCTGCCTGCCTTCTGCCGTCATTCTAGGGAGTCCTTGAGTCCCTGGGTGGTACAAAAGGTTAATGTGCTCGTCTGCTAACTGAAAGATTGGAGGTTCGAGTCCACCCAGATGTGCTTCAGAAGAAAGGCCTGCCAATCTACTTCCAAAAATCAGCCGTTGAAAACCCTATGGATTACAGTTCTACTCTGACACACATGGGGTCTCCATGGGTTGGAATCAACTTGACTTGCTTTGAGGACAGTGGTGGCTCAGTGATAGAATCCTCATCTTCCACGTGGGAAACCAGGATTCAAATCCCGACCCCTGCCAATGCACCTTATCACAGCCACCGCCAGTCTGACAGTGGTGGTTCGTGTGTTGCTTTCCCTTTCCCTGCTCTGTACTCTCTCCTTCCTGAGGTGGCATCATCATGACCCCTCACACCAGCCATAATGGTGGACAGGATGCAGAGGGAGGAAGCATGTGAGAGAGAAACGGAACTTGAGGGATAATCCAGTGACATGACCTTTGTCATACAAGCTTCACACAGGGCAGAGGGGGCATCTTGATGGCTTCAGTGCCTGAGATTGGACTCCCCTGGTGACTGAGCTTGTCCCTCAGGGCTGCGCAGTGAAGAGGAAGTCCGGGGACAGTACCTCAGAAACCCTCCAGCCAATGGAGCTGAGGGCCCCTCCTCTTTAAGAGTGACAGAGGGTAAAGCAAATACTTACAAGCTAATAGGGTGTTTTTTCATGTCACACCTCTTTCTACACTTGGGTTTGTTTCTCAGGGCCCATACCTAACACCTGGAAACAGACGACAGAAGAGCAGCATCTCTCTTCTCCAGGTGACAGTAAGCATGAGGGACAGCGATCCTGGGATGAGTCGCACATCCTCCCCACGCCTGCTTCTCACTGGGCTCTGCTCCCTTCTCTGCACAGCAGGCCCTCAGGGACTCTGGGTGGAGGTGCCCTGCAGTCTCCCCTCTCCAGCTGAATGTCCTCAGTCCTTGGCTTGTCAGAGCCTAAGGGGATAGTAGACCTGGAGGTCTCATGCCACTCGACCACACTGTAGCAATTTCCAGTGTGACAATTTGACAGTGTGACATACAAGGCAAAGGATGTGTCAGAACCGGCTGCAGACAAGAACTCAGGGGCCGCTTGGGTTCTAGTTCTGTCTTCTCCAAGACTCAGTCTCTGGGCCTCAGTTTTCTCGTCTGCAAAACAGGTACCATATGCTCCTGCTCTGCCCTCCGCATAGCATGGTTCTGAGACAGAAGATGCCGGGGAGAGGGCTCGCACCCCATTGGGCTGGGCTAGCTGGCAGGGCCAGCTCCTTCCCTGGAGCCCGTTCACCTAGGAACAAGTCATCAATCAGCACCCTAGAGTACCAAGGGGGTAAAGGCTGTCACCATGCCTGCTTCTCACTGGTTCTCGATAAACAAACAGATAGATAGAGATGTTGTTTTGTTATTGTTAGTTACCCTTGAGTCAGTTCTGACTCATGATGACCTCTTGCGTGCAGAGTAGAACTGTTCCATAGGGTTTTCAAGGCTGTGACCTTTCAGAAGCAGATCACCAGGCCTATCTTCCCAGACACCTGTGGGTGAGTTTTAACCACCAACTTTTTGGCTAGTACTAGCTGAGCGCTTAACTGTCTGTGCCACCTGGGGGCTTCCCCACTGGTTCTAAAATCCAGCTTGAAGCTCTGGGCCTGAAACTCAGGGCGAGGGAGGAAAGGATGAGCTGACCCGAGAGCTGACTCAAGGCCGGGCAAAGGCAGGGAGCCCAGAGCAGAGGCGGAAGCAGCACTGCAATGCAGACACTTGGCGGCAGCTGAGGATTTTCCAGAACTTTCCCTCCAAAGCGGGCTCTACATTTCAAGGGAGGAACAGGGGTGCCAGAGTTGACAGGGAGCTCAGAGCCCCCACGCCCTGGTCCAATGGAGAGAGGGACCTCAGAGAGCAGAGGGCTGGTCCAAAGGTGTAGATGGAGCCTTGTTCAGAGTGCCCTTCCTAGCTGCATCCTGAGCTGCCCCGATATCCTCCCTGAGGGTCTCTGGTTCCCTCTTCCTGAGTCCACAGGCCCACTAGCCCTGCTTCTCTGAGAGAAGACATGCCCAAAGCTGTGCTTTCTCAGGCAGACCCTCTACAAGAGCCAGCACATCGCCCCCAGCACTCCAGGGCAGCTGCGCTCCAAACACAGGAGGCAGCGGCCCCTCTCCTGCCACAGGCCTCCATCTGGGCAGTCAGCTGCTCGACTCTGGGCCAATCGCTAATGATACAGACTGAACAAAAGAAGTGCCTGCCCTCATGAAGCCTTATTCCAGTGGATGGAGACGGACCACAAGTAAAGGTACAAGTAAGTATATAAAGTGGTGGGTGGGAAAAATGCTATCCACAAATAAAGCCAGATAAGAGACACAGAGTGAAAGGCTGAGAGTTGCTATTTTACACAGAATGACCCTGGATCTTTCCTGACGAATGAGTAAAGAAAGAAGGGAGGGAACAACCACCATACATCTCTGGCAGAAGAGCAACCCTGGCAGAAGGAGCCGTAAGTGCAAAGGCCTGGAGACCAAAATGAACTGAGGATGCGAGGAGATGCTGACTCCAGGTTTTGAGGCAGAGTGGAATCTGCTCCCCGAGTCTCTCTACGCGTGGCAGAGCTGATGTTTCTGGTGTGCTCCCTGTGGGCTCAGGAGAAGGCTGCAGTTGACTGAACCATGAGCCTGCCATCCATGGCAATCATGGAACCTCAGGCCTGGAAGGAATCTCGGAGACCACCCAGTACAACCTACTCCACCCTGCGCCAGAGCTGAAGCCCCTCAGCAGCTCTCCAGGCAGGGGCCACCCACCAGTACTGTGCTGAAAAGTGCTGAACAACTGGCTCTGGGTGGGGCAGGAGTCCCTGTGTGGTGCAAACAGTTAAGGGCTTGACAAGTAACTGAAATGTAGGCAGTTCGAACTCACCCAGAGGCACCTTGGAAGAAAGGCGTGGTGATCTGCTTCTACTCTGCAGTACATAGGGTCGCCATGAGTTGCAATCAACTTGACAGAAACTGGTTTGGTTATTTTTGGTTTTATAGGGGAAAAGAAACCCTGATTTGTAGCATCTGCCAATTTCCTTGGTGTAAATACTTTAACTTTTGCCAATTTCAACCTACCAATGATTTAAAATCTGCTCACAAAATTCCTAAAAATGTAACAATTAGCTCTTGCAAGCCAGTACAGGCAGGCTCCACACACCACTGCCTTCTACTCTCTTGCTGAATACCTCATTAGAAAGACAATTTACTGCATTTTGTCATAATCTATTACATCCTGGCTAGAACCAGAAGCTTGAGAAATTTTTTCCCCCATGGCTCCTTGTGAATTTCATCAAATAAAGAAAGTCCTTGTTCCTCAGTAGGAAGAAGGGCTCAGATGGGGGAAGCTAGAAGGACACGGCTGCTTTGTGACATGGTGGTCACAGATGTTTGACGCCTAGTGCATGTAAAGTGGTGATACCGATGAAGATGGGTTCCCCACAGGTACCATTTCTGGGCCTTTGATGGCATCTCTGTGGTCTAAGGTGATGCCAACAGTGACACCTCCATGCAGGGCGGAGAAAAGGGACAGGGTGTGGAGGGCACGGTTGGTACATGGCTAGGGCTTTTTCTCCTTCCACAAAAGTGGGGAATTCCACATAAGCAGAGGTTCTCAGATCCCCACTAAACAGAGTGCGAATGAGTGAGACTTCACTACTCCTGCTGAAGGTGATCGCTGTGGCTGAACTTTGGGAGTGAGAGGGAAAGTGGAATAATTCTAAATTCAGAGACCAGGCAACCCTTCATAAGGGACTACATAGATTTACAATGGACAGGGAATGCATGGTCTGCTTTCTCTGGATGTCTTTCTAAATGTTAACACTAAGTGCTGAGCCCACCCTATGGCAGACACTCTGCTAGGTGGTTCACATGTGATGGTGACGTGATCTCTACAACAGTCTTGTAGGAACTGTTCTGCTTCTTGTTTGAGAAGGTGAGACCCAGGGGAGTTAAATGCCGTGACTTGGTTAGCCATCTAGCGAGTTGCTGAGGGAGAACTTGAACCCAGGGCTATCTGACTCCAAGGCCGCTATTCTTTCCAGTGCCCCGAGCTGTCCCCTGGGACCATTTAGCCCACTTGAAGCTTCACAGGGTCTTCAGTTACTGATCACTCTGGTAGAGATTAATCCCATTGTCTTCCCAGTGCTTCCACCCCTTTTGTCCTGGGTGGATACAGGTAAGACATGGCCTCTCTGCCTGCTCCATCCAATGGTCTTGGTGAGCAATACCATGTTCTCTCACAACCCCATTCTCTGGGCCATAGTTTACTGGGTGTGGGAGGCTGCATTGTTGGCTGCATCATTGCTCTGGGGAGCAGTAGATGTCCTTTCCCCAGTGACATTAGGCTAGGCCACGTGACTTGCTCTGGCAGCATCTTTAAGAGCCAGCCCATGGATTCCCTTGTCCCTCTCTTTTGCTCTGCCATGAGACCAACAATGCTCCAGGCAGCAGCTACTTCTTCTTTCCAGTGTCCTGAGTAGGGTTCTCAACTTGGAGCCAAGCCACCGCCAACTCAGAATGGACATTCAGTGTGAGTAAGAAACTCTGTTGTAATATACTGAGATTTGGGGGACAGCATAACCCCGTCTGAACCTGACTGATACCCAGGCCAATGGGTTGATGGGTCAATGATGTCCTGATCTGGAAATTTTAAAACGAAGTACCAAGAAAGTTGATCTCTTTGGGTGAATGAAGCCATTATATAAAAGTCAGGAACCTGCCATGTTTCATGGATTGAGGAAAGAGGAAGCCAGTGTAGAGTTAAAGAGAAGAATGAAACAGGTGCACAGAGAGAAGCAGAGACAAGAAGTGGAAAGAGAAGCCTTAGAGTCAATGGTTCCAGTTCCTTAGGCCAATTTCCATCTCAGTCCTTACTGTGCCATGGGTGTCTTACTGCCTTGGATTCTCTAAGAATATTCCTTATTGCTTCAACTAGTTTAACTTGGATTTCTGTCCCTTGCAAATAGAAAGACTCTAATTTTTACATTTCATTTTATAGATGGAGTCACTGAGGCCCAGAGAGTGCTCAGGGCCCTTTGTGCCAGCATCTAGACTTTACCTGACATGGCCCAGTGTACTTTCCTCCTCCTTCAGCCACAGGCCAGGTGGGAGGTGACTGAGGGATGCTTGGGGCTTACCCAGAGCCATGAATTCTCATGAGTCTTTAGTCTGAGTTCCCAGCCAGGGATCTTAGCTCTCGGAATTTGAAGAAAGATACAATAAACTAGGACAAGCCTGGAATATGAAGATGCTAAAAGATTGCAATGAGTATTTCCCCCCAGGATTTTGATTTGCTTTTTTCTGAACTTAAATAATACATGCTTATAATTTTAAAAGCCTAAGTCATCTTGAAAAGTATAGAGAAGAAAGTAAATACTACCTGCAATCCCATCACACAGAAAGAAAGGTTGTTAATATATTGGTGATTATTCATCCAGGTATTTCTCTATGTCTATATATACGGCCATATAGAAATGGATTCAATTTTACATAAATGGGATCATACTATATATGCAGTTTTGAAAACTTGTTTTTTTACTTAACAATATGTCATAAGTGTTTTCTATGTAATAAGTATAGAGTTGTATTGTCATTTTTAATGCTACATAGTATTGCACCCTGTGGACCAATGCATCCTAACACGCTATCCATGGTATTCCATGAAGTACACCGCATAGTATAACAGTTGGAGCATAGCCCTGGAGCTTACCTGCCTTGGTTTAAACCCGAGTTTCCCTATTATCCAGCTGTGAGAACTTGGGAAGATTGCTTAACTTCTCTGTCCTGTTTCCTCTTCTATAAAATGGAGGTTCTAATTGTACCTTCCTTATGTCTGAATTTCAAATAAACAACAAATGGAACATGTTAATACCAAAAAAATTATTAATTTTTTACCTAAATTCAAATTTATCTGGTCATTTTTTTTTTAATTTGCTTAATTTGGCACGCCTATGTTTGACACCTCTGTGTCATATATGGAAACCGTGGTGGTGTAGTGGTTAAGACCTATGGCTGCTAACCAAAAGGTGAGCAGTTGAAATCCACCAGGCTGTTCTTGGAAACTCTATGGGGCAGTTCTACGCTGTCCTACAGGGTCCTATAGGGTCGCTATGAGTTGGAAATCAACTCGATGGCAGTGGGTTCGGTTTTTTTTTTTTTTTTTTTTTTTGGTTTTATGTCATATATAACAAATATTGCTTTTCCATTTTGTCGTTTGCTTTTCAGTTCTGTTTATGGTGTCTTTTTCCATGAAGAAGTTTATTTGGATGTTTTGGTAATCATATCTATTAGTCTTTTCCTTTATGGCTTTTAGGAAGGCTTCCACAAGCCCGAAACTCAAGCCGTTGCTGTCCAGTGATTTCCGATTCATAGCAACCCATAGGACAGAGTAGAACTGCCCCCTAGCGTTTTCAAGGAGCAGCTGGTAGAGGATTCGAACTGCCGACCTTTGGTTACCAGACTAGCTCTTAACCACTTAGCTCCACCCAGGTTTATGATAAATATTTGCCTGTATTTTCATCTAATTATTTTATGGCTTTACATTTTTTACATTTGATATTTGATAGGTCTGGTATTTTTTTCTTTCTGAGGAACAGGTAGGAAACAGCTAGTCGCCTTCCGCTAATGGCTGTCCAGTTATTCCAATATCATCTATTGAAAAATCCATCATTCCTATCAAATTGAAGTGCCGCTTTATCATAGTCACATATTCTTATGTACTTTGGCCTAATGTTGAGCTCTCTGTCCTGTCCCATTGAACGATCATCTTTGGGCCTGTAGAATACTGTTGTAATTACTGTTGCTTTATGACAGAGGTGGTGTAGTGCAGCAGAGGTTTAAGCACACAGACCCATAGGTTCTGGAACAGAAACCAAATCCCTGATCCACTTCTCCCTGTGTGACCTTGGGTAAAATACTTATCCTTCCTGGGCCTTAGTTTTCTCATCTGAAAATGGCAGTAATATTGGTGCCTGCCTCATAGGGTTGTTGTGATGAATAAAATGCATGAACACGTTTAAAGTACTTCCTTAAACATTCCTTAAACAGTAAGCACTCAGTAAGTGTATTTATTCATTCATTCATGCATGCATGCATTCCTTCATTTTCATATCCAGCAGAGCTAGTTTCCCTTAGTCTCTTCTTTACCAACATTTTTTCTTGGCTAGTCTGTCTTTTACTTCCAGATGAGACATAGAATTCTTATGTCAAGTTAAAGGGAAAATCCTCCTAGAATTTGATGGAGATTGCATTGAATTTAAACATAAGGAGAAAGTGATAAGCTTACAAGATTTATTTCTTTTTGCCCAAGAATAATGCTTGTGACTTTATAGACTCAAGTCTTCTTTAGTCCCGTAGTAGAGAGTAGTGTTTTCCGAATAGTAGAAGACATTTCTCCAATATGTTTATATTCCTATCTGTTTATGGTTCTGTTATAGTGACAAGATTTTTCATTCCGCTTTCTAACTGGTTAGTAAGTATATAAGAACTGTATTTATTTGGTAGGCTTACTTTGTAACCTGTCGGTTTATGGGGGAAAAAAACCTATATTATTTCCATTAATTTTCAAATGATCCACCTGGGTTTTCCAGCTAGACAATCACATCAACTGCAAAGAGTAATTGTTTTCTCCTGCTTTCTAAAAAATCATATTTTTTTAGAGGCATACCTCCAATATTTTTATATTTTATTTCCTTCTCTTGTCTAATTATGCTGACTAGACTTTCCTAAACAAACAAACAAAAAAAAAACCCACACCCGTTGCCATGCACTCAATTCCAACTCACAGTGATCCTATGGGAGAGAGTAGAACTGCCCATTGTTTACCAACGATTCGAACTACCAACGTTTTGGTTAGCGGCCATTGCTCTTGACCACTGGGCCACCAGGACTCCATACTTTCCTGGTAACGGTTAATACCTGTGGCGTTGGCGGGACTCCTGTTCTTGCCTGTAACTTTAAGGGAAATGTTTTTAACCTCTTGCAGTTTAGTGTAATGTAGGCAGATGCTTTGAGAGCGTTGTCTTCCGGTGGAAAGGAGGTATTGAAGGGAATGCTTTTGAAGAGCAAATGGGAATATCCCAGATTGGCCCCAGCGCCTCCGAGGGGCTGTCGGCCCCCCTCCCCCCACTGCGCACGCTCTGGCCCCGGGGCCCAAGTTTCTCCCTGTGTTTCGGCTTGAACAGCATCCAGCTGCCTCTCTTTTATGTCAGGGCGCCGGTTCCTAGACGGGCCGCCTTGGCACCTACGGGGCTGGGGTGCAACACCATCGGCGCGGGGAGGGCGGCGCGCGGTCCCCACCGCGAAGCGAGCCCGCCGTCCGCAGGCGGAGCTGTGCCCGCGGTGGTCGGGTGGAACCCGTCACGGCGGCGAAGGGACCCGCGTGGGCACCCAGGCCGAGACCCTCCTCCGCAGCGCTGCGCCGGATCGGAGGGTAGGGCTTCACCGCGCAGGTAGGTAACAGCAGCCCTGGGCTGCCTGGGGGGCCGCCGCGCTTCGGGTTGCAGCACCCCAGTATCTGCGGGGCTCGGCTCCCCACAACCTATGGGCGAGCTAGGCTGAGCTGTGGTCAGGTGCGGTGATTATACTGAGCCATCGACTCCTCGTTTGGGGGCCGTTGGCCCTCTATATTGAGGGGTGTGATTAAAACTGAATCAGAGTTAGACATTTTTTTCTCGCCAAGTTCAGTGCCTGAAATTTAGTCTCTGGAGACCTGGTGGCGCCGTGGTTAAGCCCTTGGCTGCTAATCAAAACGTCAGCGTGTTCGAACCCACCAAACGCTCCAGGTGTGGTAGTCTGCTTCCTTAAAAGATTTACATCCTGGGAAACACTCATGGAGGCAGTTCTACTCTGTCTTGTAGGGTCACTGTGAGTCCGAATCCACTCGAGGGCAGCGAGTTTGGTTTGGTTTGGTGGCCCCAGTAACATAGACCAGATTTTTCTCAGTGTAGCTAGTGAAGATCACAATTGATGTAACTTCTGGGCAAAGGTTCTGTTGGTGGCAGCCTTTCCGAAGAATCATCAAGTCTTGGTTCGAGTTTTGCCCCGATCTGCTAAAAGCCTAATCCAAGTTTTTTTTTGGCTGTAATTTTTTTAAAATTATTATTATTATGCTTTAGGTGGAAGTTTACAGCTCAAGTCAATTTCTCATACAGAAACTTGTACACATATGGTTATGTGACACTAGTTGCAATCTCCACTATGTGACAGCACCCTCCCCCTTTCCACCCGGGGTTTCTTGTGTCCATTCAATCAGTTCCTGTCTTTTCCTGCCTTCTCATCCTGCCTCTGGACAGAAGCTGCCCATTTGGTCTCATGTATCTGCTTGAATTAAGAAGCACACTCACAAGTATCATGCTTTACAGTCCAGTCGAATCATTGTCTGAAGTCGAATCATTGTCATGGACTTTGGGAATGGTTTTAGTTCTGGGTTAACAGAACGTCCGGTGCCCATGGCTTCGGCAGTACCTCCAGTCTCAGTCAGAACATTGTCTGGTCTTTTTATGAGAACTTGAGTTCTGCTCTGCACTTTTCTCCCACTCAGAACTCTGTTGTGTTCCCTCTCAGGGTGGTCATTGATGTTAGCTGGGCACCATCTAGTTCTGGTCTCAGGCTGATGAAGTCTCTGGTTTATGTGGCTCTTTTGTCTTTTGGGCTAATATTTTCCTAGTGTCTTTGGTGTTCTTCATTCTCCTTTGCTCCAAGTGGATTGGGACCAATTGACGCATCTTAGATGACTGCTTGCTAGCTTTTAAGACCCCAGACGCCCCTCACCAGAGTGGGATGCAGAATATTTTCTTAATAAACTTTGTTGTGCCATTGACCTAGATGTCCCCCAATACCATGGTCCCCAGATCCCAGCCCCAGCTACTCTGTCCCTCAAAGTGTCTGATTGTATTCAGAAAACTTCTTAGCTTTTCCTTTAGTCCAGTTGTGCTGACTTCCCCTGTAGTGTGTGTCGTCCTTCCCTTCGCCTAAGATAATTCTTGTCTACTATCTAGTTAGTGAATACCCCTTTCCCTCCCCCTCATAACCATCAATGGATGTTTTTGTCTGTGTTTAAACCTTTTCTTGAGTTCTTCTAATCGTGGTCTCATACAATATTTGTCCTTTTGCAACTGACTAATTTCACTCAACCTAATGCCCTCCAGATTCATCCATGTTGTGAGATGTTTTGAGGATTCATCGTTGGTCTTTATCATTGCATAGTGTTCCATTGTGTGAATATACCATAATTTGTTCATCCATTCATTCATTGATGGGCACCTAGGTTGTTTCCATCTTTTTTGCTATTTTGAATAGTGCTGCAATGAACATGGGTGTGCATATATCTATTCGTGTGACAGCTCTTATTTCTCTAGGATATATTTCAAGGAGTGGGATTGCTGGATAGTATGAAACTTCTATTTCTAAGTTTTTAAGGAAGCGCCAAATAGATTTCCAAAGTGGTTGTACCATTTTACATTCCCACCAACAGTACATAAGTGTTCCAGTCTCTCCACAACCTCTCCAACATTTATTATTTTGTGTTTTTTGGATTAATGCTAGCCTTGCTGGGATGAGATGGTATCTCATTGTCGTTTTGATTTACATTTCTCTAATGGCTAACGATCATGTGCATTTCCTCATATATCTTTTGGTCCCCTGAATGTCTTCTTTGGTGAAGTGTCAGTTCATATCTTTTGCCCATTTTTTAATTAGGTTATTTGTCTTTTTGTTGTTGAGGTATTGCAGTATCTTGTAGATTTTAGAGATTAAACCCTTATCAGATATGTTGTAGCCAAATTTTTTTTCCCAGTCTGTAGGTTGTTTTTGACTCTTTTGGTGAAGTCTTTTGATGAGCGTGTTTGATTTTTAAGAGCTCCCAGTTATCTAGTTTCTCTTCTGGTGTTTGTGCATTGTTACTTATGGTTTTGTATTCTGTTCATGCCATGTATTAGGGCTCCTAGCGTTGTCCCTGTTTTTTCTTCTGTGATCTTTATCGTTTTAGATTTCATACTTAGGTCTTTGATCCATTTTGAGTTAGTTTTTGTGCATGGTGTGAGGTATGGGTCTTGTTTCAGTTTTTTGCAGATGGATATCCAGTTATGCCAGCACCCTAATCCAAGTTTTCAAATGTTTTTCCATTTCAGTGGAGAAGGCAACTGGGTAACATTCTTGGGCATGTATTATGGAGCTGAGTTGGATAAGAGGCTCTATTGCCTGCAGGGAACGTTGTGGAAAGACCAAAGTGATGCATGTTCTTACTAGATGCACAGTTAAGGGTCACAATGGTGTGTAAGGGTGTGGCTCTGGACCCAGAATATAAAAAAAAAAAAATGCCTGGCAGGATCTCCCTGCCACGCTCACTGGGAAAGGGTCTGTGTTAACCCACATCTGCATCAACCCGCAGGTTCTTCTCAATCATTGTGTGGGGTTACCTGAGCCTCCTGATTCCAGAAAACCAGAGTATCTGGCTTGATACTTTGATGCAGTCTTACTTTTTGATGTCAAAATATTTATCAAGTGAATTAACTGGTCTGCTACTGAAAACTGGTACTCAAGTCTCCTGTACTTCCCTCCTGTCCTCAATGCACCTCTTGAGATGAACTATAATAACCTGATTTGTGATCTTTGTGAACCTTCAAAGTGGGTTTAGAGCATTGTAAAGTCAAACAACCTGTGACCTTAGGTGGGATTTACAAATTGAATGTTGCTTAAGGCTATATTTACAGGCATGGCTCAGCATAAGACCTGTGCCTCCTTTTGAGGACAAGTAGGGGAAAAAAGGTGCAGGCAAAAACTTACCTTGGAAAACTACTCTGAAAGAAATGACTTTATGTTTTCCGAAACAGAAAATATAGGTAAGCTATCGATTTATTTCATGTGATCCTTGCTTGTGCTTGTTCTAAACAGTTAACTTCACAATCACAGTAGAGGTGAAGTAGAATCTCTTTGTGGTTTTATTTTCATTTCTCTAATGACAAATAATGTTGAGTATCTTTTCATGTGCTTATTGGCCATTTGTATATCTTCTTTGAGAAATGGAAATACAAATCCTTTGCCTTCATGTAATTTTTCAATTTGCTGCCATTTTTCTTTCGTTTTTTTACTTTCTACATTTGGTTTTTGCTATGGCAAAGAATGTCTTCTTTTTTTTTTTTTTTAAACACATACCCTATCACCTTTCTATTTTATGGCTTTGTGTACTTTAGAAAGTCTTTCCTCATTATCAGGAAAGAAATTAAACAAAACTCCCATATTATCTTGCAGAAATTTTATGTTTTCATATTTTAAATTTAAATATTTGCTTCATCTGGAAGTAACTAGATGTAAGCTGCAAGTCAGTGGATCAAAAATCCACCCCCCCCCCCCCCGCAAATGTTGGTATTTGGATAATTACCAAATCGTCCTCAACACTAGTTCTTGTATGAACCACCTCATTCCCCTTTTTTCCCACTATTACAAATTGAAAAGCACTTTTTAGGGAGAGGAGGCCCACCAGTCCAGTTTAATAAGTTACTTTGCTGCAACATAAACCCTGTCTCTTTCTTACTTAGCCTCCTGTGACCTTTTCTTGTTTAAACTCACAAAAATTTTTAGGTGGGCAGGATTATTGTGAAACTAAAATAAGAGAATGATTTTATAACTGGGTACATGCCTTCCAGCCCAAAAGCAGGAGAGCTAGAAACAGGGGCCCCAGAGGAGGCTGAAGCCAGGAGAACATGAGCCTGTGGGGATTTGCTGTTTAATTCTACAAAGAGCTCTCTAGACTTTTGCATATAAACACGTATCTGCATATGGACTTTACCTTTCAACACACAGGGAGTACTGCCCTAAAAGTTAGGCATTCACAAGGAATGGATTCATGCCTTGCAGGGTGTTTACAAGTATATATATTTAGGTGAACAAATGTTTCCATTGTTGATGGATATTTATCTAGAAATAAAATTGCTGGGTTATAGAATGTGTATTTTCACAGATTTAGTAGATAGTCTCAAATAATTTTTTAAAGTGATTTTACCCATTTACACTCTCAGCTGCAGTAGATTAGAGTTCCACTTGCTCTATGTTCTACCTAATATTTGGTATTTACCATCTTTTTAATTTTACCCATCCTCGTTGGCATGGGAAGTATCACCATGTGGCTTTGTATTTGCATTTCCCTGATGACTAAAGATGTTCAGCCCCTTACTTAGAAGTGTTGGTCTTATAAACTGTCTATTCAAGTATTTGCTCATTTTTCTCTTTAGCTATCTCCTTTTTTTCTTGGTGATTTTCCAGAATTCTTTTCATGTTCTATAACGAAGTCTTTAGTAAAATATATGTATTTCAAATAATTTCTTCTGCTCTGGAGAACACATTTTCAGTCTCTATTGGTGTCTTTTGATGAACAGAAATCCTAAATGTTAATAATTTAGTTAGGCCTTCATAAGGAGTGTATTCATTCTTAGTTATGCATTTCTACCCTCAGATTTATACTCCTACTAACACACAACCCTTCTGTAGTAATCTCAAACTACTGCCCCTTTGAAAAACACTTTTCTCTTATAGAGGAGGCAGTTTCACTCAATAATTCCTTAGGGAATTTTTCAAAAAGCAGTTGTTATCAGAAAACATTTGTTGGGAAGATGAGGGAGCTATAATTCTACACCAAATCAGGAATCACGTGGTGAAAGCAAGATGACCCTATGAGGAACTCTGTAGAGGACGAAGTTAATCTTTGAGACAACTTTCCCACTGGGCTGTGCAAACTGGGAAGGGAGGGTGAGGGCTGGGGTAGGACTCAGAAATAAGAGTTCATTTCTTCTGGCAAGCTATGCACTTCTGTCTGCTTTCCTAGCTGGTAGCAGTTAAGCCCTGTATTTAGAAACGGTCCCCTCACCACACTGCTTGACTCTTTAATGATGTTTTCCCTTCTTTCCCCATATGTATCTCCTGTCCTCCTCAGTGGCCTGGCAAAATAATTGCAGTCAATTGATGGGATTTCCCCTTTGATTATACCTTTGTCTATTTTCTAATTTGTCTCAGTAAACATTTATTACTGTCAAAATCAGAGAATAGAAAACTTTCTAATGTTTAAAAGTGGATAATAATATCTGTCCCACCCACTGTATTGACTTATGGATTAAAGGAGCAACTACATGTCAGCACAGGGCCCAGCCTCCTTTGCAGGGGCAGATTATCCAACAGACAAGATAAACACGGTGCTTACCTTGCTTACCAGATCTTCTGTAGTGAACAATTTCATATTTTTTCACCACATCAAAGATTCTGCTTCGTGGTATGGCTGGCATCAGTCTCTGTCCCAACCTCACAGCAGAATCTAACAGAATCAAAGCCTCTTTTCAAAATTTACAATCTCTGACAGGGATGGATTATCTAGTCAGCAAGGTAAGCATGGGTTTACTTGTGCTTACTTACTAATTCGTAGTGAACAATTTCATGTTTTTCTCCACATCCTCATGACCGTAGTCATGCTTGAGCCCATTGTTGCAGCCACTGTGTCCATCCATCTAGTTGAGGGTCTTCTTCTTTTTTGCTGACCCTCTACTTTACCAAGCATGATGTCCTTCTCCAGGACTGATCCCTTCTGATAACATGTCAAAAATATGTGAGACGAAGTCTTGCCATTCTCACTTCTAAGGAGCATTTTGGCTAGACTTCTTCCAAGATGGATTTGTTCATTCCTTTGGCAGTCCATGGTATTTTCAATATTCTTCAAACCAGGTTGGCTTGGTTGAACACTATAAATTGCTCAAACATTACTATTGATAGCCATTGAGTGACATTAGACCCACTAATCTGACAAAGGATTAGAATATTGTATGTTTTACATTTTGCTGTATTTAGTTTTCCAGCATTTTATGTAGGTTTTTCCATCTATTTGTGTGTGTGTGTATGTGGTAGATATATATATATATGACATTTGTCATTTCAACATTTTTTGCATGTCCAGATTAGTGGCATTAATTTCACTTATCATGCCACACAACCATTACCACTATTATGAAATATTTTTATTTTAGTATTTCTTTTTTTTTCTTAATTTTTTTAGTGTACTTTAGATAGTTTACAGAGCAAACTAGTTTCTCATTATACAATTAATACACATATTGTTTTGTGACATTGGTTGTCAACCCCATGACATATCAACACTCTCCGCTTGTCCACCTTAGGTTCCCCATTACCAGCTTTCCTGTCCCCTCCTACCTTCTCGTCCTTGCCCCTGGGCTGGTGTGCACATTTAGTCTCATTTTGTTTATGGGTGTGTCTAATCTTTGGCTGAAGGGTGGACTTCAGGAATGACTTCATTACTGAGCAATAAGGGTATCCAGGGGCCATAGTGTCGGGGTTTCTCCAGTCTCTGTCAGACCAGTAGGTCTGGTTCTGTTTTTTTTTTTTTGTTAGAATTTTGGTTTACATTTTTCTGCAGCCCTATCCAGGACCCTCTATTGTGATCCTTGTCAGAGGAGTTGGTGGTAGCCAGGCACCATCTAGTTGTGCTGGACTCAGTCTGGTGGAGGCTGTGGTAGTTGTGGTCCTTTGGACTAATCTTTCCCTTGTGTCTTTGGGTTTCTTCATCCTCTCTTGCTCCAGACGAGGTGAGACCAGTAGAGTATCTCAGATGGCTGCTACTCACCAAAGTAGAATGGGGAGCATTTTCTTTATAAACTGTTACGCCGTTTGAGTTAGATGTTTCCCACAGGCCTCACCCAGTAATTTGATCCCTTAGAGAGTTTGGTTGTGTCTATGGAGCTTCCATGACCTTGCCTTGGACAAGTTGTGCTGGCTTCCCCAGTATTGTGTACTGTCTTACCCTTCACCAAAGTTACCACTTATCTATTGTCTATTTCATGTTTTCCCTTCCTACCCCTCCATCGCTTGTAACCCTAAAAGAATGTTTCTTTTGTGTGTAAATCTTTTCATGAGTTTTTATAGTAGTGGTCTCATACGATATTTTTCCTTTTGTGATTGATTTACTTCACTCAGCATGATACCCTCCAGATTTATCCATGTTGTGACATGCTTCACAGATTGATCATTGTTCTTTGTTTTGCATAGTACTCCATTGTGTGTATGTACCATAGTTCATTTATCCATTCATCTGTTGATGGGCACATAGATTGTTTCCATCTTTTCACCATATTTTAAATGAATCAGTTTTTCTTTGGTGTTCCTTACTCATTGTCTGGTTTTCGCATGCTGGACAATGGCTTTGGTCAGGCACACCTAAGTTCTCAAAGTGACATCTTTGCTTTTTAACATTCTAAAGAGGTCTTTTGCAACATATCTGACCAGTGCAATACATTGTTTGGTTTCTTGACTGCTGCTTGCATGGGCATTGATTGGGGATCCAAGTAAAATGAAATCTTTGACAACTTCAATCTTTTCTCCGTTTACCATGAGGTTACTTATTGGTCCAATTCTCAGGATTTTTTTTTTCTTTATGTTGAGGTGTAATCCCTACAGAAGGCTGTGGTCTCTGATCTTCATCAGTAAGTGCTTCAAGTCCTCTTCACTTTCCGCAAGCAACATTGTGTCATCTGCATATCACGGGTTGTTAATGAATCTTCCTCCAATCCTGATGTCTCATTCTTCTTCATATAGTCCAGCTTCTCAGATTATTTCCTCAGCACACAGACTGAATAAGTATGGTGAAAGGATACAACCCTGACATACACCTTTCCTGATTTAAACCACACAGTATCCCTTTGTCCTGTTCAAACCACTGCCTTGTGGTCTATGTATAGGTTCCACATGAGCACAATTAAGTATTCTGGAATTCCTCTTCTTCTCAGTGTTATCCATAATTTGTTATGATCCACTCAGTTGAATGGCTTTGCATAGTCAATAAAACACAAGTAAACACATTTCTGGTATTTTCTGCTTTCAGCCAAGATCCATCTGACATCAACAATGATATCCCTTGTTCCACGTCCTCTTCTGATTCTGACTTGAATTTCTGGCAGTTCCCTGTCGCTGTACTGCTACAACAGTTTCTGAATGACATTCAGCAAAATTTTACTTGTGTGTGATGTTAATGATATTGTTTGATAATTTTTGCCTTCTGTTGGGTCACCTTTCTTGGAATGGACACAAATAAGGATCTCTTCCAGTCGATTGGCCAGGAAGCTGTCTTCCAAATTTCTTGACATAGACAAGTGAGCACCTACAGCTCTGCATCCATTTGTTGAAACATCTCAACTGGCATTCCGTCAATTCTTGGAGCCTTGTTTTTCGGCAGTGCCTTCAGTGCAGCTTGTATGTGTTCCTTCAGTACCATCAGTTCTTAATCATATGCTGCCTCCTGAAATTTTTGACCATCGACCAATTCTTTTTGGTGTAGTGACTCTTCGTATTCCTTCCATCTTATTCTTTTTTTTTTCTACTTTTTTTTTTTTAATTGTGCTTTAGATGAAGGTTTACAGAGAAGATCAGTTTCTGATGAAACAGTTAATACACATTGTTTTTAAACATTGGTTCCCAACCCTAAGACGTGTCAACACTCTTGCCTTTTCGACTTTGGGTTCCCCATTTCCATTCGTCCAGCTTTTTTGTCCCCTCTTGCCTTCTCGTCCTGGTCCCTGGGCTAGGGTGCCCATATAGTCTCAGATTCAGGGTTGAGCTATGTGTATTATTGTTTGTTTTATGGGATTGTCTAATATTTGGTGAAGGAGTCACTCAGAAGTGACTTCAGCACTGAGTTAAAAGGGTATCCAGGGCCATATTGTTGGGCTTTCTTCACTCTCTGTCAGACCAATAAATCTGCTCTTTTTTTGGGAGTTTGAATTTTGCTCTACATTTTTCTCCAGCTCTGTCCTGGACCCTCTGTTGTGATCCCTGTTAGAACAGTCAATGGTGGTAGCCATGCACCATCTAGTTTTGCTGGGCTTACTCTGGTGGAGGCTACAGTAGTTGTGATCCATTAGTTCATTGGAGTAATCTTTCCCTTGTGTCTTTAGTTTTATTTATTCTCCCTTGCTCCAGATGGGGTGGGACCAATGAAGTATCTTAAATGGCCGCTCACAAGTTTTTAAGACCCCAGATGCTACTCATCAAAGTAGGATGTAGAACATTTTCTTTATAAACTATGTTATGCTAGTTGAGATAGTTGTCCTCCAAGACCGTGGTCCCCAGCCCTCAGCCCAGTGGTTTGGTCCCTCAGGGAGTTGGGATGTGTCTGTGAACCTTCTATCTTCTTTTAATGCTTCCTGCATCATTCAGTATTTAGCCCATAGAATCCTTCAATATTGCAACTTGAGGCTTGAATTTTTTCTTCAGTTCTTTCAGCTTGAGCAATGCCGAGTTTTTTCTTCCCTTCTGGTTTTCTGACTCCAGGTCTTTGCACATTTCATTTTAAGATTTTACTTTGTCTTCAAAAGCTGTCCTTTGAAGTTTTCTGTTCAGCTCTTTTACTTCATCATTCCTTCTGTTCACTTTAGCTACTGTACATTGAAGAGTAAGTCAGAGTCTCATCTGACATCCACTTTGCTCTTTTCTATCCTTCCTGTCTTTTTAATGACCCTTTGCTTTTATCATGTCCTTGATGTCTTTCCACAACTCATCTGGTCTTCGGTCATTAGTGTTCAGTGCATCAAATCTATTCTTGAGATGGTCTCTATATTCCTGTTTGATATACTCAAAGTCATACTTTGGCTCTCGTGGACTTGTTTTAATTTTCTTCAGCTTCAGCTAGAACTTGCATATGAGCAATTGATGGTCTGTTCTGCAGTCGGCCCCTGACCTTGTTCTGACTCATGATATAGAGCTTCTCCATTGTCTCTTTCCACAGATTTAATTCCTGTAATTCCATCCGGAATGACCCACGTGTATAGTCACCATGTATGTTGTTGAAAGAAGATATTTGCAATGAAGAAGTTGTTGGTCTTGCAAAATTCTATCCTGTGATCTCTGGTGTCAATTCTATCACCAATGTCATATTTTCCAACTACTGATTCCTCTTCCTTGTTTTCAACTTTCTCATTCCAATACCACTGCATCTTGATCAGTGCATCATGTGTGATCAATTTCATACTGCAGAATTTGGCAAAAATCTTCAATTTCTTCATCTTTGGCATTCATGGTTGATGTGTAAATTTGAATAGTCATTAACTAGTCTTCTGTGCAGGTGTATGAATATTATCCTTTCACTGGCAGCATTGTACTTCAGGGTAGATCTTGAAATGTTCTTTTTATTGATGAATGTGATGCCATATTTCTTCAATTTCTCAATTCTGGCATAGTAGATCATATGATTGTCCGATTAAAAATGTCTAGTATCAGTCCATTTCAGCTCAGTAATGCCTAGGATGTCTATCTTCAAGCATTCCATTTCATTTTTGACAACTTCTAATTTTCCTATATTCATAGTTCATTCATTCCAAGTATGAATGGATCTTTGCAGCTGTTTCTTGTCATTTTGAGTCATGCCACATCAGCAAATGAAGGTCCCAAAAGATTTACTCCATCCATGTCATTAAGGAGGATGGAGGAGGCAGCTCTTCCCCGCTTGTATTTTGAATGCCTTCCAACCTAAGGGATTCATCCTCCAGCACTATATCAGACAATGTTCTGCTGATATTGATGAAGTTTTCACTGGCCAGTTTTTTTTTTTTTTTAGAAGTAGGTCTCTAGGTCCTTTTTCCTAGTCTCTCTTAGTCTGAAGCTCCAGTCAAACCTGTCCATCATAGGTGACCCTGCTGGTATGTGAAGTACTCATGGCATAGCTTCCAACATCATAGCAATATGCAAGTCACCACAGTACAACAAACTGACGGATAAGTAGTGGGAGTTTAAAATTTGAAGAACTAAAACGATAGTGTTACTGTCATGTCTACTGACTTAGAGGAAAATTGTCAAGTGAAAAATGATTCAGAGAAAAATGTGGATAGAGTGTGACCTAATTTCAATAAAGGCAAACAAACTAACAGATCTACATGTGTACCCTTGACTATATATATGTGTCCCAGCAAAAAGAAAATATGAAAGGGTACACATGTGTCTTTAAATATTGGACACCTTGGAGAGCAGTTGGAATTTACATATGCGGGGATGGCTCTTATTATAACTACTGTGTACAAATCTCTGTTGGTAAATGCGTTATAATAAGAATGTAAGACTTTTAAAGTTGAAAAACATCATACACACACATAGATATAAATTTGAAACATTTTTGTTGGCTATTGTTTTATATAGGTGTCTTAGTTATCTAGTGCTATTATAAAAGAAATACCCCAATTGATTGGCTTTAACAAAGACAAATGTATTCTCTTAGTTTAAGAATCTAGAAGTCCAAATTCAGGGCACTAGCTCTAGGAGAAGGCAGTTTCTCTTTGTCGGCTCTGTAGGAGGGTCCTTGTCATCACACTTCCCTGGTGTAGGAACTTCTCAGTACAGGGATCTCAGGTCCAAAGGATGTGCTCCACTCCCAGCACTTCTTTCTTGGTGATATGAGGTCCCTCGCCTCTCTGCTTACTTCTCTCTTTTATATCTCAAAAGAGATTGACTCGATACAACCTAATCCTGTAGATTGTGTCCTGCTTCATGAACAGAACTGCCTCTAATCCTGCCTCATTAACGTCATAGAGGTCGGATTTACAACACATAGGTAATTGCATCAGATCACAAAATGGAGGACAACAACACAATACTGGGAATTATGGCCCAGCCAAGTTGACACACATTGTAGGGGAACACAATTCAATCCATAACAATATGGAAAATATTTTCTTCAATGCCAGATTCAGAGAATTTCATCACTTGATGAAGAGCAAATCCAGAGATTGAACAAGTGTCAGACCCAGTGAATTTTTTGCTTGCTCTTGTAACTACTGACCTCTTCTGATCTCTGTAGCTGGAGATGGCCAAAAAGAATTCAGTGAGGATTCGTTCAGTCATTGCTCAAACATGTACTGCATATATATGCCTACAGGTAAGGAAGAATATTGGACAGCATGTACAATTCATTAAGTAATATGTAGACCGTTAGACTACTATTCTCTTTCCTGATATGCCACTACTGTCTTCCTTCCCTCGTTGATGTACTGGAAAACCAATGCTTGTGTATTCTGGGCATTTTTCAGGATTGAAGTTGCTGGAAGTTAACAGGGAAGATATCTTTTAAAGATAAAGAAGACTTTGGCCACAGGGTCTTAGACAGTTGGACCTCCCAGCCAGCCTCTGTGCAGGGTGGGAATTCACAATCCCTCCTACTCAGTACCTCTGAGCATCATGGGGTTTCAGTTTCATTATCAGGAGACTGCAGAATTCACCCTTCTTCAGAACACTTGCTTTCCTCTGCTTCAACCTGTCCCTTGCAAGGCATGTTCACGATCACTCTGAGAAATACAAACAGGGGAGCCTGTGGATGGAGGTGCCTGTCCTGGAGCCTCTACCCTCCCTTACTTGCCCCACGGGGCTTCCCTGTGCCACTGGGTTCTCATCTCCCAGGGTGGACATACCTCTGGCATCTTCAGAGCTTCCCAGGTCCTGGGACGTGATATTGTGGATGAGACTTGGGCTTTCCTGCCCACTATGGAATCTGGGCCTCAATCTGCCCCCTTTTTATTCTCACCTTTGGTTGTATGTGTTCTGGCTGTCTTCCCCAGGTTTAGGAAGCCTTGCCCTCTCTTTTGCTCCTTTCATCTCGGCCAGGCTTTTCTACTCCAGTTCTCTGATCTCAGGACAGATCAGGTTAGAGCACAGAAAAGAGAGAGACCAAGCAACTGCCACTGATATGCGTGGAGGCTGCTGGGGAGAGAACTGACTCTTACTGGTTTAGGGTTTTATGCTCACTGTTCACCTTTAGGCAGGTTTCTCCTGTAGCCTGTCATCTCTCTGGTTCCTTCTACTGCAGTGAATCATTTACAACCGTCTTCACAATCACACCTCCCTTAGAGCTATCTTTGCAGAGGCCCTCTCTCAGACTTACATGTCCCACTGAAATCCCATTTCTCTTTCCCTACTTGCATTGTGCTCATCCTCAGTGTCCTTAGACCTCATCTCCAGATGAAGCCTGTCCTCTTCTTTGCTGGTCCGGGGAGCTTCTGATTGGAACTGATGTCTTAGGTCAGCTATACTGAAGCTTCTGGCATCCTGATGCCCATGGGGCTGGATCTCTTCATGCAGTAGAAGGGGACATGGTAGGGGGCACTGGGCTAAGGGACGGATCTTCCAGGTGAGGTGGATTCAAGAAACCTAAATGGAGTTCTTTCCTGAAGGGCCCATATTTTAAGCCAAACACTCTTCTCCTCCCAGTCTGAGGGTCCTAGATGGTCTTCGGGTCCTTCCTCCTTTAGCCTTGAGGCCATCCCACACCGTCTACAGCCAGGTCTTCCACATCTGCAGCAGCACCAGTAGGTGCTATATCCTCTTCAGTCCCTGTCTCTGCTCCTCCAGATGCTCCTGGAGGTGCCTGACTCTTCTCGTTAGGACTCCAGAATGCTGACCAGGGCCTTGGTTTTGGCTAGACTGTGGGCAGACCTGATGGCGCTCGCTTTCTTTGAGAACTCGGCCTCAAGACCAGGGGTCTCTTACCCACAGGGACATGAGACGTTTTGGTCTGCCAGACCACGACCACCCACTTGACTTTACACACTTGGGTGAAGTATGCGCAGTTGAGCCATTGCTTCTCTGAAATAGCTTGATGAGTGAGAAATCTGCTCAGTGAAAGCTGAGGAGAAAGACTTCTCTGATTCTTAAGAAGTCTTCCTAAGCTGGGAGCTTGGGCTTTTTGCTTCTGATGTTCAAGCCTGAGTGATATTTTCCTTTTGGATTGAGACCTATAATAATAGAGAGTTAATTTATACGAGCCCTCTGGGTGCTGAGTCTTTAACTGTGACCTAAGGCTCTGGTCTCAGGGATCCCTTGGAGGCCTCTCCATCACCACCATCCTCCACCTCTGCACACCCTATGGTTTCTGTCTTCTTCTCCAAGGACCCATCATCTTTGGAGATTTTGGGTAATAGTCTCGTCTGGAAAATTTCAATGATAGTACTACCTTATAGCAAAAGTCTATAGTTTTTCAAAGAACGATAATACATTGATAGTTTATATTATAAACAGAGGATCTCCACATTAATTTTTTTTCTTTTTTTGCCATTTGTTGAATGTCAAATGAATTTGCTCCTTTGGAACATGGAAATTACCTCTTTTTTCTGAACCTTCTTAATAATACATGACTTCTCTGAAAGGTGTTTTAATGAAACTGATATTTTTTAGTAAATTGAGAATGTAAACAGAGAGACAGGAGAAATGGTCGCCTCTCTTTTAACCTTTTTTCAACCTCCTTTTAAGGGAAGGATTTTTATAGAAGGAATTATACTTAGAATAATTTGTATATTTATGTATATTTAAAGCTTCCTCTTTTATCCTTATCCAGTCCCCAGCAGGAAATTAAAATTCCCTTTCTCTGAACAGAAGGCCCTTAGAAAAACCAAAACCAAAACCAAACCCGTTGCTGTTGAGTCGATTCTGACTCACAGTGACCCTATAGGACAGAGCAGAACTGCCCCATAGGCTTTCCAAGGAACAGCTGGTGGATTCGAACAGCTGACTTTTTGGTTAGTAGCCATAGCTCTTAATCACTGCACCACCAGGTCTTTTTATCATGTTCTTATTAGAAGGACTCCTTCAGGGTGAGGCAGAAACAGATGTCCGTATCTGAGAGCCTTGATGGCACAAACCTCAGTGGCCAAGACACAACCACCTCACCTGAGTGTGTCTGGGTGGGTTGTATATGTCAACATAAGGATCTGTATTTTTCTGAATATGGGGGAAGGATTGTCAAGTTAAGGAAGAAAGAGATGGAAGCAGTTTGGGAGGGGTGTGAAAGCTTCAGTGACAGACAGATGGGATGGGGGACCTGTCAGAGAGTGTTAGAGGCCAGTCTGAAAAGCAGGAAGGAACAGGAAGCAGGGCTGGGCCAGTGGAAGCTAGCACAGGGTGGGATGGGGGGTGTGGGGCAGCATAAATAATGGTAGTGGGGATGACAACAAAACTGGCTTGGGATACAGTGGGAAATTAGTAATCCTAGCTGAAGCTCAGGTTAAGTAAAGTATGAATGTAAAAAATTCTATCCTAAAGCTGTCTTTGCTGTGAGGGGTTGTTAGGCCCTTCGGGAGAGGTGAGGAGGAGACATAGGAGGAGAAGGGGAGTTCCTGGATCTAGAGGGATTGTTTGCAAGACCTTCTTCTGACCTCTATGATGTGGGCTCTGGGCTCCTTCAACCATCTACTCCCAGAACCTCCTGAGACATTTTCTTAATTATTCACATGGCATATTAATTCCTTCTCATTAGAAACTATAATAATTAAGTATGCTTCTCCCTAACCACTCTTTCCCCAGTCTCACAGTCTCTGTCCTAGTTGTCTACTGCTTTCCTTCCTTTCCATCAGGTTCAGATCCTGAACAATAGAGTGCCTTCTCTGCACCTATTCTGGAAAGCTATCAGACTCACAATGGAATGTTTTAGTTTGATCCCACATTTATTCCAACATATCTTATTAACACTACAGACTTTGATTAATTTTCTACTAAATGATAGGAAGTGCTTTCTCAGAATAAACCCCCTTATAACCTTATCCATTCACCCCAAATCCTTCATCTTGTCCTATCATGGCTCTCTTTTCTGGTGGAAATCAGACCCTCTGTTCCCTAGCACACATCAGTCTGGGAAAATTCTCCTCCCAAACTTACCTAGCGTCTTAGAAAAAGGCCCCCTCCTCATGCATGTGTGTTTCATCCAATCTGGGTGAAGAGGTCCAAAAACAATGTCTTCTGAAGGATATTTATCCCTTCTCCCAGTTATTAATGATGCATGAACCTTTGATGACTTGGGAATTCTGATTTAATCCTGAATTTCCGTGTTTCAGTAGCTAAAGGCAGTCTCCCACAGGACCTCAGATCGACACCCTCTCCAGAGAGCATTTGGGATCTGAGTGAGCAATAAGGCTTCCATAACCCTGTGTGACATCATTGCTGACATTGCTCAGTTCCATGGGCTCAGTTAGAAGCGAAAGAGGTCAACAAGAAAAACGTGACATGTGCTGAAGAAGCAGCTTGGGGATTTCCACTCCCGAACTGGGAAAAGGGAGATTAGATATTAAAAATGAATTGTTACTTTCCCTGCCCGCAAAGGGGTTACTATCCCTTGGTGGGGAGAGAGTACAGGGAATGGTAACAGTGTGATGGGCAGTTGCTTTCTCCCAAACCTCTCATTTGACTGTTTGAATGAAGTCTCTCCAACCCTGGTCATAAGATGTCCACTCTGAAGCCCTCTCAGGTCTCCTTAGCCTCTGAGGCTTCACACAGGCTCTTCCCTCTGACTACAAGATGTTCTCTCCCCTCCCGTCTGCTGGCCTACTTTCTGGTGAAGCATGGTGGTGAAGAGAACTGACCCCATTGGAATAGGTTAGGCTTATGACCTCACCGAAAAGTGCTAAAACTCAAGACTTTTGTGGTCAGCCAGAATGGGAGGTTTAGCAGTTAACTTGGGGAAAGCCCAGGACCTCGGGTTCTTCCCACTCTGCTTTTGTTCTGGAGGACATTGAGAAAAGGATCTAGCAAATGGGGAGACCATATGACGAAGAAATTAAGAAAGGTGGGGTGGTGATGAGGAAAGAGATTACTTCTCAGAGGAAAATAAAAGTTTCAACACAGGATGCTAGGGGCTCATTTTGCGTGACACCAAACAGTACAACAGGCAGGAGTGGTTGGAAAACAATAGAACAAAAGATGATCTGTGCCTGTTCACAAATGCAGCAAGTGCCCCAGTGGTTTCACGCTATCTCCTCAGACTTTTCCCATCAAGGCATCCGTCACCTTGTACTGAAGCCTGTGGTGAATGGGTGGGGTTTCCTGGACCCTGGGCCTTTGTCACTCATTAACTATCCAGTCATATTCCCCACTTGGTCAGGCATCGCTTCCTGGTTGTGGTCTTCCCTTACTCTTCTCCTGGTAGATTTGTCCACTTCTTGCTCTGTACTTCATTTTACTCAAGAAACCATTTACCACAGCATTTACCTGTTGTGGTCAGTTTAAGAAATGTCTACACATTCTTCCTCTCTCTGTACTCATGCCTTCTATGAGACTCCAGAGCTCCTTTCGTTATCAATAGGAGTCTTTCTCCATGCCTTAGTTGGGGCTGGCCTTATGGTAGTTATAACCAGTAGGATAGTAGCAAACATGATACAAGGAGAGAACTGAAAGGACTTTACATTGCGACCTGCCCTTTTGTTGCTCCTAAACCCTGAGAACCTATGAGAACGAACCCAGGCCAGCCTGCTGGAAGATGAGAGACCATTGGAGAGAGAGCCCAGTGGTTTCACTGAGTTGATTTGAGACTTACTGGCTCGAAGCTGACCTGGAAGCCAATTGTAGACACATGAGTAAGCTCTGCTGTGATCCACCTTGCCTGACCCAGATCAGAAGAACCCTAAATTGACAATCTGAAAAATTGTGAGTTTCGTAAATGATTGTTCTTATAAGGCACTCCATTTTGGGGTCATTTGTTACATAGCAATACATAACTTATACACCTGTTAACTTGGCTTATTCTCTCTCCAGGCAGTGGAGGACATTCTCTGAGTCATTTCATCCTCAACAGCATCTGGCATAGGGATGGACATGTAGCCATTATACAGTAAATCTTTGTTGCGTAGTATTCGATTGTGTGAATATACCATAATTTGTTTATCCATTAGTCCCTTGATGGTCATCTAGGTTGTTTCCATCTTTTGGCTATTGTGAACGGTGCTGCAATGAACATGGGTGTGCAATATATCTATCGTGTGACCACTCCTATTTCTCTAGGATATATTTCAAGGAGCGGGATTACTGGATGGAATGGTACTTCTATTTCTAGCATTTTTAGGAAGTGCCAAATCAATTCCAAAGTGGTTGTACCATTTTACATTCCCACCAACAGTGTATCAGTGTTCCAGTCTCTCCACAACCTCTCCAACATTTATTATTTTGTGTTTTTTGTATTAATGCTAGCCTTGTTGGGGTGAGATGGTATCTCATTGTAGTTTTGATTTGCATTTCTCTAATGACAAATGATCGTGAGCATTTCCTCGTGTATCTTTTAGTTGCCTGAATTTCTTCTTTGGTGAAGTATGGGTTCATATCCTTTGCCCATTTTTTAATTGGATTATTTGTCTTTTTGTTGTTGAGGTTTTGCAGTATCTTGTAGCTTTTAGAGATTGGACGCTGATTAGATTTTCGTAGCCAATTTTTTTCCCCAGTCTGTAGGTTATCTTTTGACTCTTTTGGTGAAATCTTTTGATGAGCATAAGTGTTTGATTTTTAAGAGTTCCCAGTTATCTAGACTCTCTTCTGGAGCTTGTGCATTGTTACTTATGGTTTGTATTCTGTTTATGCCATGTATTAAGTCTCCTAGCATTGTCCCTGTTTTTTCTTTCATGATCTTTATTGTTTTCAATTTTATATTTAAGTCTTTGATCTATTTTGAGTTAGTTTTTGTGCATGGTGTGAGTTATGGGTCTTGTTTCAGTGTTTTGCAGATGAATATCCAGTTATGCCAGCACCATTTGTTAAAGAGACTGTCTTTTCCCCAATTAACGGACTTTGGGCCTTTGTCAAATATCAGCTGCTCATAGGTGGATGAATTTACGTCTGTATTCTCAATTCTGTTCCATTGGTCTTTGTATGTGTTGTACCAGTACCAGGATATTTTGACCACATTGGTGGTATAATAGATTCTAAAATCAGTAAGTCAGCGGCATCCCACTTTGTTCTTTTTCTTGAGTAATGCTTTACTTATCTGGGACCTTTTCCCTTTCTATATGAAGTTGGTGACTTGTTTCTCCATGTTATTAAAAAAATGCCGTTGGAGGTTGGATCAGGATTGCATTATATCTGTAGATCGCTTTGGGTAGAATTGACATTTTCACAATGTTGAGTCTTCCTATCCATGAGCAAGGTATGTTTTTCCACCTGTGCAGGTCTCTTTTGGTTTCTTGCAGTTGGGTTTTGTACTTTTCATTGTATAGGCCTTTTATGTCTCTAGTTAGATTTATTCCTAAGTTTTTTATCTTCTTGGGGGCTATTGTAAATGTTATTGATTTGGTGATGTCCTCTTGGATGTATTCTTTGTTGGTGTAAAGGAATCCAGCTGATTTTTGTATGTTTGTTTTGTATCCTGAAACTTTGCTGAAACCTTCTATTAGTTCCAGTAGTTTCCTTGTGGATTCTTTGGGTTTTTCTGTGTATAAGATCATATCATCTGCAAATAGAGATACTTTTACTTCTTCCTTACCAATGTGAATGCCCTTTATTTCTTTTTCTAGCCTAATTGCTCTGGCTAGGACCTCCAGCACAATGTTGAATGGGAGTGACGATAAAGGGCATCCTTGTCTGGTTCCTGTTCTCAAGGAGAATGCTTTCAAACTCTCTCCATTTAGGATGATGTTGGCTGTTGGTTTTCTATAAATGCCCTTAATTATGTTGAGGAATTTCCCTTCTATTCCTATTTTGCTGAGAGTTTTTGTAATGAATGGGTGTTGGACTTTGTCAAATGCCTTTTCTGCATCAATTGATAAGATCATGTGGTTCTTGTCTTTTACTTAGGTGATGGATTACATTCTTTTTCTAATGTTGAACCCTCCCTCCATACCAGTCTTCTTAGAAGAAACAGTCCGCCCAGCACAAGCTACATTCTCAAATCTTCTCTGAGTGGGAGAAGGATGGCGAGTGCTGGCCTAGCAAGGATATCAATGCCCCATTTTTCAAAGGGAACATTGCATACCAGGGAATGAAGGTACCACTGCGTTTCAAAGCCAAACAGGCAGATTGTCTGCCTTCAGCTAGAGGATGGCAGAAGACGTTCGGTTTGCTGAGTATATCGTGTGTGCTTAACACGAGCATGTAGCTTCTTCCCTGCCTGAAAGAGAAAGCAAGAGCTTGTTGCTGTCAGTCTGGGGATGACGGGAGAACGATTCCCTTTCTGTATTTGAAACTCCCACTGTTTTACATGCCTAGAAAAGTTGCCACTGCATTGTCTACCTGAATTAAGTGTAGGACGTTTCTCCCTTTCAAGTAGTTGAAGCCTTTCAGGGTTTCTAGCATTCCGGGAGGCATTCTGTGCTGCGCCGCTGAGCATACATCTCTACAGACGGTATCGCTAAAGCAGAAGAGAGACGGCGTTTCTCCCATTCTGGAACGCGAAGGAGGCAAAACCGTAGTTGTGCTGAGTAAACGTTTGTTAGCAGCAAGTGCAAGTTCCCCATTCACCCCATGAAAGAGAAAGCGAAATACGGCGTTCTCCTACAAGCTGCTTTACTCAATCGATTGAAGTTTTCAGTCTTCTTAGAAGAAACAGTCGGCCCAGCACAAGCTACGTTCTCAAATCTTCTCTGAGTGGGAGAAGGATGGCGAGTGCTGGCCTAGCAAGGATTTCAATGCCCCGGTTTTTAAAGGGAACTTTGCATACCAGGGAACGAAGGTACCACAGCGTTTCAAAGCCAAACAGGCAGATTGTCTGCCTTCAGCTGGAGGATGGCAGAAGACGTTCAATTTTGCTGACTATATCGTGTGTGCTTAACACGAACATGTAGCTTCCTCCCTGCCTGAAAGAGAAAGCAAGAGCTTGTTGCTGTCAGTCTGGGGATGAAGGGAGAACGATTCCCCTTCCGTGTTTGAAAATCCCTCTGTTTTACACGCCTAGAAAAGTTGCCACTGCATTGTCTACCTGGATACAGTGTGGGACGTTTCTCCCTTTCAAGTAGTTGAAGTCTTTCAGGGTTTCCAGCATTCCGGGAGGCATTCTGTGCTGCGCAGCTGAGAATACCGCTTAAGAACTATATCGCTAAAAGAGAAGAGAAGCCGCGCTTCTCCCATTCTGGAACGCAAAGGAGGCCAAACGCTAGTTGTGCTGAGCGAAACGTTTGTCAGCGGCAAGGGCAAGTTCCCCATTCACCAAACGAAAGACAAAGCCAAATACAGCGTTCTCAGTCAAGCTGCTGTCCTCAATCGACTGAAGTTTTCAGTTTTGTTAGAAGAATCAGTCCGCCACCCCAACCTGCTCTCTCACATCTTCTCTGAGTAGGAGAAGGCTGGAGAGCACGGGCCTAGCAACGATTTGAATGCCCTGGTATTGAAAGGGAACTTTGCATACCAGGGCATGAAGGTACTAGTGGCTTTCAAACAGGCAGATTGTCTGCTTTTAGCTAGAGGATGGCGGAAGAGATTCCGTTTGGCTGACTAAACCTTGCGTGCTTAACACGAGCTTGTAGCTTCTTCCCTGCCTTAAAGAGAAAGCAGGAGCTTGTTCCTGTCAGTCTGGGGACGAAGTGAGAACGAATCCTTTTCTGTGTTTGGAAATCCCTCTGTGTTCCATGCCTAGGAAAGTTGCCTGTGAATTGTCTACCTGGATACAGTGTGGGACGTTTATCCCTTTCAAGTAGTTGAAGTCTTTCAGGGTTTCCAGCATTCCGGGAGGCATTCTGTGCTGCGCGGCTGAGAATACCGCTTAAGAACTGTATCGCTAAAGCAGAAGAGAAGCCGCGCTTCTCCCATTCTGGAAGGCGAAGGAGGCCAAACGGTAGATGTGCTGAGTAAACGTTTATTAGCAGCAAGTGCAAGTTCCCCATTCACCCAAAGAAAGAGAAAGCGAAATACAGCGTTCTCCTACAAGATGCTTTACTCAGTCGACTGAAGTTTTCAGTCTTCTTAGAAGAAACAGTCGGCCCAGCACAAGATATGTTCTCAAATCTTCTCTGAGTGGGAGGATGGTGAGTGCTGGCCTAGCAAGGATTTCAATGCCCCGGTTTTCAAAGGGAACTTTGCATACCAGGGAATGAAGGTACCACTGCGTTTCCAAGCCAAACAGGCAGATTGTCTGCCTTCAGCTGGAGGATGGCAGAAGAGCTTCAGTTTGCTGACTATATCGTGTGTGGTTAACACGAGCATGTAGCTTCTTCCCTGCCTGAAAGAGAAAGCAAGAGCTTGTTGCTGTCAGTCTGGGGATGATGGGAGAACGATTCCCTTTCCGTGTTTGAAAATCCTTCTGTTTTACACGCCTAGAAAAGTTGCCACTGCATTCTCTACCTGTATCCAGTGTGGTACGTTTCTCCCTTTCAAGTAGTTGAAGCCTTTCAGGGTTTCCAGCATTCCGGGAGGCATTCTGTGCTGCGCGGCTGAGAATACCGCTTAAGAACTGTATCGCTAAAGGAGAAGAGAAGCCGCGATTCTCACTTTCTGGAACGCGAAGGAGGCCAAACGGTAGTTGTGCTGAGCGAAACGTTTGTCAGCGGCAAGGGCAAGTTCCCCATTCACCAAACGAAAGACAAAGCCAAATACAGCGTTCTCAGTCAAGCTGCTGTCCTCAATCGACTGAAGTTTTCAGTTTAGTTAGAAGAATCAATCCGCCACCCCAAGCTGCTCTCTCAAATCTTCTCTGAGTGGGAGAAGGCTGGAGAGCACGGGCCTAGCAACGATTTGAATGCCCTGGGTTTCAAAGGGAACTTTGCTTACCAGGGCATGAAGGTACTACTGGCTTTCAAAGTCAAACAGGCAGATTGTCTGCTTTTAGCTAGAGGATGGCAGAAGAGATTCCGTTTGGCTGACTAAACCTTGTGTGCTTAACACGAGCTTGTAGCTTCTTCCCTGCCTGAAAGAGAAAGCAGGAGCTTGTTCCTGTCAGTCTGGGGACGAAGTGAGAACGAATCCCTTTCTGTGTTTGGAAATCCCTCTGTGTTCCATGCCTAGGAAAGTTGACTGTGCATTGTCTACCTGGATACCGTGTGGGACGTTTCTCCCTTTCCAGTAGTTGACGCCTTTCAGGGTTTCCAGCATTCCGGGAGGCATTCTGTGCTGCGTGGCTGAGAATACCGGTTAAGAACTGTATCGCTAAAGCAGAAGAGAAGCCGCGCTTCTCCCATTCTGGAAGGCGAAGGAGGCCAAACGGTAGATGTGCTGAGCGAAACGTTTGACAGCGGCAAGGGCAAGTTCCCCATTCACCAAACGAAAGACAAAGCCAAATACAGCGTTCTCAGTCTAGCTGCTGTCATCAATCGACTGAAGTTTTCAGTTTTGTTAGAAGAATCAGTCCGCCACCTCAAGCTGCTCTCTCAAATCCTCTCTGAGTAGGAGAAGGCTGCAGAACACGGGCCTAGCAAGGATTTGAACGCCCTCGTGTGGAAAGGGAACTTTGCATACGAGGGCATGAAGGTACTACTGGCTTTCAAACAGGCAGATTGTCTGCTTTTAGCTAGAGGATGGCGGAAGAGATTCCGTTTGGCTGACTAAACCTTGCGTGCTTAACAAGAGCTTGTGGCTTCTTCCCTGCCTGAAAGAGAAAGCAGGAGCTTGTTCCTGTCTGTCTGGGGACGAAGAGAGAACGAATCCCTTTCTGTGTTTGGAAATCTCTCTGTGTTCCATGCCTAGGAAAGTTGCCTGCGCATTGTCTACCTGGATTCAGTGTAGGACGTTTCTCCCTTTCAAGTAGTTGAAGTCTTTCAGGGTTTCCAGCATTCCGGGAGGCATTCTGTGCTGCGCCGCTGAGCAGACATGTCTGCAGACGGTATCGCTAAAGCAGAAGAGAAACGGCGTTTCTCCCATTCTGGAACGCGAAGGAGGCCAAACCGTAGTTGTGCTGAGTAAACGTTTATTAGCAGCAAGTGCAAGTTCCCCATTCACCCAAAGAAAGAGAAAACGAAATACAGCGTTCTCCTACAAGCTGCTTTACTCAATCGACTGAAGTTTTCAGTTTTCTTAGAAGAAACAGTCGGCCCAGCACAAGCTACGTTCTCAAATCTTCTCTGAGTGGGAGGATGGCGAGTGCTGGCCTAGCAAGGATTTCAATGCCCCTGTTTTCAAAGGGAACTTTGCATACCAGGGAATGAAGGTACCACTGCGTTTCAAAGCCAAACAGGCAGATTGTCTGCCTTCCCCTGGAGGATGGCAGAAGACGTTCAGTTTTGCTGACTATATCGTGTGTGCTTAGCACGAGCATGGAGCTGCTTCCCTGCCTGACAGAGAAAGCAAGAGCTTGTTGCTTTCCGTCTGGGGATGAAGGGAGAACGATACCCTTTCCGTGTTTGATAATCCTTCTGTTTTACACGCCTAGAAAAGTTGCCACTGCATTGTCTACCTGATTACAGTGCGGGACGTTTCTCCCTTTCAAGTAGTTGAAGCCTTTCAGGGTTTCCAGCATTCCGGGAGGCATTCTGTGCTGCGCGGCTGAGAATACCGCTTAAGAACTGTATCGCTAAAGGAGAAGAGAAGCCGCGCTTCTCCCATTCTGGAACGCGAAGGAGGCCAAACGGTAGATGTGCTGAGCGAAACGTTTGTCAGCGGCAAGGGCAAGTTCCCCATTCACCAAACGAAAGACAAAGCCAAATACAGCGTTCTCAGTCAAGCTGCTGTCCTCAATCGACTGAAGTTTTCAGTTTTGTTAGAAGAATCAGTCCGCCACCCCAAGCTGCTCTCTCAAATCTTCTCTGAGTAGGAGAATGCTGGAGAGCACGGGCCTAGCCACGATTTGAATGCCCTGGTTTTCAAAGGGAACTTTGCATACCAGGGCATGAAGGTACTACTGGTTTCAAACAGGCAGATTGTCTGCTTTTAGCTAGAGGATGGCGGAAGAGATTCTGTTTGGCTGACTAAACCTTGCGTGCTTAACACGAGCTTGTAGCTTCTTCCCTGCCTGAAAGAGAAAGCAGGAGCTTGTTCCTGTCAGTCTGGGGACGAAGTGAGAACGAATCCCTTTCTGTGTTTGGAAATCACTCTGTGTTCCATGCCTAGGAAAGTTGCCTGCGCATTGTCTACCTGGATACAGTGTGGGACGTTTCTCCCTTTCATGTAGTTGAAGTCTTTCAGGGTTTCCAGCATTCCGGGAGTCATTCTGTGCTGCGCCGCTGAGCAGACCTCTCTACAGACGGTATCGCTAAAGCAGAAGAGAAACGGCGTTTCTCCCATTCTGGAACGCGAAGGACGTAAAACCGTAGTTCTGCTGAGTAAAAGTTTCTTAGCAGCAAGTGCAAGTTCCCCATTCACCCAAAGAAAGAGGAAGCGAAATACAGCGTTCTCCTACAAGCTGCTTGACTCAATCGACAGATGTTTTCAGTCTTCTTAGAAGAAACAGTCGGCCCAGCACAAGCTACATTCGCAAATCTTCACTGAGTGGGAGAAGGATGGCGAGTGCTGGCCTATCAAGGATTTCAATGCCCCGGTTTTCAAAGGGAACTTTGCATACCAGGGAATCAATGTACCACTGCATTTCAAAGCCAAACAGGCAGATTGTCTGCCTTGAGCTGGAGGATGGCAGAAGACTTTCAGTTTTGCTGACTATATCGTGTGTGCTTTACACGAGCATGTAGCTTCTTCCCTGCCTGAAAGAGAAAGCAATAGCTTGTTGCTGTCAGTCTGCGGATGAAGGGAGAACGATTCCCTTTCCGTGTTTGAAAATCCCTCTGTTTTACACGCCTAGAAAAGTTGCCAGTGCATTGTCTACCTGGATACAGTGTGGGACGTTTCTCCTTTTCAAGTAGTTGAAGTCTTTCAGGGGTTCCAGCATTCCGGGAGGCATTCTGTGATGCGCTGTTGAGCAGACCACTCTACAGACGGTATCGCTAAAGCAGAAGAGAAACGGCGTTTCTCCCATTCTGGAACGCGAAGGAGGCCAAACCATAGTTGTGCTGAGTAAACGTTTATTAGCAGCAAGTGCAAGTTCCCCATTCACCCAAAGAAAGAGAAAGCGAAATACAGCGTTCTCCTACAAGCTGCTTTACTCAATCGACTGAAGTTTTCAGTCTTCTAAGAAGAAACAGTCGGCCCAGCACAAGCTACGTTCTCAAATCTTCTCTGAGTGGGAGAAGGGTGGTGACGGCTGGTCTAGCAAGGATTTCAATGCCCCGGTTTTCAAAGGGAACTTTGCATACCAGGGAATGAAGGTACCACTGCGTTTCAAAGCCAAACAGGCAGATTGTGTGCCTTCAGCTGGAGGATGGCAGAAGACGTTCAGTGTTGCTGACTATATCGTGTGTGCTTAACACGAGCATGTAGCTTCTTCCCTGCCTGAAAGAGAAAGCAAGAGCTTGTTGCTGTCTGGGGATGAAGGGAGAACGATTCCCCTTCCGTGTTTGAAAATCCTTCTGTTTTACACGCCTAGAAAAGCTGCCACTGCATTGTCTACCTGGATACAGTGTGGGACGTTTCTCCCTTTCAAGTAGTTGAAGCCTTTCAGGGTTTCCAGCATTCCGGGAGGCATTCTGTGCTGCGCGGCTGAGAATACCGCTTAAGAACTGTATCGCTAAAGGAGCAGAGAAGCCGCGCTTCTCCCATTCTGGAACGCGAAGGAGGCCAAACCGTAGTGGTGCTGAGCGAAACGTTTGTCAGCGGCAAGGGCAAGTTCCCCATTCACCAAACGAAAGACAAAGCCAAATACAGCGTTCTCAGTCAAGCTGCTGTCCTCAATCGACTGAAGTTTTCAGTTTTGTTAAAAGAATCAGTCCGCCACCCCAAGCTGCTCTCTCAAATCTTCTCTGAGTGGGAGAAGGCTGGAGAGCACTGGGCTAGCAACGATTTGAATGCCCTGGGTTTCAAAGGGAATTTGCATACCAGGGCATGAAGGTACTACTGGCTTTCAAACAGGCAGATTGTCTGCTTTTAGCTAGAGGATGGCGGAAGAGATTCCGTTTGGCTGACTAAATCTTGCGTGCTTAACACGAGCTTGTAGCTTCTTCCCTGCCTGAAAGAGAAAGCAAGAGCTTGTTGCTGTCAGTCTGGGGATGAAGGGAGAACGATTCCCCTTCCGTGTTTGAAAATCCCTCTGTTTTACATGCCTAGAAAAGCTGCCACTGCATTGTCTACCTGGATACAGTGTGGGACGTTTCTCCCTTTCAAGTAGTTGAAGCCTTTCAGGGTTTCCAGCATTCCGGGAGGCATTCTGTGCTGCGCGGCTGAGAATACCGCTTAAGAACTGTATCGCTAAAGGAGCAGAGAAGCCGCGCTTCTCCCATTCTGGAACGCGAAGGAGGCCAAACGGTAGTTGTGCTGAGCGAAACGTTTGTCAGCGGCAAGGGCAAGTTCCCCATTCACCAAACGAAAGACAAAGCCAAATACAGCGTTCTCAGTCAAGCTGCTGTCCTCAATCGACTGAAGTTTTCAGTTTTGTTAGAAGAATCAGTCCGCCACCCCAAGCTGCTCTCTCAAATCTTCTCTGAGTGGGAGAAGGCTGGAGAGCACGGGCCTAGCAACGATTTGAATGCCCTGGTTTTCAAAGGGAACTTTGCCTACCAGGGCATGAAGGTACTACTGGCTTTCAAAGTCAAACAGGCAGATTGTCTGCTTTTAGCTAGAGGATGGCGGAAGAGATTCCGTTTGGCTGACTAAACCTTGCGTGCTTAACACGAGCTTGTAGCTTCTTCCCTGCCTGAAAGAGAAAGCAGGAGCTTGTTCCTGTCAGTCTGGGGACGAAGTGAGAACGAATCCCTTTCTGTGTTTGGAAATCCCTCTGTGTTCCATGCCTAGGAAAGTTGCCTGCGCATTGTCTACCTGGATTCAGTGTAGGACGTTTCTCCCTTTCAAGTAGTTGAAGACTTTCAGGGTTTCCAGCATTCCGGGAGGCATTCTGTGCTGCGCCGCTGAGCAGACCGTTCTGCAGACGGTATCGCTAAAGCAGAAGAGAAACGGCGTTTCTCCCATTCTGGAACGCGAAGGAGGCCAAACCGTAGTTGTGCTGAGTAAACGTTTATTAGCAGCAAGTGCAAGTTCCCCATTCACCCAAAGAAAGAGAAAGCGAAATACAGCGTTCTCCTACAAGCTGCTTTACTCAATCGACAGAAGTTTTCAGTCTTCTAAGAAGAAAGAGTCGGCCCAGCACAAGCTACGTTCTCAAATCTTCTCTGAGTGGGAGAAGGATGGTGAGGGCTGGTCTAGCAAGGATTTCAATGCCCCGGTTTTCAAAGGGAACTTTGCATACCAGGGAATGAAGGTACCACTGCGTTTCAAAGCCAAACAGGCAGATTGTCTGCCTTCAGCTGGAGGATGGCAGAAGACGTTCAGTGTTGCTGACTATATCGTGTGTGCTTAACACGAGCATGTAGCTTCTTCCCTGTCTGAAAGAGAAAGCAAGAGCTTGTTGCTGTCAGTCTGGGGATGAAGGGAGAACGATTCCCCTTCCGTGTTTGAAAATCCCTGTTTTACACGCCTAGAAAAGCTGCCACTGCATTGTCTACCTGGATACAGTGTGGGACGTTTCTCCCTTTCAAGTAGTTGAAGCCTTTTAGGGTTTCCAGCATTCCGGGAGGCATTCTGCGCTGCGCGGCTGAGAATACCGCTTAAAAACTGTATCGCTAAAGGAGCAGACAAGCCGCGCTTCTCCCTTTCTGGAACGCGAAGGAGGCCAAACCGTAGTTGTGCTGAGCGAAACGTTTGTCAGCGGCAAGGGCAAGTTCCCCATTCACCAAACGAAAGACAAAGCCAAATACAGCGTTCTCAGTCAAGCTGCTGTCCTCAATCGACTGAAGTTTTCAGTTTTGTTAGAAGAATCAGTCCGCCACCCCAAGCTGCTCTCTCAAATCTTCTCTGAGTGGGAGAAGGCTGGAGAGCACTGGGCTAGCAACGATTTGAATGCCCTAGTTTTCAAAGGGAATTTGCATACCAGGGCATGAAGGTACTACTGGCTTTCAAACAGGCAGATTGTCTGCTTTTAGCTAGAGGATGGCGGAAGAGATTCCGTTTGGCTGACTAAACCTTCGTGCTTAACACGAGCTTGTAGCTTCTTCCCTGCCTGAAAGAGAAAGCAGGAGCTTGTTCCTGTCAGTCTGGGGACGAAGTGAGAACGAATCCCTTTCTGTGTTTGGAAATCCCTCTGTGTTCCATGCCTAGGAAAGTTGCCTGCGCATTGTCTACCTGGATTCAGTGTAGGACGTTTCTCCCTTTCAAGTAGTTGAAGACTTTCAGGGTTTCCAGCATTCCGGGAGGCATTCTGTGCTGCGCCGCTGAGCAGACCTTTCTGCAGACGGTATCGCTAAAGCAGAAGAGAAACGGCGTTTCTCCCATTCTGGAACGCGAAGGAGGCCAAACCGTAGTTGTGCTGAGTAAACGTTTATTAGCAGCAAGTGCAAGTTCCCCATTCACCCAAAGAAAGAGAAAGCGAAATACAGCGTTCTCCTACAAGCTGCTTTACTCAATCGACTGAAGTTTTCAGTCTTCTAAGAAGAAACAGTCGGCCCAGCACAAGCTACGTTCTCAAATCTTCTCTGAGTGGGAGAAGGATGGCGAGGGCTGGCCTAGCAAGGATTTCAATGCCCCGGTTTTCAAAGGGAACTTTGCATACCAGGGAATGAAGGTACCACTGCGTTTCAAAGCCAAACAGGCAGATTGTCTGCCTTCAGCTGGAGGATGGCAGAAGACGTTCAGTGTTGCTGACTATATCGTGTGTGCTTAACACGAGCATGTAGCTTCTTCCCTGTCTGAAAGAGAAAGCAAGAGCTTGTTGCTGTCAGTCTGGGGATGAAGGGAGAACGATTCCCCTTCCGTGTTTGAAAATCCCTCTGTTTTACACGCCTAGAAAAGCTGCCACTGCATTGTCTACCTGGATACAGTGTGGGACGTTTCTCCCTTTCAAGTAGTTGAAGCCTTTCAGGGTTTCCAGCATTCCGGGAGGCATTCTGCGCTGCGCGGCTGAGAATACCGCTTAAGAACTGTATCGCTAAAGGAGCAGACAAGCCGCGCTTCTCCCTTTCTGGAACGCGAAGGAGGCCAAACCGTAGTTGTGCTGAGCGAAACGTTTGTCAGCGGCAAGGGCAAGTTCCCCATTCACCAAACGAAAGACAAAGCCAAATACAGCGTTCTCAGTCAAGCTGCTGTCCTCAATCGACTGAAGTTTTCAGTTTTGTTAGAAGAATCAGTCCGCCACCCCAAGCTGCTCTCTCAAATCTTCTCTGAGTGGGAGAAGGCTGGAGAGCACTGGGCTAGCAACGATTTGAATGCCCTAGTTTTCAAAGGGAATTTGCATACCAGGGCATGAAGGTACTACTGGCTTTGAAACAGGCAGATTGTCTGCTTTTAGCTAGAGGATGGCGGAAGAGATTCCGTTTGGCTGACTAAACCTTCGTGCTTAACACGAGCTTGTAGCTTCTTCCCTGCCTGAAAGAGAAAGCAGGAGCTTGTTCCTGTCAGTCTGGGGACGAAGTGAGAACGAATCCCTTTCTGTGTTTGGAAATCCCTCTGTGTTCCATGCCTAGGAAAGTTGCCTGCGCATTGTCTACCTGGATTCAGTGTAGGACGTTTCTCCCTTTCAAGTAGTTGAAGACTTTCAGGGTTTCCAGCATTCCGGGAGGCATTCTGTGCTGCGCCGCTGAGCAGACCTTTCTGCAGACGGTATCGCTAAAGCAGAAGAGAAACGGCGTTTCTCCCATTCTGGAACGCGAAGGAGGCCAAACCGTAGTTGTGCTGAGTAAACGTTTATTAGCAGCAAGTGCAAGTTCCCCATTCACCCAAAGAAAGAGAAAGCGAAATACAGCGTTCTCCTACAAGCTGCTTTACTCAATCGACTGAAGTTTTCAGTCTTCTAAGAAGAAACAGTCGGCCCAGCACAAGCTACGTTCTCAAATCTTCTCTGAGTGGGAGAAGGATGGCGAGGGCTGGCCTAGCAAGGATTTCAATGCCCCGGTTTTCAAAGGGAACTTTGCATACCAGGGAATGAAGGTACCACTGCGTTTCAAAGCCAAACAGGCAGATTGTCTGCCTTCAGCTGGAGGATGGCAGAAGACGTTCAGTGTTGCTGACTATATCGTGTGTGCTTAACACGAGCATGTAGCTTCTTCCCTGTCTGAAAGAGAAAGCAAGAGCTTGTTGCTGTCAGTCTGGGGATGAAGGGAGAACGATTCCCCTTCCGTGTTTGAAAATCCCTCTGTTTTACACGCCTAGAAAAGCTGCCACTGCATTGTCTACCTGGATACAGTGTGGGACGTTTCTCCCTTTCAAGTAGTTGAAGCCTTTCAGGGTTTCCAGCATTCCGGGAGGCATTCTGCGCTGCGCGGCTGAGAATACCGCTTAAGAACTGTATCGCTAAAGGAGCAGACAAGCCGCGCTTCTCCCTTTCTGGAACGCGAAGGAGGCCAAACCGTAGTTGTGCTGAGCGAAACGTTTGTCAGCGGCAAGGGCAAGTTCCCCATTCACCAAACGAAAGACAAAGCCAAATACAGCGTTCTCAGTCAAGCTGCTGTCCTCAATCGACTGAAGTTTTCAGTTTTGTTAGAAGAATCAGTCCGCCACCCCAAGCTGCTCTCTCAAATCTTCTCTGAGTGGGAGAAGGCTGGAGAGCACTGGGCTAGCAACGATTTGAATGCCCTAGTTTTCAAAGGGAATTTGCATACCAGGGCATGAAGGTACTACTGGCTTTCAAACAGGCAGATTGTCTGCTTTTAGCTAGAGGATGGCGGAAGAGATTCCGTTTGGCTGACTAAACCTTGCGTGCTTAACACGAGCTTGTAGCTTCTTCCCTGCCTGAAAGAGAAAGCAGGAGCTTGTTCCTGTCAGTCTGGGGACGAAGTGAGAACGAATCCCTTTCTGTGTTTGGAAATCCCTCTGTGTTCCATGCCTAGGAAAGTTGCCTGCGCATTGTCTACCTGGATTCAGTGTAGGACGTTTCTCCCTTTCAAGTAGTTGAAGACTTTCAGGGTTTCCAGCATTCCGGGAGGCATTCTGTGCTGCGCCGCTGAGCAGACCTTTCTGCAGACGGTATCGCTAAAGCAGAAGAGAAACGGCGTTTCTCCCATTCTGGAACGCGAAGGAGGCCAAACCGTAGTTGTGCTGAGTAAACGTTTATTAGCAGCAAGTGCAAGTTCCCCATTCACCCAAAGAAAGAGAAAGCGAAATACAGCGTTCTCCTACAAGCTGCTTTACTCAATCGACTGAAGTTTTCAGTCTTCTAAGAAGAAACAGTCGGCCCAGCACAAGCTACGTTCTCAAATCTTCTCTGAGTGGGAGAAGGATGGCGAGGGCTGGCCTAGCAAGGATTTCAATGCCCCGGTTTTCAAAGGGAACTTTGCATACCAGGGAATGAAGGTACCACTGCGTTTCAAAGCCAAACAGGCAGATTGTCTGCCTTCAGCTGGAGGATGGCAGAAGACGTTCAGTGTTGCTGACTATATCGTGTGTGCTTAACACGAGCATGTAGCTTCTTCCCTGTCTGAAAGAGAAAGCAAGAGCTTGTTGCTGTCAGTCTGGGGATGAAGGGAGAACGATTCCCCTTCCGTGTTTGAAAATCCCTCTGTTTTACACGCCTAGAAAAGCTGCCACTGCATTGTCTACCTGGATACAGTGTGGGACGTTTCTCCCTTTCAAGTAGTTGAAGCCTTTCAGGGTTTCCAGCATTCCGGGAGGCATTCTGCGCTGCGCGGCTGAGAATACCGCTTAAGAACTGTATCGCTAAAGGAGCAGACAAGCCGCGCTTCTCCCTTTCTGGAACGCGAAGGAGGCCAAACCGTAGTTGTGCTGAGCGAAACGTTTGTCAGCGGCAAGGGCAAGTTCCCCATTCACCAAACGAAAGACAAAGCCAAATACAGCGTTCTCAGTCAAGCTGCTGTCCTCAATCGACTGAAGTTTTCAGTTTTGTTAGAAGAATCAGTCCGCCACCCCAAGCTGCTCTCTCAAATCTTCTCTGAGTGGGAGAAGGCTGGAGAGCACTGGGCTAGCAACGATTTGAATGCCCTAGTTTTCAAAGGGAATTTGCATACCAGGGCATGAAGGTACTACTGGCTTTCAAACAGGCAGATTGTCTGCTTTTAGCTAGAGGATGGCGGAAGAGATTCCGTTTGGCTGACTAAACCTTGCGTGCTTAACACGAGCTTGTAGCTTCTTCCCTGCCTGAAAGAGAAAGCAGGAGCTTGTTCCTGTCAGTCTGGGGACGAAGTGAGAACGAATCCCTTTCTGTGTTTGGAAATCCCTCTGTGTTCCATGCCTAGGAAAGTTGCCTGCGCATTGTCTACCTGGATTCAGTGTAGGACGTTTCTCCCTTTCAAGTAGTTGAAGACTTTCAGGGTTTCCAGCATTCCGGGAGGCATTCTGTGCTGCGCCGCTGAGCAGACCTTTCTGCAGACGGTATCGCTAAAGCAGAAGAGAAACGGCGTTTCTCCCATTCTGGAACGCGAAGGAGGCCAAACCGTAGTTGTGCTGAGTAAACGTTTATTAGCAGCAAGTGCAAGTTCCCCATTCACCCAAAGAAAGAGAAAGCGAAATACAGCGTTCTCCTACAAGCTGCTTTACTCAATCGACTGAAGTTTTCAGTCTTCTAAGAAGAAACAGTCGGCCCAGCACAAGCTACGTTCTCAAATCTTCTCTGAGTGGGAGAAGGATGGCGAGGGCTGGCCTAGCAAGGATTTCAATGCCCCGGTTTTCAAAGGGAACTTTGCATACCAGGGAATGAAGGTACCACTGCGTTTCAAAGCCAAACAGGCAGATTGTCTGCCTTCAGCTGGAGGATGGCAGAAGACGTTCAGTGTTGCTGACTATATCGTGTGTGCTTAACACGAGCATGTAGCTTCTTCCCTGTCTGAAAGAGAAAGCAAGAGCTTGTTGCTGTCAGTCTGGGGATGAAGGGAGAACGATTCCCCTTCCGTGTTTGAAAATCCCTCTGTTTTACACGCCTAGAAAAGCTGCCACTGCATTGTCTACCTGGATACAGTGTGGGACGTTTCTCCCTTTCAAGTAGTTGAAGCCTTTCAGGGTTTCCAGCATTCCGGGAGGCATTCTGCGCTGCGCGGCTGAGAATACCGCTTAAGAACTGTATCGCTAAAGGAGCAGACAAGCCGCGCTTCTCCCTTTCTGGAACGCGAAGGAGGCCAAACCGTAGTTGTGCTGAGCGAAACGTTTGTCAGCGGCAAGGGCAAGTTCCCCATTCACCAAACGAAAGACAAAGCCAAATACAGCGTTCTCAGTCAAGCTGCTGTCCTCAATCGACTGAAGTTTTCAGTTTTGTTAGAAGAATCAGTCCGCCACCCCAAGCTGCTCTCTCAAATCTTCTCTGAGTGGGAGAAGGCTGGAGAGCACGGGCCTAGCAACGATTTGAATGCCCTGGTTTTCAAAGGGAACTTTGCATACCAGGGCATGAAGGTACTACTGGCTTTCAAAGTCAAACAGGCAGATTGTCTGCTTTTAGCTAGAGGATGGCTGAAGAGATTCCGTTTGGCTGACTAAACCTTGCGTGCTTAACACGAGCTTGTAGCTTCTTCCCTGCCTGAAAGAGAAAGCAGGAGCTTGTTCCTGTCAGTCTGGGGACGAAGTGAGAACGAATCCCTTTCTGTGTTTGGAAATCCCTCTGTGTTCCATGCCTAGGAAAGTTGCCTGCGCATTGTCTACCTGGATTCAGTGTAGGACGTTTCTCCCTTTCAAGTAGTTGAAGACTTTCAGGGTTTCCAGCATTCCGGGAGGCATTCTGTGCTGCGCCGCTGAGCAGACCTTTCTGCAGACGGTATCGCTAAAGCAGAAGAGAAATGGCGTTTCTCCCATTCTGGAACGCGAAGGAGGCCAAACCGTAGTTGTGCTGAGTAAACGTTTATTAGCAGCAAGTGCAAGTTCCCCATTCACCCAAAGAAAGAGAAAGCGAAATACAGCGTTCTCCCACAAGCTGCTTTACTCAATCGACTGAAGTTTTCAGTCTTCTAAGAAGAAACAGTCGGCCCAGCACAAGCTTCGTTCTCAAATTTTCTCTGAGTGGGAGAAGGATGGCGAGGGCTGGCCTAGCAAGGATTTCAATGCCCCGGTTTTCAAAGGGAACTTTGCATACCAGGGAATGAAGGTACCACTGCGTTTCAAAGCCAAACAGGCAGATTGTCTGCCTTCAGCTGGAGGATGGCAGAAGACGTTCAGTGTTGCTGACTATATCGTGTGTGCTTAACACGAGCATGTAGCTTCTTCCCTGTCTGAAAGAGAAAGCAAGAGCTTGTTGCTGTCAGTCTGGGGATGAAGGGAGAACGATTCCCCTTCCGTGTTTGAAAATCCCTCTGTTTTACACGCCTAGAAAAGCTGCCACTGCATTGTCTACCTGGATACAGTGTGGGACGTTTCTCCCTTTCAAGTAGTTGAAGCCTTTCAGGGTTTCCAGCATTCCGGGAGGCATTCTGCGCTGCGCGGCTGAGAATACCGCTTAAGAACTGTATCGCTAAAGGAGCAGACAAGCCGCGCTTCTCCCTTTCTGGAACGCGAAGGAGGCCAAACCGTAGTTGTGCTGAGCGAAACGTTTGTCAGCGGCAAGGGCAAGTTCCCCATTCACCAAACGAAAGACAAAGCCAAATACAGCGTTCTCAGTCAAGCTGCTGTCCTCAATCGACTGAAGTTTTCAGTTTTGTTAGAAGAATCAGTCCGCCACCCCAAGCTGCTCTCTCAAATCTTCTCTGAGTGGGAGAAGGCTGGAGAGCACTGGGCTAGCAACGATTTGAATGCCCTAGTTTTCAAAGGGAATTTGCATACCAGGGCATGAAGGTACTACTGGCTTTGAAACAGGCAGATTGTCTGCTTTTAGCTAGAGGATGGCGGAAGAGATTCCGTTTGGCTGACTAAACCTTCGTGCTTAACACGAGCTTGTAGCTTCTTCCCTGCCTGAAAGAGAAAGCAGGAGCTTGTTCCTGTCAGTCTGGGGATGAAGTGAGAACGAATCCCTTTCTGTGTTTGGAAATCCCTCTGTGTTCCATGCCTAGGAAAGTTGCCTGCGCATTGTCTACCTGGATTCAGTGTAGGACGTTTCTCCCTTTCAAGTAGTTGAAGACTTTCAGGGTTTCCAGCATTCCGGGAGGCATTCTGTGCTGCGCCGCTCAGCAGACCTTTCTGCAGACGGTATCGCTAAAGCAGAAGAGAAACGGCGTTTCTCCCATTCTGGAACGCCAAGGAGGCCAAACCGTAGTTGTGCTGAGTAAACGTTTATTAGCAGCAAGTGCAAGTTCCCCATTCACCCAAAGAAAGAGAAAGCGAAATACAGCGTTCTCCTACAAGCTGCTTTACTCAATCGACTGAAGTTTTCAGTCTTCTAAGAAGAAACAGTCGGCCCAGCACAAGCTACGTTCTCAAATCTTCTCTGAGTGGGAGAAGGATGGCGAGGGCTGGCCTAGCAAGGATTTCAATGCCCCGGTTTTCAAAGGGAACTTTGCATACCAGGGAATGAAGGTACCACTGCGTTTCAAAGCCAAACAGGCAGATTGTCTGCCTTCAGCTGGAGGATGGCAGAAGACGTTCAGTGTTGCTGACTATATCGTGTGTGCTTAACACGAGCATGTAGCTTCTTCCCTGTCTGAAAGAGAAAGCAAGAGCTTGTTGCTGTCAGTCTGGGGATGAAGGGAGAACGATTCCCCTTCCGTGTTTGAAAATCCCTCTGTTTTACACGCCTAGAAAAGCTGCCACTGCATTGTCTACCTGGATACAGTGTGGGACGTTTCTCCCTTTCAAGTAGTTGAAGCCTTTCAGGGTTTCCAGCATTCCGGGAGGCATTCTGCGCTGCGCGGCTGAGAATACCGTTTAAGAACTGTATCGCTAAAGGAGCAGACAAGCCGCGCTTCTCCCTTTCTGGAACGCGAAGGAGGCCAAACCGTAGTTGTGCTGAGCGAAACGTTTGTCAGCGGCAAGGGCAAGTTCCCCATTCACCAAACGAAAGATAAAGCCAAATACAGCGTTCTCAGTCAAGCTGCTGTCCTCAATCGACTGAAGTTTTCAGTTTTGTTAGAAGAATCAGTCCGCCACCCCAAGCTGCTCTCTCAAATCTTCTCTGAGTGGGAGAAGGCTGGAGAGCACTGGGCTAGCAACGATTTGAATGCCCTAGTTTTCAAAGGGAATTTGCATACCAGGGCATGAAGGTACTACTGGCTTTCAAACAGGCAGATTGTCTGCTTTTAGCTAGAGGATGGCGGAAGAGATTCCGTTTGGCTGACTAAACCTTCGTGCTTAACACGAGCTTGTAGCTTCTTCCCTGCCTGAAAGAGAAAGCAGGAGCTTGTTCCTGTCAGTCTGGGGACGAAGTGAGAACGAATCCCTTTCTGTGTTTGGAAATCCCTCTGTGTTCCATGCCTAGGAAAGTTGCCTGCGCATTGTCTACCTGGATTCAGTGTAGGACGTTTCTCCCTTTCAAGTAGTTGAAGACTTTCAGGGTTTCCAGCATTCCGGGAGGCATTCTGTGCTGCGCCGCTGAGCAGACCTTTCTGCAGACGGTATCGCTAAAGCAGAAGAGAAACGGCGTTTCTCCCATTCTGGAACGCGAAGGAGGCCAAACCGTAGTTGTGCTGAGTAAACGTTTATTAGCAGCAAGTGCAAGTTCCCCATTCACCCAAAGAAAGAGAAAGCGAAATACAGCGTTCTCCTACAAGCTGCTTTACTCAATCGACTGAAGTTTTCAGTCTTCTAAGAAGAAACAGTCGGCCCAGCACAAGCTACGTTCTCAAATCTTCTCTGAGTGGGAGAAGGATGGCGAGGGCTGGCCTAGCAAGGATTTCAATGCCCCGGTTTTCAAAGGGAACTTTGCATACCAGGGAATGAAGGTACCACTGCGTTTCAAAGCCAAACAGGCAGATTGTCTGCCTTCAGCTGGAGGATGGCAGAAGACGTTCAGTGTTGCTGACTATATCGTGTGTGCTTAACACGAGCATGTAGCTTCTTCCCTGTCTGAAAGAGAAAGCAAGAGCTTGTTGCTGTCAGTCTGGGGATGAAGGGAGAACGATTCCCCTTCCGTGTTTGAAAATCCCTCTGTTTTACACGCCTAGAAAAGCTGCCACTGCATTGTCTACCTGGATACAGTGTGGGACGTTTCTCCCTTTCAAGTAGTTGAAGCCTTTCAGGGTTTCCAGCATTCCGGGAGGCATTCTGCGCTGCGCGGCTGAGAATACCGCTTAAGAACTGTATCGCTAAAGGAGCAGACAAGCCGCGCTTCTCCCTTTCTGGAACGCGAAGGAGGCCAAACCGTAGTTGTGCTGAGCGAAACGTTTGTCAGCGGCAAGGGCAAGTTCCCCATTCACCAAACGAAAGACAAAGCCAAATACAGCGTTCTCAGTCAAGCTGCTGTCCTCAATCGACTGAAGTTTTCAGTTTTGTTAGAAGAATCAGTCCGCCACCCCAAGCTGCTCTCTCAAATCTTCTCTGAGTGGGAGAAGGCTGGAGAGCACTGGGCTAGCAACGATTTGAATGCCCTAGTTTTCAAAGGGAATTTGCATACCAGGGCATGAAGGTACTACTGGCTTTCAAACAGGCAGATTGTCTGCTTTTAGCTAGAGGATGGCGGAAGAGATTCCGTTTGGCTGACTAAACCTTGCGTGCTTAACACGAGCTTGTAGCTTCTTCCCTGCCTGAAAGAGAAAGCAGGAGCTTGTTCCTGTCAGTCTGGGGACGAAGTGAGAACGAATCCCTTTCTGTGTTTGGAAATCCCTCTGTGTTCCATGCCTAGGAAAGTTGCCTGCGCATTGTCTACCTGGATTCAGTGTAGGACGTTTCTCCCTTTCAAGTAGTTGAAGACTTTCAGGGTTTCCAGCATTCCGGGAGGCATTCTGTGCTGCGCCGCTGAGCAGACCTTTCTGCAGACGGTATCGCTAAAGCAGAAGAGAAACGGCGTTTCTCCCATTCTGGAACGCGAAGGAGGCCAAACCGTAGTTGTGCTGAGTAAACGTTTATTAGCAGCAAGTGCAAGTTCCCCATTCACCCAAAGAAAGAGAAAGCGAAATACAGCGTTCTCCTACAAGCTGCTTTACTCAATCGACTGAAGTTTTCAGTCTTCTAAGAAGAAACAGTCGGCCCAGCACAAGCTACGTTCTCAAATCTTCTCTGAGTGGGAGAAGGATGGCGAGGGCTGGCCTAGCAAGGATTTCAATGCCCCGGTTTTCAAAGGGAACTTTGCATACCAGGGAATGAAGGTACCACTGCGTTTCAAAGCCAAACAGGCAGATTGTCTGCCTTCAGCTGGAGGATGGCAGAAGACGTTCAGTGTTGCTGACTATATCGTGTGTGCTTAACACGAGCATGTAGCTTCTTCCCTGTCTGAAAGAGAAAGCAAGAGCTTGTTACTGTCAGTCTGGGGATGAAGGGAGAACGATTCCCCTTCCGTGTTTGAAAATCCCTCTGTTTTACACGCCTAGAAAAGCTGCCACTGCATTGTCTACCTGGATACAGTGTGGGACGTTTCTCCCTTTCAAGTAGTTGAAGCCTTTCAGGGTTTCCAGCATTCCGGGAGGCATTCTGCGCTGCGCGGCTGAGAATACCGCTTAAGAACTGTATCGCTAAAGGAGCAGACAAGCCGCGCTTCTCCCTTTCTGGAACGCGAAGGAGGCCAAACCGTAGTTGTGCTGAGCGAAACGTTTGTCAGCGGCAAGGGCAAGTTCCCCATTCACCAAACGAAAGACAAAGCCAAATACAGCGTTCTCAGTCAAGCTGCTGTCCTCAATCGACTGAAGTTTTCAGTTTTGTTAGAAGAATCAGTCCGCCACCCCAAGCTGCTCTCTCAAATCTTCTCTGAGTGGGAGAAGGCTGGAGAGCACTGGGCTAGCAACGATTTGAATGCCCTAGTTTTCAAAGGGAATTTGCATACCAGGGCATGAAGGTACTACTGGCTTTCAAAGTCAAACAGGCAGATTGTCTGCTTTTAGCTAGAGGATGGCGGAAGAGATTCCGTTTGGCTGACTAAACCTTGCGTGCTTAACAGGAGCTTGTAGCTTCTTCCCTGCCTGAAAGAGAAAGCAGGAGCTTGTTCCTGTCAGTCTGGGGACGAAGTGAGAACGAATCCCTTTCTGTGTTTGGAAATCCCTCTGTGTTCCATGCCTAGGAAAGTTGCCTGCGCATTGTCTACCTGGATTCAGTGTAGGACGTTTCTCCCTTTCAAGTAGTTGAAGACTTTCAGGGTTTCCAGCATTCCGGGAGGCATTCTGTGCTGCGCCGCTGAGCAGACCGTTCTGCAGACGGTATCGCTAAAGCAGAAGAGAAACGGCGTTTCTCCCATTCTGGAACGCGAAGGAGGCCAAACCGTAGTTGTGCTGAGTAAACGTTTATTAGCAGCAAGTGCAAGTTCCCCATTCACCCAAAGAAAGAGAAAGCGAAATACAGCGTTCTCCTACAAGCTGCTTTACTCAATCGACTGAAGTTTTCAGTCTTCTAAGAAGAAACAGTCGGCCCAGCACAAGCTACGTTCTCAAATCTTCTCTGAGTGGGAGAAGGATGGTGACGGCTGGTCTAGCAAGGATTTCAATGCCCCGGTTTTCAAAGGGAACTTTGCATACCAGGGAATGAAGGTACCACTGCGTTTCAAAGCCAAACAGGCAGATTGTCTGCCTTCAGCTGGAGGATGGCAGAAGACGTTCAGTGTTGCTGACTATATCGTGTGTGCTTAACACGAGCATGTAGCTTCTTCCCTGTCTGAAAGAGAAAGCAAGAGCTTGTTACTGTCAGTCTGGGGATGAAGGGAGAACGATTCCCCTTCCGTGTTTGAAAATCCCTCTGTTTTACACGCCTAGAAAAGCTGCCACTGCATTGTCTACCTGGATACAGTGTGGGACGTTTCTCCCTTTCAAGTAGTTGAAGCCTTTCAGGGTTTCCAGCATTCCGGGAGGCATTCTGCGCTGCGCGGCTGAGAATACCGCTTAAGAACTGTATCGCTAAAGGAGCAGACAAGCCGCGCTTCTCCCTTTCTGGAACGCGAAGGAGGCCAAACCGTAGTTGTGCTGAGCGAAACGTTTGTCAGCGGCAAGGGCAAGTTCCCCATTCACCAAACGAAAGACAAAGCCAAATACAGCGTTCTCAGTCAAGCTGCTGTCCTCAATCGACTGAAGTTTTCAGTTTTGTTAGAAGAATCAGTCCGCCACCCCAAGCTGCTCTCTCAAATCTTCTCTGAGTGGGAGAAGGCTGGAGAGCACTGGGCTAGCAACGATTTGAATGCCCTAGTTTTCAAAGGGAATTTGCATACCAGGGCATGAAGGTACTACTGGCTTTCAAACAGGCAGATTGTCTGCTTTTAGCTAGAGGATGGCGGAAGAGATTCCGTTTGGCTGACTAAACCTTGCGTGCTTAACACGAGCTTGTAGCTTCTTCCCTGCCTGAAAGAGAAAGCAGGAGCTTGTTCCTGTCAGTCTGGGGACGAAGTGAGAACGAATCCCTTTCTGTGTTTGGAAATCCCTCTGTGTTCCATGCCTAGGAAAGTTGCCTGCGCATTGTCTACCTGGATTCAGTGTAGGACGTTTCTCCCTTTCAAGTAGTTGAAGACTTTCAGGGTTTCCAGCATTCCGGGAGGCATTCTGTGCTGCGCCGCTGAGCAGACCTTTCTGCAGACGGTATCGCTAAAGCAGAAGAGAAACGGCGTTTCTCCCATTCTGGAACGCGAAGGAGGCCAAACCGTAGTTGTGCTGAGTAAACGTTTATTAGCAGCAAGTGCAAGTTCCCCATTCACCCAAAGAAAGAGAAAGCGAAATACAGCGTTCTCCTACAAGCTGCTTTACTCAATCGACTGAAGTTTTCAGTCTTCTAAGAAGAAACAGTCGGCCCAGCACAAGCTACGTTCTCAAATCTTCTCTGAGTGGGAGAAGGATGGCGAGGGCTGGCCTAGCAAGGATTTCAATGCCCCGGTTTTCAAAGGGAACTTTGCATACCAGGGAATGAAGGTACCACTGCGTTTCAAAGCCAAACAGGCAGATTGTCTGCCTTCAGCTGGAGGATGGCAGAAGACGTTCAGTGTTGCTGACTATATCGTGTGTGCTTAACACGAGCATGTAGCTTCTTCCCTGTCTGAAAGAGAAAGCAAGAGCTTGTTGCTGTCAGTCTGGGGATGAAGGGAGAACGATTCCCCTTCCGTGTTTGAAAATCCCTCTGTTTTACACGCCTAGAAAAGCTGCCACTGCATTGTCTACCTGGATACAGTGTGGGACGTTTCTCCCTTTCAAGTAGTTGAAGCCTTTCAGGGTTTCCAGCATTCCGGGAGGCATTCTGCGCTGCGCGGCTGAGAATACCGCTTAAGAACTGTATCGCTAAAGGAGCAGACAAGCCGCGCTTCTCCCTTTCTGGAACGCGAAGGAGGCCAAACCGTAGTTGTGCTGAGCGAAACGTTTGTCAGCGGCAAGGGCAAGTTCCCCATTCACCAAACGAAAGACAAAGCCAAATACAGCGTTCTCAGTCAAGCTGCTGTCCTCAATCGACTGAAGTTTTCAGTTTTGTTAGAAGAATCAGTCCGCCACCCCAAGCTGCTCTCTCAAATCTTCTCTGAGTGGGAGAAGGCTGGAGAGCACTGGGCTAGCAACGATTTGAATGCCCTAGTTTTCAAAGGGAATTTGCATACCAGGGCATGAAGGTACTACTGGCTTTCAAACAGGCAGATTGTCTGCTTTTAGCTAGAGGATGGCGGAAGAGATTCCGTTTGGCTGACTAAACCTTGCGTGCTTAACACGAGCTTGTAGCTTCTTCCCTGCCTGAAAGAGAAAGCAGGAGCTTGTTCCTGTCAGTCTGGGGACGAAGTGAGAACGAATCCCTTTCTGTGTTTGGAAATCCCTCTGTGTTCCATGCCTAGGAAAGTTGCCTGCGCATTGTCTACCTGGATTCAGTGTAGGACGTTTCTCCCTTTCAAGTAGTTGAAGACTTTCAGGGTTTCCAGCATTCCGGGAGGCATTCTGTGCTGCGCCGCTGAGCAGACCTTTCTGCAGACGGTATCGCTAAAGCAGAAGAGAAACGGCGTTTCTCCCATTCTGGAACGCGAAGGAGGCCAAACCGTAGTTGTGCTGAGTAAACGTTTATTAGCAGCAAGTGCAAGTTCCCCATTCACCCAAAGAAAGAGAAAGCGAAATACAGCGTTCTCCTACAAGCTGCTTTACTCAATCGACTGAAGTTTTCAGTCTTCTAAGAAGAAACAGTCGGCCCAGCACAAGCTACGTTCTCAAATCTTCTCTGAGTGGGAGAAGGATGGCGAGGGCTGGCCTAGCAAGGATTTCAATGCCCCGGTTTTCAAAGGGAACTTTGCATACCAGGGAATGAAGGTACCACTGCGTTTCAAAGCCAAACAGGCAGATTGTCTGCCTTCAGCTGGAGGATGGCAGAAGACGTTCAGTGTTGCTGACTATATCGTGTGTGCTTAACACGAGCATGTAGCTTCTTCCCTGTCTGAAAGAGAAAGCAAGAGCTTGTTGCTGTCAGTCTGGGGATGAAGGGAGAACGATTCCCCTTCCGTGTTTGAAAATCCCTCTGTTTTACACGCCTAGAAAAGCTGCCACTGCATTGTCTACCTGGATACAGTGTGGGACGTTTCTCCCTTTCAAGTAGTTGAAGCCTTTCAGGGTTTCCAGCATTCCGGGAGGCATTCTGCGCTGCGCGGCTGAGAATACCGCTTAAGAACTGTATCGCTAAAGGAGCAGACAAGCCGCGCTTCTCCCTTTCTGGAACGCGAAGGAGGCCAAACCGTAGTTGTGCTGAGCGAAACGTTTGTCAGCGGCAAGGGCAAGTTCCCCATTCACCAAACGAAAGACAAAGCCAAATACAGCGTTCTCAGTCAAGCTGCTGTCCTCAATCGACTGAAGTTTTCAGTTTTGTTAGAAGAATCAGTCCGCCACCCCAAGCTGCTCTCTCAAATCTTCTCTGAGTGGGAGAAGGCTGGAGAGCACGGGCCTAGCAACGATTTGAATGCCCTGGTTTTCAAAGGGAACTTTGCATACCAGGGCATGAAGGTACTACTGGCTTTCAAAGTCAAACAGGCAGATTGTCTGCTTTTAGCTAGAGGATGGCTGAAGAGATTCCGTTTGGCTGACTAAACCTTGCGTGCTTAACACGAGCTTGTAGCTTCTTCCCTGCCTGAAAGAGAAAGCAGGAGCTTGTTCCTGTCAGTCTGGGGACGAAGTGAGAACGAATCCCTTTCTGTGTTTGGAAATCCCTCTGTGTTCCATGCCTAGGAAAGTTGCCTGCGCATTGTCTACCTGGATTCAGTGTAGGACGTTTCTCCCTTTCAAGTAGTTGAAGACTTTCAGGGTTTCCAGCATTCCGGGAGGCATTCTGTGCTGCGCCGCTGAGCAGACCTTTCTGCAGACGGTATCGCTAAAGCAGAAGAGAAATGGCGTTTCTCCCATTCTGGAACGCGAAGGAGGCCAAACCGTAGTTGTGCTGAGTAAACGTTTATTAGCAGCAAGTGCAAGTTCCCCATTCACCCAAAGAAAGAGAAAGCGAAATACAGCGTTCTCCCACAAGCTGCTTTACTCAATCGACTGAAGTTTTCAGTCTTCTAAGAAGAAACAGTCGGCCCAGCACAAGCTTCGTTCTCAAATTTTCTCTGAGTGGGAGAAGGATGGCGAGGGCTGGCCTAGCAAGGATTTCAATGCCCCGGTTTTCAAAGGGAACTTTGCATACCAGGGAATGAAGGTACCACTGCGTTTCAAAGCCAAACAGGCAGATTGTCTGCCTTCAGCTGGAGGATGGCAGAAGACGTTCAGTGTTGCTGACTATATCGTGTGTGCTTAACACGAGCATGTAGCTTCTTCCCTGTCTGAAAGAGAAAGCAAGAGCTTGTTGCTGTCAGTCTGGGGATGAAGGGAGAACGATTCCCCTTCCGTGTTTGAAAATCCCTCTGTTTTACACGCCTAGAAAAGCTGCCACTGCATTGTCTACCTGGATACAGTGTGGGACGTTTCTCCCTTTCAAGTAGTTGAAGCCTTTCAGGGTTTCCAGCATTCCGGGAGGCATTCTGCGCTGCGCGGCTGAGAATACCGCTTAAGAACTGTATCGCTAAAGGAGCAGACAAGCCGCGCTTCTCCCTTTCTGGAACGCGAAGGAGGCCAAACCGTAGTTGTGCTGAGCGAAACGTTTGTCAGCGGCAAGGGCAAGTTCCCCATTCACCAAACGAAAGACAAAGCCAAATACAGCGTTCTCAGTCAAGCTGCTGTCCTCAATCGACTGAAGTTTTCAGTTTTGTTAGAAGAATCAGTCCGCCACCCCAAGCTGCTCTCTCAAATCTTCTCTGAGTGGGAGAAGGCTGGAGAGCACTGGGCTAGCAACGATTTGAATGCCCTAGTTTTCAAAGGGAATTTGCATACCAGGGCATGAAGGTACTACTGGCTTTGAAACAGGCAGATTGTCTGCTTTTAGCTAGAGGATGGCGGAAGAGATTCCGTTTGGCTGACTAAACCTTGCGTGCTTAACACGAGCTTGTAGCTTCTTCCCTGCCTGAAAGAGAAAGCAGGAGCTTGTTCCTGTCAGTCTGGGGACGAAGTGAGAACGAATCCCTTTCTGTGTTTGGAAATCCCTCTGTGTTCCATGCCTAGGAAAGTTGCCTGCGCATTGTCTACCTGGATTCAGTGTAGGACGTTTCTCCCTTTCAAGTAGTTGAAGACTTTCAGGGTTTCCAGCATTCCGGGAGGCATTCTGTGCTGCGCCGCTCAGCAGACCTTTCTGCAGACGGTATCGCTAAAGCAGAAGAGAAACGGCGTTTCTCCCATTCTGGAACGCCAAGGAGGCCAAACCGTAGTTGTGCTGAGTAAACGTTTATTAGCAGCAAGTGCAAGTTCCCCATTCACCCAAAGAAAGAGAAAGCGAAATACAGCGTTCTCCTACAAGCTGCTTTACTCAATCGACTGAAGTTTTCAGTCTTCTAAGAAGAAACAGTCGGCCCAGCACAAGCTACGTTCTCAAATCTTCTCTGAGTGGGAGAAGGATGGCGAGGGCTGGCCTAGCAAGGATTTCAATGCCCCGGTTTTCAAAGGGAACTTTGCATACCAGGGAATGAAGGTACCACTGCGTTTCAAAGCCAAACAGGCAGATTGTCTGCCTTCAGCTGGAGGATGGCAGAAGACGTTCAGTGTTGCTGACTATATCGTGTGTGCTTAACACGAGCATGTAGCTTCTTCCCTGTCTGAAAGAGAAAGCAAGAGCTTGTTGCTGTCAGTCTGGGGATGAAGGGAGAACGATTCCCCTTCCGTGTTTGAAAATCCCTCTGTTTTACACGCCTAGAAAAGCTGCCACTGCATTGTCTACCTGGATACAGTGTGGGACGTTTCTCCCTTTCAAGTAGTTGAAGCCTTTCAGGGTTTCCAGCATTCCGGGAGGCATTCTGCGCTGCGCGGCTGAGAATACCGCTTAAGAACTGTATCGCTAAAGGAGCAGACAAGCCGCGCTTCTCCCTTTCTGGAACGCGAAGGAGGCCAAACCGTAGTTGTGCTGAGCGAAACGTTTGTCAGCGGCAAGGGCAAGTTCCCCATTCACCAAACGAAAGATAAAGCCAAATACAGCGTTCTCAGTCAAGCTGCTGTCCTCAATCGACTGAAGTTTTCAGTTTTGTTAGAAGAATCAGTCCGCCACCCCAAGCTGCTCTCTCAAATCTTCTCTGAGTGGGAGAAGGCTGGAGAGCACTGGGCTAGCAACGATTTGAATGCCCTAGTTTTCAAAGGGAATTTGCATACCAGGGCATGAAGGTACTACTGGCTTTCAAAGTCAAACAGGCAGATTGTCTGCTTTTAGCTAGAGGATGGCTGAAGAGATTCCGTTTGGCTGACTAAACCTTGCGTGCTTAACACGAGCTTGTAGCTTCTTCCCTGCCTGAAAGAGAAAGCAGGAGCTTGTTCCTGTCAGTCTGGGGACGAAGTGAGAACGAATCCCTTTCTGTGTTTGGAAATCCCTCTGTGTTCCATGCCTAGGAAAGTTGCCTGCGCATTGTCTACCTGGATTCAGTGTAGGACGTTTCTCCCTTTCAAGTAGTTGAAGACTTTCAGGGTTTCCAGCATTCCGGGAGGCATTCTGTGCTGCGCCGCTGAGCAGACCTTTCTGCAGACGGTATCGCTAAAGCAGAAGAGAAATGGCGTTTCTCCCATTCTGGAACGCGAAGGAGGCCAAACCGTAGTTGTGCTGAGTAAACGTTTATTAGCAGCAAGTGCAAGTTCCCCATTCACCCAAAGAAAGAGAAAGCGAAATACAGCGTTCTCCCACAAGCTGCTTTACTCAATCGACTGAAGTTTTCAGTCTTCTAAGAAGAAACAGTCGGCCCAGCACAAGCTTCGTTCTCAAATTTTCTCTGAGTGGGAGAAGGATGGCGAGGGCTGGCCTAGCAAGGATTTCAATGCCCCGGTTTTCAAAGGGAACTTTGCATACCAGGGAATGAAGGTACCACTGCGTTTCAAAGCCAAACAGGCAGATTGTCTGCCTTCAGCTGGAGGATGGCAGAAGACGTTCAGTGTTGCTGACTATATCGTGTGTGCTTAACACGAGCATGTAGCTTCTTCCCTGTCTGAAAGAGAAAGCAAGAGCTTGTTGCTGTCAGTCTGGGGATGAAGGGAGAACGATTCCCCTTCCGTGTTTGAAAATCCCTCTGTTTTACACGCCTAGAAAAGCTGCCACTGCATTGTCTACCTGGATACAGTGTGGGACGTTTCTCCCTTTCAAGTAGTTGAAGCCTTTCAGGGTTTCCAGCATTCCGGGAGGCATTCTGCGCTGCGCGGCTGAGAATACCGCTTAAGAACTGTATCGCTAAAGGAGCAGACAAGCCGCGCTTCTCCCTTTCTGGAACGCGAAGGAGGCCAAACCGTAGTTGTGCTGAGCGAAACGTTTGTCAGCGGCAAGGGCAAGTTCCCCATTCACCAAACGAAAGACAAAGCCAAATACAGCGTTCTCAGTCAAGCTGCTGTCCTCAATCGACTGAAGTTTTCAGTTTTGTTAGAAGAATCAGTCCGCCACCCCAAGCTGCTCTCTCAAATCTTCTCTGAGTGGGAGAAGGCTGGAGAGCACTGGGCTAGCAACGATTTGAATGCCCTAGTTTTCAAAGGGAATTTGCATACCAGGGCATGAAGGTACTACTGGCTTTGAAACAGGCAGATTGTCTGCTTTTAGCTAGAGGATGGCGGAAGAGATTCCGTTTGGCTGACTAAACCTTCGTGCTTAACACGAGCTTGTAGCTTCTTCCCTGCCTGAAAGAGAAAGCAGGAGCTTGTTCCTGTCAGTCTGGGGACGAAGTGAGAACGAATCCCTTTCTGTGTTTGGAAATCCCTCTGTGTTCCATGCCTAGGAAAGTTGCCTGCGCATTGTCTACCTGGATTCAGTGTAGGACGTTTCTCCCTTTCAAGTAGTTGAAGACTTTCAGGGTTTCCAGCATTCCGGGAGGCATTCTGTGCTGCGCCGCTCAGCAGACCTTTCTGCAGACGGTATCGCTAAAGCAGAAGAGAAACGGCGTTTCTCCCATTCTGGAACGCCAAGGAGGCCAAACCGTAGTTGTGCTGAGTAAACGTTTATTAGCAGCAAGTGCAAGTTCCCCATTCACCCAAAGAAAGAGAAAGCGAAATACAGCGTTCTCCTACAAGCTGCTTTACTCAATCGACTGAAGTTTTCAGTCTTCTAAGAAGAAACAGTCGGCCCAGCACAAGCTACGTTCTCAAATCTTCTCTGAGTGGGAGAAGGATGGCGAGGGCTGGCCTAGCAAGGATTTCAATGCCCCGGTTTTCAAAGGGAACTTTGCATACCAGGGAATGAAGGTACCACTGCGTTTCAAAGCCAAACAGGCAGATTGTCTGCCTTCAGCTGGAGGATGGCAGAAGACGTTCAGTGTTGCTGACTATATCGTGTGTGCTTAACACGAGCATGTAGCTTCTTCCCTGTCTGAAAGAGAAAGCAAGAGCTTGTTGCTGTCAGTCTGGGGATGAAGGGAGAACGATTCCCCTTCCGTGTTTGAAAATCCCTCTGTTTTACACGCCTAGAAAAGCTGCCACTGCATTGTCTACCTGGATACAGTGTGGGACGTTTCTCCCTTTCAAGTAGTTGAAGCCTTTCAGGGTTTCCAGCATTCCGGGAGGCATTCTGCGCTGCGCGGCTGAGAATACCGCTTAAGAACTGTATCGCTAAAGGAGCAGACAAGCCGCGCTTCTCCCTTTCTGGAACGCGAAGGAGGCCAAACCGTAGTTGTGCTGAGCGAAACGTTTGTCAGCGGCAAGGGCAAGTTCCCCATTCACCAAACGAAAGATAAAGCCAAATACAGCGTTCTCAGTCAAGCTGCTGTCCTCAATCGACTGAAGTTTTCAGTTTTGTTAGAAGAATCAGTCCGCCACCCCAAGCTGCTCTCTCAAATCTTCTCTGAGTGGGAGAAGGCTGGAGAGCACTGGGCTAGCAACGATTTGAATGCCCTAGTTTTCAAAGGGAATTTGCATACCAGGGCATGAAGGTACTACTGGCTTTCAAACAGGCAGATTGTCTGCTTTTAGCTAGAGGATGGCGGAAGAGATTCCGTTTGGCTGACTAAACCTTCGTGCTTAACACGAGCTTGTAGCTTCTTCCCTGCCTGAAAGAGAAAGCAGGAGCTTGTTCCTGTTAGTCTGGGGACGAAGTGAGAACGAATCCCTTTCTGTGTTTGGAAATCCCTCTGTGTTCCATGCCTAGGAAAGTTGCCTGCGCATTGTCTACCTGGATTCAGTGTAGGACGTTTCTCCCTTTCAAGTAGTTGAAGACTTTCAGGGTTTCCAGCATTCCGGGAGGCATTCTGTGCTGCGCCGCTGAGCAGACCTTTCTGCAGACGGTATCGCTAAAGCAGAAGAGAAACGGCGTTTCTCCCATTCTGGAACGCGAAGGAGGCCAAACCGTAGTTGTGCTGAGTAAACGTTTATTAGCAGCAAGTGCAAGTTCCCCATTCACCCAAAGAAAGAGAAAGCGAAATACAGCGTTCTCCTACAAGCTGCTTTACTCAATCGACTGAAGTTTTCAGTCTTCTAAGAAGAAACAGTCGGCCCAGCACAAGCTACGTTCTCAAATCTTCTCTGAGTGGGAGAAGGATGGCGAGGGCTGGCCTAGCAAGGATTTCAATGCCCCGGTTTTCAAAGGGAACTTTGCATACCAGGGAATGAAGGTACCACTGCGTTTCAAAGCCAAACAGGCAGATTGTCTGCCTTCAGCTGGAGGATGGCAGAAGACGTTCAGTGTTGCTGACTATATCGTGTGTGCTTAACACGAGCATGTAGCTTCTTCCCTGTCTGAAAGAGAAAGCAAGAGCTTGTTGCTGTCAGTCTGGGGATGAAGGGAGAACGATTCCCCTTCCGTGTTTGAAAATCCCTCTGTTTTACACGCCTAGAAAAGCTGCCACTGCATTGTCTACCTGGATACAGTGTGGGACGTTTCTCCCTTTCAAGTAGTTGAAGCCTTTCAGGGTTTCCAGCATTCCGGGAGGCATTCTGCGCTGCGCGGCTGAGAATACCGCTTAAGAACTGTATCGCTAAAGGAGCAGACAAGCCGCGCTTCTCCCTTTCTGGAACGCGAAGGAGGCCAAACCGTAGTTGTGCTGAGCGAAACGTTTGTCAGCGGCAAGGGCAAGTTCCCCATTCACCAAACGAAAGACAAAGCCAAATACAGCGTTCTCAGTCAAGCTGCTGTCCTCAATCGACTGAAGTTTTCAGTTTTGTTAGAAGAATCAGTCCGCCACCCCAAGCTGCTCTCTCAAATCTTCTCTGAGTGGGAGAAGGCTGGAGAGCACTGGGCTAGCAACGATTTGAATGCCCTAGTTTTCAAAGGGAATTTGCATACCAGGGCATGAAGGTACTACTGGCTTTCAAACAGGCAGATTGTCTGCTTTTAGCTAGAGGATGGCGGAAGAGATTCCGTTTGGCTGACTAAACCTTGCGTGCTTAACACGAGCTTGTAGCTTCTTCCCTGCCTGAAAGAGAAAGCAGGAGCTTGTTCCTGTCAGTCTGGGGACGAAGTGAGAACGAATCCCTTTCTGTGTTTGGAAATCCCTCTGTGTTCCATGCCTAGGAAAGTTGCCTGCGCATTGTCTACCTGGATTCAGTGTAGGACGTTTCTCCCTTTCAAGTAGTTGAAGACTTTCAGGGTTTCCAGCATTCCGGGAGGCATTCTGTGCTGCGCCGCTGAGCAGACCTTTCTGCAGACGGTATCGCTAAAGCAGAAGAGAAACGGCGTTTCTCCCATTCTGGAACGCGAAGGAGGCCAAACCGTAGTTGTGCTGAGTAAACGTTTATTAGCAGCAAGTGCAAGTTCCCCATTCACCCAAAGAAAGAGAAAGCGAAATACAGCGTTCTCCTACAAGCTGCTTTACTCAATCGACTGAAGTTTTCAGTCTTCTAAGAAGAAACAGTCGGCCCAGCACAAGCTACGTTCTCAAATCTTCTCTGAGTGGGAGAAGGATGGCGAGGGCTGGCCTAGCAAGGATTTCAATGCCCCGGTTTTCAAAGGGAACTTTGCATACCAGGGAATGAAGGTACCACTGCGTTTCAAAGCCAAACAGGCAGATTGTCTGCCTTCAGCTGGAGGATGGCAGAAGACGTTCAGTGTTGCTGACTATATCGTGTGTGCTTAACACGAGCATGTAGCTTCTTCCCTGTCTGAAAGAGAAAGCAAGAGCTTGTTACTGTCAGTCTGGGGATGAAGGGAGAACGATTCCCCTTCCGTGTTTGAAAATCCCTCTGTTTTACACGCCTAGAAAAGCTGCCACTGCATTGTCTACCTGGATACAGTGTGGGACGTTTCTCCCTTTCAAGTAGTTGAAGCCTTTCAGGGTTTCCAGCATTCCGGGAGGCATTCTGCGCTGCGCGGCTGAGAATACCGCTTAAGAACTGTATCGCTAAAGGAGCAGACAAGCCGCGCTTCTCCCTTTCTGGAACGCGAAGGAGGCCAAACCGTAGTTGTGCTGAGCGAAACGTTTGTCAGCGGCAAGGGCAAGTTCCCCATTCACCAAACGAAAGACAAAGCCAAATACAGCGTTCTCAGTCAAGCTGCTGTCCTCAATCGACTGAAGTTTTCAGTTTTGTTAGAAGAATCAGTCCGCCACCCCAAGCTGCTCTCTCAAATCTTCTCTGAGTGGGAGAAGGCTGGAGAGCACTGGGCTAGCAACGATTTGAATGCCCTAGTTTTCAAAGGGAATTTGCATACCAGGGCATGAAGGTACTACTGGCTTTCAAAGTCAAACAGGCAGATTGTCTGCTTTTAGCTAGAGGATGGCGGAAGAGATTCCGTTTGGCTGACTAAACCTTGCGTGCTTAACAGGAGCTTGTAGCTTCTTCCCTGCCTGAAAGAGAAAGCAGGAGCTTGTTCCTGTCAGTCTGGGGACGAAGTGAGAACGAATCCCTTTCTGTGTTTGGAAATCCCTCTGTGTTCCATGCCTAGGAAAGTTGCCTGCGCATTGTCTACCTGGATTCAGTGTAGGACGTTTCTCCCTTTCAAGTAGTTGAAGACTTTCAGGGTTTCCAGCATTCCGGGAGGCATTCTGTGCTGCGCCGCTGAGCAGACCGTTCTGCAGACGGTATCGCTAAAGCAGAAGAGAAACGGCGTTTCTCCCATTCTGGAACGCGAAGGAGGCCAAACCGTAGTTGTGCTGAGTAAACGTTTATTAGCAGCAAGTGCAAGTTCCCCATTCACCCAAAGAAAGAGAAAGCGAAATACAGCGTTCTCCTACAAGCTGCTTTACTCAATCGACTGAAGTTTTCAGTCTTCTAAGAAGAAACAGTCGGCCCAGCACAAGCTACGTTCTCAAATCTTCTCTGAGTGGGAGAAGGATGGTGACGGCTGGTCTAGCAAGGATTTCAATGCCCCGGTTTTCAAAGGGAACTTTGCATACCAGGGAATGAAGGTACCACTGCGTTTCAAAGCCAAACAGGCAGATTGTCTGCCTTCAGCTGGAGGATGGCAGAAGACGTTCAGTGTTGCTGACTATATCGTGTGTGCTTAACACGAGCATGTAGCTTCTTCCCTGTCTGAAAGAGAAAGCAAGAGCTTGTTACTGTCAGTCTGGGGATGAAGGGAGAACGATTCCCCTTCCGTGTTTGAAAATCCCTCTGTTTTACACGCCTAGAAAAGCTGCCACTGCATTGTCTACCTGGATACAGTGTGGGACGTTTCTCCCTTTCAAGTAGTTGAAGCCTTTCAGGGTTTCCAGCATTCCGGGAGGCATTCTGCGCTGCGCGGCTGAGAATACCGCTTAAGAACTGTATCGCTAAAGGAGCAGACAAGCCGCGCTTCTCCCTTTCTGGAACGCGAAGGAGGCCAAACCGTAGTTGTGCTGAGCGAAACGTTTGTCAGCGGCAAGGGCAAGTTCCCCATTCACCAAACGAAAGACAAAGCCAAATACAGCGTTCTCAGTCAAGCTGCTGTCCTCAATCGACTGAAGTTTTCAGTTTTGTTAGAAGAATCAGTCCGCCACCCCAAGCTGCTCTCTCAAATCTTCTCTGAGTGGGAGAAGGCTGGAGAGCACTGGGCTAGCAACGATTTGAATGCCCTAGTTTTCAAAGGGAATTTGCATACCAGGGCATGAAGGTACTACTGGCTTTCAAAGTCAAACAGGCAGATTGTCTGCTTTTAGCTAGAGGATGGCGGAAGAGATTCCGTTTGGCTGACTAAACCTTGCGTGCTTAACAGGAGCTTGTAGCTTCTTCCCTGCCTGAAAGAGAAAGCAGGAGCTTGTTCCTGTCAGTCTGGGGACGAAGTGAGAACGAATCCCTTTCTGTGTTTGGAAATCCCTCTGTGTTCCATGCCTAGGAAAGTTGCCTGCGCATTGTCTACCTGGATTCAGTGTAGGACGTTTCTCCCTTTCAAGTAGTTGAAGACTTTCAGGGTTTCCAGCATTCCGGGAGGCATTCTGTGCTGCGCCGCTGAGCAGACCGTTCTGCAGACGGTATCGCTAAAGCAGAAGAGAAACGGCGTTTCTCCCATTCTGGAACGCGAAGGAGGCCAAACCGTAGTTGTGCTGAGTAAACGTTTATTAGCAGCAAGTGCAAGTTCCCCATTCACCCAAAGAAAGAGAAAGCGAAATACAGCGTTCTCCTACAAGCTGCTTTACTCAATCGACTGAAGTTTTCAGTCTTCTAAGAAGAAACAGTCGGCCCAGCACAAGCTACGTTCTCAAATCTTCTCTGAGTGGGAGAAGGATGGTGACGGCTGGTCTAGCAAGGATTTCAATGCCCCGGTTTTCAAAGGGAACTTTGCATACCAGGGAATGAAGGTACCACTGCGTTTCAAAGCCAAACAGGCAGATTGTCTGCCTTCAGCTGGAGGATGGCAGAAGACGTTCAGTGTTGCTGACTATATCGTGTGTGCTTAACACGAGCATGTAGCTTCTTCCCTGTCTGAAAGAGAAAGCAAGAGCTTGTTGCTGTCAGTCTGGGGATGAAGGGAGAACGATTCCCCTTCCGTGTTTGAAAATCCCTCTGTTTTACACGCCTAGAAAAGCTGCCACTGCATTGTCTACCTGGATACAGTGTGGGACGTTTCTCCCTTTCAAGTAGTTGAAGCCTTTCAGGGTTTCCAGCATTCCGGGAGGCATTCTGCGCTGCGCGGCTGAGAATACCGCTTAAGAACTGTATCGCTAAAGGAGCAGACAAGCCGCGCTTCTCCCTTTCTGGAACGCGAAGGAGGCCAAACCGTAGTTGTGCTGAGCGAAACGTTTGTCAGCGGCAAGGGCAAGTTCCCCATTCACCAAACGAAAGACAAAGCCAAATACAGCGTTCTCAGTCAAGCTGCTGTCCTCAATCGACTGAAGTTTTCAGTTTTGTTAGAAGAATCAGTCCGCCACCCCAAGCTGCTCTCTCAAATCTTCTCTGAGTGGGAGAAGGCTGGAGAGCACTGGGCTAGCAACGATTTGAATGCCCTAGTTTTCAAAGGGAATTTGCATACCAGGGCATGAAGGTACTACTGGCTTTCAAACAGGCAGATTGTCTGCTTTTAGCTAGAGGATGGCGGAAGAGATTCCGTTTGGCTGACTAAACCTTGCGTGCTTAACAGGAGCTTGTAGCTTCTTCCCTGCCTGAAAGAGAAAGCAGGAGCTTGTTCCTGTCAGTCTGGGGACGAAGTGAGAACGAATCCCTTTCTGTGTTTGGAAATCCCTCTGTGTTCCATGCCTAGGAAAGTTGCCTGCGCATTGTCTACCTGGATTCAGTGTAGGACGTTTCTCCCTTTCAAGTAGTTGAAGACTTTCAGGGTTTCCAGCATTCCGGGAGGCATTCTGTGCTGCGCCGCTGAGCAGACCTTTCTGCAGACGGTATCGCTAAAGCAGAAGAGAAACGGCGATTCTCCCATTGTGGAACGCGAAGGAGGCCTAACCGTAGTTGTGCTGAGTAAACGTTTATTAGCAGCAAGTGCAAGTTCCCCATTCACCCAAAGAAAGAGAAAGCGAAATACAGCGTTCTCCTACAAGCTGCTTTACTCAATCGACTGAAGTTTTCAGTCTTCTAAGAAGAAACAGTCGGCCCAGCACAAGCTACGTTCTCAAATCTTCTCTGAGTGGGAGAAGGATGGCGAGGGCTGGCCTAGCAAGGATTTCAATGCCCCGGTTTTTAAAGGGAACTTTGCATACCAGGGAATGAAGGTACCACTGCGTTTCAAAGCCAAACAGGCAGATTGTCTGCCTTCAGCTGGAGGATGGCAGAAGACGTTCAGTGTTGCTGACTATATCGTGTGTGCTTAACACGAGCATGTAGCTTCTTCCCTGTCTGAAAGAGAAAGCAAGAGCTTGTTGCTGTCAGTCTGGGGATGAAGGGAGAACGATTCCCCTTCCGTGTTTGAAAATCCCTCTGTTTTACACGCCTAGAAAAGCTGCCACTGCATTGTCTACCTGGATACAGTGTGGGACGTTTCTCCCTTTCAAGTAGTTGAAGCCTTTCAGGGTTTCCAGCATTCCGGGAGGCATTCTGCGCTGCGCGGCTGAGAATACCGCTTAAGAACTGTATCGCTAAAGGAGCAGACAAGCCGCGCTTCTCCCTTTCTGGAACGCGAAGGAGGCCAAACCGTAGTTGTGCTGAGCGAAACGTTTGTCAGCGGCAAGGGCAAGTTCCCCATTCACCAAACGAAAGACAAAGCCAAATACAGCGTTCTCAGTCAAGCTGCTGTCCTCAATCGAGTGAAGTTTTCAGTTTTGTTAGAAGAATCAGTCCGCCACCCCAAGCTGCTCTCTCAAATCTTCTCTGAGTGGGAGAAGGCTGGAGAGCACTGGGCTAGCAACGATTTGAATGCCCTAGTTTTCAAAGGGAATTTGCATACCAGGGCATGAAGGTACTACTGGCTTTCAAACAGGCAGATTGTCTGCTTTTAGCTAGAGGATGGCGGAAGAGATTCCGTTTGGCTGACTAAACCTTGCGTGCTTAACACGAGCTTGTAGCTTCTTCCCTGCCTGAAAGAGAAAGCAGGAGCTTGTTCCTGTCAGTCTGGGGACGAAGTGAGAACGAATCCCTTTCTGTGTTTGGAAATCCCTCTGTGTTCCATGCCTAGGAATGTTGCCTGCGCATTGTCTACCTGGATTCAGTGTAGGACGTTTCTCCCTTTCAAGTAGTTGAAGACTTTCAGGGTTTCCAGCATTCCGGGAGGCATTCTGTGCTGCGCGGCTGAGAATACCGCTTAAGAACTGTATCGCTAAAGGAGCAGACAAGCCGCGCTTCTCCCTTTCTGGAACGCGAAGGAGGCCAAACCGTAGTTGTGCTGAGTAAACGTTTATTAGCAGCAAGTGCAAGTTCCCCATTCACCCAAAGAAAGAGAAAGCGAAATACAGCGTTCTCCTACAAGCTGCTTTACTCAATCGACTGAAGTTTTCAGTCTTCTAAGAAGAAACAGTCGGCCCAGCACAAGCTACGTTCTCAAATCTTCTCTGAGTGGGAGAAGGATGGCGAGGGCTGGCCTAGCAAGGATTTCAATGCCCCGGTTTTCAAAGGGAACTTTGCATACCAGGGAATGAAGGTACCACTGCGTTTCAAAGCCAAACAGGCAGATTGTCTGCCTTCAGCTGGTGGATGGCAGAAGACGTTCAGTGTTGCTGACTATATCGTGTGTGCTTAACACGAGCATGTAGCTTCTTCCCTGTCTGAAAGAGAAAGCAAGAGCTTGTTGCTGTCAGTCTGGGGATGAAGGGAGAACGATTCCCCTTCCGTGTTTGAAAATCCCTCTGTTTTACACGCCTAGAAAAGCTGCCACTGCATTGTCTACCTGGATACAGTGTGGGACGTTTCTCCCTTTCAAGTAGTTGAAGCCTTTCAGGGTTTCCAGCATTCCGGGAGGCATTCTGTGCTGCGCGGCTGAGAATACCGCTTAAGAACTGTATCGCTAAAGGAGCAGACAAGCCGCGCTTCTCCCTTTCTGGAACGCGAAGGAGGCCAAACCGTAGTTGTGCTGAGCGAAACGTTTGTCAGAGGCAAGGGCAAGTTCCCCATTCACCAAACGAAAGACAAAGCCAAATACAGCGTTCTCAGTCAAGCTGCTGTCCTCAATCGACTGAAGTTTTCAGTTTTGTTAGAAGAATCAGTCCGCCACCCCAAGCTGCTCTCTCAAATCTTCTCTGAGTGGGAGAAGGCTGGAGAGCACTGGGCTAGCAACGATTTGAATGCCCTAGTTTTCAAAGGGAATTTGCATACCAGGGCATGAAGGTACTACTGGCTTTCAAACAGGCAGATTGTCTGCTTTTAGTTAGAGGATGGCGGAAGAGATTCCGTTTGGCTGACTAAACCTTGCGTGCTTAACACGAGCTTGTAGCTTCTTCCCTGCCTGAAAGAGAAAGCAGGAGCTTGTTCCTGTCAGTCTGGGGACGAAGTGAGAACGAATCCCTTTCTGTGTTTGGAAATCCCTCTGTGTTCCATGCCTAGAAAAGCTGCCACTGCATTGTCTACCTGGATACAGTGTGGGACGTTTCTCCCTTTCAAGTAGTTGAAGACTTTCAGGGTTTCCAGCATTCCGGGAGGCATTCTGTGCTGCGCCGCTGAGCAGACCGTTCTGCAGACGGTATCGCTAAAGCAGAAGAGAAACGGCGTTTCTCCCATTCTGGAACGCGAAGGAGGCCAAACCGTAGTTGTGCTGAGTAAACGTTTATTAGCAGCAAGTGCAAGTTCCCCATTCACCCAAAGAAAGAGAAAGCGAAATACAGCGTTCTCCTACAAGCTGCTTTACTCAATGGACTGAAGTTTTCAGACTTCTAAGAAGAAACAGTCGGCCCAGCACAAGCTACGTTCTCAAATCTTCTCTGAGTGGGAGAAGGATGGCGACGGCTGGCCTAGCAAGGATTTCAATGCCCCGGTTTTCAAAGGGAACTTTGCATACCAGGGAATGAAGGTACCACTGCGTTTCAAAGCCAAACAGGAAGATTGTCTGCCTTCAGCTGGAGGATGGCAGAAGACGTTCAGTTTTGCTGACTATATCGTGTGTGCTTAACACGAGCATGTAGCTTCTTCCCTGTCTGAAAGAGAAAGCAAGAGCTTGTTGCTGTCAGTCTGGGGATGAAGGGAGAACGATTCCCCTTCCGTGTTTGAAAATCCCTCTGTTTTACACGCCTAGAAAAGTTGCCACTGCATTGTCTACCTGGATACAGTGTGGGACGTTTCTCCCTTTCAAGTAGTTGAAGCCTTTCAGGGTTTCCAGCATTCCGGGAGGCATTCTGTGCTGCGCGGCTGAGAATACCGCTTAAGAACTGTATCGCTAAAGGAGCAGAGAAGCCGCGCTTCTCCCATTCTGGAACGCGAAGGAGGCCAAACGGTAGTTGTGCTGAGCGAAACGTTTGTCAGCGGCAAGGGCAAGTTCCCCATTCACCAAACGAAAGACAAAGCCAAATACAGCGTTCTCAGTCAAGCTGCTGTCCTCAATCGACTGAAGTTTTCAGTTTTGTTAGAAGAATCAGTCCGCCACCCCAAGCTGCTCTCTCAAATCTTCTCTGAGTGGGAGAAGGCTGGAGAGCACTGGGCTAGCAACGATTTGAATGCCCTAGTTTTCAAAGGGAATTTGCATACCAGGGCATGAAGGTACTACTGGCTTTCAAACAGGCAGATTGTCTGCTTTTAGCTAGAGGATGGCGGAAGAGATTCCGTTTGGCTGACTAAACCTTGCGTGCTTAACACGAGCTTGTAGCTTCTTCTCTGCCTGAAAGAGAAAGCAGGAGCTTGTTCCTGTTAGTCTGGGGACGAAGTGAGAACGAATCCCTTTCTGTGTTTGGAAATCCCTCTGTGTTCCATGCCTAGGAAAGTTGCCTGCGCATTGTCTACCTGGATTCAGTGTAGGACGTTTCTCCCTTTCAAGTAGTTGAAGACTTTCAGGGTTTCCAGCATTCCGGGAGGCATTCTGTGCTGCGCCGCTGAGCAGACCGTTCTGCAGACGGTATCGCTAAAGCAGAAGAGAAACGGCGTTTCTCCCATTCTGGAACGCGAAGGAGGCCAAACCGTAGTTGTGCTGAGTAAACGTTTATTAGCAGCAAGTGCAAGTTCCCCATTCACCCAAAGAAAGAGAAAGCGAAATACAGCGTTCTCCTACAAGCTGCTTTACTCAATCGACTGAAGTTTTCAGTCTTCTAAGAAGAAACAGTCGGCCCAGCACAAGCTACGTTCTCAAATCTTCTCTGAGTGGGAGAAGGATGGTGACGGCTGGTCTAGCAAGGATTTCAATGCCCCGTTTTTCAAAGGGAACTTTGCATACCAGGGAATGAAGGTACCACTGCGTTTCAAAGCCAAACAGGCAGATTGTCTGCCTTCAGCTGGAGGATGGCAGAAGACGTTCAGTGTTGCTGACTATATCGTGTGTGCTTAACACGAGCATGTAGCTTCTTCCCTGTCTGAAAGAGAAAGCAAGAGCTTGTTGCTGTCAGTCTGGGGATGAAGGGAGAACGATTCCCCTTCCGTGTTTGAAAATCCCTCTGTTTTACACGCCTAGAAAAGCTGCCACTGCATTGTCTACCTGGATACAGTGTGGGACGTTTCTCCCTTTCAAGTAGTTGAAGCCTTTCAGGGTTTCCAGCATTCCGGGAGGCATTCTGCGCTGCGCGGCTGAGAATACCGCTTAAGAACTGTATCGCTAAAGGAGCAGACAAGCCGCGCTTCTCCCTTTCTGGAACGCGAAGGAGGCCAAACCGTAGTTGTGCTGAGCGAAACGTTTGTCAGCGGCAAGGGCAAGTTCCCCATTCACCAAACGAAAGACAAAGCCAAATACAGCGTTCTCAGTCAAGCTGCTGTCCTCAATCGACTGAAGTTTTCAGTTTTGTTAGAAGAATCAGTCCGCCACCCCAAGCTGCTCTCTCAAATCTTCTCTGAGTGGGAGAAGGCTGGAGAGCACTGGGCTAGCAACGATTTGAATGCCCTAGTTTTCAAAGGGAATTTGCATACCAGGGCATGAAGGTACTACTGGCTTTCAAACAGGCAGATTGTCTGCTTTTAGCTAGAGGATGGCGGAAGAGATTCCGTTTGGCTGACTAAACCTTGCGTGCTTAACACGAGCTTGTAGCTTCTTCCCTGCCTGAAAGAGAAAGCAGGAGCTTGTTCCTGTCAGTCTGGGGACGAAGTGAGAACGAATCCCTTTCTGTGTTTGGAAATCCCTCTGTGTTCCATGCCTAGGAAAGTTGCCTGCGCATTGTCTACCTGGATTCAGTGTAGGACGTTTCTCCCTTTCAAGTAGTTGAAGACTTTCAGGGTTTCCAGCATTCCGGGAGGCATTCTGTGCTGCGCGGCTGAGAATACCGCTTAAGAACTGTATCGCTAAAGGAGCAGACAAGCCGCGCTTCTCCCTTTCTGGAACGCGAAGGAGGCCAAACCGTAGTTGTGCTGAGTAAACGTTTATTAGCAGCAAGTGCAAGTTCCCCATTCACCCAAAGAAAGAGAAAGCGAAATAAAGCGTTCTCCTACAAGCTGCTTTACTCAATCGACTGAAGTTTTCAGTCTTCTAAGAAGAAACAGTCGGCCCAGCACAAGCTACGTTCTCAAATCTTCTCTGAGTGGGAGAAGGATGGCGAGGGCTGGCCTAGCAAGGATTTCAATGCCCCGGTTTTCAAAGGGAACTTTGCATACCAGGGAATGAAGGTACCACTGCGTTTCAAAGCCAAACAGGCAGATTGTCTGCCTTCAGCTGGAGGATGGCAGAAGACGTTCAGTGTTGCTGACTATATCGTGTGTGCTTAACACGAGCATGTAGCTTCTTCCCTGTCTGAAAGAGAAAGCAAGAGCTTGTTGCTGTCAGTCTGGGGATGAAGGGAGAACGATTCCCCTTCCGTGTTTGAAAATCCCTCTGTTTTACACGCCTAGAAAAGCTGCCACTGCATTGTCTACCTGGATACAGTGTGGGACGTTTCTCCCTTTCAAGTAGTTGAAGCCTTTCAGGGTTTCCAGCATTCCGGGAGGCATTCTGTGCTGCGCGGCTGAGAATACCGCTTAAGAACTGTATCGCTAAAGGAGCAGACAAGCCGCGCTTCTCCCTTTCTGGAACGCGAAGGAGGCCAAACCGTAGTTGTGCTGAGCGAAACGTTTGTCAGAGGCAAGGGCAAGTTCCCCATTCACCAAACGAAAGACAAAGCCAAATACAGCGTTCTCAGTCAAGCTGCTGTCCTCAATCGACTGAAGTTTTCAGTTTTGTTAGAAGAATCAGTCCGCCACCCCAAGCTGCTCTCTCAAATCTTCTCTGAGTGGGAGAAGGCTGGAGAGCACTGGGCTAGCAACGATTTGAATGCCCTAGTTTTCAAAGGGAATTTGCATACCAGGGCATGAAGGTACTACTGGCTTTCAAACAGGCAGATTGTCTGCTTTTAGTTAGAGGATGGCGGAAGAGATTCCGTTTGGCTGACTAAACCTTGCGTGCTTAACACGAGCTTGTAGCTTCTTCCCTGCCTGAAAGAGAAAGCAGGAGCTTGTTCCTGTCAGTCTGGGGACGAAGTGAGAACGAATCCCTTTCTGTGTTTGGAAATCCCTCTGTGTTCCATGCCTAGAAAAGCTGACACTGCATTGTCTACCTGGATACAGTGTGGGACGTTTCTCCCTTTCAAGTAGTTGAAGACTTTCAGGGTTTCCAGCATTCCGGGAGGCATTCTGTGCTGCGCCGCTGAGCAGACCGTTCTGCAGACGGTATCGCTAAAGCAGAAGAGAAACGGCGTTTCTCCCATTCTGGAACGCGAAGGAGGCCAAACCGTAGTTGTGCTGAGTAAACGTTTATTAGCAGCAAGTGCAAGTTCCCCATTCACCCAAAGAAAGAGAAAGCGAAATACAGCGTTCTCCTACAAGCTGCTTTACTCAATGGACTGAAGTTTTCAGACTTCTAAGAAGAAACAGTCGGCCCAGCACAAGCTACGTTCTCAAATCTTCTCTGAGTGGGAGAAGGATGGCGACGGCTGGCCTAGCAAGGATTTCAATGCCCCGGTTTTCAAAGGGAACTTTGCATACCAGGGAATGAAGGTACCACTGCGTTTCAAAGCCAAACAGGAAGATTGTCTGCCTTCAGCTGGAGGATGGCAGAAGACGTTCAGTTTTGCTGACTATATCGTGTGTGCTTAACACGAGCATGTAGCTTCTTCCCTGTCTGAAAGAGAAAGCAAGAGCTTGTTGCTGTCAGTCTGGGGATGAAGGGAGAACGATTCCCCTTCCGTGTTTGAAAATCCCTCTGTTTTACACGCCTAGAAAAGCTGCCACTGCATTGTCTACCTGGATACAGTGTGGGACGTTTCTCCCTTTCAAGTAGTTGAAGCCTTTCAGGGTTTCCAGCATTCCGGGAGGCATTCTGTGCTGCGCGGCTGAGAATACCGCTTAAGAACTGTATCGCTAAAGGAGAAGACAAGCCGCGCTTCTCCCTTTCTGGAACGCGAAGGAGGCCAAACCGTAGTTGTGCTGAGCGAAACGTTTGTCAGTGGCAAGGGCAAGTTCCCCATTCACCAAACGAAAGACAAAGCCAAATATAGCGTTCTCAGTCAAGCTGCTGTCCTCAATCGACTGAAGTTTTCAGTTTTGTTAGAAGAATCAGTCCGCCACCCCAAGCTGCTCTCTCAAATCTTCTCTGAGTGGGAGAAGGCTGGAGAGCACAGGCCTAGCAACGATTTGAATGCCCTAGTTTTCAAAGGGAATTTGCATACCAGGGCATGAAGGTACTACTGGCTTTCAAACAGGCAGATTGTCTGCTTTTAGCTAGAGGATGGCGAAAGAGATTCCGTTTGGCTGACTAAACCTTGCTTGCTTAACACGAGCTTGTAGCTTCTTCCCTGCCTGAAAGAGAAAGCAGGAGCTTGTTCCTGTCAGTCTGGGGACGAAGTGAGAACGAATCCCTTTCTGTGTTTGGAAATCCCTCTGTGTTCCATGCCTAGGAAAGTTGCCTGTGCATTGTCTACCTGGATTCAGTGTAGGACGTTTCTCCCATTCAAGTAGTTGAAGACTTTCAGGGTTTCCAGCATTCCGGGAGGCATTCTGTGCTGTGCCGCTGAGCAGACCTTTCTGCAGACGGTATCGCTAAAGCAGAAGAGAAACGGCGTTTCTCCCATTCTGGAACGCGAAGGAGGCCAAACCGTAGTTGTGCTGAGCGAAACGTTTGTCAGCGGCAAGGGCAAGTTCCCCATTCACCAAACGAAAGACAAAGCCTAATACAGCGTTCTCAGTCAAGCTGCTGTCCTCAATCGACTGAAGTTTTCAGTTTTGTTAGAAGAATCAGTCCGCCACCCCAAGCTGCTCTCTCAAAACTTCTCTGAGTGGGAGAAGGCTGGAGAGCAGGGGCCTAGCAACGATTTGAATGCCCTGGTTTTCAAAGGGAACTTTGCATACCAGGGCATGAAGGTACTACTGGCTTTCAAAATCAAACAGGCAGATTGTCTGCTTTTAGCTAGAGGATGGCGGAAGAGATTCCGTTTGGCTGACTAAACCTTGCGTGCTTAACACGAGCTTGTAGCTTCTTCCCTGCCTGAAAGAGAAAGCAGGAGCTTGTTCCTGTCAGTCTGGGAACGAAGTGAGAACGAATCCCTTTCTGTGTTTGGAAATCCCTCTGTGTTCCATGCCTAGGAAAGTTGCCTGCGCATTGTCTACCTGGATTCAGTGTAGGACGTTTCTCCCTTTCAAGTAGTTGAAGACTTTCAGGGTTTCCAGCATTCCGGGAGGCATTCTGTGCTGCGCCGCTGAGCAGACCGTTCTGCAGACGGTATCGCTAAAGCAGAAGAGAAACGGCGTTTCTCCCATTCTGGAACGCGAAGGAGGCCAAACCGTAGTTGTGCTGAGTAAACGTTTATTAGCAGCAAGTTCAAGTTCCCCATTCACCCAAAGAAAGAGAAAGCGAAATACAGCGTTCTCCTACAAGCTGCTTTACTCAATCGACTGAAGTTTTCAGTCTTCTAAGAAGAAACAGTCGGCCCAGCACAAGCTACGTTCTCAAATCTTCTCTGAGTGGGAGAAGGATGGTGACGGCTGGTCTAGCAAGGATTTCAATGCCCCGGTTTTCAAAGGGAACTTTGCATACCAGGGAATGAAGGTACCACTGCGTTTCAAAGCCAAACAGCCAGATTGTCTGCCTTCAGCTGGAGGATGGCAGAAGACGTTCAGTGTTGCTGACTATATCGTGTGTGCTTAACACGAGCATGTAGCTTCTTCCCTGTCTGAAAGAGAAAGCAAGAGCTTGTTGCTGTCAGTCTGGGGATGAAGGGAGAACGATTCCCCTTCCGTGTTTGAAAATCCCTCTGTTTTACACGCCTAGAAAAGCTGCCACTGCATTGTCTACCTGGATACAGTGTGGGACGTTTCTCCCTTTCAAGTAGTTGAAGCCTTTCAGGGTTTCCAGCATTCCGGGAGGCATTCTGTGCTGCGCGGCTGAGAATACCGCTTAAGAACTGTATCGCTAAAGGAGCAGACAAGCCGCGCTTCTCCCTTTCTGGAACGCGAAGGAGGCCAAACCGTAGTTGTGCTGAGCGAAACGTTTGTCAGCGGCAAGGGCAAGTTCCCCATTCACCAAACGAAAGACAAAGCCAAATATAGCGTTCTCAGTCAAGCTGCTGTCCTCAATCGACTGAAGTTTTCAGTTTTGTTAGAAGAATCAGTCCGCCACCCCAAGCTGCTCTCTCAAATCTTCTCTGAGTGGGAGAAGGCTGGAGAGCACAGGCCTAGCAACGATTTGAATGCCCTAGTTTTCAAAGGGAATTTGCATACCAGGGCATGAAGGTACTACTGGCTTTCAAACAGGCAGATTGTCTGCTTTTAGCTAGAGGATGGCGGAAGAGATTCCGTTTGGCTGACTAAACCTTGCGTGCTTAACACGAGCTTGTAGCTTCTTCCCTGCCTGAAAGAGAAAGCAGGAGCTTGTTCCTGTCAGTCTGGGGACGAAGTGAGAACGAATCCCTTTCTGTGTTTGGAAATCCCTCTGTGTTCCATGCCTAGGAAAGTTGCCTGCGCATTGTCTACCTGGATTCAGTGTAGGACGTTTCTCCCTTTCAAGTAGTTGAAGACTTTCAGGGTTTCCAGCATTCCGGGAGGCATTCTGTGCTGCGCCGCTGAGCAGACCTTTCTGCAGACGGTATCGCTAAAGCAGAAGAGAAACGGCGTTTCTCCCATTCTGGAACGCGAAGGAGGCTAAACCGTAGTTGTGCTGAGTAAACGTTTATTAGCAGCAAGTGCAAGTTCCCCATTCACCCAAAGAAAGAGAAAGCGAAATACAGCGTTCTCCTACAAGCTGCTTTACTCAATCGACTGAAGTTTTCAGTCTTCTAAGAAGAAACAGTCGGCCCAGCACAAGCTACGTTCTCAAATCTTCTCTGAGTGGGAGAAGGATGGCGAGGGCTGGCCTAGCAAGGATTTCAATGCCCCGGTTTTCAAAGGGAACTTTGCATACCAGGGAATGAAGGTACCACTGCGTTTCAAAGCCAAACAGGCAGATTGTCTGCCTTCAGCTGGAGGATGGCAGAAGACGTTCAGTGTTACTGACTATATCGTGTGTGCTTAACACGAGCATGTAGCTGCTTCCCTGTCTGAAAGAGAAAGCAAGAGCTTGTTGCTGTCAGTCTGGGGATGAAGGGAGAACGATTCCCCTTCCGTGTTTGAAAATCCCTCTGTTTTACACGCCTAGAAAAGCTGCCACTGCATTGTCTACCTGGATACAGTGTGGGACGTTTCTCCCTTTCAAGTAGTTGAAGCCTTTCAGGGTTTCCAGCATTCCGGGAGGCATTCTGTGCTGCGCGGCTGAGAATACCGCTTAAGAACTGTATCGCTAAAGGAGCAGACAAGCCGCGCTTCTCCCTTTCTGGAACGCGAAGGAGGCCAAACCGTAGTTGTGCTGAGCGAAACGTTTGTCAGCGGCAAGGGCAAGTTCCCCATTCACCAAACGAAAGACAAAGCCAAATACAGCGTTCTCAGTCAAGCTGCTGTCCTCAATCGACTGAAGTTTTCAGTTTTGTTAGAAGAATCAGTCCGCCACCCCAAGCTGCTCTCTCAAATCTTCTCTGAGTGGGAGAAGGCTGGAGAGCACTGGGCTAGCAACGATTTGAATGCCCTAGTTTTCAAAGGGAATTTGCATACCAGGGCATGAAGGTACTACTGGCTTTCAAACAGGCAGATTGTCTGCTTTTAGCTAGAGGATGGCGGAAGAGATTCCGTTTGGCTGACTAAACCTTGCGTGCTTAACACGAGCTTGTAGCTTCTTCCCTGCCTGAAAGAGAAAGCAGGAGCTTGTTCCTGTCAGTCTGGGGACGAAGTGAGAACGAATCCCTTTCTGTGTTTGGAAATCCCTCTGTGTTCCATGCCTAGGAAAGTTGCCTGCGCATTGTCTACCTGGATTCAGTGTAGGACGTTTCTCCCTTTCAAGTAGTTGAAGACTTTCAGGGTTTCCAGCATTCCGGGAGGCATTCTGTGCTGCGCCGCTGAGCAGACCTTTCTGCAGACGGTATCGCTAAAGCAGAAGAGAAACGGCGTTTCTCCCATTCTGGAACGCGAAGGAGGCTAAACCGTAGTTGTGCTGAGTAAACGTTTATTAGCAGCAAGTGCAAGTTCCCCATTCACCCAAAGAAAGAGAAAGCGAAATACAGCGTTCTCCTACAAGCTGCTTTACTCAATCGACTGAAGTTTTCAGTCTTCTAAGAAGAAACAGTCGGCCCAGCACAAGCTACGTTCTCAAATCTTCTCTGAGTGGGAGAAGGATGGCGAGGGCTGGCCTAGCAAGGATTTCAATGCCCCGGTTTTCAAAGGGAACTTTGCATACCAGGGAATGAAGGTACCACTGCGTTTCAAAGCCAAACAGGCAGATTGTCTGCCTTCAGCTGGAGGATGGCAGAAGACGTTCAGTGTTACTGACTATATCGTGTGTGCTTAACACGAGCATGTAGCTGCTTCCCTGTCTGAAAGAGAAAGCAAGAGCTTGTTGCTGTCAGTCTGGGGATGAAGGGAGAACGATTCCCCTTCCGTGTTTGAAAATCCCTCTGTTTTACACGCCTAGAAAAGCTGCCACTGCATTGTCTACCTGGATACAGTGTGGGACGTTTCTCCCTTTCAAGTAGTTGAAGCCTTTCAGGGTTTCCAGCATTCCGGGAGGCATTCTGTGCTGCGCGGCTGAGAATACCGCTTAAGAACTGTATCGCTAAAGGAGCAGACAAGCCGCGCTTCTCCCTTTCTGGAACGCGAAGGAGGCCAAACCGTAGTTGTGCTGAGCGAAACGTTTGTCAGCGGCAAGGGCAAGTTCCCCATTCACCAAACGAAAGACAAAGCCAAATACAGCGTTCTCAGTCAAGCTGCTGTCCTCAATCGACTGAAGTTTTCAGTTTTGTTAGAAGAATCAGTCCGCCACCCCAAGCTGCTCTCTCAAATCTTCTCTGAGTGGGAGAAGGCTGGAGAGCACTGGGCTAGCAACGATTTGAATGCCCTAGTTTTCAAAGGGAATTTGCATACCAGGGCATGAAGGTACTACTGGCTTTCAAACAGGCAGATTGTCTGCTTTTAGCTAGAGGATGGCGGAAGAGATTCCGTTTGGCTGACTAAACCTTGCGTGCTTAACACGAGCTTGTAGCTTCTTCCCTGCCTGAAAGAGAAAGCAGGAGCTTGTTCCTGTCAGTCTGGGGACGAAGTGAGAACGAATCCCTTTCTGTGTTTGGAAATCCCTCTGTGTTCCATGCCTAGGAAAGTTGCCTGCGCATTGTCTACCTGGATTCAGTGTAGGACGTTTCTCCCTTTCAAGTAGTTGAAGACTTTCAGGGTTTCCAGCATTCCGGGAGGCATTCTGTGCTGCGCCGCTGAGCAGACCGTTCTGCAGACGGTATCGCTAAAGCAGAAGAGAAACGGCGTTTCTCCCATTCTGGAACGCGAAGGAGGCCAAACCGTAGTTGTGCTGAGTAAACGTTTATTAGCAGCAAGTGCAAGTTCCCCATTCACCCAAAGAAAGAGAAAGCGAAATACAGCGTTCTCCTACAAGCTGCTTTACTCAATCGACTGAAGTTTTCAGTCTTCTAAGAAGAAACAGTCGGCCCAGCACAAGCTACGTTCTCAAATCTTCTCTGAGTGGGAGAAGGATGGTGACGGCTGGTCTAGCAAGGATTTCAATGCCCCGGTTTTCAAAGGGAACTTTGCATACCAGGGAATGAAGGTACCACTGCGTTTCAAAGCCAAACAGCCAGATTGTCTGCCTTCAGCTGGAGGATGGCAGAAGACGTTCAGTGTTGCTGACTATATCGTGTGTGCTTAACACGAGCATGTAGCTTCTTCCCTGTCTGAAAGAGAAAGCAAGAGCTTGTTGCTGTCAGTCTGGGGATGAAGGGAGAACGATTCCCCTTCCGTGTTTGAAAATCCCTCTGTTTTACACGCCTAGAAAAGCTGCCACTGCATTGTCTACCTGGATACAGTGTGGGACGTTTCTCCCTTTCAAGTAGTTGAAGCCTTTCAGGGTTTCCAGCATTCCGGGAGGCATTCTGTGCTGCGCGGCTGAGAATACCGCTTAAGAACTGTATCGCTAAAGGAGCAGACAAGCCGCGCTTCTCCCTTTCTGGAATGCGAAGGAGGCCAAACCGTAGTTGTGCTGAGCGAAACGTTTGTCAGCGGCAAGGGCAAGTTCCCCATTCACCAAACGAAAGACAAAGCCAAATATAGCGTTCTCAGTCAAGCTGCTGTCCTCAATCGACTGAAGTTTTCAGTTTTGTTAGAAGAATCAGTCCGCCACCCCAAGCTGCTCTCTCAAATCTTCTCTGAGTGGGAGAAGGCTGGAGAGCACAGGCCTAGCAACGATTTGAATGCCCTAGTTTTCAAAGGGAATTTGCATACCAGGGCATGAAGGTACTACTGGCTTTCAAACAGGCAGATTGTCTGCTTTTAGCTAGAGGATGGCGGAAGAGATTCCGTTTGGCTGACTAAACCTTCGTGCTTAACACGAGCTTGTAGCTTCTTCCCTGCCTGAAAGAGAAAGCAGGAGCTTGTTCCTGTCAGTCTGGGGACGAAGTGAGAACGAATCCCTTTCTGTGTTTGGAAATCCCTCTGTGTTCCATGCCTAGGAAAGTTGCCTGCGCATTGTCTACCTGGATTCAGTGTAGGACGTTTCTCCCTTTCAAGTAGTTGAAGACTTTCAGGGTTTCCAGCATTCCGGGAGGCATTCTGTGCTGCGCCGCTGAGCAGACCGTTCTGCAGACGGTATCGCTAAAGCAGAAGAGAAACGGCGTTTCTCCCATTCTGGAACGCGAAGGAGGCCAAACCGTAGTTGTGCTGAGTAAACGTTTATTAGCAGCAAGTTCAAGTTCCCCATTCACCCAAAGAAAGAGAAAGCGAAATACAGCGTTCTCCTACAAGCTGCTTTACTCAATCGACTGAAGTTTTCAGTCTTCTAAGAAGAAACAGTCGGCCCAGCACAAGCTACGTTCTCAAATCTTCTCTGAGTGGGAGAAGGATGGTGACGGCTGGTCTAGCAAGGATTTCAATGCCCCGGTTTTCAAAGGGAACTTTGCATACCAGGGAATGAAGGTACCACTGCGTTTCAAAGCCAAACAGCCAGATTGTCTGCCTTCAGCTGGAGGATGGCAGAAGACGTTCAGTGTTGCTGACTATATCGTGTGTGCTTAACACGAGCATGTAGCTTCTTCCCTGTCTGAAAGAGAAAGCAAGAGCTTGTTGCTGTCAGTCTGGGGATGAAGGGAGAACGATTCCCCTTCCGTGTTTGAAAATCCCTCTGTTTTACACGCCTAGAAAAGCTGCCACTGCATTGTCTACCTGGATACAGTGTGGGACGTTTCTCCCTTTCAAGTAGTTGAAGCCTTTCAGGGTTTCCAGCATTCCGGGAGGCATTCTGTGCTGCGCGGCTGAGAATACCGCTTAAGAACTGTATCGCTAAAGGAGCAGACAAGCCGCGCTTCTCCCTTTCTGGAACGCGAAGGAGGCCAAACCGTAGTTGTGCTGAGCGAAACGTTTGTCAGCGGCAAGGGCAAGTTCCCCATTCACCAAACGAAAGACAAAGCCAAATATAGCGTTCTCAGTCAAGCTGCTGTCCTCAATCGACTGAAGTTTTCAGTTTTGTTAGAAGAATCAGTCCGCCACCCCAAGCTGCTCTCTCAAATCTTCTCTGAGTGGGAGAAGGCTGGAGAGCACAGGCCTAGCAACGATTTGAATGCCCTAGTTTTCAAAGGGAATTTGCATACCAGGGCATGAAGGTACTACTGGCTTTCAAACAGGCAGATTGTCTGCTTTTAGCTAGAGGATGGCGGAAGAGATTCCGTTTGGCTGACTAAACCTTGCGTGCTTAACACGAGCTTGTAGCTTCTTCCCTGCCTGAAAGAGAAAGCAGGAGCTTGTTCCTGTCAGTCTGGGGACGAAGTGAGAACGAATCCCTTTCTGTGTTTGGAAATCCCTCTGTGTTCCATGCCTAGGAAAGTTGCCTGCGCATTGTCTACCTGGATTCAGTGTAGGACGTTTCTCCCTTTCAAGTAGTTGAAGACTTTCAGGGTTTCCAGCATTCCGGGAGGCATTCTGTGCTGCGCCGCTGAGCAGACCTTTCTGCAGACGGTATCGCTAAAGCAGAAGAGAAACGGCGTTTCTCCCATTCTGGAACGCGAAGGAGGCTAAACCGTAGTTGTGCTGAGTAAACGTTTATTAGCAGCAAGTGCAAGTTCCCCATTCACCCAAAGAAAGAGAAAGCGAAATACAGCGTTCTCCTACAAGCTGCTTTACTCAATCGACTGAAGTTTTCAGTCTTCTAAGAAGAAACAGTCGGCCCAGCACAAGCTACGTTCTCAAATCTTCTCTGAGTGGGAGAAGGATGGCGAGGGCTGGCCTAGCAAGGATTTCAATGCCCCGGTTTTCAAAGGGAACTTTGCATACCAGGGAATGAAGGTACCACTGCGTTTCAAAGCCAAACAGGCAGATTGTCTGCCTTCAGCTGGAGGATGGCAGAAGACGTTCAGTGTTACTGACTATATCGTGTGTGCTTAACACGAGCATGTAGCTGCTTCCCTGTCTGAAAGAGAAAGCAAGAGCTTGTTGCTGTCAGTCTGGGGATGAAGGGAGAACGATTCCCCTTCCGTGTTTGAAAATCCCTCTGTTTTACACGCCTAGAAAAGCTGCCACTGCATTGTCTACCTGGATACAGTGTGGGACGTTTCTCCCTTTCAAGTAGTTGAAGCCTTTCAGGGTTTCCAGCATTCCGGGAGGCATTCTGTGCTGCGCGGCTGAGAATACCGCTTAAGAACTGTATCGCTAAAGGAGCAGACAAGCCGCGCTTCTCCCTTTCTGGAACGCGAAGGAGGCCAAACCGTAGTTGTGCTGAGCGAAACGTTTGTCAGCGGCAAGGGCAAGTTCCCCATTCACCAAACGAAAGACAAAGCCAAATACAGCGTTCTCAGTCAAGCTGCTGTCCTCAATCGACTGAAGTTTTCAGTTTTGTTAGAAGAATCAGTCCGCCACCCCAAGCTGCTCTCTCAAATCTTCTCTGAGTGGGAGAAGGCTGGAGAGCACTGGGCTAGCAACGATTTGAATGCCCTAGTTTTCAAAGGGAATTTGCATACCAGGGCATGAAGGTACTACTGGCTTTCAAACAGGCAGATTGTCTGCTTTTAGCTAGAGGATGGCGGAAGAGATTCCGTTTGGCTGACTAAACCTTGCGTGCTTAACACGAGCTTGTAGCTTCTTCCCTGCCTGAAAGAGAAAGCAGGAGCTTGTTCCTGTCAGTCTGGGGACGAAGTGAGAACGAATCCCTTTCTGTGTTTGGAAATCCCTCTGTGTTCCATGCCTAGGAAAGTTGCCTGCGCATTGTCTACCTGGATTCAGTGTAGGACGTTTCTCCCTTTCAAGTAGTTGAAGACTTTCAGGGTTTCCAGCATTCCGGGAGGCATTCTGTGCTGCGCCGCTGAGCAGACCTTTCTGCAGACGGTATCGCTAAAGCAGAAGAGAAACGGCGTTTCTCCCATTCTGGAACGCGAAGGAGGCTAAACCGTAGTTGTGCTGAGTAAACGTTTATTAGCAGCAAGTGCAAGTTCCCCATTCACCCAAAGAAAGAGAAAGCGAAATACAGCGTTCTCCTACAAGCTGCTTTACTCAATCGACTGAAGTTTTCAGTCTTCTAAGAAGAAACAGTCGGCCCAGCACAAGCTACGTTCTCAAATCTTCTCTGAGTGGGAGAAGGATGGCGAGGGCTGGCCTAGCAAGGATTTCAATGCCCCGGTTTTCAAAGGGAACTTTGCATACCAGGGAATGAAGGTACCACTGCGTTTCAAAGCCAAACAGGCAGATTGTCTGCCTTCAGCTGGAGGATGGCAGAAGACGTTCAGTGTTACTGACTATATCGTGTGTGCTTAACACGAGCATGTAGCTGCTTCCCTGTCTGAAAGAGAAAGCAAGAGCTTGTTGCTGTCAGTCTGGGGATGAAGGGAGAACGATTCCCCTTCCGTGTTTGAAAATCCCTCTGTTTTACACGCCTAGAAAAGCTGCCACTGCATTGTCTACCTGGATACAGTGTGGGACGTTTCTCCCTTTCAAGTAGTTGAAGCCTTTCAGGGTTTCCAGCATTCCGGGAGGCATTCTGTGCTGCGCGGCTGAGAATACCGCTTAAGAACTGTATCGCTAAAGGAGCAGACAAGCCGCGCTTCTCCCTTTCTGGAACGCGAAGGAGGCCAAACCGTAGTTGTGCTGAGCGAAACGTTTGTCAGCGGCAAGGGCAAGTTCCCCATTCACCAAACGAAAGACAAAGCCAAATACAGCGTTCTCAGTCAAGCTGCTGTCCTCAATCGACTGAAGTTTTCAGTTTTGTTAGAAGAATCAGTCCGCCACCCCAAGCTGCTCTCTCAAATCTTCTCTGAGTGGGAGAAGGCTGGAGAGCACTGGGCTAGCAACGATTTGAATGCCCTAGTTTTCAAAGGGAATTTGCATACCAGGGCATGAAGGTACTACTGGCTTTCAAACAGGCAGATTGTCTGCTTTTAGCTAGAGGATGGCGGAAGAGATTCCGTTTGGCTGACTAAACCTTGCGTGCTTAACACGAGCTTGTAGCTTCTTCCCTGCCTGAAAGAGAAAGCAGGAGCTTGTTCCTGTCAGTCTGGGGACGAAGTGAGAACGAATCCCTTTCTGTGTTTGGAAATCCCTCTGTGTTCCATGCCTAGGAAAGTTGCCTGCGCATTGTCTACCTGGATTCAGTGTAGGACGTTTCTCCCTTTCAAGTAGTTGAAGACTTTCAGGGTTTCCAGCATTCCGGGAGGCATTCTGTGCTGCGCCGCTGAGCAGACCGTTCTGCAGACGGTATCGCTAAAGCAGAAGAGAAACGGCGTTTCTCCCATTCTGGAACGCGAAGGAGGCCAAACCGTAGTTGTGCTGAGTAAACGTTTATTAGCAGCAAGTGCAAGTTCCCCATTCACCCAAAGAAAGAGAAAGCGAAATACAGCGTTCTCCTACAAGCTGCTTTACTCAATCGACTGAAGTTTTCAGTCTTCTAAGAAGAAACAGTCGGCCCAGCACAAGCTACGTTCTCAAATCTTCTCTGAGTGGGAGAAGGATGGTGACGGCTGGTCTAGCAAGGATTTCAATGCCCCGGTTTTCAAAGGGAACTTTGCATACCAGGGAATGAAGGTACCACTGCGTTTCAAAGCCAAACAGCCAGATTGTCTGCCTTCAGCTGGAGGATGGCAGAAGACGTTCAGTGTTGCTGACTATATCGTGTGTGCTTAACACGAGCATGTAGCTTCTTCCCTGTCTGAAAGAGAAAGCAAGAGCTTGTTGCTGTCAGTCTGGGGATGAAGGGAGAACGATTCCCCTTCCGTGTTTGAAAATCCCTCTGTTTTACACGCCTAGAAAAGCTGCCACTGCATTGTCTACCTGGATACAGTGTGGGACGTTTCTCCCTTTCAAGTAGTTGAAGCCTTTCAGGGTTTCCAGCATTCCGGGAGGCATTCTGTGCTGCGCGGCTGAGAATACCGCTTAAGAACTGTATCGCTAAAGGAGCAGACAAGCCGCGCTTCTCCCTTTCTGGAATGCGAAGGAGGCCAAACCGTAGTTGTGCTGAGCGAAACGTTTGTCAGCGGCAAGGGCAAGTTCCCCATTCACCAAACGAAAGACAAAGCCAAATATAGCGTTCTCAGTCAAGCTGCTGTCCTCAATCGACTGAAGTTTTCAGTTTTGTTAGAAGAATCAGTCCGCCACCCCAAGCTGCTCTCTCAAATCTTCTCTGAGTGGGAGAAGGCTGGAGAGCACAGGCCTAGCAACGATTTGAATGCCCTAGTTTTCAAAGGGAATTTGCATACCAGGGCATGAAGGTACTACTGGCTTTCAAACAGGCAGATTGTCTGCTTTTAGCTAGAGGATGGCGGAAGAGATTCCGTTTGGCTGACTAAACCTTGCGTGCTTAACACGAGCTTGTAGCTTCTTCCCTGCCTGAAAGAGAAAGCAGGAGCTTGTTCCTGTCAGTCTGGGGACGAAGTGAGAACGAATCCCTTTCTGTGTTTGGAAATCCCTCTGTGTTCCATGCCTAGGAAAGTTGCCTGCGCATTGTCTACCTGGATTCAGTGTAGGACGTTTCTCCCTTTCAAGTAGTTGAAGACTTTCAGGGTTTCCAGCATTCCGGGAGGCATTCTGTGCTGCGCCGCTGAGCAGACCTTTCTGCAGACGGTATCGCTAAAGCAGAAGAGAAACGGCGTTTCTCCCATTCTGGAACGCGAAGGAGGCTAAACCGTAGTTGTGCTGAGTAAACGTTTATTAGCAGCAAGTGCAAGTTCCCCATTCACCCAAAGAAAGAGAAAGCGAAATACAGCGTTCTCCTACAAGCTGCTTTACTCAATCGACTGAAGTTTTCAGTCTTCTAAGAAGAAACAGTCGGCCCAGCACAAGCTACGTTCTCAAATCTTCTCTGAGTGGGAGAAGGATGGCGAGGGCTGGCCTAGCAAGGATTTCAATGCCCCGGTTTTCAAAGGGAACTTTGCATACCAGGGAATGAAGGTACCACTGCGTTTCAAAGCCAAACATGCAGATTGTCTGCCTTCAGCTGGAGGATGGCAGAAGACGTTCAGTGTTACTGACTATATCGTGTGTGCTTAACACGAGCATGTAGCTTCTTCCCTGTCTGAAAGAGAAAGCAAGAGCTTGTTGCTGTCAGTCTGGGGATGAAGGGAGAACGATTCCCCTTCCGTGTTTGAAAATCCCTCTGTTTTACACGCCTAGAAAAGCTGCCACTGCATTGTCTACCTGGATACAGTGTGGGACGTTTCTCCCTTTCAAGTAGTTGAAGCCTTTCAGGGTTTCCAGCATTCCGGGAGGCATTCTGTGCTGCGCGGCTGAGAATACCGCTTAAGAACTGTATCGCTAAAGGAGCAGACAAGCCGCGCTTCTCCCTTTCTGGAACGCGAAGGAGGCCAAACCGTAGTTGTGCTGAGCGAAACGTTTGTCAGCGGCAAGGGCAAGTTCCCCATTCACCAAACGAAAGACAAAGCCAAATACAGCGTTCTCAGTCAAGCTGCTGTCCTCAATCGACTGAAGTTTTCAGTTTTGTTAGAAGAATCAGTCCGCCACCCCAAGCTGCTCTCTCAAATCTTCTCTGAGTGGGAGAAGGCTGGAGAGCACTGGGCTAGCAACGATTTGAATGCCCTAGTTTTCAAAGGGAATTTGCATACCAGGGCATGAAGGTACTACTGGCTTTCAAACAGGCAGATTGTCTGCTTTTAGCTAGAGGATGGCGGAAGAGATTCCGTTTGGCTGACTAAACCTTGCGTGCTTAACACGAGCTTGTAGCTTCTTCCCTGCCTGAAAGAGAAAGCAGGAGCTTGTTCCTGTCAGTCTGGGGACGAAGTGAGAACGAATCCCTTTCTGTGTTTGGAAATCCCTCTGTGTTCCATGCCTAGGAAAGTTGCCTGCGCATTGTCTACCTGGATTCAGTGTAGGACGTTTCTCCCTTTCAAGTAGTTGAAGACTTTCAGGGTTTCCAGCATTCCGGGAGGCATTCTGTGCTGCGCCGCTGAGCAGACCGTTCTGCAGACGGTATCGCTAAAGCAGAAGAGAAACGGCGTTTCTCCCATTCTGGAACGCGAAGGAGGCCAAACCGTAGTTGTGCTGAGTAAACGTTTATTAGCAGCAAGTGCAAGTTCCCCATTCACCCAAAGAAAGAGAAAGCGAAATACAGCGTTCTCCTACAAGCTGCTTTACTCAATCGACTGAAGTTTTCAGTCTTCTAAGAAGAAACAGTCGGCCCAGCACAAGCTACGTTCTCAAATCTTCTCTGAGTGGGAGAAGGATGGTGACGGCTGGTCTAGCAAGGATTTCAATGCCCCGGTTTTCAAAGGGAACTTTGCATACCAGGGAATGAAGGTACCACTGCGTTTCAAAGCCAAACAGCCAGATTGTCTGCCTTCAGCTGGAGGATGGCAGAAGACGTTCAGTGTTGCTGACTATATCGTGTGTGCTTAACACGAGCATGTAGCTTCTTCCCTGTCTGAAAGAGAAAGCAAGAGCTTGTTGCTGTCAGTCTGGGGATGAAGGGAGAACGATTCCCCTTCCGTGTTTGAAAATCCCTCTGTTTTACACGCCTAGAAAAGCTGCCACTGCATTGTCTACCTGGATACAGTGTGGGACGTTTCTCCCTTTCAAGTAGTTGAAGCCTTTCAGGGTTTCCAGCATTCCGGGAGGCATTCTGTGCTGCGCGGCTGAGAATACCGCTTAAGAACTGTATCGCTAAAGGAGCAGACAAGCCGCGCTTCTCCCTTTCTGGAATGCGAAGGAGGCCAAACCGTAGTTGTGCTGAGCGAAACGTTTGTCAGCGGCAAGGGCAAGTTCCCCATTCACCAAACGAAAGACAAAGCCAAATATAGCGTTCTCAGTCAAGCTGCTGTCCTCAATCGACTGAAGTTTTCAGTTTTGTTAGAAGAATCAGTCCGCCACCCCAAGCTGCTCTCTCAAATCTTCTCTGAGTGGGAGAAGGCTGGAGAGCACAGGCCTAGCAACGATTTGAATGCCCTAGTTTTCAAAGGGAATTTGCATACCAGGGCATGAAGGTACTACTGGCTTTCAAACAGGCAGATTGTCTGCTTTTAGCTAGAGGATGGCGGAAGAGATTCCGTTTGGCTGACTAAACCTTGCGTGCTTAACACGAGCTTGTAGCTTCTTCCCTGCCTGAAAGAGAAAGCAGGAGCTTGTTCCTGTCAGTCTGGGGACGAAGTGAGAACGAATCCCTTTCTTTGTTTGGAAATCCCTCTGTGTTCCATGCCTAGGAAAGTTGCCTGCGCATTGTCTACCTGGATTCAGTGTAGGACGTTTCTCCCTTTCAAGTAGTTGAAGACTTTCAGGGTTTCCAGCATTCCGGGAGGCATTCTGTGCTGCGCCGCTGAGCAGACCTTTCTGCAGACGGTATCGCTAAAGCAGAAGAGAAACGGCGTTTCTCCCATTCTGGAACGCGAAGGAGGCTAAACCGTAGTTGTGCTGAGTAAACGTTTATTAGCAGTAAGTGCAAGTTCCCCATTCACCCAAAGAAAGAGAAAGCGAAATACAGCGTTCTCCTACAAGCTGCTTTACTCAATCGACTGAAGTTTTCAGTCTTCTAAGAAGAAACAGTCGGCCCAGCACAAGCTACGTTCTCAAATCTTCTCTGAGTGGGAGAAGGATGGCGAGGGCTGGCCTAGCAAGGATTTCAATGCCCCGGTTTTCAAAGGGAACTTTGCATACCAGGGAATGAAGGTACCACTGCGTTTCAAAGCCAAACAGGCAGATTGTCTGCCTTCAGCTGGAGGATGGCAGAAGACGTTCAGTGTTACTGACTATATCGTGTGTGCTTAACACGAGCATGTAGCTTCTTCCCTGTCTGAAAGAGAAAGCAAGAGCTTGTTGCTGTCAGTCTGGGGATGAAGGGAGAACGATTCCCCTTCCGTGTTTGAAAATCCCTCTGTTTTACACGCCTAGAAAAGCTGCCACTGCATTGTCTACCTGGATACAGTGTGGGACGTTTCTCCCTTTCAAGTAGTTGAAGCCTTTCAGGGTTTCCAGCATTCCGGGAGGCATTCTGTGCTTTGCGGCTGAGAATACCGCTTAAGAACTGTATCGCTAAAGGAGCAGACAAGCCGCGCTTCTCCCTTTCTGGAACGCGAAGGAGGCCAAACCGTAGTTGTGCTGAGCGAAACGTTTGTCAGCGGCAAGGGCAAGTTCCCCATTCACCAAACGAAAGACAAAGCCAAATATAGCGTTCTCAGTCAAGCTGCTGTCCTCAATCGACTGAAGTTTTCAGTTTTGTTAGAAGAATCAGTCCGCCACCCCAAGCTGCTCTCTCAAATCTTCTCTGAGTGGGAGAAGGCTGGAGAGCACAGGCCTAGCAACGATTTGAATGCCCTAGTTTTCAAAGGGAATTTGCATACCAGGGCATGAAGGTACTACTGGCTTTCAAACAGGCAGATTGTCTGCTTTTAGCTAGAGGATGGCGGAAGAGATTCCGTTTGGCTGACTAAACCTTGCGTGCTTAACACAAGCTTGTAGCTTCTTCCCTGCCTGAAAGAGAAAGCAGGAGCTTGTTCCTGTCAGTCTGGGGACGAAGTGAGAACGAATCCCTTTCTGTGTTTGGAAATCCCTCTGTGTTCCATGCCTAGGAAAGTTGCCTGCGCATTGTCTACCTGGATTCAGTGTAGGACGTTTCTCCCTTTCAAGTAGTTGAAGACTTTCAGGGTTTCCAGCATTCCGGGAGGCATTCTGTGCTGCGCCGCTGAGCAGACCTTTCTGCAGACGGTATCGCTAAAGCAGAAGAGAAACGGCGTTTCTCCCATTCTGGAACGCGAAGGAGGCTAAACCGTAGTTGTGCTGAGTAAACGTTTATTAGCAGCAAGTGCAAGTTCCCCATTCACCCAAAGAAAGAGAAAGCGAAATACAGCGTTCTCCTACAAGCTGCTTTACTCAATCGACTGAAGTTTTCAGTCTTCTAAGAAGAAACAGTCGGCCCAGCACAAGCTACGTTCTCAAATCTTCTCTGAGTGGGAGAAGGATGGCGAGGGCTGGCCTAGCAAGGATTTCAATGCCCCGGTTTTCAAAGGGAACTTTGCATACCAGGGAATGAAGGTACCACTGCGTTTCAAAGCCAAACAGGCAGATTGTCTGCCTTCAGCTGGAGGATGGCAGAAGACGTTCAGTGTTACTGACTATATCGTGTGTGCTTAACACGAGCATGTAGCTGCTTCCCTGTCTGAAAGAGAAAGCAAGAGCTTGTTGCTGTCAGTCTGGGGATGAAGGGAGAACGATTCCCCTTCCGTGTTTGAAAATCCCTCTGTTTTACACGCCTAGAAAAGCTGCCACTGCATTGTCTACCTGGATACAGTGTGGGACGTTTCTCCCTTTCAAGTAGTTGAAGCCTTTCAGGGTTTCCAGCATTCCGGGAGGCATTCTGTGCTGCGCGGCTGAGAATACCGCTTAAGAACTGTATCGCTAAAGGAGCAGACAAGCCGCGCTTCTCCCTTTCTGGAACGCGAAGGAGGCCAAACCGTAGTTGTGCTGAGCGAAACGTTTGTCAGCGGCAAGGGCAAGTTCCCCATTCACCAAACGAAAGACAAAGCCAAATACAGCGTTCTCAGTCAAGCTGCTGTCCTCAATCGACTGAAGTTTTCAGTTTTGTTAGAAGAATCAGTCCGCCACCCCAAGCTGCTCTCTCAAATCTTCTCTGAGTGGGAGAAGGCTGGAGAGCACTGGGCTAGCAACGATTTGAATGCCCTAGTTTTCAAAGGGAATTTGCATACCAGGGCATGAAGGTACTACTGGCTTTCAAACAGGCAGATTGTCTGCTTTTAGCTAGAGGATGGCGGAAGAGATTCCGTTTGGCTGACTAAACCTTGCGTGCTTAACACGAGCTTGTAGCTTCTTCCCTGCCTGAAAGAGAAAGCAGGAGCTTGTTCCTGTCAGTCTGGGGACGAAGTGAGAACGAATCCCTTTCTGTGTTTGGAAATCCCTCTGTGTTCCATGCCTAGGAAAGTTGCCTGCGCATTGTCTACCTGGATTCAGTGTAGGACGTTTCTCCCTTTCAAGTAGTTGAAGACTTTCAGGGTTTCCAGCATTCCGGGAGGCATTCTGTGCTGCGCCGCTGAGCAGACCGTTCTGCAGACGGTATCGCTAAAGCAGAAGAGAAACGGCGTTTCTCCCATTCTGGAACGCGAAGGAGGCCAAACCGTAGTTGTGCTGAGTAAACGTTTATTAGCAGCAAGTGCAAGTTCCCCATTCACCCAAAGAAAGAGAAAGCGAAATACAGCGTTCTCCTACAAGCTGCTTTACTCAATCGACTGAAGTTTTCAGTCTTCTAAGAAGAAACAGTCGGCCCAGCACAAGCTACGTTCTCAAATCTTCTCTGAGTGGGAGAAGGATGGTGACGGCTGGTCTAGCAAGGATTTCAATGCCCCGGTTTTCAAAGGGAACTTTGCATACCAGGGAATGAAGGTACCACTGCGTTTCAAAGCCAAACAGCCAGATTGTCTGCCTTCAGCTGGAGGATGGCAGAAGACGTTCAGTGTTGCTGACTATATCGTGTGTGCTTAACACGAGCATGTAGCTTCTTCCCTGTCTGAAAGAGAAAGCAAGAGCTTGTTGCTGTCAGTCTGGGGATGAAGGGAGAACGATTCCCCTTCCGTGTTTGAAAATCCCTCTGTTTTACACGCCTAGAAAAGCTGCCACTGCATTGTCTACCTGGATACAGTGTGGGACGTTTCTCCCTTTCAAGTAGTTGAAGCCTTTCAGGGTTTCCAGCATTCCGGGAGGCATTCTGTGCTGCGCGGCTGAGAATACCGCTTAAGAACTGTATCGCTAAAGGAGCAGACAAGCCGCGCTTCTCCCTTTCTGGAATGCGAAGGAGGCCAAACCGTAGTTGTGCTGAGCGAAACGTTTGTCAGCGGCAAGGGCAAGTTCCCCATTCACCAAACGAAAGACAAAGCCAAATATAGCGTTCTCAGTCAAGCTGCTGTCCTCAATCGACTGAAGTTTTCAGTTTTGTTAGAAGAATCAGTCCGCCACCCCAAGCTGCTCTCTCAAATCTTCTCTGAGTGGGAGAAGGCTGGAGAGCACAGGCCTAGCAACGATTTGAATGCCCTAGTTTTCAAAGGGAATTTGCATACCAGGGCATGAAGGTACTACTGGCTTTCAAACAGGCAGATTGTCTGCTTTTAGCTAGAGGATGGCGGAAGAGATTCCGTTTGGCTGACTAAACCTTGCGTGCTTAACACGAGCTTGTAGCTTCTTCCCTGCCTGAAAGAGAAAGCAGGAGCTTGTTCCTGTCAGTCTGGGGACGAAGTGAGAACGAATCCCTTTCTGTGTTTGGAAATCCCTCTGTGTTCCATGCCTAGGAAAGTTGCCTGCGCATTGTCTACCTGGATTCAGTGTAGGACGTTTCTCCCTTTCAAGTAGTTGAAGACTTTCAGGGTTTCCAGCATTCCGGGAGGCATTCTGTGCTGCGCCGCTGAGCAGACCTTTCTGCAGACGGTATCGCTAAAGCAGAAGAGAAACGGCGTTTCTCCCATTCTGGAACGCGAAGGAGGCTAAACCGTAGTTGTGCTGAGTAAACGTTTATTAGCAGCAAGTGCAAGTTCCCCATTCACCCAAAGAAAGAGAAAGCGAAATACAGCGTTCTCCTACAAGCTGCTTTACTCAATCGACTGAAGTTTTCAGTCTTCTAAGAAGAAACAGTCGGCCCAGCACAAGCTACGTTCTCAAATCTTCTCTGAGTGGGAGAAGGATGGCGAGGGCTGGCCTAGCAAGGATTTCAATGCCCCGGTTTTCAAAGGGAACTTTGCATACCAGGGAATGAAGGTACCACTGCGTTTCAAAGCCAAACAGGCAGATTGTCTGCCTTCAGCTGGAGGATGGCAGAAGACGTTCAGTGTTACTGACTATATCGTGTGTGCTTAACACGAGCATGTAGCTTCTTCCCTGTCTGAAAGAGAAAGCAAGAGCTTGTTGCTGTCAGTCTGGGGATGAAGGGAGAACGATTCCCCTTCCGTGTTTGAAAATCCCTCTGTTTTACACGCCTAGAAAAGCTGCCACTGCATTGTCTACCTGGATACAGTGTGGGACGTTTCTCCCTTTCAAGTAGTTGAAGCCTTTCAGGGTTTCCAGCATTCCGGGAGGCATTCTGTGCTGCGCGGCTGAGAATACCGCTTAAGAACTGTATCGCTAAAGGAGCAGACAAGCCGCGCTTCTCCCTTTCTGGAACGCGAAGGAGGCCAAACCGTAGTTGTGCTGAGCGAAACGTTTGTCAGCGGCAAGGGCAAGTTCCCCATTCACCAAACGAAAGACAAAGCCAAATACAGCGTTCTCAGTCAAGCTGCTGTCCTCAATCGACTGAAGTTTTCAGTTTTGTTAGAAGAATCAGTCCGCCACCCCAAGCTGCTCTCTCAAATCTTCTCTGAGTGGGAGAAGGCTGGAGAGCACTGGGCTAGCAACGATTTGAATGCCCTAGTTTTCAAAGGGAATTTGCATACCAGGGCATGAAGGTACTACTGGCTTTCAAACAGGCAGATTGTCTGCTTTTAGCTAGAGGATGGCGGAAGAGATTCCGTTTGGCTGACTAAACCTTGCGTGCTTAACACGAGCTTGTAGCTTCTTCCCTGCCTGAAAGAGAAAGCAGGAGCTTGTTCCTGTCAGTCTGGGGACGAAGTGAGAACGAATCCCTTTCTGTGTTTGGAAATCCCTCTGTGTTCCATGCCTAGGAAAGTTGCCTGCGCATTGTCTACCTGGATTCAGTGTAGGACGTTTCTCCCTTTCAAGTAGTTGAAGACTTTCAGGGTTTCCAGCATTCCGGGAGGCATTCTGTGCTGCGCCGCTGAGCAGACCGTTCTGCAGACGGTATCGCTAAAGCAGAAGAGAAACGGCGTTTCTCCCATTCTGGAACGCGAAGGAGGCCAAACCGTAGTTGTGCTGAGTAAACGTTTATTAGCAGCAAGTGCAAGTTCCCCATTCACCCAAAGAAAGAGAAAGCGAAATACAGCGTTCTCCTACAAGCTGCTTTACTCAATCGACTGAAGTTTTCAGTCTTCTAAGAAGAAACAGTCGGCCCAGCACAAGCTACGTTCTCAAATCTTCTCTGAGTGGGAGAAGGATGGTGACGGCTGGTCTAGCAAGGATTTCAATGCCCCGGTTTTCAAAGGGAACTTTGCATACCAGGGAATGAAGGTACCACTGCGTTTCAAAGCCAAACAGCCAGATTGTCTGCCTTCAGCTGGAGGATGGCAGAAGACGTTCAGTGTTGCTGACTATATCGTGTGTGGTTAACACGAGCATGTAGCTTCTTCCCTGTCTGAAAGAGAAAGCAAGAGCTTGTTGCTGTCAGTCTGGGGATGAAGGGAGAACGATTCCCCTTCCGTGTTTGAAAATCCCTCTGTTTTACACGCCTAGAAAAGCTGCCACTGCATTGTCTACCTGGATACAGTGTGGGACGTTTCTCCCTTTCAAGTAGTTGAAGCCTTTCAGGGTTTCCAGCATTCCGGGAGGCATTCTGTGCTGCGCGGCTGAGAATACCGCTTAAGAACTGTATCGCTAAAGGAGCAGACAAGCCGCGCTTCTCCCTTTCTGGAATGCGAAGGAGGCCAAACCGTAGTTGTGCTGAGCGAAACGTTTGTCAGCGGCAAGGGCAAGTTCCCCATTCACCAAACGAAAGACAAAGCCAAATATAGCGTTCTCAGTCAAGCTGCTGTCCTCAATCGACTGAAGTTTTCAGTTTTGTTAGAAGAATCAGTCCGCCACCCCAAGCTGCTCTCTCAAATCTTCTCTGAGTGGGAGAAGGCTGGAGAGCACAGGCCTAGCAACGATTTGAATGCCCTAGTTTTCAAAGGGAATTTGCATACCAGGGCATGAAGGTACTACTGGCTTTCAAACAGGCAGATTGTCTGCTTTTAGCTAGAGGATGGCGGAAGAGATTCCGTTTGGCTGACTAAACCTTGCGTGCTTAACACGAGCTTGTAGCTTCTTCCCTGCCTGAAAGAGAAAGCAGGAGCTTGTTCCTGTCAGTCTGGGGTCGAAGTGAGAACGAATCCCTTTCTTTGTTTGGAAATCCCTCTGTGTTCCATGCCTAGGAAAGTTGCCTGCGCATTGTCTACCTGGATTCAGTGTAGGACGTTTCTCCCTTTCAAGTAGTTGAAGACTTTCAGGGTTTCCAGCATTCCGGGAGGCATTCTGTGCTGCGCCGCTGAGCAGACCTTTCTGCAGACGGTATCGCTAAAGCAGAAGAGAAACGGCGTTTCTCCCATTCTGGAACGCGAAGGAGGCTAAACCGTAGTTGTGCTGAGTAAACGTTTATTAGCAGTAAGTGCAAGTTCCCCATTCACCCAAAGAAAGAGAAAGCGAAATACAGCGTTCTCCTACAAGCTGCTTTACTCAATCGACTGAAGTTTTCAGTCTTCTAAGAAGAAACAGTCGGCCCAGCACAAGCTACGTTCTCAAATCTTCTCTGAGTGGGAGAAGGATGGCGAGGGCTGGCCTAGCAAGGATTTCAATGCCCCGGTTTTCAAAGGGAACTTTGCATACCAGGGAATGAAGGTACCACTGCGTTTCAAAGCCAAACAGGCAGATTGTCTGCCTTCAGCTGGAGGATGGCAGAAGACGTTCAGTGTTACTGACTATATCGTGTGTGCTTAACACGAGCATGTAGCTTCTTCCCTGTCTGAAAGAGAAAGCAAGAGCTTGTTGCTGTCAGTCTGGGGATGAAGGGAGAACGATTCCCCTTCCGTGTTTGAAAATCCCTCTGTTTTACACGCCTAGAAAAGCTGCCACTGCATTGTCTACCTGGATACAGTGTGGGACGTTTCTCCCTTTCAAGTAGTTGAAGCCTTTCAGGGTTTCCAGCATTCCGGGAGGCATTCTGTGTTGTGCGGCTGAGAATACCGCTTAAGAACTGTATCGCTAAAGGAGCAGACAAGCCGCGCTTCTCCCTTTCTGGAACGCGAAGGAGGCCAAACCGTAGTTGTGCTGAGCGAAACGTTTGTCAGCGGCAAGGGCAAGTTCCCCATTCACCAAACGAAAGACAAAGCCAAATACAGCGTTCTCAGTCAAGCTGCTGTCCTCAATCGACTGAAGTTTTCAGTTTTGTTAGAAGAATCAGTCCGCCACCCCAAGCTGCTCTCTCAAATCTTCTCTGAGTGGGAGAAGGCTGGAGAGCACAGGCCTAGCAACGATTTGAATGCCCTAGTTTTCAAAGGGAATTTGCATACCAGGGCATGAAGGTACTACTGGCTTTCAAACAGGCAGATTGTCTGCTTTTAGCTAGAGGATGGCGGAAGAGATTCCGTTTGGCTGACTAAACCTTGCGTGCTTAACACGAGCTTGTAGCTTCTTCCCTGCCTGAAAGAGAAAGCAGGAGCTTGTTCCTGTCAGTCTGGGGTCGAAGTGAGAACGAATCCCTTTCTTTGTTTGGAAATCCCTCTGTGTTCCATGCCTAGGAAAGTTGCCTGCGCATTGTCTACCTGGATTCAGTGTAGGACGTTTCTCCCTTTCAAGTAGTTGAAGACTTTCAGGGTTTCCAGCATTCCGGGAGGCATTCTGTGCTGCGCCGCTGAGCAGACCTTTCTGCAGACGGTATCGCTAAAGCAGAAGAGAAACGGCGTTTCTCCCATTCTGGAACGCGAAGGAGGCTAAACCGTAGTTGTGCTGAGTAAACGTTTATTAGCAGTAAGTGCAAGTTCCCCATTCACCCAAAGAAAGAGAAAGCGAAATACAGCGTTCTCCTACAAGCTGCTTTACTCAATCGACTGAAGTTTTCAGTCTTCTAAGAAGAAACAGTCGGCCCAGCACAAGCTACGTTCTCAAATCTTCTCTGAGTGGGAGAAGGATGGCGAGGGCTGGCCTAGCAAGGATTTCAATGCCCCGGTTTTCAAAGGGAACTTTGCATACCAGGGAATGAAGGTACCACTGCGTTTCAAAGCCAAACAGGCAGATTGTCTGCCTTCAGCTGGAGGATGGCAGAAGACGTTCAGTGTTACTGACTATATCGTGTGTGCTTAACACGAGCATGTAGCTTCTTCCCTGTCTGAAAGAGAAAGCAAGAGCTTGTTGCTGTCAGTCTGGGGATGAAGGGAGAACGATTCCCCTTCCGTGTTTGAAAATCCCTCTGTTTTACACGCCTAGAAAAGCTGCCACTGCATTGTCTACCTGGATACAGTGTGGGACGTTTCTCCCTTTCAAGTAGTTGAAGCCTTTCAGGGTTTCCAGCATTCCGGGAGGCATTCTGTGTTGTGCGGCTGAGAATACCGCTTAAGAACTGTATCGCTAAAGGAGCAGACAAGCCGCGCTTCTCCCTTTCTGGAACGCGAAGGAGGCCAAACCGTAGTTGTGCTGAGCGAAACGTTTGTCAGCGGCAAGGGCAAGTTCCCCATTCACCAAACGAAAGACAAAGCCAAATACAGCGTTCTCAGTCAAGCTGCTGTCCTCAATCGACTGAAGTTTTCAGTTTTGTTAGAAGAATCAGTCCGCCACCCCAAGCTGCTCTCTCAAATCTTCTCTGAGTGGGAGAAGGCTGGAGAGCACTGGGCTAGCAACGATTTGAATGCCCTAGTTTTCAAAGGGAATTTGCATACCAGGGCATGAAGGTACTACTGGCTTTCAAACAGGCAGATTGTCTGCTTTTAGCTAGAGGATGGCGGAAGAGATTCCGTTTGGCTGACTAAACCTTGCGTGCTTAACACGAGCTTGTAGCTTCTTCCCTGCCTGAAAGAGAAAGCAGGAGCTTGTTCCTGTCAGTCTGGGGACGAAGTGAGAACGAATCCCTTTCTGTGTTTGGAAATCCCTCTGTGTTCCATGCCTAGGAAAGTTGCCTGCGCATTGTCTACCTGGATTCAGTGTAGGACGTTTCTCCCTTTCAAGTAGTTGAAGACTTTCAGGGTTTCCAGCATTCCGGGAGGCATTCTGTGCTGCGCCGCTGAGCAGACCGTTCTGCAGACGGTATCGCTAAAGCAGAAGAGAAACGGCGTTTCTCCCATTCTGGAACGCGAAGGAGGCCAAACCGTAGTTGTGCTGAGTAAACGTTTATTAGCAGCAAGTGCAAGTTCCCCATTCACCCAAAGAAAGAGAAAGCGAAATACAGCGTTCTCCTACAAGCTGCTTTACTCAATCGACTGAAGTTTTCAGTCTTCTAAGAAGAAACAGTCGGCCCAGCACAAGCTACGTTCTCAAATCTTCTCTGAGTGGGAGAAGGATGGCGAGGGCTGGCCTAGCAAGGATTTCAATGCCCCGGTTTTCAAAGGGAACTTTGCATACCAGGGAATGAAGGTACCACTGCATTTCAAAGCCAAACAGGCAGATTGTCTGCCTTCAGCTGGAGGATGGCAGAAGACGTTCAGTGTTGCTGACTATATCGTGTGTGCTTAACACGAGCATGTAGCTTCTTCCCTGTCTGAAAGAGAAAGCAAGAGCTTGTTGCTGTCAGTCTGGGGATGAAGGGAGAACGATTCCCCTTCCGTGTTTGAAAATCCCTCTGTTTTACACGCCTAGAAAAGCTGCCACTGCATTGTCTACCTGGATACAGTGTGGGACGTTTCTCCCTTTCAAGTAGTTGAAGCCTTTCAGGGTTTCCAGCATTCCGGGAGGCATTCTGCGCTGCGCGGCTGAGAATACTGCTTAAGAACTGTATCGCTAAAGGAGCAGACAAGCCGCGCTTCTCCCTTTCTGGAACGCGAAGGAGGCCAAACCGTAGTTGTGCTGAGCGAAACGTTTGTCAGCGGCAAGGGCAAGTTCCCCATTCACCAAACGAAAGACAAAGCCAAATACAGCGTTCTCAGTCAAGCTGCTGTCCTCAATCGACTGAAGTTTTCAGTTTTGTTAGAAGAATCAGTCCGCCACCCCAAGCTGCTCTCTCAAATCTTCTCTGAGTGGGAGAAGGCTGGAGAGCACTGGGCTAGCAACGATTTGAATGCCCTAGTTTTCAAAGGGAATTTGCATACCAGGGCATGAAGGTACTACTGGCTTTCAAACAGGCAGATTGTCTGCTTTTAGCTAGAGGATGGCGGAAGAGATTCCGTTTGGCTGACTAAACCTTGCGTGCTTAACACGAGCTTGTAGCTTCTTCCCTGCCTGAAAGAGAAAGCAGGAGCTTGTTCCTGTCAGTCTGGGGACGAAGTGAGAACGAATCCCTTTCTGTGTTTGGAAATCCCTCTGTGTTCCATGCCTAGGAAAGTTGCCTGCGCATTGTCTACCTGGATTCAGTGTAGGACGTTTCTCCCTTTCAAGTAGTTGAAGACTTTCAGGGTTTCCAGCATTCCGGGAGGCATTCTGTGCTGCGCCGCTGAGCAGACCTTTCTGCAGACGGTATCGCTAAAGCAGAAGAGAAACGGCGTTTCTCCCATTCTGGAACGCGAAGGAGGCTAAACCGTAGTTGTGCTGAGTAAACGTTTATTAGCAGCAAGTGCAAGTTCCCCATTCACCCAAAGAAAGAGAAAGCGAAATACAGCGTTCTCCTACAAGCTGCTTTACTCAATCGACTGAAGTTTTCAGTCTTCTAAGAAGAAACAGTCGGCCCAGCACAAGCTACGTTCTCAAATCTTCTCTGAGTGGGAGAAGGATGGCGAGGGCTGGCCTAGCAAGGATTTCAATGCCCCGGTTTTCAAAGGGAACTTTGCATACCAGGGAATGAAGGTACCACTGCGTTTCAAAGCCAAACAGGCAGATTGTCTGCCTTCAGCTGGAGGATGGCAGAAGACGTTCAGTGTTACTGACTATATCGTGTGTGCTTAACACGAGCATGTAGCTTCTTCCCTGTCTGAAAGAGAAAGCAAGAGCTTGTTGCTGTCAGTCTGGGGATGAAGGGAGAACGATTCCCCTTCCGTGTTTGAAAATCCCTCTGTTTTACACGCCTAGAAAAGCTGCCACTGCATTGTCTACCTGGATACAGTGTGGGACGTTTCTCCCTTTCAAGTAGTTGAAGCCTTTCAGGGTTTCCAGCATTCCGGGAGGCATTCTGTGCTGCGCGGCTGAGAATACCGCTTAAGAACTGTATCGCTAAAGGAGCAGACAAGCCGCGCTTCTCCCTTTCTGGAACGCGAAGGAGGCCAAACCGTAGTTGTGCTGAGCGAAACGTTTGTCAGCGGCAAGGGCAAGTTCCCCATTCACCAAACGAAAGACAAAGCCAAATACAGCGTTCTCAGTCAAGCTGCTGTCCTCAATCGACTGAAGTTTTCAGTTTTGTTAGAAGAATCAGTCCGCCACCCCAAGCTGCTCTCTCAAATCTTCTCTGAGTGGGAGAAGGCTGGAGAGCACTGGGCTAGCAACGATTTGAATGCCCTAGTTTTCAAAGGGAATTTGCATACCAGGGCATGAAGGTACTACTGGCTTTCAAACAGGCAGATTGTCTGCTTTTAGCTAGAGGATGGCGGAAGAGATTCCGTTTGGCTGACTAAACCTTGCGTGCTTAACACGAGCTTGTAGCTTCTTCCCTGCCTGAAAGAGAAAGCAGGAGCTTGTTCCTGTCAGTCTGGGGACGAAGTGAGAACGAATCCCTTTCTGTGTTTGGAAATCCCTCTGTGTTCCATGCCTAGGAAAGTTGCCTGCGCATTGTCTACCTGGATTCAGTGTAGGACGTTTCTCCCTTTCAAGTAGTTGAAGACTTTCAGGGTTTCCAGCATTCCGGGAGGCATTCTGTGCTGCGCCGCTGAGCAGACCGTTCTGCAGACGGTATCGCTAAAGCAGAAGAGAAACGGCGTTTCTCCCATTCTGGAACGCGAAGGAGGCCAAACCGTAGTTGTGCTGAGTAAACGTTTATTAGCAGCAAGTGCAAGTTCCCCATTCACCCAAAGAAAGAGAAAGCGAAATACAGCGTTCTCCTACAAGCTGCTTTACTCAATCGACTGAAGTTTTCAGTCTTCTAAGAAGAAACAGTCGGCCCAGCACAAGCTACGTTCTCAAATCTTCTCTGAGTGGGAGAAGGATGGCGAGGGCTGGCCTAGCAAGGATTTCAATGCCCTGGTTTTCAAAGGGAACTTTGCATACCAGGGAATGAAGGTACCACTGCATTTCAAAGCCAAACAGGCAGATTGTCTGCCTTCAGCTGGAGGATGGCAGAAGACGTTCAGTGTTGCTGACTATATCGTGTGTGCTTAACACGAGCATGTAGCTTCTTCCCTGTCTGAAAGAGAAAGCAAGAGCTTGTTGCTGTCAGTCTGGGGATGAAGGGAGAACGATTCCCCTTCCGTGTTTGAAAATCCCTCTGTTTTACACGCCTAGAAAAGCTGCCACTGCATTGTCTACCTGGATACAGTGTGGGACGTTTCTCCCTTTCAAGTAGTTGAAGCCTTTCAGGGTTTCCAGCATTCCGGGAGGCATTCTGCGCTGCGCGGCTGAGAATACCGCTTAAGAACTGTATCGCTAAAGGAGCAGACAAGCCGAGCTTCTCCCTTTCTGGAACGCGAAGGAGGCCAAACCGTAGTTGTGCTGAGCGAAACGTTTGTCAGCGGCAAGGGCAAGTTCCCCATTCACCAAACGAAAGACAAAGCCAAATACAGCGTTCTCAGTCAAGCTGCTGTCCTCAATCGACTGAAGTTTTCAGTTTTGTTAGAAGAATCAGTCCGCCACCCCAAGCTGCTCTCTCAAATCTTCTCTGAGTGGGAGAAGGCTGGAGAGCACTGGGCTAGCAACGATTTGAATGCCCTAGTTTTCAAAGGGAATTTGCATACCAGGGCATGAAGGTACTACTGGCTTTCAAACAGGCAGATTGTCTGCTTTTAGCTAGAGGATGGCGGAAGAGATTCCGTTTGGCTGACTAAACCTTGCGTGCTTAACACGAGCTTGTAGCTTCTTCCCTGCCTGAAAGAGAAAGCAGGAGCTTGTTCCTGTCAGTCTGGGGACGAAGTGAGAACGAATCCCTTTCTGTGTTTGGAAATCCCTCTGTGTTCCATGCCTAGGAAAGTTGCCTGCGCATTGTCTACCTGGATTCAGTGTAAGACGTTTCTCCCTTTCAAGTAGTTGAAGACTTTCAGGGTTTCCAGCATTCCGGGAGGCATTCTGTGCTGCGCCGCTGAGCAGACCTTTCTGCAGACGGTATCGCTAAAGCAGAAGAGAAACGGCGTTTCTCCCATTCTGGAACGCGAAGGAGGCTAAACCGTAGTTGTGCTGAGTAAACGTTTATTAGCAGCAAGTGCAAGTTCCCCATTCACCCAAAGAAAGAGAAAGCGAAATACAGCGTTCTCCTACAAGCTGCTTTACTCAATCGACTGAAGTTTTCAGTCTTCTAAGAAGAAACAGTCGGCCCAGCACAAGCTACGTTCTCAAATCTTCTCTGAGTGGGAGAAGGATGGCGAGGGCTGGCCTAGCAAGGATTTCAATGCCCCGGTTTTCAAAGGGAACTTTGCATACCAGGGAATGAAGGTACCACTGCGTTTCAAAGCCAAACAGGCAGATTGTCTGCCTTCAGCTGGAGGATGGCAGAAGACGTTCAGTGTTACTGACTATATCGTGTGTGCTTAACACGAGCATGTAGCTTCTTCCCTGTCTGAAAGAGAAAGCAAGAGCTTGTTGCTGTCAGTCTGGGGATGAAGGGAGAACGATTCCCCTTCCGTGTTTGAAAATCCCTCTGTTTTACACGCCTAGAAAAGCTGCCACTGCATTGTCTACCTGGATACAGTGTGGGACGTTTCTCCCTTTCAAGTAGTTGAAGCCTTTCAGGGTTTCCAGCATTCCGGGAGGCATTCTGCGCTGCGCGGCTGAGAATACCGCTTAAGAACTGTATCGCTAAAGGAGCAGACAAGCCGAGCTTCTCCCTTTCTGGAACGCGAAGGAGGCCAAACCGTAGTTGTGCTGAGCGAAACGTTTGTCAGCGGCAAGGGCAAGTTCCCCATTCACCAAACGAAAGACAAAGCCAAATACAGCGTTCTCAGTCAAGCTGCTGTCCTCAATCGACTGAAGTTTTCAGTTTTGTTAGAAGAATCAGTCCGCCACCCCAAGCTGCTCTCTCAAATCTTCTCTGAGTGGGAGAAGGCTGGAGAGCACTGGGCTAGCAACGATTTGAATGCCCTAGTTTTCAAAGGGAATTTGCATACCAGGGCATGAAGGTACTACTGGCTTTCAAACAGGCAGATTGTCTGCTTTTAGCTAGAGGATGGCGGAAGAGATTCCGTTTGGCTGACTAAACCTTGCGTGCTTAACACGAGCTTGTAGCTTCTTCCCTGCCTGAAAGAGAAAGCAGGAGCTTGTTCCTGTCAGTCTGGGGACGAAGTGAGAACGAATCCCTTTCTGTGTTTGGAAATCCCTCTGTGTTCCATGCCTAGGAAAGTTGCCTGCGCATTGTCTACCTGGATTCAGTGTAGGACGTTTCTCCCTTTCAAGTAGTTGAAGACTTTCAGGGTTTCCAGCATTCCGGGAGGCATTCTGTGCTGCGCCGCTGAGCAGACCTTTCTGCAGACGGTATCGCTAAAGCAGAAGAGAAACGGCGTTTCTCCCATTCTGGAACGCGAAGGAGGCTAAACCGTAGTTGTGCTGAGTAAACGTTTATTAGCAGCAAGTGCAAGTTCCCCATTCACCCAAAGAAAGAGAAAGCGAAATACAGCGTTCTCCTACAAGCTGCTTTACTCAATCGACTGAAGTTTTCAGTCTTCTAAGAAGAAACAGTCGGCCCAGCACAAGCTACGTTCTCAAATCTTCTCTGAGTGGGAGAAGGATGGCGAGGGCTGGCCTAGCAAGGATTTCAATGCCCCGGTTTTCAAAGGGAACTTTGCATACCAGGGAATGAAGGTACCACTGCGTTTCAAAGCCAAACAGGCAGATTGTCTGCCTTCAGCTGGAGGATGGCAGAAGACGTTCAGTGTTACTGACTATATCGTGTGTGCTTAACACGAGCATGTAGCTTCTTCCCTGTCTGAAAGAGAAAGCAAGAGCTTGTTGCTGTCAGTCTGGGGATGAAGGGAGAACGATTCCCCTTCCGTGTTTGAAAATCCCTCTGTTTTACACGCCTAGAAAAGCTGCCACTGCATTGTCTACCTGGATACAGTGTGGGACGTTTCTCCCTTTCAAGTAGTTGAAGCCTTTCAGGGTTTCCAGCATTCCGGGAGGCATTCTGTGCTGCGCGGCTGAGAATACCGCTTAAGAACTGTATCGCTAAAGGAGCAGACAAGCCGCGCTTCTCCCTTTCTGGAACGCGAAGGAGGCCAAACCGTAGTTGTGCTGAGCGAAACGTTTGTCAGCGGCAAGGGCAAGTTCCCCATTCACCAAACGAAAGACAAAGCCAAATACAGCGTTCTCAGTCAAGCTGCTGTCCTCAATCGACTGAAGTTTTCAGTTTTGTTAGAAGAATCAGTCCGCCACCCCAAGCTGCTCTCTCAAATCTTCTCTGAGTGGGAGAAGGCTGGAGAGCACTGGGCTAGCAACGATTTGAATGCCCTAGTTTTCAAAGGGAATTTGCATACCAGGGCATGAAGGTACTACTGGCTTTCAAACAGGCAGATTGTCTGCTTTTAGCTAGAGGATGGCGGAAGAGATTCCGTTTGGCTGACTAAACCTTGCGTGCTTAACACGAGCTTGTAGCTTCTTCCCTGCCTGAAAGAGAAAGCAGGAGCTTGTTCCTGTCAGTCTGGGGACGAAGTGAGAACGAATCCCTTTCTGTGTTTGGAAATCCCTCTGTGTTCCATGCCTAGGAAAGTTGCCTGCGCATTGTCTACCTGGATTCAGTGTAGGACGTTTCTCCCTTTCAAGTAGTTGAAGACTTTCAGGGTTTCCAGCATTCCGGGAGGCATTCTATGCTGCGCCGCTGAGCAGACCTTTCTGCAGACGGTATCGCTAAAGCAGAAGAGAAACGGCGTTTCTCCCATTCTGGAACGCGAAGGAGGCCAAACCGTAGTTGTGCTGAGTAAACGTTTATTAGCAGCAAGTGCAAGTTCCCCATTCACCCAAAGAAAGAGAAAGCGAAATACAGCGTTCTCCTACAAGCTGCTTTACTCAATCGACTGAAGTTTTCAGTCTTCTAAGAAGAAACAGTCGGCCCAGCACAAGCTACGTTCTCAAATCTTCTCTGAGTGGGAGAAGGATGGCGAGGGCTGGCCTAGCAAGGATTTCAATGCCCCGGTTTTCAAAGGGAACTTTGCATACCAAGGAATGAAGGTACCACTGCGTTTCAAAGCCAAACAGGCAGATTGTCTGCCTTCAGCTGGAGGATGGCAGAAGACGTTCAGTGTTACTGACTATATCGTGTGTGCTTAACACGAGCATGTAGCTTCTTCCCTGTCTGAAAGAGAAAGCAAGAGCTTGTTGCTGTCAGTCTGGGGATGAAGGGAGAACGATTCCCCCTCCGTGTTTGAAAATCCCTCTGTTCTACACGCCTAGAAAAGCTGCCACTGCATTGTCTACCTGGATACAGTGTGGGACGTTTCTCCCTTTCAAGTAGTTGAAGCCTTTCAGGGTTTCCAGCATTCCGGGAGGCATTCTGTGCTGCGCCGCTGAGCAGACCTTTCTGCAGACGGTATCGCTAAAGCAGAAGAGAAACGGCGTTTCTCCCATTCTGGAACGCGAAGGAGGCCAAACCGTAGTTGTGCTGAGTAAACGTTTATTAGCAGCAAGTGCAAGTTCCCCATTCACCCAAAGAAAGAGAAAGCGAAATACAGCGTTCTCCTACAAGCTGCTTTACTCAATCGACTGAAGTTTTCAGTCTTCTAAGAAGAAACAGTCGGCCCAGCACAAGCTACGTTCTCAAATCTTCTCTGAGTGGGAGAAGGATGGCGAGGGCTGGCCTAGCAAGGATTTCAATGCCCCGGTTTTCAAAGGGAACTTTGCATACCAGGGAATGAAGGTACCACTGCGTTTCAAAGCCAAACAGGCAGATTGTCTGCCTTCAGCTGGAGGATGGCAGAAGACGTTCAGTGTTGCTGACTGTATCGTGTGTGCTTAACACGAGCATGTAGCTTCTTCCCTGTCTGAAAGAGAAAGCAAGAGCTTGTTGCTGTCAGTCTGGGGATGAAGGGAGAACGATTCCCCTTCCGTGTTTGAAAATCCCTCTGTTTTACACGCCTAGAAAAGCTGCCACTGCATTGTCTACCTGGATACAGTGTGGGACGTTTCTCCCTTTCAAGTAGTTGAAGCCTTTCAGGGTTTCCAGCATTCCGGGAGGCATTCTGCGCTGCGCGGCTGAGAATACCGCTTAAGAACTGTATCGCTAAAGGAGCAGACAAGCCGCGCTTCTCCCTTTCTGGAACGCGAAGGAGGCCAAACCGTAGTTGTGCTGAGCGAAACGTTTGTCAGCGGCAAGGGCAAGTTCCCCATTCACCAAACGAAAGACAAAGCCAAATACAGCGTTCTCAGTCAAGCTGCTGTCCTCAATCGACTGAAGTTTTCAGTTTTGTTAGAAGAATCAGTCCGCCACCCCAAGCTGCTCTCTCAAATCTTCTCTGAGTGGGAGAAGGCTGGAGAGCACTGGGCTAGCAACGATTTGAATGCCCTAGTTTTCAAAGGGAATTTGCATACCAGGGCATGAAGGTACTACTGGCTTTCAAACAGGCAGATTGTCTGCTTTTAGCTAGAGGATGGCGGAAGAGATTCCGTTTGGCTGACTAAACCTTGCGTGCTTAACACGAGCTTGTAGCTTCTTCCCTGCCTGAAAGAGAAAGCAGGAGCTTGTTCCTGTCAGTCTGGGGACGAAGTGAGAACGAATCCCTTTCTGTGTTTGGAAATCCCTCTGTGTTCCATGCCTAGGAAAGTTGCCTGCGCATTGTCTACCTGGATTCAGTGTAGGACGTTTCTCCCTTTCAAGTAGTTGAAGACTTTCAGGGTTTCCAGCATTCCGGGAGGCATTCTGTGCTGCGCCGCTGAGCAGACCTTTCTGCAGACGGTATCGCTAAAGCAGAAGAGAAACGGCGTTTCTCCCATTCTGGAACGCGAAGGAGGCCAAACCGTAGTTGTGCTGAGTAAACGTTTATTAGCAGCAAGTGCAAGTTCCCCATTCACCCAAAGAAAGAGAAAGCGAAATACAGCGTTCTCCTACAAGCTGCTTTACTCAATCGACTGAAGTTTTCAGTCTTCTAAGAAGAAACAGTCGGCCCAGCACAAGCTACGTTCTCAAATCTTCTCTGAGTGGGTGAAGGATGGCGAGGGCTGGCCTAGCAAGGATTTCAATGCCCCGGTTTTCAAAGGGAACTTTGCATACCAGGGAATGAATGTACCACTGCGTTTCAAAGCCAAACAGGCAGATTGTCTGCCTTCAGCTGGAGGATGGCAGAAGACGTTCAGTGTTGCTGACTATATCGTGTGTGCTTAACACGAGCATGTAGCTTCTTCCCTGTCTGAAAGAGAAAGCAAGAGCTTGTTGCTGTCAGTCTGGGGATGAAGGGAGAACGATTCCCCTTCCGTGTTTGAAAATCCCTCTGTTTTACACGCCTAGAAAAGCTGCCACTGCATTGTCTACCTGGATACAGTGTGGGATGTTTCTCCCTTTCAAGTAGTTGAAGCCTTTCAGGGTTTCCAGCATTCCGGGAGGCATTCTGCGCTGCGCGGCTGAGAATACCGCTTAAGAACTGTATCGCTAAAGGAGCAGACAAGCCGCGCTTCTCCCTTTCTGGAACGCGAAGGAGGCCAAACCGTAGTTGTGCTGAGCGAAACGTTTGTCAGCGGCAAGGGCAAGTTCCCCATTCACCAAACGAAAGACAAAGCCAAATACAGCGTTCTCAGTCAAGCTGCTGTCCTCAATCGACTGAAGTTTTCAGTTTTGTTAGAAGAATCAGTCCGCCACCCCAAGCTGCTCTCTCAAATCTTCTCTGAGTGGGAGAAGGCTGGAGAGCACTGGGCTAGCAACGATTTGAATGCCCTAGTTTTAAAAGGGAATTTGCATACCAGGGCATGAAGGTACTACTGGCTTTCAAACAGGCAGATTGTCTGCTTTTAGCTAGAGGATGGCGGAAGAGATTCCGTTTGGCTTACTAAACCTTGCGTGCTTAACACGAGCTTGTAGCTTTTTCCCTGCCTGAAAGAGAAAGCAGGAGCTTGTTCCTGTCAGTCTGGGGACGAAGTGAGAACGAATCCCTTTCTGTGTTTGGAAATCCCTCTGTGTTCCATGCCTAGGAAAGTTGCCTGCGCATTGTCTACCTGGATTCAGTGTAGGACGTTTCTCCCTTTCAAGTAGTTGAAGACTTTCAGGGTTTCCAGCATTCCGGGAGGCATTCTGTGCTGCGCCGCTGAGCAGACCTTTCTGCAGACGGTATCGCTAAAGCAGAAGAGAAACGGCGTTTCTCCCATTCTGGAACGCGAAGGAGGCCAAACCGTAGTTGTGCTGAGTAAACGTTTATTAGCAGCAAGTGCAAGTTCCCCATTCACCCAAAGAAAGAGAAAGCGAAATACAGCGTTCTCCTACAAGCTGCTTTACTCAATCGACTGAAGTTTTCAGTCTTCTAAGAAGAAACAGTCGGCCCAGCACAAGCTACGTTCTTAAATCTTCTCTGAGTGGGAGAAGGATGGTGACGGCTGGTCTAGCAAGGATTTCAATGCCCCGGTTTTCAAAGGGAACTTTGCATACCAGGGAATGAAGGTACCACTGCGTTTCAAAGCCAAACAGGCAGATTGTCTGCCTTCAGCTGGAGGATGGCAGAAGACGTTCAGTTTTGCTGTCTATATCGTGTGTGCTTAACACGAGCATGTAGCTTCTTCCCTGTCTGAAAGAGAAAGCAAGAGCTTGTTGCTGTCAGTCTGGGGATGAAGGGAGAACGATTCCCCTTCCGTGTTTGAAAATCACTCTGTTTTACACGCCTAGAAAAGCTGCCACTGCATTGTCTACCTGGATACAGTGTGGGACGTTTCTCCCTTTCAAGTAGTTGAAGCCTTTCAGGGTTTCCAGCATTCCGGGAGGCATTCTGTGCTGCGCGGCTGAGAATACCGCTTAAGAACTGTATCGCTAAAGGAGCAGACAAGCCGCGCTTCTCCCTTTCTGGAACGCGAAGGAGGCCAAACCGTAGTTGTGCTGAGCGAAACGTTTGTCAGCGGCAAGGGCAAGTTCCCCATTCACCAAACGAAAGACAAAGCCAAATACAGCGTTCTCAGTCAAGCTGCTGTCCTCAATCGACTGAAGTTTTCAGTTTTGTTAGAAGAATCAGTCCGCCACCCCAAGCTGCTCTCTCAAATCTTCTCTGAGTGGGAGAAGGCTGGAGAGCACTGGGCTAGCAACGATTTGAATGCCCTAGTTTTCAAAGGGAATTTGCATACCAGGGCATGAAGGTACTACTGGCTTTCAAAGTCAAACAGGCAGATTGTCTGCTTTTAGCTAGAGGATGGCGGAAGAGATTCCGTTTGGCTGACTAAACCTTGCGTGCTTAACACGAGCTTGTAGCTTCTTCCCTGCCTGAAAGAGAAAGCAGGAGCTTGTTCCTGTCAGTCTGGGGACGAAGTGAGAACGAATCCCTTTCTGTGTTTGGAAATCCCTCTGTGTTCCATGCCTAGGAAAGTTGCCTGCGCATTGTCTACCTGGATTCAGTGTAGGACGTTTCTCCCTTTCAAGTAGTTGAAGACTTTCAGGGTTTCCAGCATTCCGGGAGGCATTCTGTGCTGCGCCGCTGAGCAGACCTTTCTGCAGACGGTATCGCTAAAGCAGAAGAGAAACGGCGTTTCTCCCATTCTGGAACGCGAAGGAGGCCAAACCGTAGTTGTGCTGAGTAAACGTTTATTAGCAGCAAGTGCAAGTTCCCCATTCACCCAAAGAAAGAGAAAGCGAAATACAGCGTTCTCCTACAAGCTGCTTTACTCAATCGACTGAAGTTTTCAGTCTTCTAAGAAGAAACAGTCGGCCCAGCACAAGCTACGTTCTCAAATCTTCTCTGAGTGGGAGAAGGATGGTGACGGCTGGTCTAGCAAGGATTTCAATGCCCCGGTTTTCAAAGGGAACTTTGCATACCAGGGAATGAAGGTACCACTGCGTTTCAAAGCCAAACAGGCAGATTGTCTGCCTTCAGCTGGAGGATGGCAGAAGACGTTCAGTGTTGCTGACTATATCGTGTGTGCTTAACACGAGCATGTAGCTTCTTCCCTGTCTGAAAGAGAAAGCAAGAGCTTGTTGCTGTCAGTCTGGGGATGAAGGGAGAACGATTCCCCTTCCGTGTTTGAAAATCCCTCTGTTTTACACGCCTAGAAAAGCTGCCACTGCATTGTCTACCTGGATACAGTGTGGGACGTTTCTCCCTTTCAAGTAGTTGAAGCCTTTCAGGGTTTCCAGCATTCCGGGAGGCATTCTGCGCTGCGCGGCTGAGAATACCGCTTAAGAACTGTATCGCTAAAGGAGCAGACAAGCCGCGCTTCTCCCTTTCTGGAACGCGAAGGAGGCCAAACCGTAGTTGTGCTGAGCGAAACGTTTGTCAGCGGCAAGGGCAAGTTCCCCATTCACCAAACGAAAGACAAAGCCAAATACAGCGTTCTCAGTCAAGCTGCTGTCCTCAATCGACTGAAGTTTTCAGTTTTGTTAGAAGAATCAGTCCGCCACCCCAAGCTGCTCTCTCAAATCTTCTCTGAGTGGGAGAAGGCTGGAGAGCACTGGGCTAGCAACGATTTGAATGCCCTAGTTTTCAAAGGGAATTTGCATACCAGGGCATGAAGGTACTACTGGCTTTCAAACAGGCAGATTGTCTGCTTTTAGCTAGAGGATGGCGGAAGAGATTCCGTTTGGCTGACTAAACCTTGCGTGCTTAACACGAGCTTGTAGCTTCTTCCCTGCCTGAAAGAGAAAGCAGGAGCTTGTTCCTGTCAGTCTGGGGACGAAGTGAGAACGAATCCCTTTCTGTGTTTGGAAATCCCTCTGTGTTCCATGCCTAGGAAAGTTGCCTGCGCATTGTCTACCTGGATTCAGTGTAGGACGTTTCTCCCTTTCAAGTAGTTGAAGACTTTCAGGGTTTCCAGCATTCCGGGAGGCATTCTGTGCTGCGCCGCTGAGCAGACCTTTCTGCAGACGGTATCGCTAAAGCAGAAGAGAAACGGCGTTTCTCCCATTCTGGAACGCGAAGGAGGCCAAACCGTAGTTGTGCTGAGTAAACGTTTATTAGCAGCAAGTGCAAGTTCCCCATTCACCCAAAGAAAGAGAAAGCGAAATACAGCGTTCTCCTACAAGCTGCTTTACTCAATCGACTGAAGTTTTCAGTCTTCTAAGAAGAAACAGTCGGCCCAGCACAAGCTACGTTCTCAAATCTTCTCTGAGTGGGAGAAGGATGGCGAGGGCTGGCCTAGCAAGGATTTCAATGCCCCGGTTTTCAAAGGGAACTTTGCATACCAGGGAATGAAGGTACCACTGCGTTTCAAAGCCAAACAGGCAGATTGTCTGCCTTCAGCTGGAGGATGGCAGAAGACGTTCAGTGTTGCTGACTATATCGTGTGTGCTTAACACGAGCATGTAGCTTCTTCCCTGTCTGAAAGAGAAAGCAAGAGCTTGTTGCTGTCAGTCTGGGGATGAAGGGAGAACGATTCCCCTTCCGTGTTTGAAAATCCCTCTGTTTTACACGCCTAGAAAAGCTGCCACTGCAATGTCTACCTGGATACAGTGTGGGACGTTTCTCCCTTTCAAGTAGTTGAAGCCTTTCAGGGTTTCCAGCATTCCGGGAGGCATTCTGTGCTGCGCGGCTGAGAATACCGCTTAAGAACTGTATCGCTAAAGGAGCAGACAAGCCGCGCTTCTCCCTTTCTGGAACGCGAAGGAGGCCAAACCGTAGTTGTGCTGAGCGAAACGTTTGTCAGAGGCAAGGGCAAGTTCCCCATTCACCAAACGAAAGACAAAGCCAAATACAGCGTTCTCAGTCAAGCTGCTGTCCTCAATCGACTGAAGTTTTCAGTTTTGTTAGAAGAATCAGTCAGCCACCCCAAGCTGCTCTCTCAAATCTTCTCTGAGTGGGAGAAGGCTGGAGAGCACTGGGCTAGCAACGATTTGAATGCCCTAGTTTTCAAAGGGAATTTGCATACCAGGGCATGAAGGTACTACTGGCTTTCAAACAGGCAGATTGTCTGCTTTTAGCTAGAGGATGGCGGAAGAGATTCCGTTTGGCTGACTAAACCTTGCGTGCTTAACACGAGCTTGTAGCTTCTTCCCTGCCTGAAAGAGAAAGCAGGAGCTTGTTCCTGTCAGTCTGGGGACGAAGTGAGAACGAATCCCTTTCTGTGTTTGGAAATCCCTCTGTGTTCCATGCCTAGAAAAGCTGCCACTGCATTGTCTACCTGGATACAGTGTGGGACGTTTCTCCCTTTCAAGTAGTTGAAGACTTTCAGGGTTTCCAGCATTCCGGGAGGCATTCTGTGCTGCGCCGCTGAGCAGACCTTTCTGCAGACGGTATCGCTAAAGCAGAAGAGAAACGGCGTTTCTCCCATTCTGGAACGCGAAGGAGGCCAAACCGTAGTTGTGCTGAGTAAACGTTTATTAGCAGCAAGTGCAAGTTCCCCATTCACCCAAAGAAAGAGAAAGCGAAATACAGCGTTCTCCTACAAGCTGCTTTACTCAATGGACTTAAGTTTTCAGACTTCTAAGAAGAAACAGTCGGCCCAGCACAAGCTACGTTCTCAAATCTTCTCTGAGTGGGAGAAGGATGGCGACGGCTGGCCTAGCAAGGATTTCAATGCCCCGGTTTTCAAAGGGAACTTTGCATACCAGGGAATGAAGGTACCACTGCGTTTCAAAGCCAAACAGGAAGATTGTCTGCCTTCAGCTGGAGGATGGCAGAAGACGTTCAGTTTTGCTGACTATATCGTGTGTGCTTAACACGAGCATGTAGCTTCTTCCCTGTCTGAAAGAGAAAGCAAGAGCTTGTTGCTGTCAGTCTGGGGATGAAGGGAGAACGATTCCCCTTCCGTGTTTGAAAATCCCTCTGTTTTACACGCCTAGAAAAGCTGCCACTGCATTGTCTACCTGGATACAGTGTGGGACGTTTCTCCCTTTCAAGTAGTTGAAGCCTTTCAGGGTTTCCAGCATTCCGGGAGGCATTCTGTGCTGCGCGGCTGAGAATACCGCTTAAGAACTGTATCGCTAAAGGAGAAGACAAGCCGCGCTTCTCCCTTTCTGGAACGCGAAGGAGGCCAAACCGTAGTTGTGCTGAGCGAAACGTTTGTCAGTGGCAAGGGCAAGTTCCCCATTCACCAAACGAAAGACAAAGCCAAATATAGCGTTCTCAGTCAAGCTGCTGTCCTCAATCGACTGAAGTTTTCAGTTTTGTTAGAAGAATCAGTCCGCCACCCCAAGCTGCTCTCTCAAATCTAATCTGAGTGGGAGAAGGCTGGAGAGCACAGGCCTAGCAACGATTTGAATGCCCTAGTTTTCAAAGGGAATTTGCATACCAGGGCATGAAGGTACTACTGTCTTTCAAACAGGCAGATTGTCTGCTTTTAGCTAGAGGATGGCGGAAGAGATTCCGTTTGGCTGACTAAACCTTGCTTGCTTAACACGAGCTTGTAGCTTCTTCCCTGCCTGAAAGAGAAAGCAGGAGCTTGTTCCTGTCAGTCTGGGGACGAAGTGAGAACGAATCCCTTTCTGTGTTTGGAAATCCCTCTGTGTTCCATGCCTAGGAAAGTTGCCTGTGCATTGTCTACCTGGATTCAGTGTAGGACGTTTCTCCCATTCAAGTAGTTGAAGACTTTCAGGGTTTCCAGCATTCCGGGAGGCATTCTGTGCTGTGCCGCTGAGCAGACCTTTCTGCAGACGGTATCGCTAAAGCAGAAGAGAAACGGCGTTTCTCCCATTCTGGAACGCGAAGGAGGCCAAACCGTAGTTGTGCTGAGCGAAACGTTTGTCAGCGGCAAGGGCAAGTTCCCCATTCACCAAACGAAAGACAAAGCCAAATACAGCGTTCTCAGTCAAGCTGCTGTCCTCAATCGACTGAAGTTTTCAGTTTTGTTAGAAGAATCAGTCCGCCACCCCAAGCTGCTCTCTCAAAACTTCTCTGAGTGGGAGAAGGCTGGAGAGCACGGGCCTAGCAACGATTTGAATGCCCTGGTTTTCAAAGGGAACTTTGCATACCAGGGCATGAAGGTACTACTGGCTTTCAAAGTCAAACAGGCAGATTGTCTGCTTTTAGCTAGAGGATGGCGGAAGAGATTCCGTTTGGCTGACTAAACCTTGCGTGCTTAACACGAGCTTGTAGCTTCTTCCCTGCCTGAAAGAGAAAGCAGGAGCTTGTTCCTGTCAGTCTGGGGACGAAGTGAGAACGAATCCCTTTCTGTGTTTGGAAATCCCTCTGTGTTCCATGCCTAGGAAAGTTGCCTGCGCATTGTCTACCTGGATTCAGTGTAGGACGTTTCTCCCTTTCAAGTAGTTGAAGACTTTCAGGGTTTCCAGCATTCCGGGAGGCATTCTGTGCTGCGCCGCTGAGCAGACCGTTCTGCAGACGGTATCGCTAAAGCAGAAGAGAAACGGCGTTTCTCCCATTCTGGAACGCGAAGGAGGCCAAACCGTAGTTGTGCTGAGTAAACGTTTATTAGCAGCAAGTGCAAGTTCCCCATTCACCCAAAGAAAGAGAAAGCGAAATACAGCGTTCTCCTACAAGCTGCTTTACTCAATCGACTGAAGTTTTCAGTCTTCTAAGAAGAAACAGTCGGCCCAGCACAAGCTACGTTCTCAAATCTTCTCTGAGTGGGAGAAGGATGGTGACGGCTGGTCTAGCAAGGATTTCAATGCCCCGGTTTTCAAAGGGAACTTTGCATACCAGGGAATGAAGGTACCACTGCGTTTCAAAGCCAAACAGGCAGATTGCCTGCCTTCAGCTGGAGGATGGCAGAAGACGTTCAGTGTTGCTGACTATATCGTGTGTGCTTAACACGAGCATGTAGCTTCTTCCCTGTCTGAAAGAGAAAGCAAGAGCTTGTTGCTGTCAGTCTGGGGATGAAGGGAGAACGATTCCCCTTCCGTGTTTGAAAATCCCTCTGTTTTACACGCCTAGAAAAGCTGCCACTGCATTGTCTACCTGGATACAGTGTGGGACGTTTCTCCCTTTCAAGTAGTTGAAGCCTTTCAGGGTTTCCAGCATTCCGGGAGGCATTCTGTGCTGCGCGGCTGAGAATACCGCTTAAGAACTGTATCGCTAAAGGAGCAGACAAGCCGCGCTTCTCCCTTTCTGGAACGCGAAGGAGGCCAAACCGTAGTTGTGCTGAGCGAAACGTTTGTCAGCGGCAAGGGCAAGTTCCCCATTCACCAAACGAAAGACAAAGCCAAATATAGCGTTCTCAGTCAAGCTGCTGTCCTCAATCGACTGAAGTTTTCAGTTTTGTTAGAAGAATCAGTCCGCCACCCCAAGCTGCTCTCTCAAATCTTCTCTGAGTGGGAGAAGGCTGGAGAGCACAGGCCTAGCAACGATTTGAATGCCCTAGTTTTCAAAGGGAATTTGCATACCAGGGCATGAAGGTACTACTGGCTTTCAAACAGGCAGATTGTCTGCTTTTAGCTAGAGGATGGCGGAAGAGATTCCGTTTGGCTGACTAAACCTTGCGTGCTTAACACGAGCTTGTAGCTTCTTCCCTGCCTGAAAGAGAAAGCAGGAGCTTGTTCCTGTCAGTCTGGGGACGAAGTGAGAACGAATCCCTTTCTGTGTTTGGAAATCCCTCTGTGTTCCATGCCTAGGAAAGTTGCCTGCGCATTGTCTACCTGGATTCAGTGTAGGACGTTTCTCCCTTTCAAGTAGTTGAAGACTTTCAGGGTTTCCAGCATTCCGGGAGGCATTCTGTGCTGCGCCGCTGAGCAGACCTTTCTGCAGACGGTATCGCTAAAGCAGAAGAGAAACGGCGTTTCTCCCATTCTGGAACGCGAAGGAGGCTAAACCGTAGTTGTGCTGAGTAAACGTTTATTAGCAGCAAGTGCAAGTTCCCCATTCACCCAAAGAAAGAGAAAGCGAAATACAGCGTTCTCCTACAAGCTGCTTTACTCAATCGACTGAAGTTTTCAGTCTTCTAAGAAGAAACAGTCGGCCCAGCACAAGCTACGTTCTCAAATCTTCTCTGAGTGGGAGAAGGATGGCGAGGGCTGGCCTAGCAAGGATTTCAATGCCCCGGTTTTCAAAGGGAATTTGCATACCAGGGAATGAAGGTACCACTGCGTTTCAAAGCCAAACAGGCAGATTGTCTGCCTTCAGCTGGAGGATGGCAGAAGACGTTCAGTGTTACTGACTATATCGTGTGTGCTTAACACGAGCATGTAGCTTCTTCCCTGTCTGAAAGAGAAAGCAAGAGCTTGTTGCTGTCAGTCTGGGGATGAAGGGAGAACGATTCCCCTTCCGTGTTTGAAAATCCCTCTGTTTTACACGCCTAGAAAAGCTGCCACTGCATTGTCTACCTGGATACAGTGTGGGACGTTTCTCCCTTTCAAGTAGTTGAAGCCTTTCAGGGTTTCCAGCATTCCGGGAGGCATTCTGCGCTGCGCGGCTGAGAATACCGCTTAAGAACTGTATCGCTAAAGGAGCAGACAAGCCGCGCTTCTCCCTTTCTGGAACGCGAAGGAGGCCAAACCGTAGTTGTGCTGAGCGAAACGTTTGTCAGCGGCAAGGGCAAGTTCCCCATTCACCAAACGAAAGACAAAGCCAAATACAGCGTTCTCAGTCAAGCTGCTGTCCTCAATCGACTGAAGTTTTCAGTTTTGTTAGAAGAATCAGTCCGCCACCCCAAGCTGCTCTCTCAAATCTTCTCTGAGTGGGAGAAGGCTGGAGAGCACAGGCCTAGCAACGATTTGAATGCCCTAGTTTTCAAAGGGAATTTGCATACCAGGGCATGAAGGTACTACTGGCTTTCAAACAGGCAGATTGTCTGCTTTTAGCTAGAGGATGGCGGAAGAGATTCCGTTTGGCTGACTAAACCTTGCGTGCTTAACACGAGCTTGTAGCTTCTTCCCTGCCTGAAAGAGAAAGCAGGAGCTTGTTCCTGTCAGTCTGGGGACGAAGTGAGAACGAATCCCTTTCTGTGTTTGGAAATCCCTCTGTGTTCCATGCCTAGGAAAGTTGCCTGCGCATTGTCTACCTGGATTCAGTGTAGGACGTTTCTCCCTTTCAAGTAGTTGAAGACTTTCAGGGTTTCCAGCATTCCGGGAGGCATTCTGTGCTGCGCCGCTGAGCAGACCTTTCTGCAGACGGTATCGCTAAAGCAGAAGAGAAACGGCGTTTCTCCCATTCTGGAACGCGAAGGAGGCCAAACCGTAGTTGTGCTGAGCGAAACGTTTGTCAGCGGCAAGGGCAAGTTCCCCATTCACCAAACGAAAGACAAAGCCAAATACAGCGTTCTCAGTCAAGCTGCTGTCCTCAATCGACTGAAGTTTTCAGTTTTGTTAGAAGAATCAGTCCGCCACCCCAAGCTGCTCTCTCAAAACTTCTCTGAGTGGGAGAAGGCTGGAGAGCACGGGCCTAGCAACGATTTGAATGCCCTGGTTTTCAAAGGGAACTTTGCATACCAGGGCATGAAGGTACTACTGGCTTTCAAAGTCAAACAGGCAGATTGTCTGCTTTTAGCTAGAGGATGGCGGAAGAGATTCCGTTTGGCTGACTAAACCTTGCGTGCTTAACACGAGCTTGTAGCTTCTTCCCTGCCTGAAAGAGAAAGCAGGAGCTTGTTCCTGTCAGTCTGGGGACGAAGTGAGAACGAATCCCTTTCTGTGTTTGGAAATCCCTCTGTGTTCCATGCCTAGGAAAGTTGCCTGCGCATTGTCTACCTGGATTCAGTGTAGGACGTTTCTCCCTTTCAAGTAGTTGAAGACTTTCAGGGTTTCCAGCATTCCGGGAGGCATTCTGTGCTGCGCCGCTGAGCAGACCGTTCTGCAGACGGTATCGCTAAAGCAGAAGAGAAACGGCGTTTCTCCCATTCTGGAACGCGAAGGAGGCCAAACCGTAGTTGTGCTGAGTAAACGTTTATTAGCAGCAAGTGCAAGTTCCCCATTCACCCAAAGAAAGAGAAAGCGAAATACAGCGTTCTCCTACAAGCTGCTTTACTCAATCGACTGAAGTTTTCAGTCTTCTAAGAAGAAACAGTCGGCCCAGCACAAGCTACGTTCTCAAATCTTCTCTGAGTGGGAGAAGGATGGTGACGGCTGGTCTAGCAAGGATTTCAATGCCCCGGTTTTCAAAGGGAACTTTGCATACCAGGGAATGAAGGTACCACTGCGTTTCAAAGCCAAACAGCCAGATTGTCTGCCTTCAGCTGGAGGATGGCAGAAGACGTTCAGTGTTGCTGACTATATCGTGTGTGCTTAACACGAGCATGTAGCTTCTTCCCTGTCTGAAAGAGAAAGCAAGAGCTTGTTGCTGTCAGTCTGGGGATGAAGGGAGAACGATTCCCCTTCCGTGTTTGAAAATCCCTCTGTTTTACACGCCTAGAAAAGCTGCCACTGCATTGTCTACCTGGATACAGTGTGGGATGTTTCTCCCTTTCAAGTAGTTGAAGCCTTTCAGGGTTTCCAGCATTCCGGGAGGCATTCTGCGCTGCGCGGCTGAGAATACCGCTTAAGAACTGTATCGCTAAAGGAGCAGACAAGCCGCGCTTCTCCCTTTCTGGAACGCGAAGGAGGCCAAACCGTAGTTGTGCTGAGCGAAACGTTTGTCAGCGGCAAGGGCAAGTTCCCCATTCACCAAACGAAAGACAAAGCCAAATACAGCGTTCTCAGTCAAGCTGCTGTCCTCAATCGACTGAAGTTTTCAGTTTTGTTAGAAGAATCAGTCCGCCACCCCAAGCTGCTCTCTCAAATCTTCTCTGAGTGGGAGAAGGCTGGAGAGCACTGGGCTAGCAACGATTTGAATGCCCTAGTTTTCAAAGGGAATTTGCATACCAGGGCATGAAGGTACTACTGGCTTTCAAAGTCAAACAGGCAGATTGTCTGCTTTTAGCTAGAGGATGGCGGAAGAGATTCCGTTTGGCTGACTAAACCTTGCGTGCTTAACACGAGCTTGTAGCTTCTTCCCTGCCTGAAAGAGAAAGCAGGAGCTTGTTCCTGTCAGTCTGGGGACGAAGTGAGAACGAATCCCTTTCTGTGTTTGGAAATCCCTCTGTGTTCCATGCCTAGGAAAGTTGCCTGCGCATTGTCTACCTGGATTCAGTGTAGGACGTTTCTCCCTTTCAAGTAGTTGAAGACTTTCAGGGTTTCCAGCATTCCGGGAGGCATTCTGTGCTGCGCCGCTGAGCAGACCTTTCTGCAGACGGTATCGCTAAAGCAGAAGAGAAACGGCGTTTCTCCCATTCTGGAACGCGAAGGAGGCCAAACCGTAGTTGTGCTGAGTAAACGTTTATTAGCAGCAAGTGCAAGTTCCCCATTCACCCAAAGAAAGAGAAAGTGAAATACAGCGTTCTCCTACAAGCTGCTTTACTCAATCGACTGAAGTTTTCAGTCTTCTAAGAAGAAACAGTCGGCCCAGCACAAGCTACGTTCTCAAATCTTCTCTGAGTGGGAGAAGGATGGCGAGGGCTGGCCTAGCAAGGATTTCAATGCCCCGGTTTTCAAAGGGAACTTTGCATACCAGGGAATGAAGGTACCACTGCGTTTCAAAGCCAAACAGGCAGATTGTCTGCCTTCAGCTGGAGGATGGCAGAAGACGTTCAGTGTTGCTGACTATATCGTGTGTGCTTAACACGAGCATGTAGCTTCTTCCCTGTCTGAAAGAGAAAGCAAGAGCTTGTTGCTGTCAGTCTGGGGATGAAGGGAGAACGATTCCCCTTCCGTGTTTGAAAATCCCTCTGTTTTACACGCCTAGAAAAGCTGCCACTGCATTGTCTACCTGGATACAGTGTGGGACGTTTCTCCCTTTCAAGTAGTTGAAGCCTTTCAGGGTTTCCAGCATTCCGGGAGGCATTCTGCGCTGCGCGGCTGAGAATACCGCTTAAGAACTGTATCGCTAAAGGAGCAGACAAGCCGCGCTTCTCCCTTTCTGGAACGCGAAGGAGGCCAAACCGTAGTTGTGCTGAGCGAAACGTTTGTCAGCGGCAAGGGCAAGTTCCCCATTCACCAAACGAAAGACAAAGCCAAATACAGCGTTCTCAGTCAAGCTGCTGTCCTCAATCGACTGAAGTTTTCAGTTTTGTTAGAAGAATCAGTCCGCCACCCCAAGCTGCTCTCTCAAATCTTCTCTGAGTGGGAGAAGGCTGGAGAGCACTGGGCTAGCAACGATTTGAATGCCCTAGTTTTCAAAGGGAATTTGCATACCAGGGCATGAAGGTACTACTGGCTTTCAAACAGGCAGATTGTCTGCTTTTAGCTAGAGGATGGCGGAAGAGATTCCGTTTGGCTGACTAAACCTTGCGTGCTTAACACGAGCTTGTAGCTTTTTCCCTGCCTGAAAGAGAAAGCAGGAGCTTGTTCCTGTCAGTCTGGGGACGAAGTGAGAACGAATCCCTTTCTGTGTTTGGAAATCCCTCTGTGTTCCATGCCTAGGAAAGTTGCCTGCGCATTGTCTACCTGGATTCAGTGTAGGACGTTTCTCCCTTTCAAGTAGTTGAAGACTTTCAGGGTTTCCAGCATTCCGGGAGGCATTCTGTGCTGCGCCGCTGAGCAGACCTTTCTGCAGACGGTATCGCTAAAGCAGAAGAGAAACGGCGTTTCTCCCATTCTGGAACGCGAAGGAGGCCAAACCGTAGTTGTGCTGAGTAAACGTTTATTAGCAGCAAGTGCAAGTTCCCCATTCACCCAAAGAAAGAGAAAGCGAAATACAGCGTTCTCCTACAAGCTGCTTTACTCAATCGACTGAAGTTTTCAGTCTTCTAAGAAGAAACAGTCGGCCCAGCACAAGCTACGTTCTTAAATCTTCTCTGAGTGGGAGAAGGATGGTGACGGCTGGTCTAGCAAGGATTTCAATGCCCCGGTTTTCAAAGGGAACTTTGCATACCAGGGAATGAAGGTACCACTGCGTTTCAAAGCCAAACAGGCAGATTGTGTGCCTTCAGCTGGAGGATGGCAGAAGACGTTCAGTTTTGCTGACTATATCGTGTGTGCTTAACACGAGCATGTAGCTTCTTCCCTGTCTGAAAGAGAAAGCAAGAGCTTGTTGCTGTCAGTCTGGGGATGAAGGGAGAACGATTCCCCTTCCGTGTTTGAAAATCCCTCTGTTTTACACGCCTAGAAAAGCTGCCACTGCATTGTCTACCTGGATACAGTGTGGGACGTTTCTCCCTTTCAAGTAGTTGAAGCCTTTCAGGGTTTCCAGCATTCCGGGAGGCATTCTGCGCTGCGCGGCTGAGAATACCGCTTAAGAACTGTATCGCTAAAGGAGCAGACAAGCAGCGCTTCTCCCTTTCTGGAACGCGAAGGAGGCCAAACCTTAGTTGTGCTGAGCGAAACGTTTGTCAGCGGCAAGGGCAAGTTCCCCATTCACCAAACGAAAGACAAAGCCAAATACAGCGTTCTCAGTCAAGCTGCTGTCCTCAATCGACTGAAGTTTTCAGTTTTGTTAGAAGAATCAGTCCGCCACCCCAAGCTGCTCTCTCAAATCTTCTCTGAGTGGGAGAAGGCTGGAGAGCACTGGGCTAGCAACGATTTGAATGCCCTAGTTTTCAAAGGGAATTTGCATACCAGGGCATGAAGGTACTACTGGCTTTCAAACAGGCAGATTGTCTGCTTTTAGCTAGAGGATGGCGGAAGAGATTCCGTTTGGCTGACTAAACCTTGCGTGCTTAACACGAGCTTGTAGCTTCTTCCCTGCCTGAAAGAGAAAGCAGGAGCTTGTTCCTGTCAGTCTGGGGACGAAGTGAGAACGAATCCCTTTCTGTGTTTGGAAATCCCTCTGTGTTCCATGCCTAGGAAAGTTGCCTGCGCATTGTCTACCTGGATTCAGTGTAGGACGTTTCTCCCTTTCAAGTAGTTGAAGACTTTCAGGGTTTCCAGCATTCCGGGAGGCATTCTGTGCTGCTCCGCTGAGCAGACCTTTCTGCAGACGGTATCGCTAAAGCAGAAGAGAAACGGCGTTTCTCCCATTCTGGAACGCGAAGGAGGCCAAACCGTAGTTGTGCTGAGCGAAACGTTTGTCAGCGGCAAGGGCAAGTTCCCCATTCACCAAACGAAAGACAAAGCCAAATACAGCGTTCTCAGTCAAGCTGCTGTCCTCAATCGACTGAAGTTTTCAGTTTTGTTAGAAGAATCAGTCCGCCACCCCAAGCTGCTCTCTCAAATCTTCTCTGAGTGGGAGAAGGCTGGAGAGCACTGGGCTAGCAACGATTTGAATGCCCTAGTTTTCAAAGGGAATTTGCATACCAGGGCATGAAGGTACTACTGGCTTTCAAACAGGCAGATTGTCTGCTTTTAGCTAGAGGATGGCGGAAGAGATTCCGTTTGGCTGACTAAACCTTGCGTGCTTAACACGAGCTTGTAGCTTCTTCCCTGCCTGAAAGAGAAAGCAGGAGCTTGTTCCTGTCAGTCTGGGGACTAAGTGAGAACGAATCCCTTTCTGTGTTTGGAAATCCCTCTGTGTTCCATGCCTAGGAAAGTTGCCTGCGCATTGTCTACCTGGATTCAGTGTAGGACGTTTCTCCCTTTCAAGTAGTTGAAGACTTTCAGGGTTTCCAGCATTCTGGGAGGCATTCTGTGCTGCGCCGCTGAGCAGACCGTTCTGCAGACGGTATTGCTAAAGCAGAAGAGAAACGGCGTTTCTCCCATTCTGGAACGCGAAGGAGGCCAAACCGTAGTTGTGCTGAGCGAAACGTTTGTCAGCGGCAAGGGCAAGTTCCCCATTCACCAAACGAAAGACAAAGCCAAATACAGCGTTCTCAGTCAAGCTGCTGTCCTCAATCGACTGAAGTTTTCAGTTTTGTTAGAAGAATCAGTCCGCCACCCCAAGCTGCTCTCTCAAATCTTCTCTGAGTGGGAGAAGGCTGGAGAGCACGGGCCTAGCAACGATTTGAATGCCCTGGTTTTCAAAGGGAACTTTGCCTACCAGGGCATGAAGGTACTACTGGCTTTCAAAGTCAAACAGGCAGATTGTCTGCTTTTAGCTAGAGGATGGCGGAAGAGATTCCGTTTGGCTGACTAAACCTTGCGTGCTTAACACGAGCTTGTAGCTTCTTCCCTGCCTGAAAGAGAAAGCAAGAGCTTGTTGCTGTCAGTCTGGGGATGAAGGGAGAACGATTCCCCTTCCGTGTTTGAAAATCCCTCTGTTTTACACGCCTAGAAAAGCTGCCACTGCATTGTCTACCTGGATACAGTGTGGGACGTTTCTCCCTTTCAAGTAGTTGAAGCCTTTCAGGGTTTCCAGCATTCCGGGAGGCATTCTGTGCTGCGCGGCTGAGAATACCGCTTAAGAACTGTATCGCTAAAGGAGCAGAGAAGCCGCGCTTCTCCCATTCTGGAACGCGAAGGAGGCCAAACGGTAGTTGTGCTGAGCGAAACGTTTGTCAGCGGCAAGGGCAAGTTCCCCATTCACCAAACGAAAGACAAAGCCAAATACAGCGTTCTCAGTCAAGCTGCAGTCCTCAATCGACTGAAGTTTTCAGTTTTGTTAGAAGAATCAGTCCGCCACCCCAAGCTGCTCTCTCAAATCTTCTCTGAGTGGGAGAAGGCTGGAGAGCACGGGCCTAGCAACGATTTGAATGCCCTGGTTTTCAAAGGGAACTTTGCCTACCAGGGCATGAAGGTACTACTGGCTTTCAAAGTCAAACAGGCAGATTGTCTGCTTTTAGCTAGAGGATGGCGGAAGAGATTCCGTTTGGCTGACTAAACCTTGCGTGCTTAACACGAGCTTGTAGCTTCTTCCCTGCCTGAAAGAGAAAGCAGGAGCTTGTTCCTGTCAGTCTGGGGACGAAGTGAGAACGAATCCCTTTCTGTGTTTGGAAATCCCTCTGTGTTCCATGCCTAGGAAAGTTGCCTGCGCATTGTCTACCTGGATTCAGTGTAGGACGTTTCTCCCTTTCAAGTAGTTGAAGACTTTCAGGGTTTCCAGCATTCCGGGAGGCATTCTGTGCTGCGCCGCTGAGCAGACCGTTCTGCAGACGGTATCGCTAAAGCAGAAGAGAAACGGCGTTTCTCCCATTCTGGAACGTGAAGGAGGCCAAACCGTAGTTGTGCTGAGTAAACGTTTATTAGCAGCAAGTGCAAGTTCCCCATTCACCCAAAGAAAGAGAAAGCGAAATACAGCGTTCTCCTACAAGCTGCTTTACTCAATCGACTGAAGTTTTCAGTCTTCTAAGAAGAAACAGTCGGCCCAGCACAAGCTACGTTCTCAAATCTTCTCTGAGTGGGAGAAGGATGGTGACGGCTGGTCTAGCAAGGATTTCAATGCCCCGGTTTTCAAAGGGAACTTTGCATACCAGGGAATGAAGGTACCACTGCGTTTCAAAGCCAAACAGGCAGATTGTCTGCCTTCAGCTGGAGGATGGCAGAAGACGTTCAGTGTTGCTGACTATATCGTGTGTGCTTAACACGAGCATGTAGCTTCTTCCCTGTCTGAAAGAGAAAGCAAGAGCTTGTTGCTGTCAGTCTGGGGATGAAGGGAGAACGATTCCCCTTCCGTGTTTGAAAATCCCTCTGTTTTACACGCCTAGAAAAGCTGCCACTGCATTGTCTACCTGGATACAGTGTGGGACGTTTCTCCCTTTCAAGTAGTTGAAGCCTTTCAGGGTTTCCAGCATTCCGGGAGGCATTCTGCGCTGCGCGGCTGAGAATACCGCTTAAGAACTGTATCGCTAAAGGAGCAGACAAGCCGCGCTTCTCCCTTTCTGGAACGCGAAGGAGGCCAAACCGTAGTTGTGCTGAGCGAAACGTTTGTCAGCGGCAAGGGCAAGTTCCCCATTCACCAAACGAAAGACAAAGCCAAATACAGCGTTCTCAGTCAAGCTGCTGTCCTCAATCGACTGAAGTTTTCAGTTTTGTTAGAAGAATCAGTCCGCCACCCCAAGCTGCTCTCTCAAATCTTCTCTGAGTGGGAGAAGGCTGGAGAGCACTGGGCTAGCAACGATTTGAATGCCCTAGTTTTCAAAGGGAATTTGCATACCAGGGCATGAAGGTACTACTGGCTTTCAAACAGGCAGATTGTCTGCTTTTAGCTAGAGGATGGCGGAAGAGATTCCGTTTGGCTGACTAAACCTTGCGTGCTTAACACGAGCTTGTAGCTTCTTCCCTGCCTGAAAGAGAAAGCAGGAGCTTGTTCCTGTCAGTCTGGGGACGAAGTGAGAACGAATCCCTTTCTGTGTTTGGAAATCCCTCTGTGTTCCATGCCTAGGAAAGTTGCCTGCGCATTGTCTACCTGGATTCAGTGTAGGACGTTTCTCCCTTTCAAGTAGTTGAAGACTTTCAGGGTTTCCAGCATTCCGGGAGGCATTCTGTGCTGCGCCGCTGAGCAGACCTTTCTGCAGACGGTATCGCTAAAGCAGAAGAGAAACGGCGTTTCTCCCATTCTGGAACGCGAAGGAGGCCAAACCGTAGTTGTGCTGAGTAAACGTTTATTAGCAGCAAGTGCAAGTTCCCCATTCACCCAAAGAAAGAGAAAGCGAAATACAGCGTTCTCCTACAAGCTGCTTTACTCAATCGACTGAAGTTTTCAGTCTTCTAAGAAGAAACAGTCGGCCCAGCACAAGCTACGTTCTCAAATCTTCTCTGAGTGGGAGAAGGATGGCGAGGGCTGGCCTAGCAAGGATTTCAATGCCCCGGTTTTCAAAGGGAACTTTGCATACCAGGGAATGAAGGTACCACTGCGTTTCAAAGCCAAACAGGCAGATTGTCTGCCTTCAGCTGGAGGATGGCAGAAGACGTTCAGTGTTGCTGACTATATCGTGTGTGCTTAACACGAGCATGTAGCTTCTTCCCTGTCTGAAAGAGAAAGCAAGAGCTTGTTGCTGTCAGTCTGGGGATGAAGGGAGAACGATTCCCCTTCCGTGTTTGAAAATCCCTCTGTTTTACACGCCTAGAAAAGCTGCCACTGCAATGTCTACCTGGATACAGTGTGGGACGTTTCTCCCTTTCAAGTAGTTGAAGCCTTTCAGGGTTTCCAGCATTCCGGGAGGCATTCTGTGCTGCGCGGCTGAGAATACCGCTTAAGAACTGTATCGCTAAAGGAGCAGACAAGCCGCGCTTCTCCCTTTCTGGAACGCGAAGGAGGCCAAACCGTAGTTGTGCTGAGCGAAACGTTTGTCAGAGGCAAGGGCAAGTTCCCCATTCACCAAACGAAAGACAAAGCCAAATACAGCGTTCTCAGTCAAGCTGCTGTCCTCAATCGACTGAAGTTTTCAGTTTTGTTAGAAGAATCAGTCAGCCACCCCAAGCTGCTCTCTCAAATCTTCTCTGAGTGGGAGAAGGCTGGAGAGCACTGGGCTAGCAACGATTTGAATGCCCTAGTTTTCAAAGGGAATTTGCATACCAGGGCATGAAGGTACTACTGGCTTTCAAACAGGCAGATTGTCTGCTTTTAGCTAGAGGATGGCGGAAGAGATTCCGTTTGGCTGACTAAACCTTGCGTGCTTAACACGAGCTTGTAGCTTCTTCCCTGCCTGAAAGAGAAAGCAGGAGCTTGTTCCTGTCAGTCTGGGGACGAAGTGAGAACGAATCCCTTTCTGTGTTTGGAAATCCCTCTGTGTTCCATGCCTAGAAAAGCTGCCACTGCATTGTCTACCTGGATACAGTGTGGGACGTTTCTCCCTTTCAAGTAGTTGAAGACTTTCAGGGTTTCCAGCATTCCGGGAGGCATTCTGTGCTGCGCCGCTGAGCAGACCTTTCTGCAGACGGTATCGCTAAAGCAGAAGAGAAACGGCGTTTCTCCCATTCTGGAACGCGAAGGAGGCCAAACCGTAGTTGTGCTGAGTAAACGTTTATTAGCAGCAAGTGCAAGTTCCCCATTCACCCAAAGAAAGAGAAAGCGAAATACAGCGTTCTCCTACAAGCTGCTTTACTCAATGGACTTAAGTTTTCAGACTTCTAAGAAGAAACAGTCGGCCCAGCACAAGCTACGTTCTCAAATCTTCTCTGAGTGGGAGAAGGATGGCGACGGCTGGCCTAGCAAGGATTTCAATGCCCCGGTTTTCAAAGGGAACTTTGCATACCAGGGAATGAAGGTACCACTGCGTTTCAAAGCCAAACAGGAAGATTGTCTGCCTTCAGCTGGAGGATGGCAGAAGACGTTCAGTTTTGCTGACTATATCGTGTGTGCTTAACACGAGCATGTAGCTTCTTCCCTGTCTGAAAGAGAAAGCAAGAGCTTGTTGCTGTCAGTCTGGGGATGAAGGGAGAACGATTCCCCTTCCGTGTTTGAAAATCCCTCTGTTTTACACGCCTAGAAAAGCTGCCACTGCATTGTCTACCTGGATACAGTGTGGGACGTTTCTCCCTTTCAAGTAGTTGAAGCCTTTCAGGGTTTCCAGCATTCCGGGAGGCATTCTGTGCTGCGCGGCTGAGAATACCGCTTAAGAACTGTATCGCTAAAGGAGAAGACAAGCCGCGCTTCTCCCTTTCTGGAACGCGAAGGAGGCCAAACCGTAGTTGTGCTGAGCGAAACGTTTGTCAGTGGCAAGGGCAAGTTCCCCATTCACCAAACGAAAGACAAAGCCAAATATAGCGTTCTCAGTCAAGCTGCTGTCCTCAATCGACTGAAGTTTTCAGTTTTGTTAGAAGAATCAGTCCGCCACCCCAAGCTGCTCTCTCAAATCTTCTCTGAGTGGGAGAAGGCTGGAGAGCACAGGCCTAGCAACGATTTGAATGCCCTGGTTTTCAAAGGGAACTTTGCATACCAGGGCATGAAGGTACTACTGGCTTTCAAAGTCAAACAGGCAGATTGTCTGCTTTTAGCTAGAGGATGGCGGAAGAGATTCCGTTTGGCTGACTAAACCTTGCGTGCTTAACACGAGCTTGTAGCTTCTTCCCTGCCTGAAAGAGAAAGCAGGAGCTTGTTCCTGTCAGTCTGGGGACGAAGTGAGAACGAATCCCTTTCTGTGTTTGGAAATCCCTCTGTGTTCCATGCCTAGGAAAGTTGCCTGCGCATTGTCTACCTGGATTCAGTGTAGGACGTTTCTCCCTTTCAAGTAGTTGAAGACTTTCAGGGTTTCCAGCATTCCGGGAGGCATTCTGTGCTGCGCCGCTGAGCAGACCGTTCTGCAGACGGTATCGCTAAAGCAGAAGAGAAACGGCGTTTCTCCCATTCTGGAACGCGAAGGAGGCCAAACCGTAGTTGTGCTGAGTAAACGTTTATTAGCAGCAAGTGCAAGTTCCCCATTCACCCAAAGAAAGAGAAAGCGAAATACAGCGTTCTCCTACAAGCTGCTTTACTCAATCGACTGAAGTTTTCAGTCTTCTAAGAAGAAACAGTCGGCCCAGCACAAGCTACGTTCTCAAATCTTCTCTGAGTGGGAGAAGGATGGTGACGGCTGGTCTAGCAAGGATTTCAATGCCCCGGTTTTCAAAGGGAACTTTGCATACCAGGGAATGAAGGTACCACTGCGTTTCAAAGCCAAACAGGCAGATTGTCTGCCTTCAGCTGGAGGATGGCAGAAGACGTTCAGTGTTGCTGACTATATCGTGTGTGCTTAACACGAGCATGTAGCTTCTTCCCTGTCTGAAAGAGAAAGCAAGAGCTTGTTGCTGTCAGTCTGGGGATGAAGGGAGAACGATTCCCCTTCCGTGTTTGAAAATCCCTCTGTTTTACACGCCTAGAAAAGCTGCCACTGCATTGTCTACCTGGATACAGTGTGGGACGTTTCTCCCTTTCAAGTAGTTGAAGCCTTTCAGGGTTTCCAGCATTCCGGGAGGCATTCTGTGCTGCGCGGCTGAGAATACCGCTTAAGAACTGTATCGCTAAAGGAGCAGACAAGCCGCGCTTCTCCCTTTCTGGAACGCGAAGGAGGCCAAACCGTAGTTGTGCTGAGCGAAACGTTTGTCAGCGGCAAGGGCAAGTTCCCCATTCACCAAACGAAAGACAAAGCCAAATATAGCGTTCTCAGTCAAGCTGCTGTCCTCAATCGACTGAAGTTTTCAGTTTTGTTAGAAGAATCAGTCCGCCACCCCAAGCTGCTCTCTCAAATCTTCTCTGAGTGGGAGAAGGCTGGAGAGCACAGGCCTAGCAACGATTTGAATGCCCTAGTTTTCAAAGGGAATTTGCATACCAGGGCATGAAGGTACTACTGGCTTTCAAACAGGCAGATTGTCTGCTTTTAGCTAGAGGATGGCGGAAGAGATTCCGTTTGGCTGACTAAACCTTGCGTGCTTAACACGAGCTTGTAGCTTCTTCCCTGCCTGAAAGAGAAAGCAGGAGCTTGTTCCTGTCAGTCTGGGGACGAAGTGAGAACGAATCCCTTTCTGTGTTTGGAAATCCCTCTGTGTTCCATGCCTAGGAAAGTTGCCTGCGCATTGTCTACCTGGATTCAGTGTAGGACGTTTCTCCCTTTCAAGTAGTTGAAGACTTTCAGGGTTTCCAGCATTCCGGGAGGCATTCTGTGCTGCGCCGCTGAGCAGACCTTTCTGCAGACGGTATCGCTAAAGCAGAAGAGAAACGGCGTTTCTCCCATTCTGGAACGCGAAGGAGGCTAAACCGTAGTTGTGCTGAGTAAACGTTTATTAGCAGCAAGTGCAAGTTCCCCATTCACCCAAAGAAAGAGAAAGCGAAATACAGCGTTCTCCTACAAGCTGCTTTACTCAATCGACTGAAGTTTTCAGTCTTCTAAGAAGAAACAGTCGGCCCAGCACAAGCTACGTTCTCAAATCTTCTCTGAGTGGGAGAAGGATGGCGAGGGCTGGCCTAGCAAGGATTTCAATGCCCCGGTTTTCAAAGGGAATTTGCATACCAGGGAATGAAGGTACCACTGCGTTTCAAAGCCAAACAGGCAGATTGTCTGCCTTCAGCTGGAGGATGGCAGAAGACGTTCAGTGTTACTGACTATATCGTGTGTGCTTAACACGAGCATGTAGCTTCTTCCCTGTCTGAAAGAGAAAGCAAGAGCTTGTTGCTGTCAGTCTGGGGATGAAGGGAGAACGATTCCCCTTCCGTGTTTGAAAATCCCTCTGTTTTACACGCCTAGAAAAGCTGCCACTGCATTGTCTACCTGGATACAGTGTGGGACGTTTCTCCCTTTCAAGTAGTTGAAGCCTTTCAGGGTTTCCAGCATTCCGGGAGGCATTCTGCGCTGCGCGGCTGAGAATACCGCTTAAGAACTGTATCGCTAAAGGAGCAGACAAGCCGCGCTTCTCCCTTTCTGGAACGCGAAGGAGGCCAAACCGTAGTTGTGCTGAGCGAAACGTTTGTCAGCGGCAAGGGCAAGTTCCCCATTCACCAAACGAAAGACAAAGCCAAATATAGCGTTCTCAGTCAAGCTGCTGTCCTCAATCGACTGAAGTTTTCAGTTTTGTTAGAAGAATCAGTCCGCCACCCCAAGCTGCTCTCTCAAATCTTCTCTGAGTGGGAGAAGGCTGGAGAGCACAGGCCTAGCAACGATTTGAATGCCCTAGTTTTCAAAGGGAATTTGCATACCAGGGCATGAAGGTACTACTGGCTTTCAAACAGGCAGATTGTCTGCTTTTAGCTAGAGGATGGCGGAAGAGATTCCGTTTGGCTGACTAAACCTTGCGTGCTTAACACGAGCTTGTAGCTTCTTCCCTGCCTGAAAGAGAAAGCAGGAGCTTGTTCCTGTCAGTCTGGGGACGAAGTGAGAACGAATCCCTTTCTGTGTTTGGAAATCCCTCTGTGTTCCATGCCTAGGAAAGTTGCCTGCGCATTGTCTACCTGGATTCAGTGTAGGACGTTTCTCCCTTTCAAGTAGTTGAAGACTTTCAGGGTTTCCAGCATTCCGGGAGGCATTCTGTGCTGCGCCGCTGAGCAGACCTTTCTGCAGACGGTATCGCTAAAGCAGAAGAGAAACGGCGTTTCTCCCATTCTGGAACGCGAAGGAGGCTAAACCGTAGTTGTGCTGAGTAAACGTTTATTAGCAGCAAGTGCAAGTTCCCCATTCACCCAAAGAAAGAGAAAGCGAAATACAGCGTTCTCCTACAAGCTGCTTTACTCAATCGACTGAAGTTTTCAGTCTTCTAAGAAGAAACAGTCGGCCCAGCACAAGCTACGTTCTCAAATCTTCTCTGAGTGGGAGAAGGATGGCGAGGGCTGGCCTAGCAAGGATTTCAATGCCCCGGTTTTCAAAGGGAATTTGCATACCAGGGAATGAAGGTACCACTGCGTTTCAAAGCCAAACAGGCAGATTGTCTGCCTTCAGCTGGAGGATGGCAGAAGACGTTCAGTGTTACTGACTATATCGTGTGTGCTTAACACGAGCATGTAGCTTCTTCCCTGTCTGAAAGAGAAAGCAAGAGCTTGTTGCTGTCAGTCTGGGGATGAAGGGAGAACGATTCCCCTTCCGTGTTTGAAAATCCCTCTGTTTTACACGCCTAGAAAAGCTGCCACTGCATTGTCTACCTGGATACAGTGTGGGACGTTTCTCCCTTTCAAGTAGTTGAAGCCTTTCAGGGTTTCCAGCATTCCGGGAGGCATTCTGCGCTGCGCGGCTGAGAATACCGCTTAAGAACTGTATCGCTAAAGGAGCAGACAAGCCGCGCTTCTCCCTTTCTGGAACGCGAAGGAGGCCAAACCGTAGTTGTGCTGAGCGAAACGTTTGTCAGCGGCAAGGGCAAGTTCCCCATTCACCAAACGAAAGACAAAGCCAAATACAGCGTTCTCAGTCAAGCTGCTGTCCTCAATCGACTGAAGTTTTCAGTTTTGTTAGAAGAATCAGTCCGCCACCCCAAGCTGCTCTCTCAAATCTTCTCTGAGTGGGAGAAGGCTGGAGAGCACAGGCCTAGCAACGATTTGAATGCCCTAGTTTTCAAAGGGAATTTGCATACCAGGGCATGAAGGTACTACTGGCTTTCAAACAGGCAGATTGTCTGCTTTTAGCTAGAGGATGGCGGAAGAGATTCCGTTTGGCTGACTAAACCTTGCTTGCTTAACACGAGCTTGTAGCTTCTTCCCTGCCTGAAAGAGAAAGCAGGAGCTTGTTCCTGTCAGTCTGGGGACGAAGTGAGAACGAATCCCTTTCTGTGTTTGGAAATCCCTCTGTGTTCCATGCCTAGGAAAGTTGCCTGTGCATTGTCTACCTGGATTCAGTGTAGGACGTTTCTCCCATTCAAGTAGTTGAAGACTTTCAGGGTTTCCAGCATTCCGGGAGGCATTCTGTGCTGTGCCGCTGAGCAGACCTTTCTGCAGACGGTATCGCTAAAGCAGAAGAGAAACGGCGTTTCTCCCATTCTGGAACGCGAAGGAGGCCAAACCGTAGTTGTGCTGAGCGAAACGTTTGTCAGCGGCAAGGGCAAGTTCCCCATTCACCAAACGAAAGACAAAGCCAAATACAGCGTTCTCAGTCAAGCTGCTGTCCTCAATCGACTGAAGTTTTCAGTTTTGTTAGAAGAATCAGTCCGCCACCCCAAGCTGCTCTCTCAAAACTTCTCTGAGTGGGAGAAGGCTGGAGAGCACGGGCCTAGCAACGATTTGAATGCCCTGGTTTTCAAAGGGAACTTTGCATACCAGGGCATGAAGGTACTACTGGCTTTCAAAGTCAAACAGGCAGATTGTCTGCTTTTAGCTAGAGGATGGCGGAAGAGATTCCGTTTGGCTGACTAAACCTTGCGTGCTTAACACGAGCTTGTAGCTTCTTCCCTGCCTGAAAGAGAAAGCAGGAGCTTGTTCCTGTCAGTCTGGGGACGAAGTGAGAACGAATCCCTTTCTGTGTTTGGAAATCCCTCTGTGTTCCATGCCTAGGAAAGTTGCCTGCGCATTGTCTACCTGGATTCAGTGTAGGACGTTTCTCCCTTTCAAGTAGTTGAAGACTTTCAGGGTTTCCAGCATTCCGGGAGGCATTCTGTGCTGCGCCGCTGAGCAGACCGTTCTGCAGACGGTATCGCTAAAGCAGAAGAGAAACGGCGTTTCTCCCATTCTGGAACGCGAAGGAGGCCAAACCGTAGTTGTGCTGAGTAAACGTTTATTAGCAGCAAGTGCAAGTTCCCCATTCACCCAAAGAAAGAGAAAGCGAAATACAGCGTTCTCCTACAAGCTGCTTTACTCAATCGACTGAAGTTTTCAGTCTTCTAAGAAGAAACAGTCGGCCCAGCACAAGCTACGTTCTCAAATCTTCTCTGAGTGGGAGAAGGATGGTGACGGCTGGTCTAGCAAGGATTTCAATGCCCCGGTTTTCAAAGGGAACTTTGCATACCAGGGAATGAAGGTACCACTGCGTTTCAAAGCCAAACAGCCAGATTGTCTGCCTTCAGCTGGAGGATGGCAGAAGACGTTCAGTGTTGCTGACTATATCGTGTGTGCTTAACACGAGCATGTAGCTTCTTCCCTGTCTGAAAGAGAAAGCAAGAGCTTGTTGCTGTCAGTCTGGGGATGAAGGGAGAACGATTCCCCTTCCGTGTTTGAAAATCCCTCTGTTTTACACGCCTAGAAAAGCTGCCACTGCATTGTCTACCTGGATACAGTGTGGGACGTTTCTCCCTTTCAAGTAGTTGAAGCCTTTCAGGGTTTCCAGCATTCCGGGAGGCATTCTGTGCTGCGCGGCTGAGAATACCGCTTAAGAACTGTATCGCTAAAGGAGCAGACAAGCCGCGCTTCTCCCTTTCTGGAATGCGAAGGAGGCCAAACCGTAGTTGTGCTGAGCGAAACGTTTGTCAGCGGCAAGGGCAAGTTCCCCATTCACCAAACGAAAGACAAAGCCAAATATAGCGTTCTCAGTCAAGCTGCTGTCCTCAATCGACTGAAGTTTTCAGTTTTGTTAGAAGAATCAGTCCGCCACCCCAAGCTGCTCTCTCAAATCTTCTCTGAGTGGGAGAAGGCTGGAGAGCACTGGGCTAGCAACGATTTGAATGCCCTAGTTTTCAAAGGGAATTTGCATACCAGGGCATGAAGGTACTACTGGCTTTCAAACAGGCAGATTGTCTGCTTTTAGCTAGAGGATGGCGGAAGAGATTCCGTTTGGCTGACTAAACCTTGCGTGCTTAACACGAGCTTGTAGCTTCTTCCCTGCCTGAAAGAGAAAGCAGGAGCTTGTTCCTGTCAGTCTGGGGACGAAGTGAGAACGAATCCCTTTCTGTGTTTGGAAATCCCTCTGTGTTCCATGCCTAGGAAAGTTGCCTGCGCATTGTCTACCTGGATTCAGTGTAGGACGTTTCTCCCTTTCAAGTAGTTGAAGACTTTCAGGGTTTCCAGCATTCCGGGAGGCATTCTGTGCTGCGCCGCTGAGCAGACCTTTCTGCAGACGGTATCGCTAAAGCAGAAGAGAAACGGCGTTTCTCCCATTCTGGAACGCGAAGGAGGCTAAACCGTAGTTGTGCTGAGTAAACGTTTATTAGCAGCAAGTGCAAGTTCCCCATTCACCCAAAGAAAGAGAAAGCGAAATACAGCGTTCTCCTACAAGCTGCTTTACTCAATCGACTGAAGTTTTCAGTCTTCTAAGAAGAAACAGTCGGCCCAGCACAAGCTACGTTCTCAAATCTTCTCTGAGTGGGAGAAGGATGGCGAGGGCTGGCCTAGCAAGGATTTCAATGCCCCGGTTTTCAAAGGGAATTTGCATACCAGGGAATGAAGGTACCACTGCGTTTCAAAGCCAAACAGGCAGATTGTCTGCCTTCAGCTGGAGGATGGCAGAAGACGTTCAGTGTTACTGACTATATCGTGTGTGCTTAACACGAGCATGTAGCTTCTTCCCTGTCTGAAAGAGAAAGCAAGAGCTTGTTGCTGTCAGTCTGGGGATGAAGGGAGAACGATTCCCCTTCCGTGTTTGAAAATCCCTCTGTTTTACACGCCTAGAAAAGCTGCCACTGCATTGTCTACCTGGATACAGTGTGGGACGTTTCTCCCTTTCAAGTAGTTGAAGCCTTTCAGGGTTTCCAGCATTCCGGGAGGCATTCTGCGCTGCGCGGCTGAGAATACCGCTTAAGAACTGTATCGCTAAAGGAGCAGACAAGCCGCGCTTCTCCCTTTCTGGAACGCGAAGGAGGCCAAACCGTAGTTGTGCTGAGCGAAACGTTTGTCAGCGGCAAGGGCAAGTTCCCCATTCACCAAACGAAAGACAAAGCCAAATACAGCGTTCTCAGTCAAGCTGCTGTCCTCAATCGACTGAAGTTTTCAGTTTTGTTAGAAGAATCAGTCCGCCACCCCAAGCTGCTCTCTCAAATCTTCTCTGAGTGGGAGAAGGCTGGAGAGCACAGGCCTAGCAACGATTTGAATGCCCTAGTTTTCAAAGGGAATTTGCATACCAGGGCATGAAGGTACTACTGGCTTTCAAACAGGCAGATTGTCTGCTTTTAGCTAGAGGATGGCGGAAGAGATTCCGTTTGGCTGACTAAACCTTGCTTGCTTAACACGAGCTTGTAGCTTCTTCCCTGCCTGAAAGAGAAAGCAGGAGCTTGTTCCTGTCAGTCTGGGGACGAAGTGAGAACGAATCCCTTTCTGTGTTTGGAAATCCCTCTGTGTTCCATGCCTAGGAAAGTTGCCTGTGCATTGTCTACCTGGATTCAGTGTAGGACGTTTCTCCCATTCAAGTAGTTGAAGACTTTCAGGGTTTCCAGCATTCCGGGAGGCATTCTGTGCTGTGCCGCTGAGCAGACCTTTCTGCAGACGGTATCGCTAAAGCAGAAGAGAAACGGCGTTTCTCCCATTCTGGAACGCGAAGGAGGCCAAACCGTAGTTGTGCTGAGCGAAACGTTTGTCAGCGGCAAGGGCAAGTTCCCCATTCACCAAACGAAAGACAAAGCCAAATACAGCGTTCTCAGTCAAGCTGCTGTCCTCAATCGACTGAAGTTTTCAGTTTTGTTAGAAGAATCAGTCCGCCACCCCAAGCTGCTCTCTCAAAACTTCTCTGAGTGGGAGAAGGCTGGAGAGCACGGGCCTAGCAACGATTTGAATGCCCTGGTTTTCAAAGGGAACTTTGCATACCAGGGCATGAAGGTACTACTGGCTTTCAAAGTCAAACAGGCAGATTGTCTGCTTTTAGCTAGAGGATGGCGGAAGAGATTCCGTTTGGCTGACTAAACCTTGCGTGCTTAACACGAGCTTGTAGCTTCTTCCCTGCCTGAAAGAGAAAGCAGGAGCTTGTTCCTGTCAGTCTGGGGACGAAGTGAGAACGAATCCCTTTCTGTGTTTGGAAATCCCTCTGTGTTCCATGCCTAGGAAAGTTGCCTGCGCATTGTCTACCTGGATTCAGTGTAGGACGTTTCTCCCTTTCAAGTAGTTGAAGACTTTCAGGGTTTCCAGCATTCCGGGAGGCATTCTGTGCTGCGCCGCTGAGCAGACCGTTCTGCAGACGGTATCGCTAAAGCAGAAGAGAAACGGCGTTTCTCCCATTCTGGAACGCGAAGGAGGCCAAACCGTAGTTGTGCTGAGTAAACGTTTATTAGCAGCAAGTGCAAGTTCCCCATTCACCCAAAGAAAGAGAAAGCGAAATACAGCGTTCTCCTACAAGCTGCTTTACTCAATCGACTGAAGTTTTCAGTCTTCTAAGAAGAAACAGTCGGCCCAGCACAAGCTACGTTCTCAAATCTTCTCTGAGTGGGAGAAGGATGGTGACGGCTGGTCTAGCAAGGATTTCAATGCCCCGGTTTTCAAAGGGAACTTTGCATACCAGGGAATGAAGGTACCACTGCGTTTCAAAGCCAAACAGCCAGATTGTCTGCCTTCAGCTGGAGGATGGCAGAAGACGTTCAGTGTTGCTGACTATATCGTGTGTGCTTAACACGAGCATGTAGCTTCTTCCCTGTCTGAAAGAGAAAGCAAGAGCTTGTTGCTGTCAGTCTGGGGATGAAGGGAGAACGATTCCCCTTCCGTGTTTGAAAATCCCTCTGTTTTACACGCCTAGAAAAGCTGCCACTGCATTGTCTACCTGGATACAGTGTGGGACGTTTCTCCCTTTCAAGTAGTTGAAGCCTTTCAGGGTTTCCAGCATTCCGGGAGGCATTCTGTGCTGCGCGGCTGAGAATACCGCTTAAGAACTGTATCGCTAAAGGAGCAGACAAGCCGCGCTTCTCCCTTTCTGGAATGCGAAGGAGGCCAAACCGTAGTTGTGCTGAGCGAAACGTTTGTCAGCGGCAAGGGCAAGTTCCCCATTCACCAAACGAAAGACAAAGCCAAATATAGCGTTCTCAGTCAAGCTGCTGTCCTCAATCGACTGAAGTTTTCAGTTTTGTTAGAAGAATCAGTCCGCCACCCCAAGCTGCTCTCTCAAATCTTCTCTGAGTGGGAGAAGGCTGGAGAGCACTGGGCTAGCAACGATTTGAATGCCCTAGTTTTCAAAGGGAATTTGCATACCAGGGCATGAAGGTACTACTGGCTTTCAAACAGGCAGATTGTCTGCTTTTAGCTAGAGGATGGCGGAAGAGATTCCGTTTGGCTGACTAAACCTTGCGTGCTTAACACGAGCTTGTAGCTTCTTCCCTGCCTGAAAGAGAAAGCAGGAGCTTGTTCCTGTCAGTCTGGGGACGAAGTGAGAACGAATCCCTTTCTGTGTTTGGAAATCCCTCTGTGTTCCATGCCTAGGAAAGTTGCCTGCGCATTGTCTACCTGGATTCAGTGTAGGACGTTTCTCCCTTTCAAGTAGTTGAAGACTTTCAGGGTTTCCAGCATTCCGGGAGGCATTCTGTGCTGCGCCGCTGAGCAGACCTTTCTGCAGACGGTATCGCTAAAGCAGAAGAGAAACGGCGTTTCTCCCATTCTGGAACGCGAAGGAGGCTAAACCGTAGTTGTGCTGAGTAAACGTTTATTAGCAGCAAGTGCAAGTTCCCCATTCACCCAAAGAAAGAGAAAGCGAAATACAGCGTTCTCCTACAAGCTGCTTTACTCAATCGACTGAAGTTTTCAGTCTTCTAAGAAGAAACAGTCGGCCCAGCACAAGCTACGTTCTCAAATCTTCTCTGAGTGGGAGAAGGATGGCGAGGGCTGGCCTAGCAAGGATTTCAATGCCCCGGTTTTCAAAGGGAACTTTGCATACCAGGGAATGAAGGTACCACTGCGTTTCAAAGCCAAACAGGCAGATTGTCTGCCTTCAGCTGGAGGATGGCAGAAGACGTTCAGTGTTACTGACTATATCGTGTGTGCTTAACACGAGCATGTAGCTTCTTCCCTGTCTGAAAGAGAAAGCAAGAGCTTGTTGCTGTCAGTCTGGGGATGAAGGGAGAACGATTCCCCTTCCGTGTTTGAAAATCCCTCTGTTTTACACGCCTAGAAAAGCTGCCACTGCATTGTCTACCTGGATACAGTGTGGGACGTTTCTCCCTTTCAAGTAGTTGAAGCCTTTCAGGGTTTCCAGCATTCCGGGAGGCATTCTGCGCTGCGCGGCTGAGAATACCGCTTAAGAACTGTATCGCTAAAGGAGCAGACAAGCCGCGCTTCTCCCTTTCTGGAACGCGAAGGAGGCCAAACCGTAGTTGTGCTGAGCGAAACGTTTGTCAGCGGCAAGGGCAAGTTCCCCATTCACCAAACGAAAGACAAAGCCAAATACAGCGTTCTCAGTCAAGCTGCTGTCCTCAATCGACTGAAGTTTTCAGTTTTGTTAGAAGAATCAGTCCGCCACCCCAAGCTGCTCTCTCAAATCTTCTCTGAGTGGGAGAAGGCTGGAGAGCACAGGCCTAGCAACGATTTGAATGCCCTAGTTTTCAAAGGGAATTTGCATACCAGGGCATGAAGGTACTACTGGCTTTCAAACAGGCAGATTGTCTGCTTTTAGCTAGAGGATGGCGGAAGAGATTCCGTTTGGCTGACTAAACCTTGCTTGCTTAACACGAGCTTGTAGCTTCTTCCCTGCCTGAAAGAGAAAGCAGGAGCTTGTTCCTGTCAGTCTGGGGACGAAGTGAGAACGAATCCCTTTCTGTGTTTGGAAATCCCTCTGTGTTCCATGCCTAGGAAAGTTGCCTGTGCATTGTCTACCTGGATTCAGTGTAGGACGTTTCTCCCATTCAAGTAGTTGAAGACTTTCAGGGTTTCCAGCATTCCGGGAGGCATTCTGTGCTGTGCCGCTGAGCAGACCTTTCTGCAGACGGTATCGCTAAAGCAGAAGAGAAACGGCGTTTCTCCCATTCTGGAACGCGAAGGAGGCCAAACCGTAGTTGTGCTGAGCGAAACGTTTGTCAGCGGCAAGGGCAAGTTCCCCATTCACCAAACGAAAGACAAAGCCAAATACAGCGTTCTCAGTCAAGCTGCTGTCCTCAATCGACTGAAGTTTTCAGTTTTGTTAGAAGAATCAGTCCGCCACCCCAAGCTGCTCTCTCAAAACTTCTCTGAGTGGGAGAAGGCTGGAGAGCACGGGCCTAGCAACGATTTGAATGCCCTGGTTTTCAAAGGGAACTTTGCATACCAGGGCATGAAGGTACTACTGGCTTTCAAAGTCAAACAGGCAGATTGTCTGCTTTTAGCTAGAGGATGGCGGAAGAGATTCCGTTTGGCTGACTAAACCTTGCGTGCTTAACACGAGCTTGTAGCTTCTTCCCTGCCTGAAAGAGAAAGCAGGAGCTTGTTCCTGTCAGTCTGGGGACGAAGTGAGAACGAATCCCTTTCTGTGTTTGGAAATCCCTCTGTGTTCCATGCCTAGGAAAGTTGCCTGCGCATTGTCTACCTGGATTCAGTGTAGGACGTTTCTCCCTTTCAAGTAGTTGAAGACTTTCAGGGTTTCCAGCATTCCGGGAGGCATTCTGTGCTGCGCCGCTGAGCAGACCGTTCTGCAGACGGTATCGCTAAAGCAGAAGAGAAACGGCGTTTCTCCCATTCTGGAACGCGAAGGAGGCCAAACCGTAGTTGTGCTGAGTAAACGTTTATTAGCAGCAAGTGCAAGTTCCCCATTCACCCAAAGAAAGAGAAAGCGAAATACAGCGTTCTCCTACAAGCTGCTTTACTCAATCGACTGAAGTTTTCAGTCTTCTAAGAAGAAACAGTCGGCCCAGCACAAGCTACGTTCTCAAATCTTCTCTGAGTGGGAGAAGGATGGTGACGGCTGGTCTAGCAAGGATTTCAATGCCCCGGTTTTCAAAGGGAACTTTGCATACCAGGGAATGAAGGTACCACTGCGTTTCAAAGCCAAACAGCCAGATTGTCTGCCTTCAGCTGGAGGATGGCAGAAGACGTTCAGTGTTGCTGACTATATCGTGTGTGCTTAACACGAGCATGTAGCTTCTTCCCTGTCTGAAAGAGAAAGCAAGAGCTTGTTGCTGTCAGTCTGGGGATGAAGGGAGAACGATTCCCCTTCCGTGTTTGAAAATCCCTCTGTTTTACACGCCTAGAAAAGCTGCCACTGCATTGTCTACCTGGATACAGTGTGGGACGTTTCTCCCTTTCAAGTAGTTGAAGCCTTTCAGGGTTTCCAGCATTCCGGGAGGCATTCTGTGCTGCGCGGCTGAGAATACCGCTTAAGAACTGTATCGCTAAAGGAGCAGACAAGCCGCGCTTCTCCCTTTCTGGAATGCGAAGGAGGCCAAACCGTAGTTGTGCTGAGCGAAACGTTTGTCAGCGGCAAGGGCAAGTTCCCCATTCACCAAACGAAAGACAAAGCCAAATATAGCGTTCTCAGTCAAGCTGCTGTCCTCAATCGACTGAAGTTTTCAGTTTTGTTAGAAGAATCAGTCCGCCACCCCAAGCTGCTCTCTCAAATCTTCTCTGAGTGGGAGAAGGCTGGAGAGCACTGGGCTAGCAACGATTTGAATGCCCTAGTTTTCAAAGGGAATTTGCATACCAGGGCATGAAGGTACTACTGGCTTTCAAACAGGCAGATTGTCTGCTTTTAGCTAGAGGATGGCGGAAGAGATTCCGTTTGGCTGACTAAACCTTGCGTGCTTAACACGAGCTTGTAGCTTCTTCCCTGCCTGAAAGAGAAAGCAGGAGCTTGTTCCTGTCAGTCTGGGGACGAAGTGAGAACGAATCCCTTTCTGTGTTTGGAAATCCCTCTGTGTTCCATGCCTAGGAAAGTTGCCTGCGCATTGTCTACCTGGATTCAGTGTAGGACGTTTCTCCCTTTCAAGTAGTTGAAGACTTTCAGGGTTTCCAGCATTCCGGGAGGCATTCTGTGCTGCGCCGCTGAGCAGACCTTTCTGCAGACGGTATCGCTAAAGCAGAAGAGAAACGGCGTTTCTCCCATTCTGGAACGCGAAGGAGGCTAAACCGTAGTTGTGCTGAGTAAACGTTTATTAGCAGCAAGTGCAAGTTCCCCATTCACCCAAAGAAAGAGAAAGCGAAATACAGCGTTCTCCTACAAGCTGCTTTACTCAATCGACTGAAGTTTTCAGTCTTCTAAGAAGAAACAGTCGGCCCAGCACAAGCTACGTTCTCAAATCTTCTCTGAGTGGGAGAAGGATGGCGAGGGCTGGCCTAGCAAGGATTTCAATGCCCCGGTTTTCAAAGGGAACTTTGCATACCAGGGAATGAAGGTACCACTGCGTTTCAAAGCCAAACAGGCAGATTGTCTGCCTTCAGCTGGAGGATGGCAGAAGACGTTCAGTGTTACTGACTATATCGTGTGTGCTTAACACGAGCATGTAGCTTCTTCCCTGTCTGAAAGAGAAAGCAAGAGCTTGTTGCTGTCAGTCTGGGGATGAAGGGAGAACGATTCCCCTTCCATGTTTGAAAATCCCTCTGTTTTACACGCCTAGAAAAGCTGCCACTGCATTGTCTACCTGGATACAGTGTGGGACGTTTCTCCCTTTCAAGTAGTTGAAGCCTTTCAGGGTTTCCAGCATTCCGGGAGGCATTCTGTGCTGCGCGGCTGAGAATACCGCTTAAGAACTGTATCGCTAAAGGAGCAGACAAGCCGCGCTTCTCCCTTTCTGGAACGCGAAGGAGGCCAAACCGTAGTTGTGCTGAGCGAAACGTTTGTCAGCGGCAAGGGCAAGTTCCCCATTCACCAAACGAAAGACAAAGCCAAATACAGCGTTCTCAGTCAAGCTGCTGTCCTCAATCGACTGAAGTTTTCAGTTTTGTTAGAAGAATCAGTCCGCCACCCCAAGCTGCTCTCTCAAATCTTCTCTGAGTGGGAGAAGGCTGGAGAGCACAGGCCTAGCAACGATTTGAATGCCCTAGTTTTCAAAGGGAATTTGCATACCAGGGCATGAAGGTACTACTGGCTTTCAAACAGGCAGATTGTCTGCTTTTAGCTAGAGGATGGCGGAAGAGATTCCGTTTGGCTGACTAAACCTTGCTTGCTTAACACGAGCTTGTAGCTTCTTCCCTGCCTGAAAGAGAAAGCAGGAGCTTGTTCCTGTCAGTCTGGGGACGAAGTGAGAACGAATCCCTTTCTGTGTTTGGAAATCCCTCTGTGTTCCATGCCTAGGAAAGTTGCCTGTGCATTGTCTACCTGGATTCAGTGTAGGACGTTTCTCCCATTCAAGTAGTTGAAGACTTTCAGGGTTTCCAGCATTCCGGGAGGCATTCTGTGCTGTGCCGCTGAGCAGACCTTTCTGCAGACGGTATCGCTAAAGCAGAAGAGAAACGGCGTTTCTCCCATTCTGGAACGCGAAGGAGGCCAAACCGTAGTTGTGCTGAGCGAAACGTTTGTCAGCGGCAAGGGCAAGTTCCCCATTCACCAAACGAAAGACAAAGCCAAATACAGCGTTCTCAGTCAAGCTGCTGTCCTCAATCGACTGAAGTTTTCAGTTTTGTTAGAAGAATCAGTCCGCCACCCCAAGCTGCTCTCTCAAAACTTCTCTGAGTGGGAGAAGGCTGGAGAGCACGGGCCTAGCAACGATTTGAATGCCCTGGTTTTCAAAGGGAACTTTGCATACCAGGGCATGAAGGTACTACTGGCTTTCAAAGTCAAACAGGCAGATTGTCTGCTTTTAGCTAGAGGATGGCGGAAGAGATTCCGTTTGGCTGACTAAACCTTGCGTGCTTAACACGAGCTTGTAGCTTCTTCCCTGCCTGAAAGAGAAAGCAGGAGCTTGTTCCTGTCAGTCTGGGGACGAAGTGAGAACGAATCCCTTTCTGTGTTTGGAAATCCCTCTGTGTTCCATGCCTAGGAAAGTTGCCTGCGCATTGTCTACCTGGATTCAGTGTAGGACGTTTCTCCCTTTCAAGTAGTTGAAGACTTTCAGGGTTTCCAGCATTCCGGGAGGCATTCTGTGCTGCGCCGCTGAGCAGACCGTTCTGCAGACGGTATCGCTAAAGCAGAAGAGAAACGGCGTTTCTCCCATTCTGGAACGCGAAGGAGGCCAAACCGTAGTTGTGCTGAGTAAACGTTTATTAGCAGCAAGTGCAAGTTCCCCATTCACCCAAAGAAAGAGAAAGCGAAATACAGCGTTCTCCTACAAGCTGCTTTACTCAATCGACTGAAGTTTTCAGTCTTCTAAGAAGAAACAGTCGGCCCAGCACAAGCTACGTTCTCAAATCTTCTCTGAGTGGGAGAAGGATGGTGACGGCTGGTCTAGCAAGGATTTCAATGCCCCGGTTTTCAAAGGGAACTTTGCATACCAGGGAATGAAGGTACCACTGCGTTTCAAAGCCAAACAGCCAGATTGTCTGCCTTCAGCTGGAGGATGGCAGAAGACGTTCAGTGTTGCTGACTATATCGTGTGTGCTTAACACGAGCATGTAGCTTCTTCCCTGTCTGAAAGAGAAAGCAAGAGCTTGTTGCTGTCAGTCTGGGGATGAAGGGAGAACGATTCCCCTTCCGTGTTTGAAAATCCCTCTGTTTTACACGCCTAGAAAAGCTGCCACTGCATTGTCTACCTGGATACAGTGTGGGACGTTTCTCCCTTTCAAGTAGTTGAAGCCTTTCAGGGTTTCCAGCATTCCGGGAGGCATTCTGTGCTGCGCGGCTGAGAATACCGCTTAAGAACTGTATCGCTAAAGGAGCAGACAAGCCGCGCTTCTCCCTTTCTGGAATGCGAAGGAGGCCAAACCGTAGTTGTGCTGAGCGAAACGTTTGTCAGCGGCAAGGGCAAGTTCCCCATTCACCAAACGAAAGACAAAGCCAAATATAGCGTTCTCAGTCAAGCTGCTGTCCTCAATCGACTGAAGTTTTCAGTTTTGTTAGAAGAATCAGTCCGCCACCCCAAGCTGCTCTCTCAAATCTTCTCTGAGTGGGAGAAGGCTGGAGAGCACTGGGCTAGCAACGATTTGAATGCCCTAGTTTTCAAAGGGAATTTGCATACCAGGGCATGAAGGTACTACTGGCTTTCAAACAGGCAGATTGTCTGCTTTTAGCTAGAGGATGGCGGAAGAGATTCCGTTTGGCTGACTAAACCTTGCGTGCTTAACACGAGCTTGTAGCTTCTTCCCTGCCTGAAAGAGAAAGCAGGAGCTTGTTCCTGTCAGTCTGGGGACGAAGTGAGAACGAATCCCTTTCTGTGTTTGGAAATCCCTCTGTGTTCCATGCCTAGGAAAGTTGCCTGCGCATTGTCTACCTGGATTCAGTGTAGGACGTTTCTCCCTTTCAAGTAGTTGAAGACTTTCAGGGTTTCCAGCATTCCGGGAGGCATTCTGTGCTGCGCCGCTGAGCAGACCTTTCTGCAGACGGTATCGCTAAAGCAGAAGAGAAACGGCGTTTCTCCCATTCTGGAACGCGAAGGAGGCTAAACCGTAGTTGTGCTGAGTAAACGTTTATTAGCAGCAAGTGCAAGTTCCCCATTCACCCAAAGAAAGAGAAAGCGAAATACAGCGTTCTCCTACAAGCTGCTTTACTCAATCGACTGAAGTTTTCAGTCTTCTAAGAAGAAACAGTCGGCCCAGCACAAGCTACGTTCTCAAATCTTCTCTGAGTGGGAGAAGGATGGCGAGGGCTGGCCTAGCAAGGATTTCAATGCCCCGGTTTTCAAAGGGAACTTTGCATACCAGGGAATGAAGGTACCACTGCGTTTCAAAGCCAAACAGGCAGATTGTCTGCCTTCAGCTGGAGGATGGCAGAAGACGTTCAGTGTTACTGACTATATCGTGTGTGCTTAACACGAGCATGTAGCTTCTTCCCTGTCTGAAAGAGAAAGCAAGAGCTTGTTGCTGTCAGTCTGGGGATGAAGGGAGAACGATTCCCCTTCCATGTTTGAAAATCCCTCTGTTTTACACGCCTAGAAAAGCTGCCACTGCATTGTCTACCTGGATACAGTGTGGGACGTTTCTCCCTTTCAAGTAGTTGAAGCCTTTCAGGGTTTCCAGCATTCCGGGAGGCATTCTGTGCTGCGCGGCTGAGAATACCGCTTAAGAACTGTATCGCTAAAGGAGCAGACAAGCCGCGCTTCTCCCTTTCTGGAACGCGAAGGAGGCCAAACCGTAGTTGTGCTGAGCGAAACGTTTGTCAGCGGCAAGGGCAAGTTCCCCATTCACCAAACGAAAGACAAAGCCAAATACAGCGTTCTCAGTCAAGCTGCTGTCCTCAATCGACTGAAGTTTTCAGTTTTGTTAGAAGAATCAGTCCGCCACCCCAAGCTGCTCTCTCAAATCTTCTCTGAGTGGGAGAAGGCTGGAGAGCACAGGCCTAGCAACGATTTGAATGCCCTAGTTTTCAAAGGGAATTTGCATACCAGGGCATGAAGGTACTACTGGCTTTCAAACAGGCAGATTGTCTGCTTTTAGCTAGAGGATGGCGGAAGAGATTCCGTTTGGCTGACTAAACCTTGCGTGCTTAACACGAGCTTGTAGCTTCTTCCCTGCCTGAAAGAGAAAGCAGGAGCTTGTTCCTGTCAGTCTGGGGACGAAGTGAGAACGAATCCCTTTCTGTGTTTGGAAATCCCTCTGTGTTCCATGCCTAGGAAAGTTGCCTGCGCATTGTCTACCTGGATTCAGTGTAGGACGTTTCTCCCTTTCAAGTAGTTGAAGACTTTCAGGGTTTCCAGCATTCCGGGAGGCATTCTGTGCTGCGCCGCTGAGCAGACCTTTCTGCAGACGGTATCGCTAAAGCAGAAGAGAAACGGCGTTTCTCCCATTCTGGAACGCGAAGGAGGCTAAACCGTAGTTGTGCTGAGTAAACGTTTATTAGCAGCAAGTGCAAGTTCCCCATTCACCCAAAGAAAGAGAAAGCGAAATACAGCGTTCTCCTACAAGCTGCTTTACTCAATCGACTGAAGTTTTCAGTCTTCTAAGAAGAAACAGTCGGCCCAGCACAAGCTACGTTCTCAAATCTTCTCTGAGTGGGAGAAGGATGGCGAGGGCTGGCCTAGCAAGGATTTCAATGCCCCGGTTTTCAAAGGGAATTTGCATACCAGGGAATGAAGGTACCACTGCGTTTCAAAGCCAAACAGGCAGATTGTCTGCCTTCAGCTGGAGGATGGCAGAAGACGTTCAGTGTTACTGACTATATCGTGTGTGCTTAACACGAGCATGTAGCTTCTTCCCTGTCTGAAAGAGAAAGCAAGAGCTTGTTGCTGTCAGTCTGGGGATGAAGGGAGAACGATTCCCCTTCCGTGTTTGAAAATCCCTATGTTTTACACGCCTAGAAAAGCTGCCACTGCATTGTCTACCTGGATACAGTGTGGGACGTTTCTCCCTTTCAAGTAGTTGAAGCCTTTCAGGGTTTCCAGCATTCCGGGAGGCATTCTGTGCTGCGCGGCTGAGAATACCGCTTAAGAACTGTATCGCTAAAGGAGCAGACAAGCCGCGCTTCTCCCTTTCTGGAACGCGAAGGAGGCCAAACCGTAGTTGTGCTGAGCGAAACGTTTGTCAGCGGCAAGGGCAAGTTCCCCATTCACCAAACGAAAGACAAAGCCAAATACAGCGTTCTCAGTCAAGCTGCTGTCCTCAATCGACTGAAGTTTTCAGTTTTGTTAGAAGAATCAGTCCGCCACCCCAAGCTGCTCTCTCAAATCTTCTCTGAGTGGGAGAAGGCTGGAGAGCACTGGGCTAGCAACGATTTGAATGCCCTAGTTTTCAAAGGGAATTTGCATACCAGGGCATGAAGGTACTACTGGCTTTCAAACAGGCAGATTGTCTGCTTTTAGCTAGAGGATGGCGGAAGAGATTCCGTTTGGCTGACTAAACCTTGCGTGCTTAACACGAGCTTGTAGCTTCTTCCCTGCCTGAAAGAGAAAGCAGGAGCTTGTTCCTGTCAGTCTGGGGACGAAGTGAGAACGAATCCCTTTCTGTGTTTGGAAATCCCTCTGTGTTCCATGCCTAGGAAAGTTGCCTGCGCATTGTCTACCTGGATTCAGTGTAGGACGTTTCTCCCTTTCAAGTAGTTGAAGACTTTCAGGGTTTCCAGCATTCCGGGAGGCATTCTGTGCTGCGCCGCTGAGCAGACCTTTCTGCAGACGGTATCGCTAAAGCAGAAGAGAAACGGCGTTTCTCCCATTCTGGAACGCGAAGGACGCCAAACCGTAGTTGTGCTGAGTAAACGTTTATTAGCAGCAAGTGCAAGTTCCCCATTCACCCAAAGAAAGAGAAAGCGAAATACAGCGTTCTCCTACAAGCTGCTTTACTCAATCGACTGAAGTTTTCAGTCTTCTAAGAAGAAACAGTCGGCCCAGCACAAGCTACGTTCTCAAATCTTCTCTGAGTGGGAGAAGGATGGCGAGGGCTGGCCTAGCAAGGATTTCAATGCCCCGGTTTTCAAAGGGAACTTTGCATACCAGGGAATGAAGGTACCACTGCATTTCAAAGCCAAACAGGCAGAATGTCTGCCTTCAGCTGGAGGATGGCAGAAGACGTTCAGTGTTGCTGACTATATCGTGTGTGCTTAACACGAGCATGTAGCTTCTTCCCTGTCTGAAAGAGAAAGCAAGAGCTTGTTGCTGTCAGTCTGGGGATGAAGGGAGAACGATTCCCCTTCCGTGTTTGAAAATCCCTCTGTTTTACACGCCTAGAAAAGCTGCCACTGCATTGTCTACCTGGATACAGTGTGGGACGTTTCTCCCTTTCAAGTAGTTGAAGCCTTTCAGGGTTTCCAGCATTCCGGGAGGCATTCTGCGCTGCGCGGCTGAGAATACCGCTTAAGAACTGTATCGCTAAAGGAGCAGACAAGCCGCGCTTCTCCCTTTCTGGAACGCGAAGGAGGCCAAACCGTAGTTGTGCTGAGCGAAACGTTTGTCAGCGGCAAGGGCAAGTTCCCCATTCACCAAACGAAAGACAAAGCCAAATACAGCGTTCTCAGTCAAGCTGCTGTCCTCAATCGACTGAAGTTTTCAGTTTTGTTAGAAGAATCAGTCCGCCACCCCAAGCTGCTCTCTCAAATCTTCTCTGAGTGGGAGAAGGCTGGAGAGCACAGGCCTAGCAACGATTTGAATGCCCTAGTTTTCAAAGGGAATTTGCATACCAGGGCATGAAGGTACTACTGGCTTTCAAACAGGCAGATTGTCTGCTTTTAGCTAGAGGATGGCGGAAGAGATTCCGTTTGGCTGACTAAACCTTGCTTGCTTAACACGAGCTTGTAGCTTCTTCCCTGCCTGAAAGAGAAAGCAGGAGCTTGTTCCTGTCAGTCTGGGGACGAAGTGAGAACGAATCCCTTTCTGTGTTTGGAAATCCCTCTGTGTTCCATGCCTAGGAAAGTTGCCTGTGCATTGTCTACCTGGATTCAGTGTAGGACGTTTCTCCCATTCAAGTAGTTGAAGACTTTCAGGGTTTCCAGCATTCCGGGAGGCATTCTGTGCTGTGCCGCTGAGCAGACCTTTCTGCAGACGGTATCGCTAAAGCAGAAGAGAAACGGCGTTTCTCCCATTCTGGAACGCGAAGGAGGCCAAACCGTAGTTGTGCTGAGCGAAACGTTTGTCAGCGGCAAGGGCAAGTTCCCCATTCACCAAACGAAAGACAAAGCCAAATACAGCGTTCTCAGTCAAGCTGCTGTCCTCAATCGACTGAAGTTTTCAGTTTTGTTAGAAGAATCAGTCCGCCACCCCAAGCTGCTCTCTCAAAACTTCTCTGAGTGGGAGAAGGCTGGAGAGCACGGGCCTAGCAACGATTTGAATGCCCTGGTTTTCAAAGGGAACTTTGCATACCAGGGCATGAAGGTACTACTGGCTTTCAAAGTCAAACAGGCAGATTGTCTGCTTTTAGCTAGAGGATGGCGGAAGAGATTCCGTTTGGCTGACTAAACCTTGCGTGCTTAACACGAGCTTGTAGCTTCTTCCCTGCCTGAAAGAGAAAGCAGGAGCTTGTTCCTGTCAGTCTGGGGACGAAGTGAGAACGAATCCCTTTCTGTGTTTGGAAATCCCTCTGTGTTCCATGCCTAGGAAAGTTGCCTGCGCATTGTCTACCTGGATTCAGTGTAGGACGTTTCTCCCTTTCAAGTAGTTGAAGACTTTCAGGGTTTCCAGCATTCCGGGAGGCATTCTGTGCTGCGCCGCTGAGCAGACCGTTCTGCAGACGGTATCGCTAAAGCAGAAGAGAAACGGCGTTTCTCCCATTCTGGAACGCGAAGGAGGCCAAACCGTAGTTGTGCTGAGTAAACGTTTATTAGCAGCAAGTGCAAGTTCCCCATTCACCCAAAGAAAGAGAAAGCGAAATACAGCGTTCTCCTACAAGCTGCTTTACTCAATCGACTGAAGTTTTCAGTCTTCTAAGAAGAAACAGTCGGCCCAGCACAAGCTACGTTCTCAAATCTTCTCTGAGTGGGAGAAGGATGGTGACGGCTGGTCTAGCAAGGATTTCAATGCCCCGGTTTTCAAAGGGAACTTTGCATACCAGGGAATGAAGGTACCACTGCGTTTCAAAGCCAAACAGGCAGATTGTCTGCCTTCAGCTGGAGGATGGCAGAAGACGTTCAGTGTTGCTGACTATATCGTGTGTGCTTAACACGAGCATGTAGCTTCTTCCCTGTCTGAAAGAGAAAGCAAGAGCTTGTTGCTGTCAGTCTGGGGATGAAGGGAGAACGATTCCCCTTCCGTGTTTGAAAATCCCTCTGTTTTACACGCCTAGAAAAGCTGCCACTGCATTGTCTACCTGGATACAGTGTGGGACGTTTCTCCCTTTCAAGTAGTTGAAGCCTTTCAGGGTTTCCAGCATTCCGGGAGGCATTCTGTGCTGCGCGGCTGAGAATACCGCTTAAGAACTGTATCGCTAAAGGAGCAGACAAGCCGCGCTTCTCCCTTTCTGGAATGCGAAGGAGGCCAAACCGTAGTTGTGCTGAGCGAAACGTTTGTCAGCGGCAAGGGCAAGTTCCCCATTCACCAAACGAAAGACAAAGCCAAATATAGCGTTCTCAGTCAAGCTGCTGTCCTCAATCGACTGAAGTTTTCAGTTTTGTTAGAAGAATCAGTCCGCCACCCCAAGCTGCTCTCTCAAATCTTCTCTGAGTGGGAGAAGGCTGGAGAGCACTGGGCTAGCAACGATTTGAATGCCCTAGTTTTCAAAGGGAATTTGCATACCAGGGCATGAAGGTACTACTGGCTTTCAAACAGGCAGATTGTCTGCTTTTAGCTAGAGGATGGCGGAAGAGATTCCGTTTGGCTGACTAAACCTTGCGTGCTTAACACGAGCTTGTAGCTTCTTCCCTGCCTGAAAGAGAAAGCAGGAGCTTGTTCCTGTCAGTCTGGGGACGAAGTGAGAACGAATCCCTTTCTGTGTTTGGAAATCCCTCTGTGTTCCATGCCTAGGAAAGTTGCCTGCGCATTGTCTACCTGGATTCAGTGTAGGACGTTTCTCCCTTTCAAGTAGTTGAAGACTTTCAGGGTTTCCAGCATTCCGGGAGGCATTCTGTGCTGCGCCGCTGAGCAGACCTTTCTGCAGACGGTATCGCTAAAGCAGAAGAGAAACGGCGTTTCTCCCATTCTGGAACGCGAAGGAGGCCAAACCGTAGTTGTGCTGAGTAAACGTTTATTAGCAGCAAGTGCAAGTTCCCCATTCACCCAAAGAAAGAGAAAGCGAAATACAGCGTTCTCCTACAAGCTGCTTTACTCAATCGACTGAAGTTTTCAGTCTTCTAAGAAGAAACAGTCGGCCCAGCACAAGCTACGTTCTCAAATCTTCTCTGAGTGGGAGAAGGATGGCGAGGGCTGGCCTAGCAAGGATTTCAATGCCCCGGTTTTCAAAGGGAACTTTGCATACCAGGGAATGAAGGTACCACTGCGTTTCAAAGCCAAACAGGCAGATTGTCTGCCTTCAGCTGGAGGATGGCAGAAGACGTTCAGTGTTGCTGACTGTATCGTGTGTGCTTAACACGAGCATGTAGCTTCTTCCCTGTCTGAAAGAGAAAGCAAGAGCTTGTTGCTGTCAGTCTGGGGATGAAGGGAGAACGATTCCCCTTCCGTGTTTGAAAATCCCTCTGTTTTACACGCCTAGAAAAGCTGCCACTGCATTGTCTACCTGGATACAGTGTGGGACGTTTCTCCCTTTCAAGTAGTTGAAGCCTTTCAGGGTTTCCAGCATTCCGGGAGGCATTCTGCGCTGCGCGGCTGAGAATACCGCTTAAGAACTGTATCGCTAAAGGAGCAGACAAGCCGCGCTTCTCCCTTTCTGGAACGCGAAGGAGGCCAAACCGTAGTTGTGCTGAGCGAAACGTTTGTCAGCGGCAAGGGCAAGTTCCCCATTCACCAAACGAAAGACAAAGCCAAATACAGCGTTCTCAGTCAAGCTGCTGTCCTCAATCGACTGAAGTTTTCAGTTTTGTTAGAAGAATCAGTCCGCCACCCCAAGCTGCTCTCTCAAATCTTCTCTGAGTGGGAGAAGGCTGGAGAGCACTGGGCTAGCAACGATTTGAATGCCCTAGTTTTCAAAGGGAATTTGCATACCAGGGCATGAAGGTACTACTGGCTTTCAAACAGGCAGATTGTCTGCTTTTAGCTAGAGGATGGCGGAAGAGATTCCGTTTGGCTGACTAAACCTTGCGTGCTTAACACGAGCTTGTAGCTTCTTCCCTGCCTGAAAGAGAAAGCAGGAGCTTGTTCCTGTCAGTCTGGGGACGAAGTGAGAACGAATCCCTTTCTGTGTTTGGAAATCCCTCTGTGTTCCATGCCTAGGAAAGTTGCCTGCGCATTGTCTACCTGGATTCAGTGTAGGACGTTTCTCCCTTTCAAGTAGTTGAAGACTTTCAGGGTTTCCAGCATTCCGGGAGGCATTCTGTGCTGCGCCGCTGAGCAGACCTTTCTGCAGACGGTATCGCTAAAGCAGAAGAGAAACGGCGTTTCTCCCATTCTGGAACGCGAAGGAGGCCAAACCGTAGTTGTGCTGAGTAAACGTTTATTAGCAGCAAGTGCAAGTTCCCCATTCACCCAAAGAAAGAGAAAGCGAAATACAGCGTTCTCCTACAAGCTGCTTTACTCAATCGACTGAAGTTTTCAGTCTTCTAAGAAGAAACAGTCGGCCCAGCACAAGCTACGTTCTCAAATCTTCTCTGAGTGGGAGAAGGATGGCGAGGGCTGGCCTAGCAAGGATTTCAATGCCCCGGTTTTCAAAGGGAACTTTGCATACCAGGGAATGAATGTACCACTGCGTTTCAAAGCCAAACAGGCAGATTGTCTGCCTTCAGCTGGAGGATGGCAGAAGACGTTCAGTGTTGCTGACTATATCGTGTGTGCTTAACACGAGCATGTAGCTTCTTCCCTGTCTGAAAGAGAAAGCAAGAGCTTGTTGCTGTCAGTCTGGGGATGAAGGGAGAACGATTCCCCTTCCGTGTTTGAAAATCCCTCTGTTTTACACGCCTAGAAAAGCTGCCACTGCATTGTCTACCTGGATACAGTGTGGGACGTTTCTCCCTTTCAAGTAGTTGAAGCCTTTCAGGGTTTCCAGCATTCCGGGAGGCATTCTGCGCTGCGCGGCTGAGAATACCGCTTAAGAACTGTATCGCTAAAGGAGCAGACAAGCCGCGCTTCTCCCTTTCTGGAACGCGAAGGAGGCCAAACCGTAGTTGTGCTGAGCGAAACGTTTGTCAGCGGCAAGGGCAAGTTCCCCATTCACCAAACGAAAGACAAAGCCAAATACAGCGTTCTCAGTCAAGCTGCTGTCCTCAATCGACTGAAGTTTTCAGTTTTGTTAGAAGAATCAGTCCGCCACCCCAAGCTGCTCTCTCAAATCTTCTCTGAGTGGGAGAAGGCTGGAGAGCACTGGGCTAGCAACGATTTGAATGCCCTAGTTTTCAAAGGGAATTTGCATACCAGGGCATGAAGGTACTACTGGCTTTCAAACAGGCAGATTGTCTGCTTTTAGCTAGAGGATGGCGGAAGAGATTCCGTTTGGCTGACTAAACCTTGCGTGCTTAACACGAGCTTGTAGCTTTTTCCCTGCCTGAAAGAGAAAGCAGGAGCTTGTTCCTGTCAGTCTGGGGACGAAGTGAGAACGAATCCCTTTCTGTGTTTGGAAATCCCTCTGTGTTCCATGCCTAGGAAAGTTGCCTGCGCATTGTCTACCTGGATTCAGTGTAGGACGTTTCTCCCTTTCAAGTAGTTGAAGACTTTCAGGGTTTCCAGCATTCCGGGAGGCATTCTGTGCTGCGCCGCTGAGCAGACCTTTCTGCAGACGGTATCGCTAAAGCAGAAGAGAAACGGCGTTTCTCCCATTCTGGAACGCGAAGGAGGCCAAACCGTAGTTGTGCTGAGTAAACGTTTATTAGCAGCAAGTGCAAGTTCCCCATTCACCCAAAGAAAGAGAAAGCGAAATACAGCGTTCTCCTACAAGCTGCTTTACTCAATCGACTGAAGTTTTCAGTCTTCTAAGAAGAAACAGTCGGCCCAGCACAAGCTACGTTCTTAAATCTTCTCTGAGTGGGAGAAGGATGGTGACGGCTGGTCTAGCAAGGATTTCAATGCCCCGGTTTTCAAAGGGAACTTTGCATACCAGGGAATGAAGGTACCACTGCGTTTCAAAGCCAAACAGGCAGATTGTCTGCCTTCAGCTGGAGGATGGCAGAAGACGTTCAGTTTTGCTGTCTATATCGTGTGTGCTTAACACGAGCATGTAGCTTCTTCCCTGTCTGAAAGAGAAAGCAAGAGCTTGTTGCTGTCAGTCTGGGGATGAAGGGAGAACGATTCCCCTTCCGTGTTTGAAAATCCCTCTGTTTTACACGCCTAGAAAAGCTGCCACTGCATTGTCTACCTGGATACAGTGTGGGACGTTTCTCCCTTTCAAGTAGTTGAAGCCTTTCAGGGTTTCCAGCATTCCGGGAGGCATTCTGTGCTGCGCGGCTGAGAATACCGCTTAAGAACTGTATCGCTAAAGGAGCAGACAAGCCGCGCTTCTCCCTTTCTGGAACGCGAAGGAGGCCAAACCGTAGTTGTGCTGAGCGAAACGTTTGTCAGCGGCAAGGGCAAGTTCCCCATTCACCAAACGAAAGACAAAGCCAAATACAGCGTTCTCAGTCAAGCTGCTGTCCTCAATCGACTGAAGTTTTCAGTTTTGTTAGAAGAATCAGTCCGCCACCCCAAGCTGCTCTCTCAAATCTTCTCTGAGTGGGAGAAGGCTGGAGAGCACTGGGCTAGCAACGATTTGAATGCCCTAGTTTTCAAAGGGAATTTGCATACCAGGGCATGAAGGTACTACTGGCTTTCAAAGTCAAACAGGCAGATTGTCTGCTTTTAGCTAGAGGATGGCGGAAGAGATTCCGTTTGGCTGACTAAACCTTGCGTGCTTAACACGAGCTTGTAGCTTCTTCCCTGCCTGAAAGAGAAAGCAGGAGCTTGTTCCTGTCAGTCTGGGGACGAAGTGAGAACGAATCCCTTTCTGTGTTTGGAAATCCCTCTGTGTTCCATGCCTAGGAAAGTTGCCTGCGCATTGTCTACCTGGATTCAGTGTAGGACGTTTCTCCCTTTCAAGTAGTTGAAGACTTTCAGGGTTTCCAGCATTCCGGGAGGCATTCTGTGCTGCGCCGCTGAGCAGACCTTTCTGCAGACGGTATCGCTAAAGCAGAAGAGAAACGGCGTTTCTCCCATTCTGGAACGCGAAGGAGGCCAAACCGTAGTTGTGCTGAGTAAACGTTTATTAGCAGCAAGTGCAAGTTCCCCATTCACCCAAAGAAAGAGAAAGCGAAATACAGCGTTCTCCTACAAGCTGCTTTACTCAATCGACTGAAGTTTTCAGTCTTCTAAGAAGAAACAGTCGGCCCAGCACAAGCTACGTTCTCAAATCTTCTCTGAGTCGGAGAAGGATGGCGAGGGCTGGCCTAGCAAGGATTTCAATGCCCCGGTTTTCAAAGGGAACTTTGCATACCAGGGAATGAAGGTACCACTGCGTTTCAAAGCCAAACAGGCAGATTGTGTGCCTTCAGCTGGAGGATGGCAGAAAACGTTCAGTGTTGCTGACTATATCGTGTGTGCTTAACACGAGCATGTAGCTTCTTCCCTGTCTGAAAGAGAAAGCAAGAGCTTGTTGCTGTCAGTCTGGGGATGAAGGGAGAACGATTCCCCTTCCGTGTTTGAAAATCCCTCTGTTTTACACGCCTAGAAAAGTTGCCACTGCATTGTCTACCTGGATACAGTGTGGGACGTTTCTCCCTTTCAAGTAGTTGAAGCCTTTCAGGGTTTCCAGCATTCCGGGAGGCATTCTGTGTTGCGCGGCTGAGAATACCGCTTAAGAACTGTATCGCTAAAGGAGCAGAGAAGCCGCGCTTCTCCCATTCTGGAACGCGAAGGAGGCCAAACCGTAGTTGTGCTGAGCGAAACGTTTGTCAGCGGCAAGGGCAAGTTCCCCATTCACCAAACGAAAGACAAAGCCAAATACAGCGTTCTCAGTCAAGCTGCTGTCCTCAATCGACTGAAGTTTTCAGTTTTGTTAGAAGAATCAGTCCGCCACCCCAAGCTGCTCTCTCAAATCTTCTCTGAGTGGGAGAAGGCTGGAGAGCACTGGGCTAGCAACGATTTGAATGCCCTAGTTTTCAAAGGGAATTTGCATACCAGGGCATGAAGGTACTACTGGCTTTCAAACAGGCAGATTGTCTGCTTTTAGCTAGAGGATGGCGGAAGAGATTCCGTTTGGCTGACTAAACCTTGCGTGCTTAACACGAGCTTGTAGCTTCTTCCCTGCCTGAAAGAGAAAGCAGGAGCTTGTTCCTGTCAGTCTGGGGACGAAGTGAGAACGAATCCCTTTCTGTGTTTGGAAATCCCTCTGTGTTCCATGCCTAGGAAAGTTGCCTGCGCATTGTCTACCTGGATTCAGTGTAGGACGTTTCTCCCTTTCAAGTAGTTGAAGACTTTCAGGGTTTCCAGCATTCCGGGAGGCATTCTGTGCTGCGCCGCTGAGCAGACCTTTCTGCAGACGGTATCGCTAAAGCAGAAGAGAAACGGCGATTCTCCCATTCTGGAACGCGAAGGAGGCCAAACCGTAGTTGTGCTGAGTAAACGTTTATTAGCAGCAAGTGCAAGTTCCCCATTCACCCAAAGAAAGAGAAAGCGAAATACAGCGTTCTCCTACAAGCTGCTTTACTCAATCGACTGAAGTTTTCAGTCTTCTAAGAAGAAACAGTCGGCCCAGCACAAGCTACGTTCTCAAATCTTCTCTGAGTGGGAGAAGGATGGCGAGGGCTGGCCTAGCAAGGATTTCAATGCCCCGGTTTTCAAAGGGAACTTTGCATACCAGGGAATGAAGGTACCACTGCGTTTCAAAGCCAAACAGGCAGATTGTGTGCCTTCAGCTGGAGGATGGCAGAAAACGTTCAGTGTTGCTGACTATATCGTGTGTGCTTAACACGAGCATGTAGCTTCTTCCCTGTCTGAAAGAGAAAGCAAGAGCTTGTTGCTGTCAGTCTGGGGATGAAGGGAGAACGATTCCCCTTCCGTGTTTGAAAATCCCTCTGTTTTACACGCCTAGAAAAGTTGCCACTGCATTGTCTACCTGGATACAGTGTGGGACGTTTCTCCCTTTCAAGTAGTTGAAGCCTTTCAGGGTTTCCAGCATTCCGGGAGGCATTCTGTGTTGCGCGGCTGAGAATACCGCTTAAGAACTGTATCGCTAAAGGAGCAGAGAAGCCGCGCTTCTCCCATTCTGGAACGCGAAGGAGGCCAAACCGTAGTTGTGCTGAGCGAAACGTTTGTCAGCGGCAAGGGCAAGTTCCCCATTCACCAAACGAAAGACAAAGCCAAATACAGCGTTCTCAGTCAAGCTGCTGTCCTCAATCGACTGAAGTTTTCAGTTTTGTTAGAAGAATCAGTCCGCCACCCCAAGCTGCTCTCTCAAATCTTCTCTGAGTGGGAGAAGGCTGGAGATCACTGGGCTAGCAACGATTTGAATGCCCTAGTTTTCAAAGGGAATTTGCATACCAGGGCATGAAGGTACTACTGGCTTTCAAACAGGCAGATTGTCTGCTATTAGCTAGAGGATGGCGGAAGAGATTCCGTTTGGCTGACTAAACCTTGCGTGCTTAACACGAGCTTGTAGCTTCTTCCCTGCCTGAAAGAGAAAGCAGGAGCTTGTTCCTGTCAGTCTGGGGACGAAGTGAGAACGAATCCCTTTCTGTGTTTGGAAATCCCTCTGTGTTCCATGCCTAGGAAAGTTGCCTGCGCATTGTCTACCTGGATTCAGTGTAGGACGTTTCTCCCTTTCAAGTAGTTGAAGACTTTCAGGGTTTCCAGCATTCCGGGAGGCATTCTGTGCTGCGCCGCTGAGCAGACCTTTCTGCAGACGGTATCGCTAAAGCAGAAGAGAAACGGCGATTCTCCCATTCTGGAACGCGAAGGAGGCCAAACCGTAGTTGTGCTGAGTAAACGTTTATTAGCAGCAAGTGCAAGTTCCCCATTCACCCAAAGAAAGAGAAAGCGAAATACAGCGTTCTCCTACAAGCTGCTTTACTCAATCGACTGAAGTTTTCAGTCTTCTAAGAAGAAACAGTCGGCCCAGCACAAGCTACGTTCTCAAATCTTCTCTGAGTGGGAGAAGGATGGCGAGGGCTGGCCTAGCAAGGATTTCAATGCCCCGGTTTTCAAAGGGAACTTTGCATACCAGGGAATGAAGGTACCACTGCGTTTCAAAGCCAAACAGGCAGATTGTCTGCCTTCAGCTGGAGGATGGCAGAAGACGTTCAGTGTTGCTGACTATATCGTGTGTGCTTAACACGAGCATGTAGCTTCTTCCCTGTCTGAAAGAGAAAGCAAGAGCTTGTTGCTGTCAGTCTGGGGATGAAGGGAGAACGATTCCCCTTCCGTGTTTGAAAATCCCTCTGTTTTACACGCCTAGAAAAGCTGCCACTGCATTGTCTACCTGGATACAGTGTGGGACGTTTCTCCCTTTCAAGTAGTTGAAGCCTTTCAGGGTTTCCAGCATTCCGGGAGGCATTCTGCGCTGCGCGGCTGAGAATACCGCTTAAGAACTGTATCGCTAAAGGAGCAGACAAGCCGCGCTTCTCCCTTTCTGGAACGCGAAGGAGGCCAAACCGTAGTTGTGCTGAGCGAAACGTTTGTCAGCGGCAAGGGCAAGTTCCCCATTCACCAAACGAAAGACAAAGCCAAATACAGCGTTCTCAGTCAAGCTGCTGTCCTCAATCGACTGAAGTTTTCAGTTTTGTTAGAAGAATCAGTCCGCCACCCCAAGCTGCTCTCTCAAATCTTCTCTGAGTGGGAGAAGGCTGGAGAGCACTGGGCTAGCAACGATTTGAATGCCCTGGTTTTCAAAGGGAATTTGCATACCAGGGCATGAAGGTACTACTGGCTTTCAAACAGGCAGATTGTCTGCTTTTAGCTAGAGGATGGCGGAAGAGATTCCGTTTGGCTGACTAAACCTTGCGTGCTTAACACGAGCTTGTAGCTTCTTCCCTGCCTGAAAGAGAAAGCAGGAGCTTGTTCCTGTCAGTCTGGGGACGAAGTGAGAACGAATCCCTTTCTTTGTTTGGAAATCCCTCTGTGTTCCATGCCTAGGAAAGTTGCCTGCGCATTGTCTACCTGGATTCAGTGTAGGACGTTTCTCCCTTTCAAGTAGTTGAAGACTTTCAGGGTTTCCAGCATTCCGGGAGGCATTCTGTGCTGCGCCGCTGAGCAGACCTTTCTGCAGACGGTATCGCTAAAGCAGAAGAGAAACGGCGTTTCTCCCATTCTGGAACGCGAAGGAGGCCAAACCGTAGTTGTGCTGAGTAAACGTTTATTAGCAGCAAGTGCAAGTTCCCCATTCACCCAAAGAAAGAGAAAGCGAAATACAGCGTTCTCCTACAAGCTGCTTTACTCAATCCACTGAAGTTTTCAGTCTTCTAAGAAGAAAGAGTCGCCCCAGCACAAGCTACGTTCTCAAATCTTCTCTGAGTGGGAGAAGGATGGTGACGGCTGGTCTAGCAAGGATTTCAATGCCCCGGTTTTCAAAGGGAACTTTGCATACCAGGGAATGAAGGTACCACTGCGTTTCAAAGCCAAACAGGCAGATTGTGTGCCTTCAGCTGGAGGATGGCAGAAGACGTTCAGTTTTGCTGACTATATCGTGTGTGCTTAACACGAGCATGTAGCTTCTTCCCTGTCTGAAAGAGAAAGCAAGAGCTTGTTGCTGTCAGTCTGGGGATGAAGGGAGAACGATTCCCCTTCCGTGTTTGAAAATCCCTCTGTTTTACACGCCTAGAAAAGCTGCCACTGCATTGTCTACCTGGATACAGTGTGGGACGTTTCTCCCTTTCAAGTAGTTGAAGCCTTTCAGGGTTTCCAGCATTCCGGGAGGCATTCTGTGCTGCGCGGCTGAGAATACCGCTTAAGAACTGTATCGCTAAAGGAGAAGACAAGCCGCGCTTCTCCCTTTCTGGAACGCGAAGGAGGCCAAACCGTAGTTGTGCTGAGCGAAACGTTTGTCAGCGGCAAGGGCAAGTTCCCCATTCACCAAACGAAAGACAAAGCCAAATACAGCGTTCTCAGTCAAGCTGCTGTCCTCAATCGACTGAAGTTTTCAGTTTTGTTAGAAGAATCAGTCCGCCACCCCAAGCTGCTCTCTCAAAACTTCTCTGAGTGGGAGAATGCTGGAGAGCACGGGCCTAGCAACGATTTGAATGCCTGGTTTTCAAAGGGAACTTTGCATACCAGGGCATGAAGGTACTACTGGCTTTCAAAGTCAAACAGGCAGATTGTCTGCTTTTAGCTAGAGGATGGCGGAAGAGATTCCGTTTGGCTGACTAAACCTTGCGTGCTTAACACGAGCTTGTAGCTTCTTCCCTGCCTGAAAGAGAAAGCAGGAGCTTGTTCCTGTCAGTCTGGGGACGAAGTGAGAACGAATCCCTTTCTGTGTTTGGAAATCCCTCTGTGTTCCATGCCTAGGAAAGTTGCCTGCGCATTGTCTACCTGGATTCAGTGTAGGACGTTTCTCCCTTTCAAGTAGTTGAAGACTTTCAGGGTTTCCAGCATTCCGGGAGGCATTCTGTGCTGCGCCGCTGAGCAGACCGTTCTGCAGACGGTATCGCTAAAGCAGAAGAGAAACGGCGATTCTCCCATTCTGGAACGCGAAGGAGGCCAAACCGTAGTTGTGCTGAGTAAACGTTTATTAGCAGCAAGTGCAAGTTCCCCATTCACCCAAAGAAAGAGAAAGCGAAATACAGCGTTCTCCTACAAGCTGCTTTACTCAATCGACTGAAGTTTTCAGTCTTCTAAGAAGAAACAGTCGGCCCAGCACAAGCTACGTTCTCAAATCTTCTCTGAGTGGGAGAAGGATGGTGACGGCTGGTCTAGCAAGGATTTCAATGCCCCGGTTTTCAAAGGGAACTTTGCATACCAGGGAATGAAGGTACCACTGCGTTTCAAAGCCAAACAGGCAGATTGTCTGCCTTCAGCTGGAGGATGGCAGAAGACGTTCAGTGTTGCTGACTATATCGTGTGTGCTTAACACGAGCATGTAGCTTCTTCCCTGTCTGAAAGAGAAAGCAAGAGCTTGTTGCTGTCAGTCTGGGGATGAAGGGAGAACGATTCCCCTTCCGTGTTTGAAAATCCCTCTGTTTTACACGCCTAGAAAAGCTGCCACTGCATTGTCTACCTGGATACAGTGTGGGACGTTTCTCCCTTTCAAGTAGTTGAAGCCTTTCAGGGTTTCCAGCATTCCGGGAGGCATTCTGCGCTGCGCGGCTGAGAATACCGCTTAAGAACTGTATCGCTAAAGGAGCAGACAAGCCGCGCTTCTCCCTTTCTGGAACGCGAAGGAGGCCAAACCGTAGTTGTGCTGAGCGAAACGTTTGTCAGAGGCAAGGGCAAGTTCCCCATTCACCAAACGAAAGACAAAGCCAAATACAGCGTTCTCAGTCAAGCTGCTGTCCTCAATCGACTGAAGTTTTCAGTTTTGTTAGAAGAATCAGTCCGCCACCCCAAGCTGCTCTCTCAAATCTTCTCTGAGTGGGAGAAGGCTGGAGAGCACTGGGCTAGCAACGATTTGAATGCCCTAGTTTTCAAAGGGAATTTGCATACCAGGGCATGAAGGTACTACTGGCTTTCAAACAGGCAGATTGTCTGCTTTTAGCTAGAGGATGGCGGAAGAGATTCCGTTTGGCTGACTAAACCTTGCGTGCTTAACACGAGCTTGTAGCTTCTTCCCTGCCTGAAAGAGAAAGCAGGAGCTTGTTCCTGTCAGTCTGGGGACGAAGTGAGAACGAATCCCTTTCTGTGTTTGGAAATCCCTCTGTGTTCCATGCCTAGGAAAGTTGCCTGCGCATTGTCTACCTGGATTCAGTGTAGGACGTTTCTCCCTTTCAAGTAGTTGAAGACTTTCAGGGTTTCCAGCATTCCGGGAGGCATTCTGTGCTGCGCCGCTGAGCAGACCTTTCTGCAGACGGTATCGCTAAAGCAGAAGAGAAACGGCGTTTCTCCCATTCTGGAACGCGAAGGAGGCTAAACCGTAGTTGTGCTGAGTAAACGTTTATTAGCAGCAAGTGCAAGTTCCCCATTCACCCAAAGAAAGAGAAAGCGAAATACAGCGTTCTCCTACAAGCTGCTTTACTCAATCGACTGAAGTTTTCAGTCTTCTAAGAAGAAACAGTCGGCCCAGCACAAGCTACGTTCTCAAATCTTCTCTGAGTGGGAGAAGGATGGCGAGGGCTGGCCTAGCAAGGATTTCAATGCCCCGGTTTTCAAAGGGAACTTTGCATACCAGGGAATGAAGGTACCACTGCGTTTCAAAGCCAAACAGGCAGATTGTCTGCCTTCAGCTGGAGGATGGCAGAAGACGTTCAGTGTTGCTGACTATATCGTGTGTGCTTAACACGAGCATGTAGCTTCTTCCCTGTCTGAAAGAGAAAGCAAGAGCTTGTTGCTGTCAGTCTGGGGATGAAGGGAGAACGATTCCCCTTCCGTGTTTGAAAATCCCTCTGTTTTACACGCCTAGAAAAGCTGCCACTGCATTGTCTACCTGGATACAGTGTGGGACGTTTCTCCCTTTCAAGTAGTTGAAGCCTTTCAGGGTTTCCAGCATTCCGGGAGGCATTCTGCGCTGCGCGGCTGAGAATACCGCTTAAGAACTGTATCGCTAAAGGAGCAGACAAGCCGCGCTTCTCCCTTTCTGGAACGCGAAGGAGGCCAAACCGTAGTTGTGCTGAGCGAAACGTTTGTCAGCGGCAAGGGCAAGTTCCCCATTCACCAAACGAAAGACAAAGCCAAATACAGCGTTCTCAGTCAAGCTGCTGTCCTCAATCGACTGAAGTTTTCAGTTTTGTTAGAAGAATCAGTCCGCCACCCCAAGCTGCTCTCTCAAATCTTCTCTGAGTGGGAGAAGGCTGGAGAGCACTGGGCTAGCAACGATTTGAATGCCCTGGTTTTCAAAGGGAATTTGCATACCAGGGCATGAAGGTACTACTGGCTTTCAAACAGGCAGATTGTCTGCTTTTAGCTAGAGGATGGCGGAAGAGATTCCGTTTGGCTGACTAAACCTTGCGTGCTTAACACGAGCTTGTAGCTTCTTCCCTGCCTGAAAGAGAAAGCAGGAGCTTGTTCCTGTCAGTCTGGGGACGAAGTGAGAACGAATCCCTTTCTGTGTTTGGAAATCCCTCTGTGTTCCATGCCTAGGAAAGTTGCCTGCGCATTGTCTACCTGGATTCAGTGTAGGACGTTTCTCCCTTTCAAGTAGTTGAAGACTTTCAGGGTTTCCAGCATTCCGGGAGGCATTCTGTGCTGCGCCGCTGAGCAGACCTTTCTGCAGACGGTATCGCTAAAGCAGAAGAGAAACGGCGTTTCTCCCATTCTGGAACGCGAAGGAGGCCAAACCGTAGTTGTGCTGAGTAAACGTTTATTAGCAGCAAGTGCAAGTTCCCCATTCACCCAAAGAAAGAGAAAGCGAAATACAGCGTTCTCCTACAAGCTGCTTTACTCAATCCACTGAAGTTTTCAGTCTTCTAAGAAGAAAGAGTCGGCCCAGCACAAGCTACGTTCTCAAATCTTCTCTGAGTGGGAGAAGGATGGTGACGGCTGGTCTAGCAAGGATTTCAATGCCCCGGTTTTCAAAGGGAACTTTGCATACCAGGGAATGAAGGTACCACTGCGTTTCAAAGCCAAACAGGCAGATTGTCTGCCTTCAGCTGGAGGATGGCAGAAGACGTTCAGTTTTGCTGACTATATCGTGTGTGCTTAACACGAGCATGTAGCTTCTTCCCTGTCTGAAAGAGAAAGCAAGAGCTTGTTGCTGTCAGTCTGGGGATGAAGGGAGAACGATTCCCCTTCCGTGTTTGAAAATCCCTCTGTTTTACACGCCTAGAAAAGCTGCCACTGCATTGTCTACCTGGATACAGTGTGGGACGTTTCTCCCTTTCAAGTAGTTGAAGCCTTTCAGGGTTTCCAGCATTCCGGGAGGCATTCTGTGCTGCGCGGCTGAGAATACCGCTTAAGAACTGTATCGCTAAAGGAGAAGACAAGCCGCGCTTCTCCCTTTCTGGAACGCTAAGGAGGCCAAACCGTAGTTGTGCTGAGCGAAACGTTTGTCAGCGGCAAGGGCAAGTTCCCCATTCACCAAACGAAAGACAAAGCCAAATACAGCGTTCTCAGTCAAGCTGCTGTCCTCAATCGACTGAAGTTTTCAGTTTTGTTAGAAGAATCAGTCCGCCACCCCAAGCTGCTCTCTCAAAACTTCTCTGAGTGGGAGAAGGCTGGAGAGCACGGGCCTAGCAACGATTTGAATGCCTGGTTTTCAAAGGGAACTTTGCATACCAGGGCATGAAGGTACTACTGGCTTTCAAAGTCAAACAGGCAGATTGTCTGCTTTTAGCTAGAGGATGGCGGAAGAGATTCCGTTTGGCTGACTAAACCTTGCGTGCTTAACACGAGCTTGTAGCTTCTTCCCTGCCTGAAAGAGAAAGCAGGAGCTTGTTCCTGTCAGTCTGGGGACGAAGTGAGAACGAATCCCTTTCTGTGTTTGGAAATCCCTCTGTGTTCCATGCCTAGGAAAGTTGCCTGCGCATTGTCTACCTGGATTCAGTGTAGGACGTTTCTCCCTTTCAAGTAGTTGAAGACTTTCAGGGTTTCCAGCATTCCGGGAGGCATTCTGTGCTGCGCCGCTGAGCAGACCGTTCTGCAGACGGTATCGCTAAAGCAGAAGAGAAACGGCGTTTCTCCCATTCTGGAACGCGAAGGAGGCCAAACCGTAGTTGTGCTGAGTAAACGTTTATTAGCAGCAAGTGCAAGTTCCCCATTCACCCAAAGAAAGAGAAAGCGAAATACAGCGTTCTCCTACAAGCTGCTTTACTCAATCGACTGAAGTTTTCAGTCTTCTAAGAAGAAACAGTCGGCCCAGCACAAGCTACGTTCTCAAATCTTCTCTGAGTGGGAGAAGGATGGTGACGGCTGGTCTAGCAAGGATTTCAATGCCCCGGTTTTCAAAGGGAACTTTGCATACCAGGGAATGAAGGTACCACTGCGTTTCAAAGCCAAACAGGCAGATTGTCTGCCTTCAGCTGGAGGATGGCAGAAGACGTTCAGTGTTGCTGACTATATCGTGTGTGCTTAACACGAGCATGTAGCTTCTTCCCTGTCTGAAAGAGAAAGCAAGAGCTTGTTGCTGTCAGTCTGGGGATGAAGGGAGAACGATTCCCCTTCCGTGTTTGAAAATCCCTCTGTTTTACACGCCTAGAAAAGCTGCCACTGCATTGTCTACCTGGATACAGTGTGGGACGTTTCTCCCTTTCAAGTAGTTGAAGCCTTTCAGCGTTTCCAGCATTCCGGGAGGCATTCTGCGCTGCGCGGCTGAGAATACCGCTTAAGAACTGTATCGCTAAAGGAGCAGACAAGCCGCGCTTCTCCCTTTCTGGAACGCGAAGGAGGCCAAACCGTAGTTGTGCTGAGCGAAACGTTTGTCAGAGGCAAGGGCAAGTTCCCCATTCACCAAACGAAAGACAAAGCCAAATACAGCGTTCTCAGTCAAGCTGCTGTCCTCAATCGACTGAAGTTTTCAGTTTTGTTAGAAGAATCAGTCCGCCACCCCAAGCTGCTCTCTCAAATCTTCTCTGAGTGGGAGAAGGCTGGAGAGCACTGGGCTAGCAACGATTTGAATGCCCTAGTTTTCAAAGGGAATTTGCATACCAGGGCATGAAGGTACTACTGGCTTTCAAACAGGCAGATTGTCTGCTTTTAGCTAGAGGATGGCGGAAGAGATTCCGTTTGGCTGACTAAACCTTGCGTGCTTAACACGAGCTTGTAGCTTCTTCCCTGCCTGAAAGAGAAAGCAGGAGCTTGTTCCTGTCAGTCTGGGGACGAAGTGAGAACGAATCCCTTTCTGTGTTTGGAAATCCCTCTGTGTTCCATGCCTAGGAAAGTTGCCTGCGCATTGTCTACCTGGATTCAGTGTAGGACGTTTCTCCCTTTCAAGTAGTTGAAGACTTTCAGGGTTTCCAGCATTCCGGGAGGCATTCTGTGCTGCGCCGCTGAGCAGACCTTTCTGCAGACGGTATCGCTAAAGCAGAAGAGAAACGGCGTTTCTCCCATTCTGGAACGCGAAGGAGGCTAAACCGTAGTTGTGCTGAGTAAACGTTTATTAGCAGCAAGTGCAAGTTCCCCATTCACCCAAAGAAAGAGAAAGCGAAATACAGCGTTCTCCTACAAGCTGCTTTACTCAATCGACTGAAGTTTTCAGTCTTCTAAGAAGAAACAGTCGGCCCAGCACAAGCTACGTTCTCAAATCTTCTCTGAGTGGGAGAAGGATGGCGAGGGCTGGCCTAGCAAGGATTTCAATGCCCCGGTTTTCAAAGGGAACTTTGCATACCAGGGAATGAAGGTACCACTGCGTTTCAAAGCCAAACAGGCAGATTGTCTGCCTTCAGCTGGAGGATGGCAGAAGACGTTCAGTGTTACTGACTATATCGTGTGTGCTTAACACGAGCATGTAGCTTCTTCCCTGTCTGAAAGAGAAAGCAAGAGCTTGTTGCTGTCAGTCTGGGGATGAAGGGAGAACGATTCCCCTTCCGTGTTTGAAAATCCCTCTGTTTTACACGCCTAGAAAAGCTGCCACTGCATTGTCTACCTGGATACAGTGTGGGACGTTTCTCCCTTTCAAGTAGTTGAAGCCTTTAAGGGTTTCCAGCATTCCGGGAGGCATTCTGTGCTGCGCGGCTGAGAATACCGCTTAAGAACTGTATCGCTAAAGGAGCAGACAAGCCGCGCTTCTCCCTTTCTGGAACGCGAAGGAGGCCAAACCGTAGTTGTGCTGAGCGAAACGTTTTTCAGCGGCAAGGGCAAGTTCCCCATTCACCAAACGAAAGACAAAGCCAAATACAGCGTTCTCAGTCAAGCTGCTGTCCTCAATCGACTGAAGTTTTCAGTTTTGTTAGAAGAATCAGTCCGCCACCCCAAGCTGCTCTCTCAAATCTTCTCTGAGTGGGAGAAGGCTGGAGAGCACTGGGCTAGCAACGATTTGAATGCCCTAGTTTTCAAAGGGAATTTGCATACCAGGGCATGAAGGTACTACTGGCTTTCAAACAGGCAGATTGTCTGCTTTTAGCTAGAGGATGGCGGAAGAGATTCCGTTTGGCTGACTAAACCTTACGTGCTTAACACGAGCTTGTAGCTTCTTCCCTGCCTGAAAGAGAAAGCAGGAGCTTGTTCCTGTCAGTCTGGGGACGAAGTGAGAACGAATCCCTTTCTGTGTTTGGAAATCCCTCTGTGTTCCATGCCTAGGAAAGTTGCCTGCGCATTGTCTACCTGGATTCAGTGTAGGACGTTTCTCCCTTTCAAGTAGTTGAAGACTTTCAGGGTTTCCAGCATTCCGGGAGGCATTCTGTGCTGCGCCGCTGAGCAGACCTTTCTGCAGACGGTATCGCTAAAGCAGAAGAGAAACGGCGTTTCTCCCATTCTGGAACGCGAAGGAGGCCAAACCGTAGTTGTGCTGAGTAAACGTTTATTAGCAGCAAGTGCAAGTTCCCCATTCACCCAAAGAAAGAGAAAGCGAAATACAGCGTTCTCCTACAAGCTGCTTTACTCAATCGACTGAAGTTTTCAGACTTCTAAGAAGAAACAGTCGGCCCAGCACAAGCTACGTTCTCAAATCTTCTCTGAGTGGGAGAAGGATGCCGAGGGCTGGCCTAGCAAGGATTTCAATGCCACGGTTTTCAAAGGGAACTTTGCATACCAAGGAATGAAGGTACCACTGCGTTTCAAAGCCAAACAGGCAGATTGTCTGCCTTCAGCTGGAGGATGGCAGAAGACGTTCAGTGTTACTGACTATATCGTGTGTGCTTAACACGAGCATGTAGCTTCTTCCCTGTCTGAAAGAGAAAGCAAGAGCTTGTTGCTGTCAGTCTGGGGATGAAGGGAGAACGATTCCCCTTCCGTGTTTGAAAATCCCTCTGTTCTACACGCCTAGAAAAGCTGCCACTGCATTGTCTACCTGGATACAGTGTGGGACGTTTCTCCCTTTCAAGTAGTTGAAGCCTTTCAGGGTTTCCAGCATTCCGGGAGGCATTCTGTGCTGCGCCGCTGAGCAGACCTTTCTGCAGACGGTATCGCTAAAGCAGAAGAGAAACGGCGTTTCTCCCATTCTGGAACGCGAAGGAGGCTAAACCGTAGTTGTGCTGAGTAAACGTTTATTAGCAGCAAGTGCAAGTTCCCCATTCACCCAAAGAAAGAGAAAGCGAAATACAGCGTTCTCCTACAAGCTGCTTTACTCAATCGACTGAAGTTTTCAGTCTTCTAAGAAGAAACAGTCGGCCCAGCACAAGCTACGTTCTCAAATCTTCTCTGAGTGGGAGAAGGATGGCGAGGGCTGGCCTAGCAAGGATTTCAATGCCCCGGTTTTCAAAGGGAACTTTGCATACCAGGGAATGAAGGTACCACTGCGTTTCAAAGCCAAACAGGCAGATTGTCTGCCTTCAGCTGGAGGATGGCAGAAGACGTTCAGTGTTGCTGACTGTATCGTGTGTGCTTAACACGAGCATGTAGCTTCTTCCCTGTCTGAAAGAGAAAGCAAGAGCTTGTTGCTGTCAGTCTGGGGATGAAGGGAGAACGATTCCCCTTCCGTGTTTGAAAATCCCTCTGTTTTACACGCCTAGAAAAGCTGCCACTGCATTGTCTACCTGGATACAGTGTGGGACGTTTCTCCCTTTCAAGTAGTTGAAGCCTTTCAGGGTTTCCAGCATTCCGGGAGGCATTCTGCGCTGCGCGGCTGAGAATACCGCTTAAGAACTGTATCGCTAAAGGAGCAGACAAGCCGCGCTTCTCCCTTTCTGGAACGCGAAGGAGGCCAAACCGTAGTTGTGCTGAGCGAAACGTTTGTCAGCGGCAAGGGCAAGTTCCCCATTCACCAAACGAAAGACAAAGCCAAATACAGCGTTCTCAGTCAAGCTGCTGTCCTCAATCGACTGAAGTTTTCAGTTTTGTTAGAAGAATCAGTCCGCCACCCCAAGCTGCTCTCTCAAATCTTCTCTGAGTGGGAGAAGGCTGGAGAGCACTGGGCTAGCAACGATTTGAATGCCCTAGTTTTCAAAGGGAATTTGCATACCAGGGCATGAAGGTACTACTGGCTTTCAAACAGGCAGATTGTCTGCTTTTAGCTAGAGGATGGCGGAAGAGATTCCGTTTGGCTGACTAAACCTTGCGTGCTTAACACGAGCTTGTAGCTTCTTCCCTGCCTGAAAGAGAAAGCAGGAGCTTGTTCCTGTCAGTCTGGGGACGAAGTGAGAACGAATCCCTTTCTGTGTTTGGAAATCCCTCTGTGTTCCATGCCTAGGAAAGTTGCCTGCGCATTGTCTACCTGGATTCAGTGTAGGACGTTTCTCCCTTTCAAGTAGTTGAAGACTTTCAGGGTTTCCAGCATTCCGGGAGGCATTCTGTGCTGCGCCGCTGAGCAGACCTTTCTGCAGACGGTATCGCTAAAGCAGAAGAGAAACGGCGTTTCTCCCATTCTGGAACGCGAAGGAGGCCAAACCGTAGTTGTGCTGAGTAAACGTTTATTAGCAGCAAGTGCAAGTTCCCCATTCACCAAACGAAAGACAAAGCCAAATACAGCGTTCTCAGTCAAGCTGCTGTCCTCAATCGACTGAAGTTTTCAGTTTTGTTAGAAGAATCAGTCCGCCACCCCAAGCTGCTCTCTCAAAACTTCTCTGAGTGGGAGAAGGCTGGAGAGCACGGGCCTAGCAACGATTTGAATGCCTGGTTTTCAAAGGGAACTTTGCATACCAGGGCATGAAGGTACTACTGGCTTTCAAAGTCAAACAGGCAGATTGTCTGCTTTTAGCTAGAGGATGGCGGAAGAGATTCCGTTTGGCTGACTAAACCTTGCGTGCTTAACACGAGCTTGTAGCTTCTTCCCTGCCTGAAAGAGAAAGCAGGAGCTTGTTCCTGTCAGTCTGGGGACGAAGTGAGAACGAATCCCTTTCTGTGTTTGGAAATCCCTCTGTGTTCCATGCCTAGGAAAGTTGCCTGCGCATTGTCTACCTGGATTCAGTGTAGGACGTTTCTCCCTTTCAAGTAGTTGAAGACTTTCAGGGTTTCCAGCATTCCGGGAGGCATTCTGTGCTGCGCCTCTGAGCAGACCGTTCTGCAGACGGTATCGCTAAAGCAGAAGAGAAACGGCGTTTCTCCCATTCTGGAACGCGAAGGAGGCCAAACCGTAGTTGTGCTGAGTAAACGTTTATTAGCAGCAAGTGCAAGTTCCCCATTCACCCAAAGAAAGAGAAAGCGAAATACAGCGTTCTCCTACAAGCTGCTTTACTCAATCGACTGAAGTTTTCAGTCTTCTAAGAAGAAACAGTCGGCCCAGCACAAGCTACGTTCTCAAATCTTCTCTGAGTGGGAGAAGGATGGTGACGGCTGGTCTAGCAAGGATTTCAATGCCCCGGTTTTCAAAGGGAACTTTGCATACCAGGGAATGAAGGTACCATTGCGTTTCAAAGCCAAACAGGCAGATTGTCTGCCTTCAGCTGGAGGATGGCAGAAGACGTTCAGTGTTGCTGACTATATCGTGTGTGCTTAACACGAGCATGTAGCTTCTTCCCTGTCTGAAAGAGAAAGCAAGAGCTTGTTGCTGTCAGTCTGGGGATGAAGGGAGAACGATTCCCCTTCCGTGTTTGAAAATCCCTCTGTTTTACACGCCTAGAAAAGCTGCCACTGCATTGTCTACCTGGATACAGTGTGGGACGTTTCTCCCTTTCAAGTAGTTGAAGCCTTTCAGGGTTTCCAGCATTCCGGGAGGCATTCTGTGCTGCGCGGCTGAGAATACCGCTTAAGAACTGTATCGCTAAAGGAGCAGACAAGCCGCGCTTCTCCCTTTCTGGAACGCGAAGGAGGCCAAACTGTAGTTGTGCTGAGCGAAACGTTTGTCAGCGGCAAGGGCAAGTTCCCCATTCACCAAACGAAAGACAAAGCCAAATACAGCGTTCTCAGTCAAGCTGCTGTCCTCAATCGACTGAAGTTTTCAGTTTTGTTAGAAGAATCAGTCCGCCACCCCAAGCTGCTCTCTCAAATCTTCTCTGAGTGGGAGAAGGCTGGAGAGCACTGGGCTAGCAACGATTTGAATGCCCTAGTTTTCAAAGGGAATTTGCATACCAGGGCATGAAGGTACTACTGGCTTTCAAACAGGCAGATTGTCTGCTTTTAGCTAGAGGATGGCGGAAGAGATTCCGTTTGGCTGACTAAACCTTGCGTGCTTAACACGAGCTTGTAGCTTCTTCTCTGCCTGAAAGAGAAAGCAGGAGCTTGTTCCTGTCAGTCTGGGGACGAAGTGAGAACGAATCCCTTTCTGTGTTTGGAAATCCCTCTGTGTTCCATGCCTAGGAAAGTTGCCTGCGCATTGTCTACCTGGATTCAGTGTAGGACGTTTCTCCCTTTCAAGTAGTTGAAGACTTTCAGGGTTTCCAGCATTCCGGGAGGCATTCTGTGCTGCGCCGCTGAGCAGACCGTTCTGCAGACGGTATCGCTAAAGCAGAAGAGAAACGGCGTTTCTCCCATTCTGGAACGCGAAGGAGGCCAAACCGTAGTTGTGCTGAGTAAACGTTTATTAGCAGCAAGTGCAAGTTCCCCATTCACCCAAAGAAAGAGAAAGCGAAATACAGCGTTCTCCTACAAGCTGCTTTACTCAATCGACTGAAGTTTTCAGTCTTCTAAGAAGAAACAGTCGGCCCAGCACAAGCTACGTTCTCAAATCTTCTCTGAGTGGGAGAAGGATGGCGAGGGCTGGCCTAGCAAGGATTTCAATGCCCCGGTTTTCAAAGGGAACTTTGCATACCAGGGAATGAAGGTACCACTGCGTTTCAAAGCCAAACAGGCAGATTGTCTGCCTTCAGCTGGAGGATGGCAGAAGACGTTCAGTGTTGCTGACTATATCGTGTGTGCTTAACACGAGCATGTAGCTTCTTCCCTGTCTGAAAGAGAAAGCAAGAGCTTGTTGCTGTCAGTCTGGGGATGAAGGGAGAACGATTCCCCTTCCGTGTTTGAAAATCCCTCTGTTTTACACGCCTAGAAAAGCTGCCACTGCATTGTCTACCTGGATACAGTGTGGGACGTTTCTCCCTTTCAAGTAGTTGAAGCCTTTCAGGGTTTCCAGCATTCCGGGAGGCATTCTGCGCTGCGCGGCTGAGAATACCGCTTAAGAACTGTATCGCTAAAGGAGCAGACAAGCCGCGCTTCTCCCTTTCTGGAACGCGAAGGAGGCCAAACCGTAGTTGTGCTGAGCGAAACGTTTGTCAGCGGCAAGGGCAAGTTCCCCATTCACCAAACGAAAGACAAAGCCAAATACAGCGTTCTCAGTCAAGCTGCTGTCCTCAATCGACTGAAGTTTTCAGTTTTGTTAGAAGAATCAGTCCGCCACCCCAAGCTGCTCTCTCAAATCTTCTCTGAGTGGGAGAAGGCTGGAGAGCACTGGGCTAGCAACGATTTGAATGCCCTAGTTTTCAAAGGGAATTTGCATACCAGGGCATGAAGGTACTACTGGCTTTCAAACAGGCAGATTGTCTGCTTTTAGCTAGAGGATGGCGGAAGAGATTCCGTTTGGCTGACTAAACCTTGCGTGCTTAACACGAGCTTGTAGCTTCTTCCCTGCCTGAAAGAGAAAGCAGGAGCTTGTTCCTGTCAGTCTGGGGACGAAGTGAGAACGAATCCCTTTCTTTGTTTGGAAATCCCTCTGTGTTCCATGCCTAGGAAAGTTGCCTGCGCATTGTCTACCTGGATTCAGTGTAGGACGTTTCTCCCTTTCAAGTAGTTGAAGACTTTCAGGGTTTCCAGCATTCCGGGAGGCATTCTGTGCTGCGCCGCTGAGCAGACCTTTCTGCAGACGGTATCGCTAAAGCAGAAGAGAAACGGCGTTTCTCCCATTCTGGAACGCGAAGGAGGCCAAACCGTAGTTGTGCTGAGTAAACGTTTATTAGCAGCAAGTGCAAGTTCCCCATTCACCCAAAGAAAGAGAAAGCGAAATACAGCGTTCTCCTACAAGCTGCTTTACTCAATCGACTGAAGTTTTCAGACTTCTAAGAAGAAACAGTCGGCCCAGCACAAGCTACGTTCTCAAATCTTCTCTGAGTGGGAGAAGGATGCCGAGGGCTGGCCTAGCAAGGATTTCAATGCCACGGTTTTCAAAGGGAACTTTGCATACCAAGGAATGAAGGTACCACTGCGTTTCAAAGCCAAACAGGCAGATTGTCTGCCTTCAGCTGGAGGATGGCAGAAGACGTTCAGTGTTACTGACTATATCGTGTGTGCTTAACACGAGCATGTAGCTTCTTCCCTGTCTGAAAGAGAAAGCAAGAGCTTGTTGCTGTCAGTCTGGGGATGAAGGGAGAACGATTCCCCTTCCGTGTTTGAAAATCCCTCTGTTCTACACGCCTAGAAAAGCTGCCACTGCATTGTCTACCTGGATACAGTGTGGGACGTTTCTCCCTTTCAAGTAGTTGAAGCCTTTCAGGGTTTCCAGCATTCCGGGAGGCATTCTGTGCTGCGCCGCTGAGCAGACCTTTCTGCAGACGGTATCGCTAAAGCAGAAGAGAAACGGCGTTTCTCCCATTCTGGAACGCGAAGGAGGCTAAACCGTAGTTGTGCTGAGTAAACGTTTATTAGCAGCAAGTGCAAGTTCCCCATTCACCCAAAGAAAGAGAAAGCGAAATACAGCGTTCTCCTACAAGCTGCTTTACTCAATCGACTGAAGTTTTCAGTCTTCTAAGAAGAAACAGTCGGCCCAGCACAAGCTACGTTCTCAAATCTTCTCTGAGTGGGAGAAGGATGGCGAGGGCTGGCCTAGCAAGGATTTCAATGCCCCGGTTTTCAAAGGGAACTTTGCATACCAGGGAATGAAGGTACCACTGCGTTTCAAAGCCAAACAGGCAGATTGTCTGCCTTCAGCTGGAGGATGGCAGAAGACGTTCAGTGTTGCTGACTGTATCGTGTGTGCTTAACACGAGCATGTAGCTTCTTCCCTGTCTGAAAGAGAAAGCAAGAGCTTGTTGCTGTCAGTCTGGGGATGAAGGGAGAACGATTCCCCTTCCGTGTTTGAAAATCCCTCTGTTTTACACGCCTAGAAAAGCTGCCACTGCATTGTCTACCTGGATACAGTGTGGGACGTTTCTCCCTTTCAAGTAGTTGAAGCCTTTCAGGGTTTCCAGCATTCCGGGAGGCATTCTGCGCTGCGCGGCTGAGAATACCGCTTAAGAACTGTATCGCTAAAGGAGCAGACAAGCCGCGCTTCTCCCTTTCTGGAACGCGAAGGAGGCCAAACCGTAGTTGTGCTGAGCGAAACGTTTGTCAGCGGCAAGGGCAAGTTCCCCATTCACCAAACGAAAGACAAAGCCAAATACAGCGTTCTCAGTCAAGCTGCTGTCCTCAATCGACTGAAGTTTTCAGTTTTGTTAGAAGAATCAGTCCGCCACCCCAAGCTGCTCTCTCAAATCTTCTCTGAGTGGGAGAAGGCTGGAGAGCACTGGGCTAGCAACGATTTGAATGCCCTAGTTTTCAAAGGGAATTTGCATACCAGGGCATGAAGGTACTACTGGCTTTCAAACAGGCAGATTGTCTGCTTTTAGCTAGAGGATGGCGGAAGAGATTCCGTTTGGCTGACTAAACCTTGCGTGCTTAACACGAGCTTGTAGCTTCTTCCCTGCCTGAAAGAGAAAGCAGGAGCTTGTTCCTGTCAGTCTGGGGACGAAGTGAGAACGAATCCCTTTCTGTGTTTGGAAATCCCTCTGTGTTCCATGCCTAGGAAAGTTGCCTGCGCATTGTCTACCTGGATTCAGTGTAGGACGTTTCTCCCTTTCAAGTAGTTGAAGACTTTCAGGGTTTCCAGCATTCCGGGAGGCATTCTGTGCTGCGCCGCTGAGCAGACCTTTCTGCAGACGGTATCGCTAAAGCAGAAGAGAAACGGCGTTTCTCCCATTCTGGAACGCGAAGGAGGCCAAACCGTAGTTGTGCTGAGTAAACGTTTATTAGCAGCAAGTGCAAGTTCCCCATTCACCAAACGAAAGACAAAGCCAAATACAGCGTTCTCAGTCAAGCTGCTGTCCTCAATCGACTGAAGTTTTCAGTTTTGTTAGAAGAATCAGTCCGCCACCCCAAGCTGCTCTCTCAAAACTTCTCTGAGTGGGAGAAGGCTGGAGAGCACGGGCCTAGCAACGATTTGAATGCCTGGTTTTCAAAGGGAACTTTGCATACCAGGGCATGAAGGTACTACTGGCTTTCAAAGTCAAACAGGCAGATTGTCTGCTTTTAGCTAGAGGATGGCGGAAGAGATTCCGTTTGGCTGACTAAACCTTGCGTGCTTAACACGAGCTTGTAGCTTCTTCCCTGCCTGAAAGAGAAAGCAGGAGCTTGTTCCTGTCAGTCTGGGGACGAAGTGAGAACGAATCCCTTTCTGTGTTTGGAAATCCCTCTGTGTTCCATGCCTAGGAAAGTTGCCTGCGCATTGTCTACCTGGATTCAGTGTAGGACGTTTCTCCCTTTCAAGTAGTTGAAGACTTTCAGGGTTTCCAGCATTCCGGGAGGCATTCTGTGCTGCGCCTCTGAGCAGACCGTTCTGCAGACGGTATCGCTAAAGCAGAAGAGAAACGGCGTTTCTCCCATTCTGGAACGCGAAGGAGGCCAAACCGTAGTTGTGCTGAGTAAACGTTTATTAGCAGCAAGTGCAAGTTCCCCATTCACCCAAAGAAAGAGAAAGCGAAATACAGCGTTCTCCTACAAGCTGCTTTACTCAATCGACTGAAGTTTTCAGTCTTCTAAGAAGAAACAGTCGGCCCAGCACAAGCTACGTTCTCAAATCTTCTCTGAGTGGGAGAAGGATGGTGACGGCTGGTCTAGCAAGGATTTCAATGCCCCGGTTTTCAAAGGGAACTTTGCATACCAGGGAATGAAGGTACCATTGCGTTTCAAAGCCAAACAGGCAGATTGTCTGCCTTCAGCTGGAGGATGGCAGAAGACGTTCAGTGTTGCTGACTATATCGTGTGTGCTTAACACGAGCATGTAGCTTCTTCCCTGTCTGAAAGAGAAAGCAAGAGCTTGTTGCTGTCAGTCTGGGGATGAAGGGAGAACGATTCCCCTTCCGTGTTTGAAAATCCCTCTGTTTTACACGCCTAGAAAAGCTGCCACTGCATTGTCTACCTGGATACAGTGTGGGACGTTTCTCCCTTTCAAGTAGTTGAAGCCTTTCAGGGTTTCCAGCATTCCGGGAGGCATTCTGTGCTGCGCGGCTGAGAATACCGCTTAAGAACTGTATCGCTAAAGGAGCAGACAAGCCGCGCTTCTCCCTTTCTGGAACGCGAAGGAGGCCAAACCGTAGTTGTGCTGAGCGAAACGTTTGTCAGCGGCAAGGGCAAGTTCCCCATTCACCAAACGAAAGACAAAGCCAAATACAGCGTTCTCAGTCAAGCTGCTGTCCTCAATCGACTGAAGTTTTCAGTTTTGTTAGAAGAATCAGTCCGCCACCCCAAGCTGCTCTCTCAAATCTTCTCTGAGTGGGAGAAGGCTGGAGAGCACTGGGCTAGCAACGATTTGAATGCCCTAGTTTTCAAAGGGAATTTGCATACCAGGGCATGAAGGTACTACTGGCTTTCAAACAGGCAGATTGTCTGCTTTTAGCTAGAGGATGGCGGAAGAGATTCCGTTTGGCTGACTAAACCTTGCGTGCTTAACACGAGCTTGTAGCTTCTTCTCTGCCTGAAAGAGAAAGCAGGAGCTTGTTCCTGTCAGTCTGGGGACGAAGTGAGAACGAATCCCTTTCTGTGTTTGGAAATCCCTCTGTGTTCCATGCCTAGGAAAGTTGCCTGCGCATTGTCTACCTGGATTCAGTGTAGGACGTTTCTCCCTTTCAAGTAGTTGAAGACTTTCAGGGTTTCCAGCATTCCGGGAGGCATTCTGTGCTGCGCCGCTGAGCAGACCGTTCTGCAGACGGTATCGCTAAAGCAGAAGAGAAACGGCGTTTCTCCCATTCTGGAACGCGAAGGAGGCCAAACCGTAGTTGTGCTGAGTAAACGTTTATTAGCAGCAAGTGCAAGTTCCCCATTCACCCAAAGAAAGAGAAAGCGAAATACAGCGTTCTCCTACAAGCTGCTTTACTCAATCGACTGAAGTTTTCAGTCTTCTAAGAAGAAACAGTCGGCCCAGCACAAGCTACGTTCTCAAATCTTCTCTGAGTGGGAGAAGGATGGCGAGGGCTGGCCTAGCAAGGATTTCAATGCCCCGGTTTTCAAAGGGAACTTTGCATACCAGGGAATGAAGGTACCACTGCGTTTCAAAGCCAAACAGGCAGATTGTCTGCCTTCAGCTGGAGGATGGCAGAAGACGTTCAGTGTTGCTGACTATATCGTGTGTGCTTAACACGAGCATGTAGCTTCTTCCCTGTCTGAAAGAGAAAGCAAGAGCTTGTTGCTGTCAGTCTGGGGATGAAGGGAGAACGATTCCCCTTCCGTGTTTGAAAATCCCTCTGTTTTACACGCCTAGAAAATCTGCCACTGCATTGTCTACCTGGATACAGTGTGGGACGTTTCTCCCTTTCAAGTAGTTGAAGCCTTTCAGGGTTTCCAGCATTCCGGGAGGCATTCTGCGCTGCGCGGCTGAGAATACCGCTTAAGAACTGTATCGCTAAAGGAGCAGACAAGCTGCGCTTCTCCCTTTCTGGAACGCGAAGGAGGCCAAACCGTAGTTGTGCTGAGCGAAACGTTTGTCAGCGGCAAGGGCAAGTTCCCCATTCACCAAACGAAAGACAAAGCCAAATACAGCGTTCTCAGTCAAGCTGCTGTCCTCAATCGACTGAAGTTTTCAGTTTTGTTAGAAGAATCAGTCCGCCACCCCAAGCTGCTCTCTCAAATCTTCTCTGAGTGGGAGAAGGCTGGAGAGCACTGGGCTAGCAACGATTTGAATGCCCTAGTTTTCAAAGGGAATTTGCATACCAGGGCATGAAGGTACTACTGGCTTTCAAACAGGCAGATTGTCTGCTTTTAGCTAGAGGATGGCAGAAGAGATTCCGTTTGGCTGACTAAACCTTGCGTGCTTAACACGAGCTTGTAGCTTCTTCCATGCCTGAAAGAGAAAGCAGGAGCTTGTTCCTGTCAGTCTGGGGACGAAGTGAGAACGAATCCCTTTCTTTGTTTGGAAATCCCTCTGTGTTCCATGCCTAGGAAAGTTGCCTGCGCATTGTCTACCTGGATTCAGTGTAGGACGTTTCTCCCTTTCAAGTAGTTGAAGACTTTCAGGGTTTCCAGCATTCCGGGAGGCATTCTGTGCTGCGCCGCTGAGCAGACCTTTCTGCAGACGGTATCGCTAAAGCAGAAGAGAAACGGCGTTTCTCCCATTCTGGAACGCGAAGGAGGCCAAACCGTAGTTGTGCTGAGTAAACGTTTATTAGCAGCAAGTGCAAGTTCCCCATTCACCCAAAGAAAGAGAAAGCGAAATAAAGCGTTCTCCTACAAGCTGCTTTACTCAATCGACTGAAGTTTTCAGTCTTCTAAGAAGAAACAGTCGGCCCAGCACAAGCTACGTTCTCAAATCTTCTCTGAGTGGGAGAAGGATGGCGAGGGCTGGCCTAGCAAGGATTTCAATGCCCCGGTTTTCAAAGGGAACTTTGCATACCAGGGAATGAAGGTACCACTGCGTTTCAAAGCCAAACAGGCAGATTGTCTGCCTTCAGCTGGAGGATGGCAGAAGACGTTCAGTGTTGCTGACTATATCGTGTGTGCTTAACACGAGCATGTAGCTTCTTCCCTGTCTGAAAGAGAAAGCAAGAGCTTGTTGCTGTCAGTCTGGGGATGAAGGGAGAACGATTCCCCTTCCGTGTTTGAAAATCCCTCTGTTTTACACGCCTAGAAAAGCTGCCACTGCATTGTCTACCTGGATACAGTGTGGGACGTTTCTCCCTTTCAAGTAGTTGAAGCCTTTCAGGGTTTCCAGCATTCCGGGAGGCATTCTGCGCTGCGCGGCTGAGAATACCGCTTAAGAACTGTATCGCTAAAGGAGCAGACAAGCCGCGCTTCTCCCTTTCTGGAACGCGAAGGAGGCCAAACCGTAGTTGTGCTGAGCGAAACGTTTGTCAGCGGCAAGGGCAAGTTCCCCATTCACCAAACGAAAGACAAAGCCAAATACAGCGTTCTCAGTCAAGCTGCTGTCCTCAATCGACTGAAGTTTTCAGTTTTGTTAGAAGAATCAGTCCGCCACCCCAAGCTGCTCTCTCAAATCTTCTCTGAGTGGGAGAAGGCTGGAGAGCACTGGGCTAGCAACGATTTGAATGCCCTAGTTTTCAAAGGGAATTTGCATACCAGGGCATGAAGGTACTACTGGCTTTCAAACAGGCAGATTGTCTGCTTTTAGCTAGAGGATGGCGGAAGAGATTCCGTTTGGCTGACTAAACCTTGCGTGCTTAACACGAGCTTGTAGCTTCTTCCCTGCCTGAAAGAGAAAGCAGGAGCTTGTTCCTGTCAGTCTGGGGACGAAGTGAGAACGAATCCCTTTCTGTGTTTGGAAATCCCTCTGTGTTCCATGCCTAGGAAAGTTGCCTGCGCATTGTCTACCTGGATTCAGTGTAGGACGTTTCTCCCTTTCAAGTAGTTGAAGACTTTCAGGGTTTCCAGCATTCCGGGAGGCATTCTGTGCTGCGCCGCTGAGCAGACCTTTCTGCAGACGGTATCGCTAAAGCAGAAGAGAAACGGCGTTTCTCCCATTCTGGAACGCGAAGGAGGCCAAACCGTAGTTGTGCTGAGTAAACGTTTATTAGCAGCAAGTGCAAGTTCCCCATTCACCCAAAGAAAGAGAAAGCGAAATACAGCGTTCTCCCACAAGCTGCTTTACTCAATCGACAGAAGTTTTCAGTCTTCTAAGAAGAAACAGTCGGCCCAGCACAAGCTACGTTCTCAAATCTTCTCTGAGTGGGAGAAGGATGGCGAGGGCTGGCCTAGCAAGGATTTCAATGCCCCGGTTTTCAAAGGGAACTTTGCATACCAGGGAATGAAGGTACCACTGCGTTTCAAAGCCAAACAGGCAGATTGTCTGCCTTCAGCTGGAGGATGGCAGAAGACGTTCAGTGTTGCTGACTATATCGTGTGTGCTTAACACGAGCATGTAGCTTCTTCCCTGCCTGAAAGAGAAAGCAAGAGCTTGTTGCTGTCAGTCTGGGGATGAAGGGAGAACGATTCCCCTTCCGTGTTTGAAAATCCCTCTGTTTTACACGCCTAGAAAAGCTGCCACTGCATTGTCTACCTGGATACAGTGTGGGACGTTTCTCCCTTTCAAGTAGTTGAAGCCTTTCAGGGTTTCCAGCATTCCGGGAGGCATTCTGTGCTGCGCGGCTGAGAATACCGCTTAAGAACTGTATCGCTAAAGGAGCAGAGAAGCCGGGCTTCTCCCATTCTGGAACGCGAAGGAGGCCAAACCGTAGTGGTGCTGAGCGAAACGTTTGTCAGCGGCAAGGGCAGTTCCCCATTCACCAAACGAAAGACAAAGCCAAATACAGCGTTCTCAGTCAAGCTGCTGTCCTCAATCGACTGAAGTTTTCAGTTTTGTTAGAAGAATCAGTCCGCCACCCCAAGCTGCTCTCTCAAATCTTCTCTGAGTGGGAGAAGGCTGGAGAGCACTGGGCTAGCAACGATTTGAATGCCCTAGTTTTCAAAGGGAATTTGCATACCAGGGCATGAAGGTACTACTGGCTTTCAAACAGGCAGATTGTCTGCTTTTAGCTAGAGGATGGCGGAAGAGATTCCGTTTGGCTGACTAAACCTTGCGTGCTTAACACGAGCTTGTAGCTTCTTCCCTGCCTGAAAGAGAAAGCAGGAGCTTGTTCCTGTCAGTCTGGGGACGAAGTGAGAACGAATCCCTTTCTTTGTTTGGAAATCCCTCTGTGTTCCATGCCTAGGAAAGTTGCCTGCGCATTGTCTACCTGGATTCAGTGTAGGACGTTTCTCCCTTTCAAGTAGTTGAAGACTTTCAGGGTTTCCAGCATTCCGGGAGGCATTCTGTGCTGCGCCGCTGAGCAGACCTTTCTGCAGACGGTATCGCTAAAGCAGAAGAGAAACGGCGTTTCTCCCATTCTGGAACGCGAAGGAGGCCAAACCGTAGTTGTGCTGAGTAAACGTTTATTAGCAGCAAGTGCAAGTTCCCCATTCACCCAAAGAAAGAGAAAGCGAAATACAGCGTTCTCCTACAAGCTGCTTTACTCAATCGACTGAAGTTTTCAGTCTTCTAAGAAGAAACAGTCGGCCCAGCACAAGCTACGTTCTCAAATCTTCTCTGAGTGGGAGAAGGATGGCGAGGGCTGGCCTAGCAAGGATTTCAATGCCCCGGTTTTCAAAGGGAACTTTGCATACCAGGGAATGAAGGTACCACTGCGTTTCAAAGCCAAACAGGCAGATTGTCTGCCTTCAGCTGGAGGATGGCAGAAGACGTTCAGTGTTGCTGACTATATCGTGTGTGCTTAACACGAGCATGTAGCTTCTTCCCTGTCTGAAAGAGAAAGCAAGAGCTTGTTGCTGTCAGTCTGGGGATGAAGGGAGAACGATTCCCCTTCCGTGTTTGAAAATCCCTCTGTTTTACACGCCTAGAAAAGCTGCCACTGCATTGTCTACCTGGATACAGTGTGGGACGTTTCTCCCTTTCAAGTAGTTGAAGCCTTTCAGGGTTTCCAGCATTCCGGGAGGCATTCTGCGCTGCGCGGCTGAGAATACCGCTTAAGAACTGTATCGCTAAAGGAGCAGACAAGCCGCGCTTCTCCCTTTCTGGAACGCGAAGGAGGCCAAACCGTAGTTGTGCTGAGCGAAACGTTTGTCAGCGGCAAGGGCAAGTTCCCCATTCACCAAACGAAAGACAAAGCCAAATACAGCGTTCTCAGTCAAGCTGCTGTCCTCAATCGACTGAAGTTTTCAGTTTTGTTAGAAGAATCAGTCCGCCACCCCAAGCTGCTCTCTCAAATCTTCTCTGAGTGGGAGAAGGCTGGAGAGCACTGGGCTAGCAACGATTTGAATGCCCTAGTTTTCAAAGGGAATTTGCATACCAGGGCATGAAGGTACTACTGGCTTTCAAACAGGCAGATTGTCTGCTTTTAGCTAGAGGATGGCGGAAGAGATTCCGTTTGGCTGACTAAACCTTGCGTGCTTAACACGAGCTTGTAGCTTCTTCCCTGCCTGAAAGAGAAAGCAGGAGCTTGTTCCTGTCAGTCTGGGGACGAAGTGAGAACGAATCCCTTTCTGTGTTTGGAAATCCCTCTGTGTTCCATGCCTAGGAAAGTTGCCTGCGCATTGTCTACCTGGATTCAGTGTAGGACGTTTCTCCCTTTCAAGTAGTTGAAGACTTTCAGGGTTTCCAGCATTCCGGGAGGCATTCTGTGCTGCGCCGCTGAGCAGACCTTTCTGCAGACGGTATCGCTAAAGCAGAAGAGAAACGGCGTTTCTCCCATTCTGGAACGCGAAGGAGGCCAAACCGTAGTTGTGCTGAGTAAACGTTTATTAGCAGCAAGTGCAAGTTCCCCATTCACCCAAAGAAAGAGAAAGCGAAATACAGCGTTCTCCCACAAGCTGCTTTACTCAATCGACAGAAGTTTTCAGTCTTCTAAGAAGAAACAGTCGGCCCAGCACAAGCTACGTTCTCAAATCTTCTCTGAGTGGGAGAAGGATGGCGAGGGCTGGCCTAGCAAGGATTTCAATGCCCCGGTTTTCAAAGGGAACTTTGCATACCAGGGAATGAAGGTACCACTGCGTTTCAAAGCCAAACAGGCAGATTGTCTGCCTTCAGCTGGAGGATGGCAGAAGACGTTCAGTGTTGCTGACTGTATCGTGTGTGCTTAACACGAGCATGTAGCTTCTTCCCTGTCTGAAAGAGAAAGCAAGAGCTTGTTGCTGTCAGTCTGGGGATGAAGGGAGAACGATTCCCCTTCCGTGTTTGAAAATCCCTCTGTTTTACACGCCTAGAAAAGCTGCCACTGCATTGTCTACCTGGATACAGTGTGGGACGTTTCTCCCTTTCAAGTAGTTGAAGCCTTTCAGGGTTTCCAGCATTCCGGGAGGCATTCTGCGCTGCGCGGCTGAGAATACCGCTTAAGAACTGTATCGCTAAAGGAGCAGACAAGCCGCGCTTCTCCCTTTCTGGAACGCGAAGGAGGCCAAACCGTAGTTGTGCTGAGCGAAACGTTTGTCAGCGGCAAGGGCAAGTTCCCCATTCACCAAACGAAAGACAAAGCCAAATACAGCGTTCTCAGTCAAGCTGCTGTCCTCAATCGACTGAAGTTTTCAGTTTTGTTAGAAGAATCAGTCCGCCACCCCAAGCTGCTCTCTCAAATCTTCTCTGAGTGGGAGAAGGCTGGAGAGCACTGGGCTAGCAACGATTTGAATGCCCTAGTTTTCAAAGGGAATTTGCATACCAGGGCATGAAGGTACTACTGGCTTTCAAACAGGCAGATTGTCTGCTTTTAGCTAGAGGATGGCGGAAGAGATTCCGTTTGGCTGACTAAACCTTGCGTGCTTAACACGAGCTTGTAGCTTCTTCCCTGCCTGAAAGAGAAAGCAGGAGCTTGTTCCTGTCAGTCTGGGGACGAAGTGAGAACGAATCCCTTTCTGTGTTTGGAAATCCCTCTGTGTTCCATGCCTAGGAAAGTTGCCTGCGCATTGTCTACCTGGATTCAGTGTAGGACGTTTCTCCCTTTCAAGTAGTTGAAGACTTTCAGGGTTTCCAGCATTCCGGGAGGCATTCTGTGCTGCGCCGCTGAGCAGACCTTTCTGCAGACGGTATCGCTAAAGCAGAAGAGAAACGGCGTTTCTCCCATTCTGGAACGCGAAGGAGGCCAAACCGTAGTTGTGCTGAGTAAACGTTTATTAGCAGCAAGTGCAAGTTCCCCATTCACCAAACGAAAGACAAAGCCAAATACAGCGTTCTCAGTCAAGCTGCTGTCCTCAATCGACTGAAGTTTTCAGTTTTGTTAGAAGAATCAGTCCGCCACCCCAAGCTGCTCTCTCAAAACTTCTCTGAGTGGGAGAAGGCTGGAGAGCACGGGCCTAGCAACGATTTGAATGCCTGGTTTTCAAAGGGAACTTTGCATACCAGGGCATGAAGGTACTACTGGCTTTCAAAGTCAAACAGGCAGATTGTCTGCTTTTAGCTAGAGGATGGCGGAAGAGATTCCGTTTGGCTGACTAAACCTTGCGTGCTTAACACGAGCTTGTAGCTTCTTCCCTGCCTGAAAGAGAAAGCAGGAGCTTGTTCCTGTCAGTCTGGGGACGAAGTGAGAACGAATCCCTTTCTGTGTTTGGAAATCCCTCTGTGTTCCATGCCTAGGAAAGTTGCCTGCGCATTGTCTACCTGGATTCAGTGTAGGACGTTTCTCCCTTTCAAGTAGTTGAAGACTTTCAGGGTTTCCAGCATTCCGGGAGGCATTCTGTGCTGCGCCTCTGAGCAGACCGTTCTGCAGACGGTATCGCTAAAGCAGAAGAGAAACGGCGTTTCTCCCATTCTGGAACGCGAAGGAGGCCAAACCGTAGTTGTGCTGAGTAAACGTTTATTAGCAGCAAGTGCAAGTTCCCCATTCACCCAAAGAAAGAGAAAGCGAAATACAGCGTTCTCCTACAAGCTGCTTTACTCAATCGACTGAAGTTTTCAGTCTTCTAAGAAGAAACAGTCGGCCCAGCACAAGCTACGTTCTCAAATCTTCTCTGAGTGGGAGAAGGATGGTGACGGCTGGTCTAGCAAGGATTTCAATGCCCCGGTTTTCAAAGGGAACTTTGCATACCAGGGAATGAAGGTACCATTGCGTTTCAAAGCCAAACAGGCAGATTGTCTGCCTTCAGCTGGAGGATGGCAGAAGACGTTCAGTGTTGCTGACTATATCGTGTGTGCTTAACACGAGCATGTAGCTTCTTCCCTGTCTGAAAGAGAAAGCAAGAGCTTGTTGCTGTCAGTCTGGGGATGAAGGGAGAACGATTCCCCTTCCGTGTTTGAAAATCCCTCTGTTTTACACGCCTAGAAAAGCTGCCACTGCATTGTCTACCTGGATACAGTGTGGGACGTTTCTCCCTTTCAAGTAGTTGAAGCCTTTCAGGGTTTCCAGCATTCCGGGAGGCATTCTGTGCTGCGCGGCTGAGAATACCGCTTAAGAACTGTATCGCTAAAGGAGCAGACAAGCCGCGCTTCTCCCTTTCTGGAACGCGAAGGAGGCCAAACCGTAGTTGTGCTGAGCGAAACGTTTGTCAGCGGCAAGGGCAAGTTCCCCATTCACCAAACGAAAGACAAAGCCAAATACAGCGTTCTCAGTCAAGCTGCTGTCCTCAATCGACTGAAGTTTTCAGTTTTGTTAGAAGAATCAGTCCGCCACCCCAAGCTGCTCTCTCAAATCTTCTCTGAGTGGGAGAAGGCTGGAGAGCACTGGGCTAGCAACGATTTGAATGCCCTAGTTTTCAAAGGGAATTTGCATACCAGGGCATGAAGGTACTACTGGCTTTCAAACAGGCAGATTGTCTGCTTTTAGCTAGAGGATGGCGGAAGAGATTCCGTTTGGCTGACTAAACCTTGCGTGCTTAACACGAGCTTGTAGCTTCTTCTCTGCCTGAAAGAGAAAGCAGGAGCTTGTTCCTGTCAGTCTGGGGACGAAGTGAGAACGAATCCCTTTCTGTGTTTGGAAATCCCTCTGTGTTCCATGCCTAGGAAAGTTGCCTGCGCATTGTCTACCTGGATTCAGTGTAGGACGTTTCTCCCTTTCAAGTAGTTGAAGACTTTCAGGGTTTCCAGCATTCCGGGAGGCATTCTGTGCTGCGCCGCTGAGCAGACCGTTCTGCAGACGGTATCGCTAAAGCAGAAGAGAAACGGCGTTTCTCCCATTCTGGAACGCGAAGGAGGCCAAACCGTAGTTGTGCTGAGTAAACGTTTATTAGCAGCAAGTGCAAGTTCCCCATTCACCCAAAGAAAGAGAAAGCGAAATACAGCGTTCTCCTACAAGCTGCTTTACTCAATCGACTGAAGTTTTCAGTCTTCTAAGAAGAAACAGTCGGCCCAGCACAAGCTACGTTCTCAAATCTTCTCTGAGTGGGAGAAGGATGGCGAGGGCTGGCCTAGCAAGGATTTCAATGCCCCGGTTTTCAAAGGGAACTTTGCATACCAGGGAATGAAGGTACCACTGCGTTTCAAAGCCAAACAGGCAGATTGTCTGCCTTCAGCTGGAGGATGGCAGAAGACGTTCAGTGTTGCTGACTATATCGTGTGTGCTTAACACGAGCATGTAGCTTCTTCCCTGTCTGAAAGAGAAAGCAAGAGCTTGTTGCTGTCAGTCTGGGGATGAAGGGAGAACGATTCCCCTTCCGTGTTTGAAAATCCCTCTGTTTTACACGCCTAGAAAATCTGCCACTGCATTGTCTACCTGGATACAGTGTGGGACGTTTCTCCCTTTCAAGTAGTTGAAGCCTTTCAGGGTTTCCAGCATTCCGGGAGGCATTCTGCGCTGCGCGGCTGAGAATACCGCTTAAGAACTGTATCGCTAAAGGAGCAGACAAGCCGCGCTTCTCCCTTTCTGGAACGCGAAGGAGGCCAAACCGTAGTTGTGCTGAGCGAAACGTTTGTCAGCGGCAAGGGCAAGTTCCCCATTCACCAAACGAAAGACAAAGCCAAATACAGCGTTCTCAGTCAAGCTGCTGTCCTCAATCGACTGAAGTTTTCAGTTTTGTTAGAAGAATCAGTCCGCCACCCCAAGCTGCTCTCTCAAATCTTCTCTGAGTGGGAGAAGGCTGGAGAGCACTGGGCTAGCAACGATTTGAATGCCCTAGTTTTCAAAGGGAATTTGCATACCAGGGCATGAAGGTACTACTGGCTTTCAAACAGGCAGATTGTCTGCTTTTAGCTAGAGGATGGCGGAAGAGATTCCGTTTGGCTGACTAAACCTTGCGTGCTTAACACGAGCTTGTAGCTTCTTCCCTGCCTGAAAGAGAAAGCAGGAGCTTGTTCCTGTCAGTCTGGGGACGAAGTGAGAACGAATCCCTTTCTTTGTTTGGAAATCCCTCTGTGTTCCATGCCTAGGAAAGTTGCCTGCGCATTGTCTACCTGGATTCAGTGTAGGACGTTTCTCCCTTTCAAGTAGTTGAAGACTTTCAGGGTTTCCAGCATTCCGGGAGGCATTCTGTGCTGCGCCGCTGAGCAGACCTTTCTGCAGACGGTATCGCTAAAGCAGAAGAGAAACGGCGTTTCTCCCATTCTGGAACGCGAAGGAGGCCAAACCGTAGTTGTGCTGAGTAAACGTTTATTAGCAGCAAGTGCAAGTTCCCCATTCACCCAAAGAAAGAGAAAGCGAAATAAAGCGTTCTCCTACAAGCTGCTTTACTCAATCGACTGAAGTTTTCAGTCTTCTAAGAAGAAACAGTCGGCCCAGCACAAGCTACGTTCTCAAATCTTCTCTGAGTGGGAGAAGGATGGCGAGGGCTGGCCTAGCAAGGATTTCAATGCCCCGGTTTTCAAAGGGAACTTTGCATACCAGGGAATGAAGGTACCACTGCGTTTCAAAGCCAAACAGGCAGATTGTCTGCCTTCAGCTGGAGGATGGCAGAAGACGTTCAGTGTTGCTGACTATATCGTGTGTGCTTAACACGAGCATGTAGCTTCTTCCCTGTCTGAAAGAGAAAGCAAGAGCTTGTTGCTGTCAGTCTGGGGATGAAGGGAGAACGATTCCCCTTCCGTGTTTGAAAATCCCTCTGTTTTACACGCCTAGAAAAGCTGCCACTGCATTGTCTACCTGGATACAGTGTGGGACGTTTCTCCCTTTCAAGTAGTTGAAGCCTTTCAGGGTTTCCAGCATTCCGGGAGGCATTCTGCGCTGCGCGGCTGAGAATACCGCTTAAGAACTGTATCGCTAAAGGAGCAGACAAGCCGCGCTTCTCCCTTTCTGGAACGCGAAGGAGGCCAAACCGTAGTTGTGCTGAGCGAAACGTTTGTCAGCGGCAAGGGCAAGTTCCCCATTCACCAAACGAAAGACAAAGCCAAATACAGCGTTCTCAGTCAAGCTGCTGTCCTCAATCGACTGAAGTTTTCAGTTTTGTTAGAAGAATCAGTCCGCCACCCCAAGCTGCTCTCTCAAATCTTCTCTGAGTGGGAGAAGGCTGGAGAGCACTGGGCTAGCAACGATTTGAATGCCCTAGTTTTCAAAGGGAATTTGCATACCAGGGCATGAAGGTACTACTGGCTTTCAAACAGGCAGATTGTCTGCTTTTAGCTAGAGGATGGCGGAAGAGATTCCGTTTGGCTGACTAAACCTTGCGTGCTTAACACGAGCTTGTAGCTTCTTCCCTGCCTGAAAGAGAAAGCAGGAGCTTGTTCCTGTCAGTCTGGGGACGAAGTGAGAACGAATCCCTTTCTGTGTTTGGAAATCCCTCTGTGTTCCATGCCTAGGAAAGTTGCCTGCGCATTGTCTACCTGGATTCAGTGTAGGACGTTTCTCCCTTTCAAGTAGTTGAAGACTTTCAGGGTTTCCAGCATTCCGGGAGGCATTCTGTGCTGCGCCGCTGAGCAGACCTTTCTGCAGACGGTATCGCTAAAGCAGAAGAGAAACGGCGTTTCTCCCATTCTGGAACGCGAAGGAGGCCAAACCGTAGTTGTGCTGAGTAAACGTTTATTAGCAGCAAGTGCAAGTTCCCCATTCACCCAAAGAAAGAGAAAGCGAAATACAGCGTTCTCCCACAAGCTGCTTTACTCAATCGACAGAAGTTTTCAGTCTTCTAAGAAGAAACAGTCGGCCCAGCACAAGCTACGTTCTCAAATCTTCTCTGAGTGGGAGAAGGATGGCGAGGGCTGGCCTAGCAAGGATTTCAATGCCCCGGTTTTCAAAGGGAACTTTGCATACCAGGGAATGAAGGTACCACTGCGTTTCAAAGCCAAACAGGCAGATTGTCTGCCTTCAGCTGGAGGATGGCAGAAGACGTTCAGTGTTGCTGACTATATCGTGTGTGCTTAACACGAGCATGTAGCTTCTTCCCTGCCTGAAAGAGAAAGCAGGAGCTTGTTCCTGTCAGTCTGGGGACGAAGTGAGAACGAATCCCTTTCTGTGTTTGGAAATCCCTCTGTGTTCCATGCCTAGGAAAGTTGCCTGCGCATTGTCTACCTGGATTCAGTGTAGGACGTTTCTCCCTTTCAAGTAGTTGAAGACTTTCAGGGTTTCCAGCATTCCGGGAGGCATTCTGTGCTGCGCCGCTGAGCAGACCTTTCTGCAGACGGTATCGCTAAAGCAGAAGAGAAACGGCGTTTCTCCCATTCTGGAACGCGAAGGAGGCCAAACCGTAGTTGTGCTGAGTAAACGTTTATTAGCAGCAAGTGCAAGTTCCCCATTCACCCAAAGAAAGAGAAAGCGAAATAAAGCGTTCTCCTACAAGCTGCTTTACTCAATCGACTGAAGTTTTCAGTCTTCTAAGAAGAAACAGTCGGCCCAGCACAAGCTACGTTCTCAAATCTTCTCTGAGTGGGAGAAGGATGGCGAGGGCTGGCCTAGCAAGGATTTCAATGCCCCGGTTTTCAAAGGGAACTTTGCATACCAGGGAATGAAGGTACCACTGCGTTTCAAAGCCAAACAGGCAGATTGTCTGCCTTCAGCTGGAGGATGGCAGAAGACGTTCAGTGTTGCTGACTATATCGTGTGTGCTTAACACGAGCATGTAGCTTCTTCCCTGTCTGAAAGAGAAAGCAAGAGCTTGTTGCTGTCAGTCTGGGGATGAAGGGAGAACGATTCCCCTTCCGTGTTTGAAAATCCCTCTGTTTTACACGCCTAGAAAAGCTGCCACTGCATTGTCTACCTGGATACAGTGTGGGACGTTTCTCCCTTTCAAGTAGTTGAAGCCTTTCAGGGTTTCCAGCATTCCGGGAGGCATTCTGCGCTGCGCGGCTGAGAATACCGCTTAAGAACTGTATCGCTAAAGGAGCAGACAAGCCGCGCTTCTCCCTTTCTGGAACGCGAAGGAGGCCAAACCGTAGTTGTGCTGAGCGAAACGTTTGTCAGCGGCAAGGGCAAGTTCCCCATTCACCAAACGAAAGACAAAGCCAAATACAGCGTTCTCAGTCAAGCTGCTGTCCTCAATCGACTGAAGTTTTCAGTTTTGTTAGAAGAATCAGTCCGCCACCCCAAGCTGCTCTCTCAAATCTTCTCTGAGTGGGAGAAGGCTGGAGAGCACTGGGCTAGCAACGATTTGAATGCCCTAGTTTTCAAAGGGAATTTGCATACCAGGGCATGAAGGTACTACTGGCTTTCAAACAGGCAGATTGTCTGCTTTTAGCTAGAGGATGGCGGAAGAGATTCCGTTTGGCTGACTAAACCTTGCGTGCTTAACACGAGCTTGTAGCTTCTTCCCTGCCTGAAAGAGAAAGCAGGAGCTTGTTCCTGTCAGTCTGGGGACGAAGTGAGAACGAATCCCTTTCTGTGTTTGGAAATCCCTCTGTGTTCCATGCCTAGGAAAGTTGCCTGCGCATTGTCTACCTGGATTCAGTGTAGGACGTTTCTCCCTTTCAAGTAGTTGAAGACTTTCAGGGTTTCCAGCATTCCGGGAGGCATTCTGTGCTGCGCCGCTGAGCAGACCTTTCTGCAGACGGTATCGCTAAAGCAGAAGAGAAACGGCGTTTCTCCCATTCTGGAACGCGAAGGAGGCCAAACCGTAGTTGTGCTGAGTAAACGTTTATTAGCAGCAAGTGCAAGTTCCCCATTCACCCAAAGAAAGAGAAAGCGAAATACAGCGTTCTCCCACAAGCTGCTTTACTCAATCGACAGAAGTTTTCAGTCTTCTAAGAAGAAACAGTCGGCCCAGCACAAGCTACGTTCTCAAATCTTCTCTGAGTGGGAGAAGGATGGCGAGGGCTGGCCTAGCAAGGATTTCAATGCCCCGGTTTTCAAAGGGAACTTTGCATACCAGGGAATGAAGGTACCACTGCGTTTCAAAGCCAAACAGGCAGATTGTCTGCCTTCAGCTGGAGGATGGCAGAAGACGTTCAGTGTTGCTGACTATATCGTGTGTGCTTAACACGAGCATGTAGCTTCTTCCCTGCCTGAAAGAGAAAGCAAGAGCTTGTTGCTGTCAGTCTGGGGATGAAGGGAGAACGATTCCCCTTCCGTGTTTGAAAATCCCTCTGTTTTACACGCCTAGAAAAGCTGCCACTGCATTGTCTACCTGGATACAGTGTGGGACGTTTCTCCCTTTCAAGTAGTTGAAGCCTTTCAGGGTTTCCAGCATTCCGGGAGGCATTCTGTGCTGCGCGGCTGAGAATACCGCTTAAGAACTGTATCGCTAAAGGAGCAGAGAAGCCGCGCTTCTCCCATTCTGGAACGCGAAGGAGGCCAAACCGTAGTGGTGCTGAGCGAAACGTTTGTCAGCGGCAAGGGCAGTTCCCCATTCACCAAACGAAAGACAAAGCCAAATACAGCGTTCTCAGTCAAGCTGCTGTCCTCAATCGACTGAAGTTTTCAGTTTTGTTAGAAGAATCAGTCCGCCACCCCAAGCTGCTCTCTCAAATCTTCTCTGAGTGGGAGAAGGCTGGAGAGCACTGGGCTAGCAACGATTTGAATGCCCTAGTTTTCAAAGGGAATTTGCATACCAGGGCATGAAGGTACTACTGGCTTTCAAACAGGCAGATTGTCTGCTTTTAGCTAGAGGATGGCGGAAGAGATTCCGTTTGGCTGACTAAATCTTGCGTGCTTAACACGAGCTTGTAGCTTCTTCCCTGCCTGAAAGAGAAAGCAGGAGCTTGTTCCTGTCAGTCTGGGGACGAAGTGAGAACGAATCCCTTTCTGTGTTTGGAAATCCCTCTGTGTTCCATGCCTAGGAAAGTTGCCTGCGCATTGTCTACCTGGATTCAGTGTAGGACGTTTCTCCCTTTCAAGTAGTTGAAGACTTTCAGGGTTTCCAGCATTCCGGGAGGCATTCTGTGCTGCGCCGCTGAGCAGACCTTTCTGCAGACGGTATCGCTAAAGCAGAAGAGAAACGGCGTTTCTCCCATTCTGGAACGCGAAGGAGGCCAAACCGTAGTTGTGCTGAGTAAACGTTTATTAGCAGCAAGTGCAAGTTCCCCATTCACCCAAAGAAAGAGAAAGCGAAATAAAGCGTTCTCCTACAAGCTGCTTTACTCAATCGACTGAAGTTTTCAGTCTTCTAAGAAGAAACAGTCGGCCCAGCACAAGCTACGTTCTCAAATCTTCTCTGAGTGGGAGAAGGATGGCGAGGGCTGGCCTAGCAAGGATTTCAATGCCCCGGTTTTCAAAGGGAACTTTGCATACCAGGGAATGAAGGTACCACTGCGTTTCAAAGCCAAACAGGCAGATTGTCTGCCTTCAGCTGGAGGATGGCAGAAGACGTTCAGTGTTGCTGACTATATCGTGTGTGCTTAACACGAGCATGTAGCTTCTTCCCTGTCTGAAAGAGAAAGCAAGAGCTTGTTGCTGTCAGTCTGGGGATGAAGGGAGAACGATTCCCCTTCCGTGTTTGAAAATCCCTCTGTTTTACACGCCTAGAAAAGCTGCCACTGCATTGTCTACCTGGATACAGTGTGGGACGTTTCTCCCTTTCAAGTAGTTGAAGCCTTTCAGGGTTTCCAGCATTCCGGGAGGCATTCTGCGCTGCGCGGCTGAGAATACCGCTTAAGAACTGTATCGCTAAAGGAGCAGACAAGCCGCGCTTCTCCCTTTCTGGAACGCGAAGGAGGCCAAACCGTAGTTGTGCTGAGCGAAACGTTTGTCAGCGGCAAGGGCAAGTTCCCCATTCACCAAACGAAAGACAAAGCCAAATACAGCGTTCTCAGTCAAGCTGCTGTCCTCAATCGACTGAAGTTTTCAGTTTTGTTAGAAGAATCAGTCCGCCACCCCAAGCTGCTCTCTCAAATCTTCTCTGAGTGGGAGAAGGCTGGAGAGCACTGGGCTAGCAACGATTTGAATGCCCTAGTTTTCAAAGGGAATTTGCATACCAGGGCATGAAGGTACTACTGGCTTTCAAACAGGCAGATTGTCTGCTTTTAGCTAGAGGATGGCGGAAGAGATTCCGTTTGGCTGACTAAACCTTGCGTGCTTAACACGAGCTTGTAGCTTCTTCCCTGCCTGAAAGAGAAAGCAGGAGCTTGTTCCTGTCAGTCTGGGGACGAAGTGAGAACGAATCCCTTTCTGTGTTTGGAAATCCCTCTGTGTTCCATGCCTAGGAAAGTTGCCTGCGCATTGTCTACCTGGATTCAGTGTAGGACGTTTCTCCCTTTCAAGTAGTTGAAGACTTTCAGGGTTTCCAGCATTCCGGGAGGCATTCTGTGCTGCGCCGCTGAGCAGACCTTTCTGCAGACGGTATCGCTAAAGCAGAAGAGAAACGGCGTTTCTCCCATTCTGGAACGCGAAGGAGGCCAAACCGTAGTTGTGCTGAGTAAACGTTTATTAGCAGCAAGTGCAAGTTCCCCATTCACCCAAAGAAAGAGAAAGCGAAATACAGCGTTCTCCCACAAGCTGCTTTACTCAATCGACAGAAGTTTTCAGTCTTCTAAGAAGAAACAGTCGGCCCAGCACAAGCTACGTTCTCAAATCTTCTCTGAGTGGGAGAAGGATGGCGAGGGCTGGCCTAGCAAGGATTTCAATGCCCCGGTTTTCAAAGGGAACTTTGCATACCAGGGAATGAAGGTACCACTGCGTTTCAAAGCCAAACAGGCAGATTGTCTGCCTTCAGCTGGAGGATGGCAGAAGACGTTCAGTGTTGCTGACTATATCGTGTGTGCTTAACACGAGCATGTAGCTTCTTCCCTGCCTGAAAGAGAAAGCAAGAGCTTGTTGCTGTCAGTCTGGGGATGAAGGGAGAACGATTCCCCTTCCGTGTTTGAAAATCCCTCTGTTTTACACGCCTAGAAAAGCTGCCACTGCATTGTCTACCTGGATACAGTGTGGGACGTTTCTCCCTTTCAAGTAGTTGAAGCCTTTCAGGGTTTCCAGCATTCCGGGAGGCATTCTGTGCTGCGCGGCTGAGAATACCGCTTAAGAACTGTATCGCTAAAGGAGCAGAGAAGCCGCGCTTCTCCCATTCTGGAACGCGAAGGAGGCCAAACCGTAGTGGTGCTGAGCGAAACGTTTGTCAGCGGCAAGGGCAGTTCCCCATTCACCAAACGAAAGACAAAGCCAAATACAGCGTTCTCAGTCAAGCTGCTGTCCTCAATCGACTGAAGTTTTCAGTTTTGTTAGAAGAATCAGTCCGCCACCCCAAGCTGCTCTCTCAAATCTTCTCTGAGTGGGAGAAGGCTGGAGAGCACTGGGCTAGCAACGATTTGAATGCCCTAGTTTTCAAAGGGAATTTGCATACCAGGGCATGAAGGTACTACTGGCTTTCAAACAGGCAGATTGTCTGCTTTTAGCTAGAGGATGGCGGAAGAGATTCCGTTTGGCTGACTAAATCTTGCGTGCTTAACACGAGCTTGTAGCTTCTTCCCTGCCTGAAAGAGAAAGCAGGAGCTTGTTCCTGTCAGTCTGGGGACGAAGTGAGAACGAATCCCTTTCTGTGTTTGGAAATCCCTCTGTGTTCCATGCCTAGGAAAGTTGCCTGCGCATTTTCTACCTGGATTCAGTGTAGGACGTTTCTCCCTTTCAAGTAGTTGAAGACTTTCAGGGTTTCCAGCATTCCGGGAGGCATTCTGTGCTGCGCCGCTGAGCAGACCTTTCTGCAGACGGTATCGCTAAAGCAGAAGAGAAACGGCGTTTCTCCCATTCTGGAACGCGAAGGAGGCCAAACCGTAGTTGTGCTGAGTAAACTTTTATTAGCAGCAAGTGCAAGTTCCCCATTCACCCAAAGAAAGAGAAAGCGAAATACAGCGTTCTCCCACAAGCTGCTTTACTCAATCGACTGAAGTTTTCAGTCTTCTAAGAAGAAACAGTCGGCCTAGCACAAGCTACGTTCTCAAATCTTCTCTGAGTGGGAGAAGGATGGCGAGGGCTGGCCTAGCAAGGATTTCAATGCCCCGGTTTTCAAAGGGAACTTTGCATACCAGGGAATGAAGGTACCACTGCGTTTCAAAGCCAAACAGGCAGATTGTCTGCCTTCAGCTGGAGGATGGCAGAAGACGTTCAGTGTTGCTGACTATATCGTGTGTGCTTAACACGAGCATGTAGCTTCTTCCCTGTCTGAAAGAGAAAGCAAGAGCTTGTTGCTGTCAGTCTGGGGATGAAGGGAGAACGATTCCCCTTCCGTGTTTGAAAATCCCTCTGTTTTACACGCCTAGAAAAGCTGCCACTGCATTGTCTACCTGGATACAGTGTGGGACGTTTCTCCCTTTCAAGTAGTTGAAGCCTTTCAGGGTTTCCAGCATTCCGGGAGGCATTCTGCGCTGCGCGGCTGAGAATACCGCTTAAGAACTGTATCGCTAAAGGAGCAGACAAGCCGCGCTTCTCCCTTTCTGGAACGCGAAGGAGGCCAAACCTTAGTTGTGCTGAGCGAAACGTTTGTCAGCGGCAAGGGCAAGTTCCCCATTCACCAAACGAAAGACAAAGCCAAATACAGCGTTCTCAGTCAAGCTGCTGTCCTCAATCGACTGAAGTTTTCAGTTTTGTTAGAAGAATCAGTCCGCCACCCCAAGCTGCTCTCTCAAATCTTCTCTGAGTGGGAGAAGGCTGGAGAGCACTGGGCTAGCAACGATTTGAATGCCCTGGTTTTCAAAGGGAATTTGCATACCAGGGCATGAAGGTACTACTGGCTTTCAAACAGGCAGATTGTCTGCTTTTAGCTAGAGGATGGCGGAAGAGATTCCGTTTGGCTGACTAAACCTTGCGTGCTTAACACGAGCTTGTAGCTTCTTCCCTGCCTGAAAGAGAAAGCAGGAGCTTGTTCCTGTCAGTCTGGGGACGAAGTGAGAACGAATCCCTTTCTTTGTTTGGAAATCCCTCTGTGTTCCATGCCTAGGAAAGTTGCCTGCGCATTGTCTACCTGGATTCAGTGTAGGACGTTTCTCCCTTTCAAGTAGTTGAAGACTTTCAGGGTTTCCAGCATTCCGGGAGGCATTCTGTGCTGCGCCGCTGAGCAGACCTTTCTGCAGACGGTATCGCTAAAGCAGAAGAGAAACGGCGTTTCTCCCATTCTGGAACGCGAAGGAGGCCAAACCGTAGTTGTGCTGAGTAAACGTTTATTAGCAGCAAGTGCAAGTTCCCCATTCACCCAAAGAAAGAGAAAGCGAAATACAGCGTTCTCCTACAAGCTGCTTTACTCAATCGACTGAAGTTTTCAGTCTTCTAAGAAGAAACAGTCGGCCCAGCACAAGCTACGTTCTCAAATCTTCTCTGAGTGGGAGAAGGATGGCGAGGGCTGGCCTAGCAAGGATTTCAATGCCCCGGTTTTCAAAGGGAACTTTGCATACCAGGGAATGAAGGTACCACTGCGTTTCAAAGCCAAACAGGCAGATTGTCTGCCTTCAGCTGGAGGATGGCAGAAGACGTTCAGTGTTGCTGACTATATCGTGTGTGCTTAACACGAGCATGTAGCTTCTTCCCTGTCTGAAAGAGAAAGCAAGAGCTTGTTGCTGTCAGTCTGGGGATGAAGGGAGAACGATTCCCCTTCCGTGTTTGAAAATCCCTCTGTTTTACACGCCTAGAAAAGCTGCCACTGCATTGTCTACCTGGATACAGTGTGGGACGTTTCTCCCTTTCAAGTAGTTGAAGCCTTTCAGGGTTTCCAGCATTCCGGGAGGCATTCTGCGCTGCGCGGCTGAGAATACCGCTTAAGAACTGTATCGCTAAAGGAGCAGACAAGCCGCGCTTCTCCCTTTCTGGAACGCGAAGGAGGCCAAACCGTAGTTGTGCTGAGCGAAACGTTTGTCAGCGGCAAGGGCAAGTTCCCCATTCACCAAACGAAAGACAAAGCCAAATACAGCGTTCTCAGTCAAGCTGCTGTCCTCAATCGACTGAAGTTTTCAGTTTTGTTAGAAGAATCAGTCCGCCACCCCAAGCTGCTCTCTCAAATCTTCTCTGAGTGGGAGAAGGCTGGAGAGCACTGGGCTAGCAACGATTTGAATGCCCTAGTTTTCAAAGGGAATTTGCATACCAGGGCATGAAGGTACTACTGGCTTTCAAACAGGCAGATTGTCTGCTTTTAGCTAGAGGATGGCGGAAGAGATTCCGTTTGGCTGACTAAACCTTGCGTGCTTAACACGAGCTTGTAGCTTCTTCCCTGCCTGAAAGAGAAAGCAGGAGCTTGTTCCTGTCAGTCTGGGGACGAAGTGAGAACGAATCCCTTTCTGTGTTTGGAAATCCCTCTGTGTTCCATGCCTAGGAAAGTTGCCTGCGCATTGTCTACCTGGATTCAGTGTAGGACGTTTCTCCCTTTCAAGTAGTTGAAGACTTTCAGGGTTTCCAGCATTCCGGGAGGCATTCTGTGCTGCGCCGCTGAGCAGACCTTTCTGCAGACGGTATCGCTAAAGCAGAAGAGAAACGGCGTTTCTCCCATTCTGGAACGCGAAGGAGGCCAAACCGTAGTTGTGCTGAGTAAACGTTTATTAGCAGCAAGTGCAAGTTCCCCATTCACCCAAAGAAAGAGAAAGCGAAATACAGCGTTCTCCCACAAGCTGCTTTACTCAATCGACAGAAGTTTTCAGTCTTCTAAGAAGAAACAGTCGGCCCAGCACAAGCTACGTTCTCAAATCTTCTCTGAGTGGGAGAAGGATGGCGAGGGCTGGCCTAGCAAGGATTTCAATGCCCCGGTTTTCAAAGGGAACTTTGCATACCAGGGAATGAAGGTACCACTGCGTTTCAAAGCCAAACAGGCAGATTGTCTGCCTTCAGCTGGAGGATGGCAGAAGACGTTCAGTGTTGCTGACTATATCGTGTGTGCTTAACACGAGCATGTAGCTTCTTCCCTGCCTGAAAGAGAAAGCAAGAGCTTGTTGCTGTCAGTCTGGGGATGAAGGGAGAACGATTCCCCTTCCGTGTTTGAAAATCCCTCTGTTTTACACGCCTAGAAAAGCTGCCACTGCATTGTCTACCTGGATACAGTGTGGGACGTTTCTCCCTTTCAAGTAGTTGAAGCCTTTCAGGGTTTCCAGCATTCCGGGAGGCATTCTGTGCTGCGCGGCTGAGAATACCGCTTAAGAACTGTATCGCTAAAGGAGCAGAGAAGCCGCGCTTCTCCCATTCTGGAACGCGAAGGAGGCCAAACGGTAGTTGTGCTGAGCGAAACGTTTGTCAGCGGCAAGGGCAGTTCCCCATTCACCAAACGAAAGACAAAGCCAAATACAGCGTTCTCAGTCAAGCTGCTGTCCTCAATCGACTGAAGTTTTCAGTTTTGTTAGAAGAATCAGTCCGCCACCCCAAGCTGCTCTCTCAAATCTTCTCTGAGTGGGAGAAGGCTGGAGAGCACTGGGCTAGCAACGATTTGAATGCCCTGGTTTTCAAAGGGAATTTGCATACCAGGGCATGAAGGTACTACTGGCTTTCAAACAGGCAGATTGTCTGCTTTTAGCTAGAGGATGGCGGAAGAGATTCCGTTTGGCTGACTAAATCTTGCGTGCTTAACACGAGCTTGTAGCTTCTTCCCTGCCTGAAAGAGAAAGCAGGAGCTTGTTCCTGTCAGTCTGGGGACGAAGTGAGAACGAATCCCTTTCTGTGTTTGGAAATCCCTCTGTGTTCCATGCCTAGGAAAGTTGCCTGCGCATTTTCTACCTGGATTCAGTGTAGGACGTTTCTCCCTTTCAAGTAGTTGAAGACTTTCAGGGTTTCCAGCATTCCGGGAGGCATTCTGTGCTGCGCCGCTGAGCAGACCTTTCTGCAGACGGTATCGCTAAAGCAGAAGAGAAACGGCGTTTCTCCCATTCTGGAACGCGAAGGAGGCCAAACCGTAGTTGTGCTGAGTAAACGTTTATTAGCAGCAAGTGCAAGTTCCCCATTCACCCAAAGAAAGAGAAAGCGAAATACAGCGTTCTCCTACAAGCTGCTTTACTCAATCGACTGAAGTTTTCAGTCTTCTAAGAAGAAACAGTCGGCCCAGCACAAGCTACGTTCTCAAATCTTCTCTGAGTGGGAGAAGGATGGCGAGGGCTGGCCTAGCAAGGATTTCAATGCCCCGGTTTTCAAAGGGAACTTTGCATACCAGGGAATGAAGGTACCACTGCGTTTCAAAGCCAAACAGGCAGATTGTCTGCCTTCAGCTGGAGGATGGCAGAAGACGTTCAGTGTTGCTGACTATATCGTGTGTGCTTAACACGAGCATGTAGCTTCTTCCCTGTCTGAAAGAGAAAGCAAGAGCTTGTTGCTGTCAGTCTGGGGATGAAGGGAGAACGATTCCCCTTCCGTGTTTGAAAATCCCTCTGTTTTACACGCCTAGAAAAGCTGCCACTGCATTGTCTACCTGGATACAGTGTGGGACGTTTCTCCCTTTCAAGTAGTTGAAGCCTTTCAGGGTTTCCAGCATTCCGGGAGGCATTCTGCGCTGCGCGGCTGAGAATACCGCTTAAGAACTGTATCGCTAAAGGAGCAGACAAGCCGCGCTTCTCCCTTTCTGGAACGCGAAGGAGGCCAAACCGTAGTTGTGCTGAGCGAAACGTTTGTCAGCGGCAAGGGCAAGTTCCCCATTCACCAAACGAAAGACAAAGCCAAATACAGCGTTCTCAGTCAAGCTGCTGTCCTCAATCGACTGAAGTTTTCAGTTTTGTTAGAAGAATCAGTCCGCCACCCCAAGCTGCTCTCTCAAATCTTCTCTGAGTGGGAGAAGGCTGGAGAGCACTGGGCTAGCAACGATTTGAATGCCCTAGTTTTCAAAGGGAATTTGCATACCAGGGCATGAAGGTACTACTGGCTTTCAAACAGGCAGATTGTCTGCTTTTAGCTAGAGGATGGCGGAAGAGATTCCGTTTGGCTGACTAAACCTTGCGTGCTTAACACGAGCTTGTAGCTTCTTCCCTGCCTGAAAGAGAAAGCAGGAGCTTGTTCCTGTCAGTCTGGGGACGAAGTGAGAACGAATCCCTTTCTTTGTTTGGAAATCCCTCTGTGTTCCATGCCTAGGAAAGTTGCCTGCGCATTGTCTACCTGGATTCAGTGTAGGACGTTTCTCCCTTTCAAGTAGTTGAAGACTTTCAGGGTTTCCAGCATTCCGGGAGGCATTCTGTGCTGCGCCGCTGAGCAGACCTTTCTGCAGACGGTATCGCTAAAGCAGAAGAGAAACGGCGTTTCTCCCATTCTGGAACGCGAAGGAGGCCAAACCGTAGTTGTGCTGAGTAAACGTTTATTAGCAGCAAGTGCAAGTTCCCCATTCACCCAAAGAAAGAGAAAGCGAAATACAGCGTTCTCCTACAAGCTGCTTTACTCAATCGACTGAAGTTTTCAGTCTTCTAAGAAGAAACAGTCGGCCCAGCACAAGCTACGTTCTCAAATCTTCTCTGAGTGGGAGAAGGATGGCGAGGGCTGGCCTAGCAAGGATTTCAATGCCCCGGTTTTCAAAGGGAACTTTGCATACCAGGGAATGAAGGTACCACTGCGTTTCAAAGCCAAACAGGCAGATTGTCTGCCTTCAGCTGGAGGATGGCAGAAGACGTTCAGTGTTGCTGACTATATCGTGTGTGCTTAACACGAGCATGTAGCTTCTTCCCTGTCTGAAAGAGAAAGCAAGAGCTTGTTGCTGTCAGTCTGGGGATGAAGGGAGAACGATTCCCCTTCCGTGTTTGAAAATCCCTCTGTTTTACACGCCTAGAAAAGCTGCCACTGCATTGTCTACCTGGATACAGTGTGGGACGTTTCTCCCTTTCAAGTAGTTGAAGCCTTTCAGGGTTTCCAGCATTCCGGGAGGCATTCTGCGCTGCGCGGCTGAGAATACCGCTTAAGAACTGTATCGCTAAAGGAGCAGACAAGCCGCGCTTCTCCCTTTCTGGAACGCGAAGGAGGCCAAACCGTAGTTGTGCTGAGCGAAACGTTTGTCAGCGGCAAGGGCAAGTTCCCCATTCACCAAACGAAAGACAAAGCCAAATACAGCGTTCTCAGTCAAGCTGCTGTCCTCAATCGACTGACGTTTTCAGTTTTGTTAGAAGAATCAGTCCGCCACCCCAAGCTGCTCTCTCAAATCTTCTCTGAGTGGGAGAAGGCTGGAGAGCACTGGGCTAGCAACGATTTGAATGCCCTAGTTTTCAAAGGGAATTTGCATACCAGGGCATGAATGTACTACTGGCTTTCAAACAGGCAGATTGTCTGCTTTTAGCTAGAGGATGGCGGAAGAGATTCCGTTTGGCTGACTAAACTTTCGTGCTTAACACGAGCTTGTAGCTACTTCCCTGCCTGAAAGAGAAAGCAGGAGCTTGTTCCTGTCAGTCTGGGGACGAAGTGAGAACGAATCCCTTTCTGTGTTTGGAAATCCCTCTGTGTTCCATCCCTAGGAAAGTTGCCTGCGCATTGTCTACCTGGATTCAGTGTAGGACGTTTCTCCCTTTCAAGTAGTTGAAGACTTTCAGGGTTTCCAGCATTCCGGGAGGCATTCTGTGCTGCGCCGCTGAGCAGACCTTTCTGCAGACGGTATCGCTAAAGCAGAAGAGAAACGGCGTTTCTCCCATTCTGGAACGCGAAGGAGGCCAAACCGTAGTTGTGCTGAGTAAACGTTTATTAGCAGCAAGTGCAAGTTCCCCATTCACCCAAAGAAAGAGAAAGCGAAATACAGCGTTCTCCCACAAGCTGCTTTACTCAATCGACAGAAGTTTTCAGTCTTCTAAGAAGAAACAGTCGGCCCAGCACAAGCTACGTTCTCAAATCTTCTCTGAGTGGGAGAAGGATGGCGAGGGCTGGCCTAGCAAGGATTTCAATGCCCCGGTTTTCAAAGGGAACTTTGCATACCAGGGAATGAAGGTACCACTGCGTTTCAAAGCCAAACAGGCAGATTGTCTGCCTTCAGCTGGAGGATGGCAGAAGACGTTCAGTGTTGCTGACTATATCGTGTGTGCTTAACACGAGCATGTAGCTTCTTCCCTGCCTGAAAGAGAAAGCAAGAGCTTGTTGCTGTCAGTCTGGGGATGAAGGGAGAACGATTCCCCTTCCGTGTTTGAAAATCCGTCTGTTTTACACGCCTAGAAAAGCTGCCACTGCATTGTCTACCTGGATACAGTGTGGGACGTTTCTCCCTTTCAAGTAGTTGAAGCCTTTCAGGGTTTCCAGCATTCCGGGAGGCATTCTGTGCTGCGCGGCTGAGAATACCGCTTAAGAACTGTATCGCTAAAGGAGCAGAGAAGCCGCGCTTCTCTCATTCTGGAACGCGAAGGAGGCCAAACCGTAGTGGTGCTGAGCGAAACGTTTGTCAGCGGCAAGGGCAGTTCCCCATTCACCAAACGAAAGACAAAGCCAAATACAGCGTTCTCAGTCAAGCTGCTGTCCTCAATCGACTGAAGTTTTCAGTTTTGTTAGAAGAATCAGTCCGCCACCCCAAGCTGCTCTCTCAAATCTTCTCTGAGTGGGAGAAGGCTGGAGAGCACTGGGCTAGCAACGATTTGAATGCCCTGGTTTTCAAAGGGAATTTGCATACCAGGGCATGAAGGTACTACTGGCTTTCAAACAGGCAGATTGTCTGCTTTTAGCTAGAGGATGGCGGAAGAGATTCCGTTTGGCTGACTAAACCTTGCGTGCTTAACACGAGCTTGTAGCTTCTTCCCTGCCTGAAAGAGAAAGCAGGAGCTTGTTCCTGTCAGTCTGGGGACGAAGTGAGAACGAATCCCTTTCTGTGTTTGGAAATCCCTCTGTGTTCCATGCCTAGGAAAGTTGCCTGCGCATTGTCTACCTGGATTCAGTGTAGGACGTTTCTCCCTTTCAAGTAGTTGAAGACTTTCAGGGTTTCCAGCATTCCGGGAGGCATTCTGTGCTGCGCCGCTGAGCAGACCTTTCTGCAGACGGTATCGCTAAAGCAGAAGAGAAACGGCGTTTCTCCCATTCTGGAACGCGAAGGAGGCCAAACCGTAGTTGTGCTGAGTAAACGTTTATTAGCAGCAAGTGCAAGTTCCCCATTCACCCAAAGAAAGAGAAAGCGAAATACAGCGTTCTCCTACAAGCTGCTTTACTCAATCGACTGAAGTTTTCAGTCTTCTAAGAAGAAACAGTCGGCCCAGCACAAGCTACGTTCTCAAATCTTCTCTGAGTGGGAGAAGGATGGCGAGGGCTGGCCTAGCAAGGATTTCAATGCCCCGGTTTTCAAAGGGAACTTTGCATACCAGGGAATGAAGGTACCACTGCGTTTCAAAGCCAAACAGGCAGATTGTCTGCCTTCAGCTGGAGGATGGCAGAAGACGTTCAGTGTTGCTGACTATATCGTGTGTGCTTAACACGAGCATGTAGCTTCTTCCCTGTCTGAAAGAGAAAGCAAGAGCTTGTTGCTGTCAGTCTGGGGATGAAGGGAGAACGATTCCCCTTCCGTGTTTGAAAATCCCTCTGTTTTACACGCCTAGAAAAGCTGCCACTGCATTGTCTACCTGGATACAGTGTGGGACGTTTCTCCCTTTCAAGTAGTTGAAGCCTTTCAGGGTTTCCAGCATTCCGGGAGGCATTCTGCGCTGCGCGGCTGAGAATACTGCTTAAGAACTGTATCGCTAAAGGAGCAGACAAGCCGCGCTTCTCCCTTTCTGGAACGCGAAGGAGGCCAAACCGTAGTTGTGCTGAGCGAAACGTTTGTCAGCGGCAAGGGCAAGTTCCCCATTCACCAAACGAAAGACAAAGCCAAATACAGCGTTCTCAGTCAAGCTGCTGTCCTCAATCGACTGAAGTTTTCAGTTTTGTTAGAAGAATCAGTCCGCCACCCCAAGCTGCTCTCTCAAATCTTCTCTGAGTGGGAGAAGGCTGGAGAGCACTGGGCTAGCAACGATTTGAATGCCCTAGTTTTCAAAGGGAATTTGCATACCAGGGCATGAAGGTACTACTGGCTTTCAAACAGGCAGATTGTCTGCTTTTAGCTAGAGGATGGCGGAAGAGATTCCGTTTGGCTGACTAAACCTTGCGTGCTTAACACGAGCTTGTAGCTTCTTCCCTGCCTGAAAGAGAAAGCAGGAGCTTGTTCCTGTCAGTCTGGGGACGAAGTGAGAACGAATCCCTTTCTGTGTTTGGAAATCCCTCTGTGTTCCATGCCTAGGAAAGTTGCCTGCGCATTGTCTACCTGGATTCAGTGTAGGACGTTTCTCCCTTTCAAGTAGTTGAAGACTTTCAGGGTTTCCAGCATTCCGGGAGGCATTCTGTGCTGCGCCGCTGAGCAGACCTTTCTGCAGACGGTATCGCTAAAGCAGAAGAGAAACGGCGTTTCTCCCATTCTGGAACGCGAAGGAGGCCAAACCGTAGTTGTGCTGAGTAAACGTTTATTAGCAGCAAGTGCAAGTTCCCCATTCACCCAAAGAAAGAGAAAGCGAAATACAGCGTTCTCCCACAAGCTGCTTTACTCAATCGACAGAAGTTTTCAGTCTTCTAAGAAGAAACAGTCGGCCCAGCACAAGCTACGTTCTCAAATCTTCTCTGAGTGGGAGAAGGATGGCGAGGGCTGGCCTAGCAAGGATTTCAATGCCCCGGTTTTCAAAGGGAACTTTGCATACCAGGGAATGAAGGTACCACTGCGTTTCAAAGCCAAACAGGCAGATTGTCTGCCTTCAGCTGGAGGATGGCAGAAGACGTTCAGTGTTGCTGACTATATCGTGTGTGCTTAACACGAGCATGTAGCTTCTTCCCTGCCTGAAAGAGAAAGCAAGAGCTTGTTGCTGTCAGTCTGGGGATGAAGGGAGAACGATTCCCCTTCCGTGTTTGAAAATCCCTCTGTTTTACACGCCTAGAAAAGCTGCCACTGCATTGTCTACCTGGATACAGTGTGGGACGTTTCTCCCTTTCAAGTAGTTGAAGCCTTTCAGGGTTTCCAGCATTCCGGGAGGCATTCTGCGCTGCGCGGCTGAGAATACCGCTTAAGAACTGTATCGCTAAAGGAGCAGACAAGCCGCGCTTCTCCCATTCTGGAACGCGAAGGAGGCCAAACCGTAGTGGTGCTGAGCGAAACGTTTGTCAGCGGCAAGGGCAGTTCCCCATTCACCAAACGAAAGACAAAGCCAAATACAGCGTTCTCAGTCAAGCTGCTGTCCTCAATCGACTGAAGTTTTCAGTTTTGTTAGAAGAATCAGTCCGCCACCCCAAGCTGCTCTCTCAAATCTTCTCTGAGTGGGAGAAGGCTGGAGAGCACTGGGCTAGCAACGATTTGAATGCCCTGGTTTTCAAAGGGAATTTGCATACCAGGGCATGAAGGTACTACTGGCTTTCAAACAGGCAGATTGTCTGCTTTTAGCTAGAGGATGGCGGAAGAGATTCCGTTTGGCTGACTAAATCTTGCGTGCTTAACACGAGCTTGTAGCTTCTTCCCTGCCTGAAAGAGAAAGCAGGAGCTTGTTCCTGTCAGTCTGGGGACGAAGTGAGAACGAATCCCTTTCTGTGTTTGGAAATCCCTCTGTGTTCCATGCCTAGGAAAGTTGCCTGCGCATTGTCTACCTGGATTCAGTGTAGGACGTTTCTCCCTTTCAAGTAGTTGAAGACTTTCAGGGTTTCCAGCATTCCGGGAGGCATTCTGTGCTGCGCCGCTGAGCAGACCTTTCTGCAGACGGTATCGCTAAAGCAGAAGAGAAACGGCGTTTCTCCCATTCTGGAACGCGAAGGAGGCCAAACCGTAGTTGTGCTGAGTAAACGTTTATTAGCAGCAAGTGCAAGTTCCCCATTCACCCAAAGAAAGAGAAAGCGAAATACAGCGTTCTCCTACAAGCTGCTTTACTCAATCGACTGAAGTTTTCAGTCTTCTAAGAAGAAACAGTCGGCCCAGCACAAGCTACGTTCTCAAATCTTCTCTGAGTGGGAGAAGGATGGCGAGGGCTGGCCTAGCAAGGATTTCAATGCCCCGGTTTTCAAAGGGAACTTTGCATACCAGGGAATGAAGGTACCACTGCGTTTCAAAGCCAAACAGGCAGATTGTCTGCCTTCAGCTGGAGGATGGCAGAAGACGTTCAGTGTTGCTGACTATATCGTGTGTGCTTAACACGAGCATGTAGCTTCTTCCCTGTCTGAAAGAGAAAGCAAGAGCTTGTTGCTGTCAGTCTGGGGATGAAGGGAGAACGATTCCCCTTCCGTGTTTGAAAATCCCTCTGTTTTACACGCCTAGAAAAGCTGCCACTGCATTGTCTACCTGGATACAGTGTGGGACGTTTCTCCCTTTCAAGTAGTTGAAGCCTTTCAGGGTTTCCAGCATTCCGGGAGGCATTCTGCGCTGCGCGGCTGAGAATACCGCTTAAGAACTGTATCGCTAAAGGAGCAGACAAGCCGCGCTTCTCCCTTTCTGGAACGCGAAGGAGGCCAAACCGTAGTTGTGCTGAGCGAAACGTTTGTCAGCGGCAAGGGCAAGTTCCCCATTCACCAAACGAAAGACAAAGCCAAATACAGCGTTCTCAGTCAAGCTGCTGTCCTCAATCGACTGAAGTTTTCAGTTTTGTTAGAAGAATCAGTCCGCCACCCCAAGCTGCTCTCTCAAATCTTCTCTGAGTGGGAGAAGGCTGGAGAGCACTGGGCTAGCAACGATTTGAATGCCCTAGTTTTCAAAGGGAATTTGCATACCAGGGCATGAAGGTACTACTGGCTTTCAAACAGGCAGATTGTCTGCTTTTAGCTAGAGGATGGCGGAAGAGATTCCGTTTGGCTGACTAAACCTTGCGTGCTTAACACGAGCTTGTAGCTTCTTCCCTGCCTGAAAGAGAAAGCAGGAGCTTGTTCCTGTCAGTCTGGGGACGAAGTGAGAACGAATCCCTTTCTGTGTTTGGAAATCCCTCTGTGTTCCATGCCTAGGAAAGTTGCCTGCGCATTGTCTACCTGGATTCAGTGTAGGACGTTTCTCCCTTTCAAGTAGTTGAAGACTTTCAGGGTTTCCAGCATTCCGGGAGGCATTCTGTGCTGCGCCGCTGAGCAGACCTTTCTGCAGACGGTATCGCTAAAGCAGAAGAGAAACGGCGTTTCTCCCATTCTGGAACGCGAAGGAGGCCAAACCGTAGTTGTGCTGAGTAAACGTTTATTAGCAGCAAGTGCAAGTTCCCCATTCACCCAAAGAAAGAGAAAGCGAAATACAGCGTTCTCCTACAAGCTGCTTTACTCAATCGACTGAAGTTTTCAGTCTTCTAAGAAGAAACAGTCGGCCCAGCACAAGCTACGTTCTCAAATCTTCTCTGAGTGGGAGAAGGATGGCGAGGGCTGGCCTAGCAAGGATTTCAATGCCCCGGTTTTCAAAGGGAACTTTGCATACCAGGGAATGAAGGTACCACTGCGTTTCAAAGCCAAACAGGCAGATTGTCTGCCTTCAGCTGGAGGATGGCAGAAGACGTTCAGTGTTGCTGACTATATCGTGTGTGCTTAACACGAGCATGTAGCTTCTTCCCTGTCTGAAAGAGAAAGCAAGAGCTTGTTGCTGTCAGTCTGGGGATGAAGGGAGAACGATTCCCCTTCCGTGTTTGAAAATCCCTCTGTTTTACACGCCTAGAAAAGCTGCCACTGCATTGTCTACCTGGATACAGTGTGGGACGTTTCTCCCTTTCAAGTAGTTGAAGCCTTTCAGGGTTTCCAGCATTCCGGGAGGCATTCTGCGCTGCGCGGCTGAGAATACCGCTTAAGAACTGTATCGCTAAAGGAGCAGACAAGCCGCGCTTCTCCCTTTCTGGAACGCGAAGGAGGCCAAACCGTAGTTGTGCTGAGCGAAACGTTTGTCAGCGGCAAGGGCAAGTTCCCCATTCACCAAACGAAAGACAAAGCCAAATACAGCGTTCTCAGTCAAGCTGCTGTCCTCAATCGACTGAAGTTTTCAGTTTTGTTAGAAGAATCAGTCCGCCACCCCAAGCTGCTCTCTCAAATCTTCTCTGAGTGGGAGAAGGCTGGAGAGCACTGGGCTAGCAACGATTTGAATGCCCTAGTTTTCAAAGGGAATTTGCATACCAGGGCATGAAGGTACTACTGGCTTTCAAACAGGCAGATTGTCTGCTTTTAGCTAGAGGATGGCGGAAGAGATTCCGTTTGGCTGACTAAACCTTGCGTGCTTAACACGAGCTTGTAGCTTCTTCCCTGCCTGAAAGAGAAAGCAGGAGCTTGTTCCTGTCAGTCTGGGGACGAAGTGAGAACGAATCCCTTTCTGTGTTTGGAAATCCCTCTGTGTTCCATGCCTAGGAAAGTTGCCTGCGCATTGTCTACCTGGATTCAGTGTAGGACGTTTCTCCCTTTCAAGTAGTTGAAGACTTTCAGGGTTTCCAGCATTCCGGGAGGCATTCTGTGCTGCGCCGCTGAGCAGACCTTTCTGCAGACGGTATCGCTAAAGCAGAAGAGAAACGGCGTTTCTCCCATTCTGGAACGCGAAGGAGGCCAAACCGTAGTTGTGCTGAGTAAACGTTTATTAGCAGCAAGTGCAAGTTCCCCATTCACCCAAAGAAAGAGAAAGCGAAATACAGCGTTCTCCCACAAGCTGCTTTACTCAATCGACTGAAGTTTTCAGTCTTCTAAGAAGAAACAGTCGGCCCAGCACAAGCTACGTTCTCAAATCTTCTCTGAGTGGGAGAAGGATGGCGAGGGCTGGCCTAGCAAGGATTTCAATGCCCCGGTTTTCAAAGGGAACTTTGCATACCAGGGAATGAAGGTACCACTGCGTTTCAAAGCCAAACAGGCAGATTGTCTGCCTTCAGCTGGAGGATGGCAGAAGACGTTCAGTGTTGCTGACTATATCGTGTGTGCTTAACACGAGCATGTAGCTTCTTCCCTGCCTGAAAGAGAAAGCAAGAGCTTGTTGCTGTCAGTCTGGGGATGAAGGGAGAACGATTCCCCTTCCGTGTTTGAAAATCCCTCTGTTTTACACGCCTAGAAAAGCTGCCACTGCATTGTCTACCTGGATACAGTGTGGGACGTTTCTCCCTTTCAAGTAGTTGAAGCCTTTCAGGGTTTCCAGCATTCCGGGAGGCATTCTGTGCTGCGCGGCTGAGAATACCGCTTAAGAACTGTATCGCTAAAGGAGCAGAGAAGCCGCGCTTCTCCCATTCTGGAACGCGAAGGAGGCCAAACCGTAGTGGTGCTGAGCGAAACGTTTGTCAGCGGCAAGGGCAGTTCCCCATTCACCAAACGAAAGACAAAGCCAAATACAGCGTTCTCAGTCAAGCTGCTGTCCTCAATCGACTGAAGTTTTCAGTTTTGTTAGAAGAATCAGTCCGCCACCCCAAGCTGCTCTCTCAAATCTTCTCTGAGTGGGAGAAGGCTGGAGAGCACTGGGCTAGCAACGATTTGAATGCCCTGGTTTTCAAAGGGAATTTGCATACCAGGGCATGAAGGTACTACTGGCTTTCAAACAGGCAGATTGTCTGCTTTTAGCTAGAGGATGGCGGAAGAGATTCCGTTTGGCTGACTAAACCTTGCGTGCTTAACACGAGCTTGTAGCTTCTTCCCTGCCTGAAAGAGAAAGCAGGAGCTTGTTCCTGTCAGTCTGGGGACGAAGTGAGAACGAATCCCTTTCTTTGTTTGGAAATCCCTCTGTGTTCCATGCCTAGGAAAGTTGCCTGCGCATTGTCTACCTGGATTCAGTGTAGGACGTTTCTCCCTTTCAAGTAGTTGAAGACTTTCAGGGTTTCCAGCATTCCGGGAGGCATTCTGTGCTGCGCCGCTGAGCAGACCTTTCTGCAGACGGTATCGCTAAAGCAGAAGAGAAACGGCGTTTCTCCCATTCTGGAACGCGAAGGAGGCCAAACCGTAGTTGTGCTGAGTAAACGTTTATTAGCAGCAAGTGCAAGTTCCCCATTCACCCAAAGAAAGAGAAAGCGAAATACAGCGTTCTCCTACAAGCTGCTTTACTCAATCGACTGAAGTTTTCAGTCTTCTAAGAAGAAACAGTCGGCCCAGCACAAGCTACGTTCTCAAATCTTCTCTGAGTGGGAGAAGGATGGCGAGGGCTGGCCTAGCAAGGATTTCAATGCCCCGGTTTTCAAAGGGAACTTTGCATACCAGGGAATGAAGGTACCACTGCGTTTCAAAGCCAAACAGGCAGATTGTCTGCCTTCAGCTGGAGGATGGCAGAAGACGTTCAGTGTTGCTGACTATATCGTGTGTGCTTAACACGAGCATGTAGCTTCTTCCCTGTCTGAAAGAGAAAGCAAGAGCTTGTTGCTGTCAGTCTGGGGATGAAGGGAGAACGATTCCCCTTCCGTGTTTGAAAATCCCTCTGTTTTACACGCCTAGAAAAGCTGCCACTGCATTGTCTACCTGGATACAGTGTGGGACGTTTCTCCCTTTCAAGTAGTTGAAGCCTTTCAGGGTTTCCAGCATTCCGGGAGGCATTCTGCGCTGCGCGGCTGAGAATACCGCTTAAGAACTGTATCGCTAAAGGAGCAGACAAGCCGCGCTTCTCCCTTTCTGGAACGCGAAGGAGGCCAAACCGTAGTTGTGCTGAGCGAAACGTTTGTCAGCGGCAAGGGCAAGTTCCCCATTCACCAAACGAAAGACAAAGCCAAATACAGCGTTCTCAGTCAAGCTGCTGTCCTCAATCGACTGAAGTTTTCAGTTTTGTTAGAAGAATCAGTCCGCCACCCCAAGCTGCTCTCTCAAATCTTCTCTGAGTGGGAGAAGGCTGGAGAGCACTGGGCTAGCAACGATTTGAATGCCCTAGTTTTCAAAGGGAATTTGCATACCAGGGCATGAAGGTACTACTGGCTTTCAAACAGGCAGATTTTCTGCTTTTAGCTAGAGGATGGCGGAAGAGATTCCGTTTGGCTGACTAAACCTTGCGTGCTTAACACGAGCTTGTAGCTTCTTCCCTGCCTGAAAGAGAAAGCAGGAGCTTGTTCCTGTCAGTCTGGGGACGAAGTGAGAACGAATCCCTTTCTGTGTTTGGAAATCCCTCTGTGTTCCATGCCTAGGAAAGTTGCCTGCGCATTGTCTACCTGGATTCAGTGTAGGACGTTTCTCCCTTTCAAGTAGTTGAAGACTTTCAGGGTTTCCAGCATTCCGGGAGGCATTCTGTGCTGCGCCGCTGAGCAGACCTTTCTGCAGACGGTATCGCTAAAGCAGAAGAGAAACGGCGTTTCTCCCATTCTGGAACGCGAAGGAGGCCAAACCGTAGTTGTGCTGAGTAAACGTTTATTAGCAGCAAGTGCAAGTTCCCCATTCACCCAAAGAAAGAGAAAGCGAAATACAGCGTTCTCCCACAAGCTGCTTTACTCAATCGACTGAAGTTTTCAGTCTTCTAAGAAGAAACAGTCGGCCCAGCACAAGCTACGTTCTCAAATCTTCTCTGAGTGGGAGAAGGATGGCGAGGGCTGGCCTAGCAAGGATTTCAATGCCCCGGTTTTCAAAGGGAACTTTGCATACCAGGGAATGAAGGTACCACTGCGTTTCAAAGCCAAACAGGCAGATTGTCTGCCTTCAGCTGGAGGATGGCAGAAGACGTTCAGTGTTGCTGACTATATCGTGTGTGCTTAACACGAGCATGTAGTTTCTTCCCTGCCTGAAAGAGAAAGCAAGAGCTTGTTGCTGTCAGTCTGGGGATGAAGGGAGAACGATTCCCCTTCCGTGTTTGAAAATCCCTCTGTTTTACACGCCTAGAAAAGCTACCACTGCATTGTCTACCTGGATACAGTGTGGGACGTTTCTCCCTTTCAAGTAGTTGAAGCCTTTCAGGGTTTCCAGCATTCCGGGAGGCATTCTGTGCTGCGCGGCTGAGAATACCGCTTAAGAACTGTATCGCTAAAGGAGCAGAGAAGCCGCGCTTCTCCCATTCTGGAACGCGAAGGAGGCCAAACCGTAGTGGTGCTGAGCGAAACGTTTGTCAGCGGCAAGGGCAGTTCCCCATTCACCAAACGAAAGACAAAGCCAAATACAGCGTTCTCAGTCAAGCTGCTGTCCTCAATCGACTGAAGTTTTCAGTTTTGTTAGAAGAATCAGTCCGCCACCCAAGCTGCTCTCTCAAATCTTCTCTGAGTGGGAGAAGGCTGGAGAGCACTGGGCTAGCAACGATTTGAATGCCCTGGTTTTCAAAGGGAATTTGCATACCAGGGCATGAAGGTACTACTGGCTTTCAAACAGGCAGATTGTCTGCTTTTAGCTAGAGGATGGCGGAAGAGATTCCGTTTGGCTGACTAAACCTTGCGTGCTTAACACGAGCTTGTAGCTTCTTCCCTGCCTGAAAGAGAAAGCAGGAGCTTGTTCCTGTCAGTCTGGGGACGAAGTGAGAACGAATCCCTTTCTGTGTTTGGAAATCCCTCTGTGTTCCATGCCTAGGAAAGTTGCCTGCGCATTGTCTACCTGGATTCAGTGTAGGACGTTTCTCCCTTTCAAGTAGTTGAAGACTTTCAGGGTTTCCAGCATTCCGGGAGGCATTCTGTGCTGCGCCGCTGAGCAGACCTTTCTGCAGACGGTATCGCTAAAGCAGAAGAGAAACGGCGTTTCTCCCATTCTGGAACGCGAAGGAGGCCAAACCGTAGTTGTGCTGAGTAAACGTTTATTAGCAGCAAGTGCAAGTTCCCCATTCACCCAAAGAAAGAGAAAGCGAAATACAGCGTTCTCCTACAAGCTGCTTTACTCAATCGACTGAAGTTTTCAGTCTTCTAAGAAGAAACAGTCGGCCCAGCACAAGCTACGTTCTCAAATCTTCTCTGAGTGGGAGAAGGATGGCGAGGGCTGGCCTAGCAAGGATTTCAATGCCCCGGTTTTCAAAGGGAACTTTGCATACCAGGGAATGAAGGTACCACTGCGTTTCAAAGCCAAACAGGCAGATTGTCTGCCTTCAGCTGGAGGATGGCAGAAGACGTTCAGTGTTGCTGACTATATCGTGTGTGCTTAACACGAGCATGTAGCTTCTTCCCTGTCTGAAAGAGAAAGCAAGAGCTTGTTGCTGTCAGTCTGGGGATGAAGGGAGAACGATTCCCCTTCCGTGTTTGAAAATCCCTCTGTTTTACACGCCTAGAAAAGCTGCCACTGCATTGTCTACCTGGATACAGTGTGGGACGTTTCTCCCTTTCAAGTAGTTGAAGCCTTTCAGGGTTTCCAGCATTCCGGGAGGCATTCTGCGCTGCGCGGCTGAGAATACCGCTTAAGAACTGTATCGCTAAAGGAGCAGACAAGCCGCGCTTCTCCCTTTCTGGAACGCGAAGGAGGCCAAACCGTAGTTGTGCTGAGCGAAACGTTTGTCAGCGGCAAGGGCAAGTTCCCCATTCACCAAACGAAAGACAAAGCCAAATACAGCGTTCTCAGTCAAGCTGCTGTCCTCAATCGACTGACGTTTTCAGTTTTGTTAGAAGAATCAGTCCGCCACCCCAAGCTGCTCTCTCAAATCTTCTCTGAGTGGGAGAAGGCTGGAGAGCACTGGGCTAGCAACGATTTGAATGCCCTAGTTTTCAAAGGGAATTTGCATACCAGGGCATGAAGGTACTACTGGCTTTCAAACAGGCAGATTGTCTGCTTTTAGCTAGAGGATGGCGGAAGAGATTCCGTTTGGCTGACTAAACTTTCGTGCTTAACACGAGCTTGTAGCTTCTTCCCTGCCTGAAAGAGAAAGCAGGAGCTTGTTCCTGTCAGTCTGGGGACGAAGTGAGAACGAATCCCTTTCTGTGTTTGGAAATCCCTCTGTGTTCCATGCCTAGGAAAGTTGCCTGCGCATTGTCTACCTGGATTCAGTGTAGGACGTTTCTCCCTTTCAAGTAGTTGAAGACTTTCAGGGTTTCCAGCATTCCGGGAGGCATTCTGTGCTGCGCCGCTGAGCAGACCTTTCTGCAGACGGTATCGCTAAAGCAGAAGAGAAACGGCGTTTCTCCCATTCTGGAACGCGAAGGAGGCCAAACCGTAGTTGTGCTGAGTAAACGTTTATTAGCAGCAAGTGCAAGTTCCCCATTCACCCAAAGAAAGAGAAAGCGAAATACAGCGTTCTCCCACAAGCTGCTTTACTCAATCGACAGAAGTTTTCAGTCTTCTAAGAAGAAACAGTCGGCCCAGCACAAGCTACGTTCTCAAATCTTCTCTGAGTGGGAGAAGGATGGCGAGGGCTGGCCTAGCAAGGATTTCAATGCCCCGGTTTTCAAAGGGAACTTTGCATACCAGGGAATGAAGGTACCACTGCGTTTCAAAGCCAAACAGGCAGATTGTCTGCCTTCAGCTGGAGGATGGCAGAAGACGTTCAGTGTTGCTGACTATATCGTGTGTGCTTAACACGAGCATGTAGCTTCTTCCCTGCCTGAAAGAGAAAGCAAGAGCTTGTTGCTGTCAGTCTGGGGATGAAGGGAGAACGATTCCCCTTCCGTGTTTGAAAATCCCTCTGTTTTACACGCCTAGAAAAGCTGCCACTGCATTGTCTACCTGGATACAGTGTGGGACGTTTCTCCCTTTCAAGTAGTTGAAGCCTTTCAGGGTTTCCAGCATTCCGGGAGGCATTCTGTGCTGCGCGGCTGAGAATACCGCTTAAGAACTGTATCGCTAAAGGAGCAGAGAAGCCGCGCTTCTCCCATTCTGGAACGCGAAGGAGGCCAAACCGTAGTGGTGCTGAGCGAAACGTTTGTCAGCGGCAAGGGCAGTTCCCCATTCACCAAACGAAAGACAAAGCCAAATACAGCGTTCTCAGTCAAGCTGCTGTCCTCAATCGACTGAAGTTTTCAGTTTTGTTAGAAGAATCAGTCCGCCACCCCAAGCTGCTCTCTCAAATCTTCTCTGAGTGGGAGAAGGCTGGAGAGCACTGGGCTAGCAACGATTTGAATGCCCTGGTTTTCAAAGGGAATTTGCATACCAGGGCATGAAGGTACTACTGGCTTTCAAACAGGCAGATTGTCTGCTTTTAGCTAGAGGATGGCGGAAGAGATTCCGTTTGGCTGACTAAACCTTGCGTGCTTAACACGAGCTTGTAGCTTCTTCCCTGCCTGAAAGAGAAAGCAGGAGCTTGTTCCTGTCAGTCTGGGGACGAAGTGAGAACGAATCCCTTTCTGTGTTTGGAAATCCCTCTGTGTTCCATGCCTAGGAAAGTTGCCTGCGCATTGTCTACCTGGATTCAGTGTAGGACGTTTCTCCCTTTCAAGTAGTTGAAGACTTTCAGGGTTTCCAGCATTCCGGGAGGCATTCTGTGCTGCGCCGCTGAGCAGACCTTTCTGCAGACGGTATCGCTAAAGCAGAAGAGAAACGGCGTTTCTCCCATTCTGGAACGCGAAGGAGGCCAAACCGTAGTTGTGCTGAGTAAACGTTTATTAGCAGCAAGTGCAAGTTCCCCATTCACCCAAAGAAAGAGAAAGCGAAATACAGCGTTCTCCTACAAGCTGCTTTACTCAATCGACTGAAGTTTTCAGTCTTCTAAGAAGAAACAGTCGGCCCAGCACAAGCTACGTTCTCAAATCTTCTCTGAGTGGGAGAAGGATGGCGAGGGCTGGCCTAGCAAGGATTTCAATGCCCCGGTTTTCAAAGGGAACTTTGCATACCAGGGAATGAAGGTACCACTGCGTTTCAAAGCCAAACAGGCAGATTGTCTGCCTTCAGCTGGAGGATGGCAGAAGACGTTCAGTGTTGCTGACTATATCGTGTGTGCTTAACACGAGCATGTAGCTTCTTCCCTGTCTGAAAGAGAAAGCAAGAGCTTGTTGCTGTCAGTCTGGGGATGAAGGGAGAACGATTCCCCTTCCGTGTTTGAAAATCCCTCTGTTTTACACGCCTAGAAAAGCTGCCACTGCATTGTCTACCTGGATACAGTGTGGGACGTTTCTCCCTTTCAAGTAGTTGAAGCCTTTCAGGGTTTCCAGCATTCCGGGAGGCATTCTGCGCTGCGCGGCTGAGAATACCGCTTAAGAACTGTATCGCTAAAGGAGCAGACAAGCCGCGCTTCTCCCTTTCTGGAACGCGAAGGAGGCCAAACCGTAGTTGTGCTGAGCGAAACGTTTGTCAGCGGCAAGGGCAAGTTCCCCATTCACCAAACGAAAGACAAAGCCAAATACAGCGTTCTCAGTCAAGCTGCTGTCCTCAATCGACTGAAGTTTTCAGTTTTGTTAGAAGAATCAGTCCGCCACCCCAAGCTGCTCTCTCAAATCTTCTCTGAGTGGGAGAAGGCTGGAGAGCACTGGGCTAGCAACGATTTGAATGCCCTAGTTTTCAAAGGGAATTTGCATACCAGGGCATGAAGGTACTACTGGCTTTCAAACAGGCAGATTGTCTGCTTTTAGCTAGAGGATGGCGGAAGAGATTCCGTTTGGCTGACTAAACCTTGCGTGCTTAACACGAGCTTGTAGCTTCTTCCCTGCCTGAAAGAGAAAGCAGGAGCTTGTTCCTGTCAGTCTGGGGACGAAGTGAGAACGAATCCCTTTCTGTGTTTGGAAATCCCTCTGTGTTCCATGCCTAGGAAAGTTGCCTGCGCATTTTCTACCTGGATTCAGTGTAGGACGTTTCTCCCTTTCAAGTAGTTGAAGACTTTCAGGGTTTCCAGCATTCCGGGAGGCATTCTGTGCTGCGCCGCTGAGCAGACCTTTCTGCAGACGGTATCGCTAAAGCAGAAGAGAAACGGCGTTTCTCCCATTCTGGAACGCGAAGGAGGCCAAACCGTAGTTGTGCTGAGTAAACGTTTATTAGCAGCAAGTGCAAGTTCCCCATTCACCCAAAGAAAGAGAAAGCGAAATACAGCGTTCTCCTACAAGCTGCTTTACTCAATCGACTGAAGTTTTCAGTCTTCTAAGAAGAAACAGTCGGCCCAGCACAAGCTACGTTCTCAAATCTTCTCTGAGTGGGAGAAGGATGGCGAGGGCTGGCCTAGCAAGGATTTCAATGCCCCGGTTTTCAAAGGGAACTTTGCATACCAGGGAATGAAGGTACCACTGCGTTTCAAAGCCAAACAGGCAGATTGTCTGCCTTCAGCTGGAGGATGGCAGAAGACGTTCAGTGTTGCTGACTATATCGTGTGTGCTTAACACGAGCATGTAGCTTCTTCCCTGTCTGAAAGAGAAAGCAAGAGCTTGTTGCTGTCAGTCTGGGGATGAAGGGAGAACGATTCCCCTTCCGTGTTTGAAAATCCCTCTGTTTTACACGCCTAGAAAAGCTGCCACTGCATTGTCTACCTGGATACAGTGTGGGACGTTTCTCCCTTTCAAGTAGTTGAAGCCTTTCAGGGTTTCCAGCATTCCGGGAGGCATTCTGCGCTGCGCGGCTGAGAATACCGCTTAAGAACTGTATCGCTAAAGGAGCAGACAAGCCGCGCTTCTCCCTTTCTGGAACGCGAAGGAGGCCAAACCGTAGTTGTGCTGAGCGAAACGTTTGTCAGCGGCAGGGCAAGTTCCCCATTCACCAAACGAAAGACAAAGCCAAATACAGCGTTCTCAGTCAAGCTGCTGTCCTCAATCGACTGAAGTTTTCAGTTTTGTTAGAAGAATCAGTCCGCCACCCCAAGCTGCTCTCTCAAATCTTCTCTGAGTGGGAGAAGGCTGGAGAGCACTGGGCTAGCAACGATTTGAATGCCCTAGTTTTCAAAGGGAATTTGCATACCAGGGCATGAAGGTACTACTGGCTTTCAAACAGGCAGATTGTCTGCTTTTAGCTAGAGGATGGCGGAAGAGATTCCGTTTGGCTGACTAAACCTTGCGTGCTTAACACGAGCTTGTAGCTTCTTCCCTGCCTGAAAGAGAAAGCAGGAGCTTGTTCCTGTCAGTCTGGGGACGAAGTGAGAACGAATCCCTTTCTGTGTTTGGAAATCCCTCTGTGTTCCATGCCTAGGAAAGTTGCCTGCGCATTGTCTACCTGGATTCAGTGTAGGACGTTTCTCCCTTTCAAGTAGTTGAAGACTTTCAGGGTTTCCAGCATTCCGGGAGGCATTCTGTGCTGCGCCGCTGAGCAGACCTTTCTGCAGACGGTATCGCTAAAGCAGAAGAGAAACGGCGTTTCTCCCATTCTGGAACGCGAAGGAGGCCAAACCGTAGTTGTGCTGAGTAAACGTTTATTAGCAGCAAGTGCAAGTTCCCCATTCACCCAAAGAAAGAGAAAGCGAAATACAGCGTTCTCCCACAAGCTGCTTTACTCAATCGACTGAAGTTTTCAGTCTTCTAAGAAGAAACAGTCGGCCCAGCACAAGCTACGTTCTCAAATCTTCTCTGAGTGGGAGAAGGATGGCGAGGGCTGGCCTAGCAAGGATTTCAATGCCCCGGTTTTCAAAGGGAACTTTGCATACCAGGGAATGAAGGTACCACTGCGTTTCAAAGCCAAACAGGCAGATTGTCTGCCTTCAGCTGGAGGATGGCAGAAGACGTTCAGTGTTGCTGACTATATCGTGTGTGCTTAACACGAGCATGTAGCTTCTTCCCTGCCTGAAAGAGAAAGCAAGAGCTTGTTGCTGTCAGTCTGGGGATGAAGGGAGAATGATTCCCCTTCCGTGTTTGAAAATCCCTCTGTTTTACACGCCTAGAAAAGCTGCCACTGCATTGTCTACCTGGATACAGTGTGGGACGTTTCTCCCTTTCAAGTAGTTGAAGCCTTTCAGGGTTTCCAGCATTCCGGGAGGCATTCTGCGCTGCGCGGCTGAGAATACCGCTTAAGAACTGTATCGCTAAAGGAGCAGACAAGCCGCGCTTCTCCCTTTCTGGAACGCGAAGGAGGCCAAACCGTAGTTGTGCTGAGCGAAACGTTTGTCAGCGGCAAGGGCAAGTTCCCCATTCACCAAACGAAAGACAAAGCCAAATACAGCGTTCTCAGTCAAGCTGCTGTCCTCAATCGACTGAAGTTTTCAGTTTTGTTAGAAGAATCAGTCCGCCACCCCAAGCTGCTCTCTCAAATCTTCTCTGAGTGGGAGAAGGCTGGAGAGCACTGGGCTAGCAACGATTTGAATGCCCTGGTTTTCAAAGGGAATTTGCATACCAGGGCATGAAGGTACTACTGGCTTTCAAACAGGCAGATTGTCTGCTTTTAGCTAGAGGATGGCGGAAGAGATTCCGTTTGGCTGACTAAACCTTGCGTGCTTAACACGAGCTTGTAGCTTCTTCCCTGCCTGAAAGAGAAAGCAGGAGCTTGTTCCTGTCAGTCTGGGGACGAAGTGAGAACGAATCCCTTTCTTTGTTTGGAAATCCCTCTGTGTTCCATGCCTAGGAAAGTTGCCTGCGCATTGTCTACCTGGATTCAGTGTAGGACGTTTCTCCCTTTCAAGTAGTTGAAGACTTTCAGGGTTTCCAGCATTCCGGGAGGCATTCTGTGCTGCGCCGCTGAGCAGACCTTTCTGCAGACGGTATCGCTAAAGCAGAAGAGAAACGGCGTTTCTCCCATTCTGGAACGCGAAGGAGGCCAAACCGTAGTTGTGCTGAGTAAACGTTTATTAGCATCAAGTGCAAGTTCCCCATTCACCCAAAGAAAGAGAAAGCGAAATACAGCGTTCTCCTACAAGCTGCTTTACTCAATCGACTGAAGTTTTCAGTCTTCTAAGAAGAAACAGTCGGCCCAGCACAAGCTACGTTCTCAAATCTTCTCTGAGTGGGAGAAGGATGGCGAGGGCTGGCCTAGCAAGGATTTCAATGCCCCGGTTTTCAAAGGGAACTTTGCATACCAGGGAATGAAGGTACCACTGCGTTTCAAAGCCAAACAGGCAGATTGTCTGCCTTCAGCTGGAGGATGGCAGAAGACGTTCAGTGTTGCTGACTATATCGTGTGTGCTTAACACGAGCATGTAGCTTCTTCCCTGTCTGAAAGAGAAAGCAAGAGCTTGTTGCTGTCAGTCTGGGGATGAAGGGAGAACGATTCCCCTTCCGTGTTTGAAAATCCCTCTGTTTTACACGCCTAGAAAAGCTGCCACTGCATTGTCTACCTGGATACAGTGTGGGACGTTTCTCCCTTTCAAGTAGTTGAAGCCTTTCAGGGTTTCCAGCATTCCGGGAGGCATTCTGCGCTGCGCGGCTGAGAATACCGCTTAAGAACTGTATCGCTAAAGGAGCAGACAAGCCGCGCTTCTCCCTTTCTGGAACGCGAAGGAGGCCAAACCGTAGTTGTGCTGAGCGAAACGTTTGTCAGCGGCAAGGGCAAGTTCCCCATTCACCAAACGAAAGACAAAGCCAAATACAGCGTTCTCAGTCAAGCTGCTGTCCTCAATCGACTGAAGTTTTCAGTTTTGTTAGAAGAATCAGTCCGCCACCCCAAGCTGCTCTCTCAAATCTTCTCTGAGTGGGAGAAGGCTGGAGAGCACTGGGCTAGCAACGATTTGAATGCCCTAGTTTTCAAAGGGAATTTGCATACCAGGGCATGAAGGTACTACTGGCTTTCAAACAGGCAGATTGTCTGCTTTTAGCTAGAGGATGGCGGAAGAGATTCCGTTTGGCTGACTAAACCTTGCGTGCTTAACACGAGCTTGTAGCTTCTTCCCTGCCTGAAAGAGAAAGCAGGAGCTTGTTCCTGTCAGTCTGGGGACGAAGTGAGAACGAATCCCTTTCTGTGTTTGGAAATCCCTCTGTGTTCCATGCCTAGGAAAGTTGCCTGCGCATTGTCTACCTGGATTCAGTGTAGGACGTTTCTCCCTTTCAAGTAGTTGAAGACTTTCAGGGTTTCCAGCATTCCGGGAGGCATTCTGTGCTGCGCCGCTGAGCAGACCTTTCTGCAGACGGTATCGCTAAAGCAGAAGAGAAACGGCGTTTCTCCCATTCTGGAACGTGAAGGAGGCCAAACCGTAGTTGTGCTGAGTAAACGTTTATTAGCAGCAAGTGCAAGTTCCCCATTCACCCAAAGAAAGAGAAAGCGAAATACAGCGTTCTCCCACAAGCTGCTTTACTCAATCGACTGAAGTTTTCAGTCTTCTAAGAAGAAACAGTCGGCCCAGCACAAGCTACGTTCTCAAATCTTCTCTGAGTGGGAGAAGGATGGCGAGGGCTGGCCTAGCAAGGATTTCAATGCCCCGGTTTTCAAAGGGAACTTTGCATACCAGGGAATGAAGGTACCACTGCGTTTCAAAGCCAAACAGGCAGATTGTCTGCCTTCAGCTGGAGGATGGCAGAAGACGTTCAGTGTTGCTGACTATATCGTGTGTGCTTAACACGAGCATGTAGCTTCTTCCCTGCCTGAAAGAGAAAGCAAGAGCTTGTTGCTGTCAGTCTGGGGATGAAGGGAGAACGATTCCCCTTCCGTGTTTGAAAATCCCTCTGTTTTACACGCCTAGAAAAGCTGCCACTGCATTGTCTACCTGGATACAGTGTGGGACGTTTCTCCCTTTCAAGTAGTTGAAGCCTTTCAGGGTTTCCAGCATTCCGGGAGGCATTCTGTGCTGCGCGGCTGAGAATACCGCTTAAGAACTGTATCGCTAAAGGAGCAGAGAAGCCGCGCTTCTCCCATTCTGGAACGCGAAGGAGGCCAAACCGTAGTGGTGCTGAGCGAAACGTTTGTCAGCGGCAAGGGCAGTTCCCCATTCACCAAACGAAAGACAAAGCCAAATACAGCGTTCTCAGTCAAGCTGCTGTCCTCAATCGACTGAAGTTTTCAGTTTTGTTAGAAGAATCAGTCCGCCACCCCAAGCTGCTCTCTCAAATCTTCTCTGAGTGGGAGAAGGCTGGAGAGCACTGGGCTAGCAACGATTTGAATGCCCTGGTTTTCAAAGGGAATTTGCATACCAGGGCATGAAGGTACTACTGGCTTTCAAACAGGCAGATTGTCTGCTTTTAGCTAGAGGATGGCGGAAGAGATTCCGTTTGGCTGACTAAACCTTGCGTGCTTAACACGAGCTTGTAGCTTCTTCCCTGCCTGAAAGAGAAAGCAGGAGCTTGTTCCTGTCAGTCTGGGGACGAAGTGAGAACGAATCCCTTTCTGTGTTTGGAAATCCCTCTGTGTTCCATGCCTAGGAAAGTTGCCTGCGCATTGTCTACCTGGATTCAGTGTAGGACGTTTCTCCCTTTCAAGTAGTTGAAGACTTTCAGGGTTTCCAGCATTCCGGGAGGCATTCTGTGCTGCGCCGCTGAGCAGACCTTTCTGCAGACGGTATCGCTAAAGCAGAAGAGAAACGGCGTTTCTCCCATTCTGGAACGCGAAGGAGGCCAAACCGTAGTTGTGCTGAGTAAACGTTTATTAGCAGCAAGTGCAAGTTCCCCATTCACCCAAAGAAAGAGAAAGCGAAATACAGCGTTCTCCTACAAGCTGCTTTACTCAATCGACTGAAGTTTTCAGTCTTCTAAGAAGAAACAGTCGGCCCAGCACAAGCTACGTTCTCAAATCTTCTCTGAGTGGGAGAAGGATGGCGAGGGCTGGCCTAGCAAGGATTTCAATGCCCCGGTTTTCAAAGGGAACTTTGCATACCAGGGAATGAAGGTACCACTGCGTTTCAAAGCCAAACAGGCAGATTGTCTGCCTTCAGCTGGAGGATGGCAGAAGACGTTCAGTGTTGCTGACTATATCGTGTGTGCTTAACACGAGCATGTAGCTTCTTCCCTGTCTGAAAGAGAAAGCAAGAGCTTGTTGCTGTCAGTCTGGGGATGAAGGGAGAACGATTCCCCTTCCGTGTTTGAAAATCCCTCTGTTTTACACGCCTAGAAAAGCTGCCACTGCATTGTCTACCTGGATACAGTGTGGGACGTTTCTCCCTTTCAAGTAGTTGAAGCCTTTCAGGGTTTCCAGCATTCCGGGAGGCATTCTGCGCTGCGCGGCTGAGAATACCGCTTAAGAACTGTATCGCTAAAGGAGCAGACAAGCCGCGCTTCTCCCTTTCTGGAACGCGAAGGAGGCCAAACCGTAGTTGTGCTGAGCGAAACGTTTGTCAGCGGCAAGGGCAAGTTCCCCATTCACCAAACGAAAGACAAAGCCAAATACAGCGTTCTCAGTCAAGCTGCTGTCCTCAATCGACTGAAGTTTTCAGTTTTGTTAGAAGAATCAGTCCGCCACCCCAAGCTGCTCTCTCAAATCTTCTCTGAGTGGGAGAAGGCTGGAGAGCACTGGGCTAGCAACGATTTGAATGCCCTAGTTTTCAAAGGGAATTTGCATACCAGGGCATGAAGGTACTACTGGCTTTCAAACAGGCAGATTGTCTGCTTTTAGCTAGAGGATGGCGGAAGAGATTCCGTTTGGCTGACTAAACCTTGCGTGCTTAACACGAGCTTGTAGCTTCTTCCCTGCCTGAAAGAGAAAGCAGGAGCTTGTTCCTGTCAGTCTGGGGACGAAGTGAGAACGAATCCCTTTCTGTGTTTGGAAATCCCTCTGTGTTCCATGCCTAGGAAAGTTGCCTGCGCATTGTCTGCCTGGATTCAGTGTAGGACGTTTCTCCCTTTCAAGTAGTTGAAGACTTTCAGGGTTTCCAGCATTCCGGGAGGCATTCTGTGCTGCGCCGCTGAGCAGACCTTTCTGCAGACGGTATCGCTAAAGCAGAAGAGAAACGGCGTTTCTCCCATTCTGGAACGCGAAGGAGGCCAAACCGTAGTTGTGCTGAGTAAACGTTTATTAGCAGCAAGTGCAAGTTCCCCATTCACCCAAAGAAAGAGAAAGCGAAATACAGCGTTCTCCTACAAGCTGCTTTACTCAATCGACTGAAGTTTTCAGTCTTCTAAGAAGAAACAGTCGGCCCAGCACAAGCTACGTTCTCAAATCTTCTCTGAGTGGGAGAAGGATGGCGAGGGCTGGCCTAGCAAGGATTTCAATGCCCCGGTTTTCAAAGGGAACTTTGCATACCAGGGAATGAAGGTACCACTGCGTTTCAAAGCCAAACAGGCAGATTGTCTGCCTTCAGCTGGAGGATGGCAGAAGACGTTCAGTGTTGCTGACTATATCGTGTGTGCTTAACACGAGCATGTAGCTTCTTCCCTGTCTGAAAGAGAAAGCAAGAGCTTGTTGCTGTCAGTCTGGGGATGAAGGGAGAACGATTCCCCTTCCGTGTTTGAAAATCCCTCTGTTTTACACGCCTAGAAAAGCTGCCACTGCATTGTCTACCTGGATACAGTGTGGGACGTTTCTCCCTTTCAAGTAGTTGAAGCCTTTCAGGGTTTCCAGCATTCCGGGAGGCATTCTGCGCTGCGCGGCTGAGAATACCGCTTAAGAACTGTATCGCTAAAGGAGCAGACAAGCCGCGCTTCTCCCTTTCTGGAACGCGAAGGAGGCCAAACCGTAGTTGTGCTGAGCGAAACGTTTGTCAGCGGCAAGGGCAAGTTCCCCATTCACCAAACGAAAGACAAAGCCAAATACAGCGTTCTCAGTCAAGCTGCTGTCCTCAATCGACTGAAGTTTTCAGTTTTGTTAGAAGAATCAGTCCGCCACCCCAAGCTGCTCTCTCAAATCTTCTCTGAGTGGGAGAAGGCTGGAGAGCACTGGGCTAGCAACGATTTGAATGCCCTAGTTTTCAAAGGGAATTTGCATACCAGGGCATGAAGGTACTACTGGCTTTCAAACAGGCAGATTGTCTGCTTTTAGCTAGAGGATGGCGGAAGAGATTCCGTTTGGCTGACTAAACCTTGCGTGCTTAACACGAGCTTGTAGCTTCTTCCCTGCCTGAAAGAGAAAGCAGGAGCTTGTTCCTGTCAGTCTGGGGACGAAGTGAGAACGAATCCCTTTCTTTGTTTGGAAATCCCTCTGTGTTCCATGCCTAGGAAAGTTGCCTGCGCATTGTCTACCTGGATTCAGTGTAGGACGTTTCTCCCTTTCAAGTAGTTGAAGACTTTCAGGGTTTCCAGCATTCCGGGAGGCATTCTGTGCTGCGCCGCTGAGCAGACCTTTCTGCAGACGGTATCGCTAAAGCAGAAGAGAAACGGCGTTTCTCCCATTCTGGAACGCGAAGGAGGCCAAACCGTAGTTGTGCTGAGTAAACGTTTATTAGCAGCAAGTGCAAGTTCCCCATTCACCCAAAGAAAGAGAAAGCGAAATACAGCGTTCTCCCACAAGCTGCTTTACTCAATCGACAGAAGTTTTCAGTCTTCTAAGAAGAAACAGTCGGCCCAGCACAAGCTACGTTCTCAAATCTTCTCTGAGTGGGAGAAGGATGGCGAGGGCTGGCCTAGCAAGGATTTCAATGCCCCGGTTTTCAAAGGGAACTTTGCATACCAGGGAATGAAGGTACCACTGCGTTTCAAAGCCAAACAGGCAGATTGTCTGCCTTCAGCTGGAGGATGGCAGAAGACGTTCAGTGTTGCTGACTATATCGTGTGTGCTTAACACGAGCATGTAGCTTCTTCCCTGCCTGAAAGAGAAAGCAAGAGCTTGTTGCTGTCAGTCTGGGGATGAAGGGAGAACGATTCCCCTTCCGTGTTTGAAAATCCCTCTGTTTTACACGCCTAGAAAAGCTGCCACTGCATTGTCTACCTGGATACAGTGTGGGACGTTTCTCCCTTTCAAGTAGTTGAAGCCTTTCAGGGTTTCCAGCATTCCGGGAGGCATTCTGTGCTGCGCGGCTGAGAATACCGCTTAAGAACTGTATCGCTAAAGGAGCAGAGAAGCCGCGCTTCTCCCATTCTGGAACGCGAAGGAGGCCAAACCGTAGTGGTGCTGAGCGAAACGTTTGTCAGCGGCAAGGGCAGTTCCCCATTCACCAAACGAAAGACAAAGCCAAATACAGCGTTCTCAGTCAAGCTGCTGTCCTCAATCGACTGAAGTTTTCAGTTTTGTTAGAAGAATCAGTCCGCCACCCCAAGCTGCTCTCTCAAATCTTCTCTGAGTGGGAGAAGGCTGGAGAGCACTGGGCTAGCAACGATTTGAATGCCCTGGTTTTCAAAGGGAATTTGCATACCAGGGCATGAAGGTACTACTGGCTTTCAAACAGGCAGATTGTCTGCTTTTAGCTAGAGGATGGCGGAAGAGATTCCGTTTGGCTGACTAAACCTTGCGTGCTTAACACGAGCTTGTAGCTTCTTCCCTGCCTGAAAGAGAAAGCAGGAGCTTGTTCCTGTCAGTCTGGGGACGAAGTGAGAACGAATCCCTTTCTGTGTTTGGAAATCCCTCTGTGTTCCATGCCTAGGAAAGTTGCCTGCGCATTTTCTACCTGGATTCAGTGTAGGACGTTTCTCCCTTTCAAGTAGTTGAAGACTTTCAGGGTTTCCAGCATTCCGGGAGGCATTCTGTGCTGCGCCGCTGAGCAGACCTTTCTGCAGACGGTATCGCTAAAGCAGAAGAGAAACGGCGTTTCTCCCATTCTGGAACGCGAAGGAGGCCAAACCGTAGTTGTGCTGAGTAAACGTTTATTAGCAGCAAGTGCAAGTTCCCCATTCACCCAAAGAAAGAGAAAGCGAAATACAGCGTTCTCCTACAAGCTGCTTTACTCAATCGACAGAAGTTTTCAGTCTTCTAAGAAGAAACAGTCGGCCCAGCACAAGCTACGTTCTCAAATCTTCTCTGAGTGGGAGAAGGATGGCGAGGGCTGGCCTAGCAAGGATTTCAATGCCCCGGTTTTCAAAGGGAACTTTGCATACCAGGGAATGAAGGTACCACTGCGTTTCAAAGCCAAACAGGCAGATTGTCTGCCTTCAGCTGGAGGATGGCAGAAGACGTTCAGTGTTGCTGACTATATCGTGTGTGCTTAACACGAGCATGTAGCTTCTTCCCTGTCTGAAAGAGAAAGCAAGAGCTTGTTGCTGTCAGTCTGGGGATGAAGGGAGAACGATTCCCCTTCCGTGTTTGAAAATCCCTCTGTTTTACACGCCTAGAAAAGCTGCCACTGCATTGTCTACCTGGATACAGTGTGGGACGTTTCTCCCTTTCAAGTAGTTGAAGCCTTTCAGGGTTTCCAGCATTCCGGGAGGCATTCTGCGCTGCGCGGCTGAGAATACCGCTTAAGAACTGTATCGCTAAAGGAGCAGACAAGCCGCGCTTCTCCCTTTCTGGAACGCGAAGGAGGCCAAACCGTAGTTGTGCTGAGCGAAACGTTTGTCAGAGGCAAGGGCAAGTTCCCCATTCACCAAACGAAAGACAAAGCCAAATACAGCGTTCTCAGTCAAGCTGCTGTCCTCAATCGACTGAAGTTTTCAGTTTTGTTAGAAGAATCAGTCCGCCACCCCAAGCTGCTCTCTCAAATCTTCTCTGAGTGGGAGAAGGCTGGAGAGCACTGGGCTAGCAACGATTTGAATGCCCTAGTTTTCAAAGGGAATTTGCATACCAGGGCATGAAGGTACTACTGGCTTTCAAACAGGCAGATTGTCTGCTTTTAGCTAGAGGATGGCGGAAGAGATTCCGTTTGGCTGACTAAACCTTGCGTGCTTAACACGAGCTTGTAGCTTCTTCCCTGCCTGAAAGAGAAAGCAGGAGCTTGTTCCTGTCAGTCTGGGGACGAAGTGAGAACGAATCCCTTTCTGTGTGTGGAAATCCCTCTGTGTTCCATGCCTAGGAAAGTTGCCTGCGCATTGTCTACCTGGATTCAGTGTAGGACGTTTCTCCCTTTCAAGTAGTTGAAGACTTTCAGGGTTTCCAGCATTCCGGGAGGCATTCTGTGCTGCGCCGCTGAGCAGACCTTTCTGCAGACGGTATCGCTAAAGCAGAAGAGAAACGGCGTTTCTCCCATTCTGGAACGCGAAGGAGGCCAAACCGTAGTTGTGCTGAGCGAAACGTTTGTCAGCGGCAAGGGCAAGTTCCCCATTCACCAAACGAAAGACAAAGCCAAATACAGCGTTCTCAGTCAAGCTGCTGTCCTCAATCGACTGAAGTTTTCAGTTTTGTTAGAAGAATCAGTCCGCCACCCCAAGCTGCTCTCTCAAAACTTCTCTGAGTGGGAGAAGGCTGGAGAGCACGGGCCTAGCAACGATTTGAATGCCCTGGTTTTCAAAGGGAACTTTGCATACCAGGGCATGAAGGTACTACTGGCTTTCAAAGTCAAACAGGCAGATTGTCTGCTTTTAGCTAGAGGATGGCGGAAGAGATTCCGTTTGGCTGACTAAACCTTGCGTGCTTAACACGAGCTTGTAGCTTCTTCCCTGCCTGAAAGAGAAAGCAAGAGCTTGTTGCTGTCAGTCTGGGGATGAAGGGAGAACGATTCCCCTTCCGTGTTTGAAAATCCCTCTGTTTTACACGCCTAGAAAAGCTGCCACTGCATTGTCTACCTGGATACAGTGTGGGACGTTTCTCCCTTTCAAGTAGTTGAAGCCTTTCAGGGTTTCCAGCATTCCGGGAGGCATTCTGTGCTGCGCGGCTGAGAATACCGCTTAAGAACTGTATCGCGAAAGGAGCAGAGAAGCCGCGCTTCTCCCATTCTGGAACGCGAAGGAGGCCAAACGGTAGTTGTGCTGAGCGAAACGTTTGTCAGCGGCAAGGGCAAGTTCCCCATTCACCAAACGAAAGACAAAGCCAAATACAGCGTTCTCAGTCAAGCTGCTGTCCTCAATCGACTGAAGTTTTCAGTTTTGTTAGAAGAATCAGTCCGCCACCCCAAGCTGCTCTCTCAAATCTTCTCTGAGTGGGAGAAGGCTGGAGAGCACGGGCCTAGCAACGATTTGAATGCCCTGGTTTTCAAAGGGAACTTTGCGTACCAGGGCATGAAGGTACTACTGGCTTTCAAAGTCAAACAGGCAGATTGTCTGCTTTTAGCTAGAGGATGGCGGAAGAGATTCTGTTTGGCTGACTAAACCTTGTGTGCTTAACACGAGCTTGTAGCTTCTTCCCTGCCTGAAAGAGAAAGCAGGAGCTTGTTCCTGTCAGTCTGGGGACGAAGTGAGAACGAATCCCTTTCTGTGTTTGGAAATCCCTCTGTGTTCCATGCCTAGGAAAGTTGCCTGCGCATTGTCTACCTGGATTCAGTGTAGGACGTTTCTCCCTTTCAAGTAGTTGAAGACTTTCAGGGTTTCCAGCATTCCGGGAGGCATTCTGTGCTGCGCCGCTGAGCAGACCTTTCTGCAGACGGTATCGCTAAAGCAGAAGAGAAACGGCGTTTCTCCCATTCTGGAACGCGAAGGAGGCCAAACCGTAGTTGTGCTGAGTAAACGTTTATTAGCAGCAAGTGCAAGTTCCCCATTCACCCAAAGAAAGAGAAAGCGAAATACAGCGTTCTCCTACAAGCTGCTTTACTCAATCGACTGAAGTTTTCAGTCTTCTAAGAAGAAACAGTCGGCCCAGCACAAGCTACGTTCTCAAATCTTCTCTGAGTGGGAGAAGGATGGTGACGGCTGGTCTAGCAAGGATTTCAATGCCCCGGTTTTCAAAGGGAACTTTGCATACCAGGGAATGAAGGTACCACTGCGTTTCAAAGCCAAACAGGCAGATTGTCTGCCTTCAGCTGGAGGATGGCAGAAGACGTTCAGTGTTGCTGACTATATCGTGTGTGCTTAACACGAGCATGTAGCTTCTTCCCTGTCTGAAAGAGAAAGCAAGAGCTTGTTGCTGTCAGTCTGGGGATGAAGGGAGAACGATTCCCCTTCCGTGTTTGAAAATCCCTCTGTTTTACACGGCTAGAAAAGCTGCCACTGCATTGTCTACCTGGATACAGTGTGGGACGTTTCTCCCTTTCAAGTAGTTGAAGCCTTTCAGGGTTTCCAGCATTCCGGGAGGCATTCTGCGCTGCGCGGCTGAGAATACCGCTTAAGAACTGTATCGCTAAAGGAGCAGACAAGCCGCGCTTCTCCCTTTCTGGAACGCGAAGGAGGCCAAACCGTAGTTGTGCTGAGCGAAACGTTTGTCAGCGGCAAGGGCAAGTTCCCCATTCACCAAACGAAAGACAAAGCCAAATACAGCGTTCTCAGTCAAGCTGCTGTCCTCAATCGACTGAAGTTTTCAGTTTTGTTAGAAGAATCAGTCCGCCACCCCAAGCTGCTCTCTCAAATCTTCTCTGAGTGGGAGAAGGCTGGAGAGCACTGGGCTAGCAACGATTTGAATGCCCTAGTTTTCAAAGGGAATTTGCATACCAGGGCATGAAGGTACTACTGGCTTTCAAACAGGCAGATTGTCTGCTTTTAGCTAGAGGATGGCGGAAGAGATTCCGTTTGGCTGACTAAACCTTGCGTGCTTAACACGAGCTTGTAGCTTCTTCCCTGCCTGAAAGAGAAAGCAGGAGCTTGTTCCTGTCAGTCTGGGGACGAAGTGAGAACGAATCCCTTTCTGTGTTTGGAAATCCCTCTGTGTTCCATGCCTAGGAAAGTTGCCTGCGCATTGTCTACCTGGATTCAGTGTAGGACGTTTCTCCCTTTCAAGTAGTTGAAGACTTTCAGGGTTTCCAGCATTCCGGGAGGCATTCTGTGCTGCGCCGCTGAGCAGACCTTTCTGCAGACGGTATCGCTAAAGCAGAAGAGAAACGGCGTTTCTCCCATTCTGGAACGCGAAGGAGGCCAAACCGTAGTTGTGCTGAGTAAACGTTTATTAGCAGCAAGTGCAAGTTCCCCATTCACCCAAAGAAAGAGAAAGCGAAATACAGCGTTCTCCTACAAGCTGCTTTACTCAATCGACTGAAGTTTTCAGTCTTCTAAGAAGAAACAGTCGGCCCAGCACAAGCTACGTTCTCAAATCTTCTCTGAGTGGGAGAAGGATGGCGAGGGCTGGCCTAGCAAGGATTTCAATGCCCCGGTTTTCAAAGGGAACTTTGCATACCAGGGAATGAAGGTACCACTGCGTTTCAAAGCCAAACAGGCAGATTGTCTGCCTTCAGCTGGAGGATGGCAGAAGACGTTCAGTGTTGCTGACTATATCGTGTGTGCTTAACACGAGCATGTAGCTTCTTCCCTGTCTGAAAGAGAAAGCAAGAGCTTGTTGCTGTCAGTCTGGGGATGAAGGGAGAACGATTCCCCTTCCGTGTTTGAAAATCCCTCTGTTTTACACGCCTAGAAAAGCTGCCACTGCATTGTCTACCTGGATACAGTGTGGGACGTTTCTCCCTTTCAAGTAGTTGAAGCCTTTCAGGGTTTCCAGCATTCCGGGAGGCATTCTGCGCTGCGCGGCTGAGAATACCGCTTAAGAACTGTATCGCTAAAGGAGCAGACAAGCCGCGCTTCTCCCTTTCTGGAACGCGAAGGAGGCCAAACCGTAGTTGTGCTGAGCGAAACGTTTGTCAGCGGCAAGGGCAAGTTCCCCATTCACCAAACGAAAGACAAAGCCAAATACAGCGTTCTCAGTCAAGCTGCTGTCCTCAATCGACTGAAGTTTTCAGTTTTGTTAGAAGAATCAGTCCGCCACCCCAAGCTGCTCTCTCAAATCTTCTCTGAGTGGGAGAAGGCTGGAGAGCACTGGGCTAGCAACGATTTGAATGCCCTAGTTTTCAAAGGGAATTTGCATACCAGGGCATGAAGGTACTACTGGCTTTCAAACAGGCAGATTGTCTGCTTTTAGCTAGAGGATGGCGGAAGAGATTCCGTTTGGCTGACTAAACCTTGCGTGCTTAACACGAGCTTGTAGCTTCTTCCCTGCCTGAAAGAGAAAGCAGGAGGTTGTTCCTGTCAGTCTGGGGACGAAGTGAGAACGAATCCCTTTCTTTGTTTGGAAATCCCTCTGTGTTCCATGCCTAGGAAAGTTGCCTGCGCATTGTCTACCTGGATTCAGTGTAGGACGTTTCTCCCTTTCAAGTAGTTGAAGACTTTCAGGGTTTCCAGCATTCCGGGAGGCATTCTGTGCTGCGCCACTGAGCAGACCTTTCTGCAGACGGTATCGCTAAAGCAGAAGAGAAACGGCGTTTCTCCCATTCTGGAACGCGAAGGAGGCCAAACCGTAGTTGTGCTGAGTAAACGTTTATTAGCAGCAAGTGCAAGTTCCCCATTCACCCAAAGAAAGAGAAAGCGAAATACAGCGTTCTCCCACAAGCTGCTTTACTCAATCGACAGAAGTTTTCAGTCTTCTAAGAAGAAACAGTCGGCCCAGCACAAGCTACGTTCTCAAATCTTCTCTGAGTGGGAGAAGGATGGCGAGGGCTGGCCTAGCAAGGATTTCAATGCCCCGGTTTTCAAAGGGAACTTTGCATACCAGGGAATGAAGGTACCACTGCGTTTCAAAGCCAAACAGGCAGATTGTCTGCCTTCAGCTGGAGGATGGCAGAAGACGTTCAGTGTTGCTGACTATATCGTGTGTGCTTAACACGAGCATGTAGCTTCTTCCCTGTCTGAAAGAGAAAGCAAGAGCTTGTTGCTGTCAGTCTGGGGATGAAGGGAGAACGATTCCCCTTCCGTGTTTGAAAATCCCTCTGTTTTACACGCCTAGAAAAGCTGCCACTGCATTGTCTACCTGGATACAGTGTGGGACGTTTCTCCCTTTCAAGTAGTTGAAGCCTTTCAGGGTTTCCAGCATTCCGGGAGGCATTCTGTGCTGCGCGGCTGAGAATACCGCTTAAGAACTGTATCGCTAAAGGAGCAGAGAAGCCGCGCTTCTCCCATTCTGGAACGCGAAGGAGGCCAAACCGTAGTGGTGCTGAGCGAAACGTTTGTCAGCGGCAAGGGCAGTTCCCCATTCACCAAACGAAAGACAAAGCCAAATACAGCGTTCTCAGTCAAGCTGCTGTCCTCAATCGACTGAAGTTTTCAGTTTTGTTAGAAGAATCAGTCCGCCACCCCAAGCTGCTCTCTCAAATCTTCTCTGAGTGGGAGAAGGCTGGAGAGCACTGGGCTAGCAACGATTTGAATGCCCTAGTTTTCAAAGGGAATTTGCATACCAGGGCATGAAGGTACTACTGGCTTTCAAACAGGCAGATTGTCTGCTTTTAGCTAGAGGATGGCGGAAGAGATTCCGTTTGGCTGACTAAACCTTGCGTGCTTAACACGAGCTTGTAGCTTCTTCCCTGCCTGAAAGAGAAAGCAGGAGGTTGTTCCTGTCAGTCTGGGGACGAAGTGAGAACGAATCCCTTTCTTTGTTTGGAAATCCCTCTGTGTTCCATGCCTAGGAAAGTTGCCTGCGCATTGTCTACCTGGATTCAGTGTAGGACGTTTCTCCCTTTCAAGTAGTTGAAGACTTTCAGGGTTTCCAGCATTCCGGGAGGCATATTGTGCTGCGCCGCTGAGCAGACCTTTCTGCAGACGGTATCGCTAAAGCAGAAGAGAAACGGCGTTTCTCCCATTCTGGAACGCGAAGGAGGCCAAACCGTAGTTGTGCTGAGTAAACGTTTATTAGCAGCAAGTGCAAGTTCCCCATTCACCCAAAGAAAGAGAAAGCGAAATACAGCGTTCTCCCACAAGCTGCTTTACTCAATCGACAGAAGTTTTCAGTCTTCTAAGAAGAAACAGTCGGCCCAGCACAAGCTACGTTCTCAAATCTTCTCTGAGTGGGAGAAGGATGGCGAGGGCTGGCCTAGCAAGGATTTCAATGCCCCGGTTTTCAAAGGGAACTTTGCATACCAGGGAATGAAGGTACCACTGCGTTTCAAAGCCAAACAGGCAGATTGTCTGCCTTCAGCTGGAGGATGGCAGAAGACGTTCAGTGTTGCTGACTATATCGTGTGTGCTTAACACGAGCATGTAGCTTCTTCCCTGCCTGAAAGAGAAAGCAAGAGCTTGTTGCTGTCAGTCTGGGGATGAAGGGAGAACGATTCCCCTTCCGTGTTTGAAAATCCCTCTGCTTTACACGCCTAGAAAAGCTGCCACTGCATTGTCTACCTGGATACAGTGTGGGACGTTTCTCCCTTTCAAGTAGTTGAAGCCTTTCAGGGTTTCCAGCATTCCGGGAGGCATTCTGTGCTGCGCGGCTGAGAATACCGCTTAAGAACTGTATCGCTAAAGGAGCAGAGAAGCCGCGCTTCTCCCATTCTGGAACGCGAAGGAGGCCAAACCGTAGTGGTGCTGAGCGAAACGTTTGTCAGCGGCAAGGGCAGTTCCCCATTCACCAAACGAAAGACAAAGCCAAATACAGCGTTCTCAGTCAAGCTGCTGTCCTCAATCGACTGAAGTTTTCAGTTTTGTTAGAAGAATCAGTCCGCCACCCCAAGCTGCTCTCTCAAATCTTCTCTGAGTGGGAGAAGGCTGGAGAGCACTGGGCTAGCAACGATTTGAATGCCCTGGTTTTCAAAGGGAATTTGCATACCAGGGCATGAAGGTACTACTGGCTTTCAAACAGGCAGATTGTCTGCTTTTAGCTAGAGGATGGCGGAAGAGATTCCGTTTGGCTGACTAAACCTTGCGTGCTTAACACGAGCTTGTAGCTTCTTCCCTGCCTGAAAGAGAAAGCAGGAGGTTGTTCCTGTCAGTCTGGGGACGAAGTGAGAACGAATCCCTTTCTTTGTTTGGAAATCCCTCTGTGTTCCATGCCTAGGAAAGTTGCCTGCGCATTGTCTACCTGGATTCAGTGTAGGACGTTTCTCCCTTTCAAGTAGTTGAAGACTTTCAGGGTTTCCAGCATTCCGGGAGGCATTCTGTGCTGCGCCGCTGAGCAGACCTTTCTGCAGACGGTATCGCTAAAGCAGAAGAGAAACGGCGTTTCTCCCATTCTGGAACGCGAAGGAGGCCAAACCGTAGTTGTGCTGAGTAAACGTTTATTAGCAGCAAGTGCAAGTTCCCCATTCACCCAAAGAAAGAGAAAGCGAAATACAGCGTTCTCCCACAAGCTGCTTTACTCAATCGACAGAAGTTTTCAGTCTTCTAAGAAGAAACAGTCGGCCCAGCACAAGCTACGTTCTCAAATCTTCTCTGAGTGGGAGAAGGATGGCGAGGGCTGGCCTAGCAAGGATTTCAATGCCCCGGTTTTCAAAGGGAACTTTGCATACCAGGGAATGAAGGTACCACTGCGTTTCAAAGCCAAACAGGCAGATTGTCTGCCTTCAGCTGGAGGATGGCAGAAGACGTTCAGTGTTGCTGACTATATCGTGTGTGCTTAACACGAGCATGTAGCTTCTTCCCTGCCTGAAAGAGAAAGCAAGAGCTTGTTGCTGTCAGTCTGGGGATGAAGGGAGAACGATTCCCCTTCCGTGTTTGAAAATCCCTCTGTTTTACACGCCTAGAAAAGCTGCCACTGCATTGTCTACCTGGATACAGTGTGGGACGTTTCTCCCTTTCAAGTAGTTGAAGCCTTTCAGGGTTTCCAGCATTCCGGGAGGCATTCTGTGCTGCGCGGCTGAGAATACCGCTTAAGAACTGTATCGCTAAAGGAGCAGAGAAGCCGCGCTTCTCCCATTCTGGAACGCGAAGGAGGCCAAACCGTAGTGGTGCTGAGCGAAACGTTTGTCAGCGGCAAGGGCAGTTCCCCATTCACCAAACGAAAGACAAAGCCAAATACAGCGTTCTCAGTCAAGCTGCTGTCCTCAATCGACTGAAGTTTTCAGTTTTGTTAGAAGAATCAGTCCGCCACCCCAAGCTGCTCTCTCAAATCTTCTCTGAGTGGGAGAAGGCTGGAGAGCACTGGGCTAGCAACGATTTGAATGCCCTGGTTTTCAAAGGGAATTTGCATACCAGGGCATGAAGGTACTACTGGCTTTCAAACAGGCAGATTGTCTGCTTTTAGCTAGAGGATGGCGGAAGAGATTCCGTTTGGCTGACTAAATCTTGCGTGCTTAACACGAGCTTGTAGCTTCTTCCCTGCCTGAAAGAGAAAGCAGGAGCTTGTTCCTGTCAGTCTGGGGACGAAGTGAGAACGAATCCCTTTCTGTGTTTGGAAATCCCTCTGTGTTCCATGCCTACGAAAGTTGCCTGCGCATTTTCTACCTGGATTCAGTGTAGGACGTTTCTCCCTTTCAAGTAGTTGAAGACTTTCAGGGTTTCCAGCATTCCGGGAGGCATTCTGTGCTGCGCCGCTGAGCAGACCTTTCTGCAGACGGTATCGCTAAAGCAGAAGAGAAACGGCGTTTCTCCCATTCTGGAACGCGAAGGAGGCCAAACCGTAGTTGTGCTGAGTAAACGTTTATTAGCAGCAAGTGCAAGTTCCCCATTCACCCAAAGAAAGAGAAAGCGAAATACAGCGTTCTCCTACAAGCTGCTTTACTCAATCGACTGAAGTTTTCAGTCTTCTAAGAAGAAACAGTCGGCCCAGCACAAGCTTCGTTCTCAAATCTTCTCTGAGTGGGAGAAGGATGGCGAGGGCTGGCCTAGCAAGGATTTCAATGCCCCGGTTTTCAAAGGGAACTTTGCATACCAGGGAATGAAGGTACCACTGCGTTTCAAAGCCAAACAGGCAGATTGTCTGCCTTCAGCTGGAGGATGGCAGAAGACGTTCAGTGTTGCTGACTATATCGTGTGTGCTTAACACGAGCATGTAGCTTCTTCCCTGCCTGAAAGAGAAAGCAAGAGCTTGTTGCTGTCAGTCTGGGGATGAAGGGAGAACGATTCCCCTTCCGTGTTTGAAAATCCCTCTGTTTTACACGCCTAGAAAAGCTGCCACTGCATTGTCTACCTGGATACAGTGTGGGACGTTTCTCCCTTTCAAGTAGTTGAAGCCTTTCAGGGTTTCCAGCATTCCGGGAGGCATTCTGTGCTGCGCGGCTGAGAATACCGCTTAAGAACTGTATCGCTAAAGGAGCAGAGAAGCCGCGCTTCTCCCATTCTGGAACGCGAAGGAGGCCAAACCGTAGTGGTGCTGAGCGAAACGTTTGTCAGCGGCAAGGGCAGTTCCCCATTCACCAAACGAAAGACAAAGCCAAATACAGCGTTCTCAGTCAAGCTGCTGTCCTCAATCGACTGAAGTTTTCAGTTTTGTTAGAAGAATCAGTCCGCCACCCCAAGCTGCTCTCTCAAATCTTCTCTGAGTGGGAGAAGGCTGGAGAGCACTGGGCTAGCAACGATTTGAATGCCCTGGTTTTCAAAGGGAATTTGCATACCAGGGCATGAAGGTACTACTGGCTTTCAAACAGGCAGATTGTCTGCTTTTAGCTAGAGGATGGCGGAAGAGATTCCGTTTGGCTGACTAAACCTTGCGTGCTTAACACGAGCTTGTAGCTTCTTCCCTGCCTGAAAGAGAAAGCAGGAGCTTGTTCCTGTCAGTCTGGGGACGAAGTGAGAACGAATCCCTTTCTTTGTTTGGAAATCCCTCTGTGTTCCATGCCTAGGAAAGTTGCCTGCGCATTGTCTACCTGGATTCAGTGTAGGACGTTTCTCCCTTTCAAGTAGTTGAAGACTTTCAGGGTTTCCAGCATTCCGGGAGGCATTCTGTGCTGCGCCGCTGAGCAGACCTTTCTGCAGACGGTATCGCTAAAGCAGAAGAGAAACGGCGTTTCTCCCATTCTGGAACGCGAAGGAGGCCAAACCGTAGTTGTGCTGAGTAAACGTTTATTAGCAGCAAGTGCAAGTTCCCCATTCACCCAAAGAAAGAGAAAGCGAAATACAGCGTTCTCCTACAAGCTGCTTTACTCAATCGACTGAAGTTTTCAGTCTTCTAAGAAGAAACAGTCGGCCCAGCACAAGCTACGTTCTCAAATCTTCTCTGAGTGGGAGAAGGATGGCGAGGGCTGGCCTAGCAAGGATTTCAATGCCCCGGTTTTCAAAGGGAACTTTGCATACCAGGGAATGAAGGTACCACTGCGTTTCAAAGCCAAACAGGCAGATTGTCTGCCTTCAGCTGGAGGATGGCAGAAGACGTTCAGTGTTGCTGACTATATCGTGTGTGCTTAACACGAGCATGTAGCTTCTTCCCTGTCTGAAAGAGAAAGCAAGAGCTTGTTGCTGTCAGTCTGGGGATGAAGGGAGAACGATTCCCCTTCCGTGTTTGAAAATCCCTCTGTTTTACACGCCTAGAAAAGCTGCCACTGCATTGTCTACCTGGATACAGTGTGGGACGTTTCTCCCTTTCAAGTAGTTGAAGCCTTTCAGGGTTTCCAGCATTCCGGGAGGCATTCTGTGCTGCGCGGCTGAGAATACCGCTTAAGAACTGTATCGCTAAAGGAGCAGACAAGCCGCGCTTCTCCCTTTCTGGAACGCGAAGGAGGCCAAACCGTAGTTGTGCTGAGCGAAACGTTTGTCAGCGGCAAGGGCAAGTTCCCCATTCACCAAACGAAAGACAAAGCCAAATACAGCGTTCTCAGTCAAGCTGCTGTCCTCAATCGACTGAAGTTTTCAGTTTTGTTAGAAGAATCAGTCCGCCACCCCAAGCTGCTCTCTCAAATCTTCTCTGAGTGGGAGAAGGCTGGAGAGCACTGGGCTAGCAACGATTTGAATGCCCTAGTTTTCAAAGGGAATTTGCATACCAGGGCATGAAGGTACTACTGGCTTTCAAACAGGCAGATTGTCTGCTTTTAGCTAGAGGATGGCGGAAGAGATTCCGTTTGGCTGACTAAACCTTGCGTGCTTAACACGAGCTTGTAGCTTCTTCCCTGCCTGAAAGAGAAAGCAGGAGCTTGTTCCTGTCAGTCTGGGGACGAAGTGAGAACGAATCCCTTTCTGTGTTTGGAAATCCCTCTGTGTTCCATGCCTAGGAAAGTTGCCTGCGCATTGTCTACCTGGATTCAGTGTAGGACGTTTCTCCCTTTCAAGTAGTTGAAAACTTTCAGGGTTTCCAGCATTCCGGGAGGCATTCTGTGCTGCGCCGCTGAGCAGACCTTTCTGCAGACGGTATCGCTAAAGCAGAAGAGAAACGGCATTTCTCCCATTCTGGAACGCGAAGGAGGCCAAACCGTAGTTGTGCTGAGTAAACGTTTATTAGCAGCAAGTGCAAGTTCCCCATTCACCCAAAGAAAGAGAAAGCGAAATACAGCGTTCTCCTACAAGCTGCTTTACTCAATCGACTGAAGTTTTCAGTCTTCTAAGAAGAAACAGTCGGCCCAGCACAAGCTACGTTCTCAAATCTTCTCTGAGTGGGAGAAGGATGGCGAGGGCTGGCCTAGCAAGGATTTCAATGCCCCGGTTTTCAAAGGGAACTTTGCATACCAGGGAATGAAGGTACCACTGCGTTTCAAAGCCAAACAGGCAGATTGTCTGCCTTCAGCTGGAGGATGGCAGAAGACGTTCAGTGTTGCTGACTATATCGTGTGTGCTTAACACGAGCATGTAGCTTCTTCCCTGTCTGACAGAGAAAGCAAGAGCTTGTTGCTGTCAGTCTGGGGATGAAGGGAGAACGATTCCCCTTCCGTGTTTGAAAATCCCTCTGTTTTACACGCCTAGAAAAGCTGCCACTGCATTGTCTACCTGGATACAGTGTGGGACGTTTCTCCCTTTCAAGTAGTTGAAGCCTTTCAGGGTTTCCAGCATTCCGGGAGGCATTCTGCGCTGCGCGGCTGAGAATACCGCTTAAGAACTGTATCGCTAAAGGAGCAGACAAGCCGCGCTTCTCCCTTTCTGGAACGCGAAGGAGGCCAAACCGTAGTTGTGCTGAGCGAAACGTTTGTCAGCGGCAAGGGCAAGTTCCCCATTCACCAAACGAAAGACAAAGCCAAATACAGCGTTCTCAGTCAAGCTGCTGTCCTCAATCGACTGAAGTTTTCAGTTTTGTTAGAAGAATCAGTCCGCCACCCCAAGCTGCTCTCTCAAATCTTCTCTGAGTGGGAGAAGGCTGGAGAGCACTGGGCTAGCAACGATTTGAATGCCCTAGTTTTCAAAGGGAATTTGCATACCAGGGCATGAAGGTACTACTGGCTTTCAAACAGGCAGATTGTCTGCTTTTAGCTAGAGGATGGCGGAAGAGATTCCGTTTGGCTGACTAAACCTTGCGTGCTTAACACGAGCTTGTAGCTTCTTCCCTGCCTGAAAGAGAAAGCAGGAGCTTGTTCCTGTCAGTCTGGGGACGAAGTGAGAACGAATCCCTTTCTTTGTTTGGAAATCCCTCTGTGTTCCATGCCTAGGAAAGTTGCCTGCGCATTGTCTACCTGGATTCAGTGTAGGACGTTTCTCCCTTTCAAGTAGTTGAAGACTTTCAGGGTTTCCAGCATTCCGGGAGGCATTCTGTGCTGCGCCGCTGAGCAGACCTTTCTGCAGACGGTATCGCTAAAGCAGAAGAGAAACGGCGTTTCTCCCATTCTGGAACGCGAAGGAGGCCAAACCGTAGTTGTGCTGAGTAAACGTTTATTAGCAGCAAGTGCAAGTTCCCCATTCACCCAAAGAAAGAGAAAGCGAAATACAGCGTTCTCCTACAAGCTGCTTTACTCAATCGACTGAAGTTTTCAGTCTTCTAAGAAGAAACAGTCGGCCCAGCACAAGCTACGTTCTCAAATCTTCTCTGAGTGGGAGAAGGATGGCGAGGGCTGGCCTAGCAAGGATTTCAATGCCCCGGTTTTCAAAGGGAACTTTGCATACCAGGGAATGAAGGTACCACTGCGTTTCAAAGCCAAACAGGCAGATTGTCTGCCTTCAGCTGGAGGATGGCAGAAGACGTTCAGTGTTGCTGACTATATCGTGTGTGCTTAACACGAGCATGTAGCTTCTTCCCTGTCTGAAAGAGAAAGCAAGAGCTTGTTGCTGTCAGTCTGGGGATGAAGGGAGAACGATTCCCCTTCCGTGTTTGAAAATCCCTCTGTTTTACACGCCTAGAAAAGCTGCCACTGCATTGTCTACCTGGATACAGTGTGGGACGTTTCTCCCTTTCAAGTAGTTGAAGCCTTTCAGGGTTTCCAGCATTCCGGGAGGCATTCTGCGCTGCGCGGCTGAGAATACCGCTTAAGAACTGTATCGCTAAAGGAGCAGACAAGCCGCGCTTCTCCCTTTCTGGAACGCGAAGGAGGCCAAACCGTAGTTATGCTGAGCGAAACGTTTGTCAGCGGCAAGGGCAAGTTCCCCATTCACCAAACGAAAGACAAAGCCAAATACAGCGTTCTCAGTCAAGCTGCTGTCCTCAATCGACTGAAGTTTTCAGTTTTGTTAGAAGAATCAGTCCGCCACCCCAAGCTGCTCTCTCAAATCTTCTCTGAGTGGGAGAAGGCTGGAGAGCACTGGGCTAGCAACGATTTGAATACCCTAGTTTTCAAAGGGAATTTGCATACCAGGGCATGAAGGTACTACTGGCTTTCAAACAGGCAGATTGTCTGCTTTTAGCTAGAGGATGGCGGAAGAGATTCCGTTTGGCTGACTAAACCTTCGTGCTTAACACGAGCTTGTAGCTTCTTCCCTGCCTGAAAGAGAAAGCAGGAGCTTGTTCCTGTCAGTCTGGGGACGAAGTGAGAACGAATCCCTTTCTGTGTTTGGAAATCCCTCTGTGTTCCATGCCTAGGAAAGTTGCCTGCGCATTGTCTACCTGGATTCAGTGTAGGACGTTTCTCCCTTTCAAGTAGTTGAAGACTTTCAGGGTTTCCAGCATTCCGGGAGGCATTCTGTGCTGCGCCGCTGAGCAGACCTTTCTGCAGACGGTATCGCTAAAGCAGAAGAGAAACGGCGTTTCTCCCATTCTGGAACGCGAAGGAGGCCAAACCGTAGTTGTGCTGAGTAAACGTTTATTAGCAGCAAGTGCAAGTTCCCCATTCACCCAAAGAAAGAGAAAGCGAAATACAGCGTTCTCCTACAAGCTGCTTTACTCAATCGACTGAAGTTTTCAGTCTTCTAAGAAGAAACAGTCGGCCCAGCACAAGCTACGTTCTCAAATCTTCTCTGAGTGGGAGAAGGATGGCGAGGGCTGGCCTAGCAAGGATTTCAATGCCCCGGTTTTCAAAGGGAACTTTGCATACCAGGGAATGAAGGTACCACTGCGTTTCAAAGCCAAACAGGCAGATTGTCTGCCTTCAGCTGGAGGATGGCAGAAGACGTTCAGTGTTGCTGACTATATCGTGTGTGCTTAACACGAGCATGTAGCTTCTTCCCTGTCTGAAAGAGAAAGCAAGAGCTTGTTGCTGTCAGTCTGGGGATGAAGGGAGAACGATTCCCCTTCCGTGTTTGAAAATCCCTCTGTTTTACACGCCTAGAAAAGCTGCCACTGCATTGTCTACCTGGATACAGTGTGGGACGTTTCTCCCTTTCAAGTAGTTGAAGCCTTTCAGGGTTTCCAGCATTCCGGGAGGCATTCTGCGCTGCGCGGCTGAGAATACCGCTTAAGAACTGTATCGCTAAAGGAGCAGACAAGCCGCGCTTCTCCCTTTCTGGAACGCGAAGGAGGCCAAACCGTAGTTGTGCTGAGCGAAACGTTTGTCAGCGGCAAGGGCAAGTTCCCCATTCACCAAACGAAAGACAAAGCCAAATACAGCGTTCTCAGTCAAGCTGCTGTCCTCAATCGACTGAAGTTTTCAGTTTTGTTAGAAGAATCAGTCCGCCACCCCAAGCTGCTCTCTCAAATCTTCTCTGAGTGGGAGAAGGCTGGAGAGCACTGGGCTAGCAACGATTTGAATGCCCTAGTTTTCAAAGGGAATTTGCATACCAGGGCATGAAGGTACTACTGGCTTTCAAACAGGCAGATTGTCTGCTTTTAGCTAGAGGATGGCGGAAGAGATTCCGTTTGGCTGACTAAACCTTGCGTGCTTAACACGAGCTTGTAGCTTCTTCCCTGCCTGAAAGAGAAAGCAGGAGCTTGTTCCTGTCAGTCTGGGGACGAAGTGAGAACGAATCCCTTTCTGTGTTTGGAAATCCCTCTGTGTTCCATGCCTAGGAAAGTTGCCTGCGCATTGTCTACCTGGATTCAGTGTAGGACGTTTCTCCCTTTCAAGTAGTTGAAGACTTTCAGGGTTTCCAGCATTCTGGGAGGCATTCTGTGCTGCGCCGCTGAGCAGACCTTTCTGCAGACGGTATCGCTAAAGCAGAAGAGAAACGGCGTTTCTCCCATTCTGGAACGCGAAGGAGGCTAAACCGTAGTTGTGCTGAGTAAACGTTTATTAGCAGCAAGTGCAAGTTCCCCATTCACCCAAAGAAAGAGAAAGCGAAATACAGCGTTCTCCTACAAGCTGCTTTACTCAATCGACTGAAGTTTTCAGTCTTCTAAGAAGAAACAGTCGGCCCAGCACAAGCTACGTTCTCAAATCTTCTCTGAGTGGGAGAAGGATGGCGAGGGCTGGCCTAGCAAGGATTTCAATGCCCCGGTTTTCAAAGGGAACTTTGCATACCAGGGAATGAAGGTACCACTGCGTTTCAAAGCCAAACAGGCAGATTGTCTGCCTTCAGCTGGAGGATGGCAGAAGACGTTCAGTGTTGCTGACTATATCGTGTGTGCTTAACACGAGCATGTAGCTTCTTCCCTGTCTGAAAGAGAAAGCAAGAGCTTGTTGCTGTCAGTCTGGGGATGAAGGGAGAACGATTCCCCTTCCGTGTTTGAAAATCCCTCTGTTTTACACGCCTAGAAAAGCTGCCACTGCATTGTCTACCTGGATACAGTGTGGGACGTTTCTCCCTTTCAAGTAGTTGAAGCCTTTCAGGGTTTCCAGCATTCCGGGAGGCATTCTGTGCTGCGCGGCTGAGAATACCGCTTAAGAACTGTATCGCTAAAGGAGCAGACAAGCCGCGCTTCTCCCTTTCTGGAACGCGAAGGAGGCCAAACCGTAGTTGTGCTGAGCGAAACGTTTGTCAGCGGCAAGGGCAAGTTCCCCATTCACCAAACGAAAGACAAAGCCAAATATAGCGTTCTCAGTCAAGCTGCTGTCCTCAATCGACTGAAGTTTTCAGTTTTGTTAGAAGAATCAGTCCGCCACCCCAAGCTGCTCTCTCAAATCTTCTCTGAGTGGGAGAAGGCTGGAGAGCACAGGCCTAGCAACGATTTGAATGCCCTAGTTTTCAAAGGGAATTTGCATACCAGGGCATGAAGGTACTACTGGCTTTCAAACAGGCAGATTGTCTGCTTTTAGCTAGAGGATGGCGGAAGAGATTCCGTTTGGCTGACTAAACCTTGCGTGCTTAACACGAGCTTGTAGCTTCTTCCCTGCCTGAAAGAGAAAGCAGGAGCTTGTTCCTGTCAGTCTGGGGACGAAGTGAGAACGAATCCCTTTCTGTGTTTGGAAATCCCTCTGTGTTCCATGCCTAGGAAAGTTGCCTGCGCATTGTCTACCTGGATTCAGTGTAGGACGTTTCTCCCTTTCAAGTAGTTGAAGACTTTCAGGGTTTCCAGCATTCCGGGAGGCATTCTGTGCTGCGCCGCTGAGCAGACCTTTCTGCAGACGGTATCGCTAAAGCAGAAGAGAAACGGCGTTTCTCCCATTCTGGAACGCGAAGGAGGCCAAACCGTAGTTGTGCTGAGTAAACGTTTATTAGCAGCAAGTGCAAGTTCCCCATTCACCCAAAGAAAGAGAAAGCGAAATACAGCGTTCTCCTACAAGCTGCTTTACTCAATCGACTGAAGTTTTCAGTCTTCTAAGAAGAAACAGTCGGCCCAGCACAAGCTACGTTCTCAAATCTTCTCTGAGTGGGAGAAGGATGGCAAGGGCTGGCCTAGCAAGGATTTCAATGCCCCGGTTTTCAAAGGGAACTTTGCATACCAGGGAATGAAGGTACCACTGCGTTTCAAAGCCAAACAGGCAGATTGTCTGCCTTCAGCTGGAGGATGGCAGAAGACGTTCAGTGTTGCTGACTATATCGTGTGTGCTTAACACGAGCATGTAGCTTCTTCCCTGTCTGAAAGAGAAAGCAAGAGCTTGTTGCTGTCAGTCTGGGGATGAAGGGAGAACGATTCCCCTTCCGTGTTTGAAAATCCCTCTGTTTTACACGCCTAGAAAAGCTGCCACTGCATTGTCTACCTGGATACAGTGTGGGACGTTTCTCCCTTTCAAGTAGTTGAAGCCTTTCAGGGTTTCCAGCATTCCGGGAGGCATTCTGCGCTGCGCGGCTGAGAATACCGCTTAAGAACTGTATCGCTAAAGGAGCAGACAAGCCGCGCTTCTCCCTTTCTGGAACGCGAAGGAGGCCAAACCGTAGTTGTGCTGAGCGAAACGTTTGTCAGCGGCAAGGGCAAGTTCCCCATTCACCAAACGAAAGACAAAGCCAAATACAGCGTTCTCAGTCAAGCTGCTGTCCTCAATCGACTGAAGTTTTCAGTTTTGTTAGAAGAATCAGTCCGCCACCCCAAGCTGCTCTCTCAAATCTTCTCTGAGTGGGAGAAGGCTGGAGAGCACTGGGCTAGCAACGATTTGAATGCCCTAGTTTTCAAAGGGAATTTGCATACCAGGGCATGAAGGTACTACTGGCTTTCAAACAGGCAGATTGTCTGCTTTTAGCTAGAGGATGGCGGAAGAGATTCCGTTTGGCTGACTAAACCTTGCGTGCTTAACACGAGCTTGTAGCTTCTTCCCTGCCTGAAAGAGAAAGCAGGAGCTTGTTCCTGTCAGTCTGGGGACGAAGTGAGAACGAATCCCTTTCTGTGTTTGGAAATCCCTCTGTGTTCCATGCCTAGGAAAGTTGCCTGCGCATTGTCTACCTGGATTCAGTGTAGGACGTTTCTCCCTTTCAAGTAGTTGAAGACTTTCAGGGTTTCCAGCATTCCGGGAGGCATTCTGTGCTGCGCCGCTGAGCAGACCTTTCTGCAGACGGTATCGCTAAAGCAGAAGAGAAACGGCGTTTCTCCCATTCTGGAACGCGAAGGAGGCCAAACCGTAGTTGTGCTGAGTAAACGTTTATTAGCAGCAAGTGCAAGTTCCCCATTCACCCAAAGAAAGAGAAAGCGAAATACAGCGTTCTCCTACAAGCTGCTTTACTCAATCGACTGAAGTTTTCAGTCTTCTAAGAAGAAACAGTCGGCCCAGCACAAGCTACGTTCTCAAATCTTCTCTGAGTGGGAGAAGGATGGCGAGGGCTGGCCTAGCAAGGATTTCAATGCCCCGGTTTTCAAAGGGAACTTTGCATACCAGGGAATGAAGGTACCACTGCGTTTCAAAGCCAAACAGGCAGATTGTCTGCCTTCAGCTGGAGGATGGCAGAAGACGTTCAGTGTTGCTGACTATATCGTGTGTGCTTAACACGAGCATGTAGCTTCTTCCCTGTCTGAAAGAGAAAGCAAGAGCTTGTTGCTGTCAGTCTGGGGATGAAGGGAGAACGATTCCCCTTCCGTGTTTGAAAATCCCTCTGTTTTACACGCCTAGAAAAGCTGCCACTGCATTGTCTACCTGGATACAGTGTGGGACGTTTCTCCCTTTCAAGTAGTTGAAGCCTTTCAGGGTTTCCAGCATTCCGGGAGGCATTCTGCGCTGCGCGGCTGAGAATACCGCTTAAGAACTGTATCGCTAAAGGAGCAGACAAGCCGCGCTGCTCCCTTTCTGGAACGCGAAGGAGGCCAAACCGTAGTTGTGCTGAGCGAAACGTTTGTCAGCGGCAAGGGCAAGTTCCCCATTCACCAAACGAAAGACAAAGCCAAATACAGCGTTCTCAGTCAAGCTGCTGTCCTCAATCGACTGAAGTTTTCAGTTTTGTTAGAAGAATCAGTCCGCCACCCCAAGCTGCTCTCTCAAATCTTCTCTGAGTGGGAGAAGGCTGGAGAGCACTGGGCTAGCAACGATTTGAATGCCCTAGTTTTCAAAGGGAATTTGCATACCAGGGCATGAAGGTACTACTGGCTTTCAAACAGGCAGATTGTCTGCTTTTAGCTAGAGGATGGCGGAAGAGATTCCGTTTGGCTGACTAAACCTTGCGTGCTTAACACGAGCTTGTAGCTTCTTCCCTGCCTGAAAGAGAAAGCAGGAGCTTGTTCCTGTCAGTCTGGGGACGAAGTGAGAACGAATCCCTTTCTGTGTTTGGAAATCCCTCTGTGTTCCATGCCTAGGAAAGTTGCCTGCGCATTGTCTACCTGGATTCAGTGTAGGACGTTTCTCCCTTTCAAGTAGTTGAAGACTTTCAGGGTTTCCAGCATTCCGGGAGGCATTCTGTGCTGCGCCGCTGAGCAGACCTTTCTGCAGACGGTATCGCTAAAGCAGAAGAGAAACGGCGTTTCTCCCATTCTGGAACGCGAAGGAGGCCAAACCGTAGTTGTGCTGAGTAAACGTTTATTAGCAGCAAGTGCAAGTTCCCCATTCACCCAAAGAAAGAGAAAGCGAAATACAGCGTTCTCCTACAAGCTGCTTTACTCAATCGACTGAAGTTTTCAGTCTTCTAAGAAGAAACAGTCGGCCCAGCACAAGCTACGTTCTCAAATCTTCTCTGAGTGGGAGAAGGATGGCGAGGGCTGGCCTAGCAAGGATTTCAATGCCCCGGTTTTCAAAGGGAACTTTGCATACCAGGGAATGAAGGTACCACTGCGTTTCAAAGCCAAACAGGCAGATTGTCTGCCTTCAGCTGGAGGATGGCAGAAGACGTTCAGTGTTGCTGACTATATCGTGTGTGCTTAACACGAGCATGTAGCTTCTTCCCTGTCTGAAAGAGAAAGCAAGAGCTTGTTGCTGTCAGTCTGGGGATGAAGGGAGAACGATTCCCCTTCCGTGTTTGAAAATCCCTCTGTTTTACACGCCTAGAAAAGCTGCCACTGCATTGTCTACCTGGATACAGTGTGGGACGTTTCTCCCTTTCAAGTAGTTGAAGCCTTTCAGGGTTTCCAGCATTCCGGGAGGCATTCTGTGCTGCGCGGCTGAGAATACCGCTTAAGAACTGTATCGCTAAAGGAGCAGACAAGCCGCGCTTCTCCCTTTCTGGAACGCGAAGGAGGCCAAACCGTAGTTGTGCTGAGCGAAACGTTTGTCAGCGGCAAGGGCAAGTTCCCCATTCACCAAACGAAAGACAAAGCCAAATACAGCGTTCTCAGTCAAGCTGCTGTCCTCAATCGACTGAAGTTTTCAGTTTTGTTAGAAGAATCAGTCCGCCACCCCAAGCTGCTCTCTCAAATCTTCTCTGAGTGGGAGAAGGCTGGAGAGCACTGGGCTAGCAACGATTTGAATGCCCTAGTTTTCAAAGGGAATTTGCATACCAGGGCATGAAGGTACTACTGGCTTTCAAACAGGCAGATTGTCTGCTTTTAGCTAGAGGATGGCGGAAGAGATTCCGTTTGGCTGACTAAACCTTGCGTGCTTAACACGAGCTTGTAGCTTCTTCCCTGCCTGAAAGAGAAAGCAGGAGCTTGTTCCTGTCAGTCTGGGGACGAAGTGAGAACGAATCCCTTTCTGTGTTTGGAAATCCCTCTGTGTTCCATGCCTAGGAAAGTTGCCTGCGCATTGTCTACCTGGATTCAGTGTAGGACGTTTCTCCCTTTCAAGTAGTTGAAGACTTTCAGGGTTTCCAGCATTCCGGGAGGCATTCTGTGCTGCGCCGCTGAGCAGACCTTTCTGCAGACGGTATCGCTAAAGCAGAAGAGAAACGGCGTTTCTCCCATTCTGGAACGCGAAGGAGGCCAAACCGTAGTTGTGCTGAGTAAACGTTTATTAGCAGCAAGTGCAAGTTCCCCATTCACCCAAAGAAAGAGAAAGCGAAATACAGCGTTCTCCTACAAGCTGCTTTACTCAATCGACTGAAGTTTTCAGTCTTCTAAGAAGAAACAGTCGGCCCAGCACAAGCTACGTTCTCAAATCTTCTCTGAGTGGGAGAAGGATGGCGAGGGCTGGCCTAGCAAGGATTTCAATGCCCCGGTTTTCAAAGGGAACTTTGCATACCAGGGAATGAAGGTACCACTGCGTTTCAAAGCCAAACAGGCAGATTGTCTGCCTTCAGCTGGAGGATGGCAGAAGACGTTCAGTGTTGCTGACTATATCGTGTGTGCTTAACACGAGCATGTAGCTTCTTCCCTGTCTGAAAGAGAAAGCAAGAGCTTGTTGCTGTCAGTCTGGGGATGAAGGGAGAACGATTCCCCTTCCGTGTTTGAAAATCCCTCTGTTTTACACGCCTAGAAAAGCTGCCACTGCATTGTCTACCTGGATACAGTGTGGGACGTTTCTCCCTTTCAAGTAGTTGAAGCCTTTCAGGGTTTCCAGCATTCCGGGAGGCATTCTGCGCTGCGCGGCTGAGAATACCGCTTAAGAACTGTATCGCTAAAGGAGCAGACAAGCCGCGCTTCTCCCTTTCTGGAACGCGAAGGAGGCCAAACCGTAGTTGTGCTGAGCGAAACGTTTGTCAGCGGCAAGGGCAAGTTCCCCATTCACCAAACGAAAGACAAAGCCAAATACAGCGTTCTCAGTCAAGCTGCTGTCCTCAATCGACTGAAGTTTTCAGTTTTGTTAGAAGAATCAGTCCGCCACCCCAAGCTGCTCTCTCAAATCTTCTCTGAGTGGGAGAAGGCTGGAGAGCACTGGGCTAGCAACGATTTGAATGCCCTAGTTTTCAAAGGGAATTTGCATACCAGGGCATGAAGGTACTACTGGCTTTCAAACAGGCAGATTGTCTGCTTTTAGCTAGAGGATGGCGGAAGAGATTCCGTTTGGCTGACTAAACCTTGCGTGCTTAACACGAGCTTGTAGCTTCTTCCCTGCCTGAAAGAGAAAGCAGGAGCTTGTTCCTGTCAGTCTGGGGACGAAGTGAGAACGAATCCCTTTCTGTGTTTGGAAATCCCTCTGTGTTCCATGCCTAGGAAAGTTGCCTGTGCATTGTCTACCTGGATTCAGTGTAGGACGTTTCTCCCTTTCAAGTAGTTGAAGACTTTCAGGGTTTCCAGCATTCCGGGAGGCATTCTGTGCTGCGCCGCTGAGCAGACCTTTCTGCAGACGGTATCGCTAAAGCAGAAGAGAAACGGCGTTTCTCCCATTCTGGAACGCGAAGGAGGCCAAACCGTAGTTGTGCTGAGTAAACGTTTATTAGCAGCAAGTGCAAGTTCCCCATTCACCCAAAGAAAGAGAAAGCGAAATACAGCGTTCTCCTACAAGCTGCTTTACTCAATCGACTGAAGTTTTCAGTCTTCTAAGAAGAAACAGTCGGCCCAGCACAAGCTACGTTCTCAAATCTTCTCTGAGTGGGAGAAGGATGGCGAGGGCTGGCCTAGCAAGGATTTCAATGCCCCGGTTTTCAAAGGGAACTTTGCATACCAGGGAATGAAGGTACCACTGCGTTTCAAAGCCAAACAGGCAGATTGTCTGCCTTCAGCTGGAGGATGGCAGAAGACGTTCAGTGTTGCTGACTATATCGTGTGTGCTTAACACGAGCATGTAGCTTCTTCCCTGTCTGAAAGAGAAAGCAAGAGCTTGTTGCTGTCAGTCTGGGGATGAAGGGAGAACGATTCCCCTTCCGTGTTTGAAAATCCCTCTGTTTTACACGCCTAGAAAAGCTGCCACTGCATTGTCTACCTGGATACAGTGTGGGACGTTTCTCCCTTTCAAGTAGTTGAAGCCTTTCAGGGTTTCCAGCATTCCGGGAGGCATTCTGCGCTGCGCGGCTGAGAATACCGCTTAAGAACTGTATCGCTAAAGGAGCAGACAAGCCGCGCTTCTCCCTTTCTGGAACGCGAAGGAGGCCAAACCGTAGTTGTGCTGAGCGAAACGTTTGTCAGCGGCAAGGGCAAGTTCCCCATTCACCAAACGAAAGACAAAGCCAAATACAGCGTTCTCAGTCAAGCTGCTGTCCTCAATCGACTGAAGTTTTCAGTTTTGTTAGAAGAATCAGTCCGCCACCCCAAGCTGCTCTCTCAAATCTTCTCTGAGTGGGAGAAGGCTGGAGAGCACTGGGCTAGCAACGATTTGAATGCCCTAGTTTTCAAAGGGAATTTGCATACCAGGGCATGAAGGTACTACTGGCTTTCAAACAGGCAGATTGTCTGCTTTTAGCTAGAGGATGGCGGAAGAGATTCCGTTTGGCTGACTAAACCTTGCGTGCTTAACACGAGCTTGTAGCTTCTTCCCTGCCTGAAAGAGAAAGCAGGAGCTTGTTCCTGTCAGTCTGGGGACGAAGTGAGAACGAATCCCTTTCTGTGTTTGGAAATCCCTCTGTGTTCCATGCCTAGGAAAGTTGCCTGCGCATTGTCTACCTGGATTCAGTGTAGGACGTTTCTCCCTTTCAAGTAGTTGAAGACTTTCAGGGTTTCCAGCATTCCGGGAGGCATTCTGTGCTGCGCCGCTGAGCAGACCTTTCTGCAGACGGTATCGCTAAAGCAGAAGAGAAACGGCGTTTCTCCCATTCTGGAACGCGAAGGAGGCCAAACCGTAGTTGTGCTGAGTAAACGTTTATTAGCAGCAAGTGCAAGTTCCCCATTCACCCAAAGAAAGAGAAAGCGAAATACAGCGTTCTCCTACAAGCTGCTTTACTCAATCGACTGAAGTTTTCAGTCTTCTAAGAAGAAACAGTCGGCCCAGCACAAGCTACGTTCTCAAATCTTCTCTGAGTGGGAGAAGGATGGCGAGGGCTGGCCTAGCAAGGATTTCAATGCCCCGGTTTACAAAGGGAACTTTGCATACCAGGGAATGAAGGTACCACTGCGTTTCAAAGCCAAACAGGCAGATTGTCTGCCTTCAGCTGGAGGATGGCAGAAGACGTTCAGTGTTGCTGACTATATCGTGTGTGCTTAACACGAGCATGTAGCTTCTTCCCTGTCTGAAAGAGAAAGCAAGAGCTTGTTGCTGTCAGTCTGGGGATGAAGGGAGAACGATTCCCCTTCCGTGTTTGAAAATCCCTCTGTTTTACACGCCTAGAAAAGCTGCCACTGCATTGTCTACCTGGATACAGTGTGGGACGTTTCTCCCTTTCAAGTAGTTGAAGCCTTTCAGGGTTTCCAGCATTCCGGGAGGCATTCTGCGCTGCGCGGCTGAGAATACCGCTTAAGAACTGTATCGCTAAAGGAGCAGACAAGCCGCGCTTCTCCCTTTCTGGAACGCGAAGGAGGCCAAACCGTAGTTGTGCTGAGCGAAACGTTTGTCAGCGGCAAGGGCAAGTTCCCCATTCACCAAACGAAAGACAAAGCCAAATACAGCGTTCTCAGTCAAGCTGCTGTCCTCAATCGACTGAAGTTTTCAGTTTTGTTAGAAGAATCAGTCCGCCACCCCAAGCTGCTCTCTCAAATCTTCTCTGAGTGGGAGAAGGCTGGAGAGCACTGGGCTAGCAACGATTTGAATGCCCTAGTTTTCAAAGGGAATTTGCATACCAGGGCATGAAGGTACTACTGGCTTTCAAACAGGCAGATTGTCTGCTTTTAGCTAGAGGATGGCGGAAGAGATTCCGTTTGGCTGACTAAACCTTGCGTGCTTAACACGAGCTTGTAGCTTCTTCCCTGCCTGAAAGAGAAAGCAGGAGCTTGTTCCTGTCAGTCTGGGGACGAAGTGAGAACGAATCCCTTTCTGTGTTTGGAAATCCCTCTGTGTTCCATGCCTAGGAAAGTTGCCTGCGCATTGTCTACCTGGATTCAGTGTAGGACGTTTCTCCCTTTCAAGTAGTTGAAGACTTTCAGGGTTTCCAGCATTCTGGGAGGCATTCTGTGCTGCGCCGCTGAGCAGACCTTTCTGCAGACGGTATCGCTAAAGCAGAAGAGAAACGGCGTTTCTCCCATTCTGGAACGCGAAGGAGGCTAAACCGTAGTTGTGGTGAGTAAACGTTTATTAGCAGCAAGTGCAAGTTCCCCATTCACCCAAAGAAAGAGAAAGCGAAATACAGCGTTCTCCTACAAGCTGCTTTACTCAATCGACTGAAGTTTTCAGTCTTCTAAGAAGAAACAGTCGGCCCAGCACAAGCTACGTTCTCAAATCTTCTCTGAGTGGGAGAAGGATGGCGAGGGCTGGCCTAGCAAGGATTTCAATGCCCCGGTTTTCAAAGGGAACTTTGCATACCAGGGAATGAAGGTACCACTGCGTTTCAAAGCCAAACAGGCAGATTGTCTGCCTTCAGCTGGAGGATGGCAGAAGACGTTCAGTGTTGCTGACTATATCGTGTGTGCTTAACACGAGCATGTAGCTTCTTCCCTGTCTGAAAGAGAAAGCAAGAGCTTGTTGCTGTCAGTCTGGGGATGAAGGGAGAACGATTCCCCTTCCGTGTTTGAAAATCCCTCTGTTTTACACGCCTAGAAAAGCTGCCACTGCATTGTCTACCTGGATACAGTGTGGGACGTTTCTCCCTTTCAAGTAGTTGAAGCCTTTCAGGGTTTCCAGCATTCCGGGAGGCATTCTGTGCTGCGCGGCTGAGAATACCGCTTAAGAACTGTATCGCTAAAGGAGCAGACAAGCCGCGCTTCTCCCTTTCTGGAACGCGAAGGAGGCCAAACCGTAGTTGTGCTGAGCGAAACGTTTGTCAGCGGCAAGGGCAAGTTCCCCATTCACCAAACGAAAGACAAAGCCAAATATAGCGTTCTCAGTCAAGCTGCTGTCCTCAATCGACTGAAGTTTTCAGTTTTGTTAGAAGAATCAGTCCGCCACCCCAAGCTGCTCTCTCAAATCTTCTCTGAGTGGGAGAAGGCTGGAGAGCACAGGCCTAGCAACGATTTGAATGCCCTAGTTTTCAAAGGGAATTTGCATACCAGGGCATGAAGGTACTACTGGCTTTCAAACAGGCAGATTGTCTGCTTTTAGCTAGAGGATGGCGGAAGAGATTCCGTTTGGCTGACTAAACCTTGCGTGCTTAACACGAGCTTGTAGCTTCTTCCCTGCCTGAAAGAGAAAGCAGGAGCTTGTTCCTGTCAGTCTGGGGACGAAGTGAGAACGAATCCCTTTCTGTGTTTGGAAATCCCTCTGTGTTCCATGCCTAGGAAAGTTGCCTGCGCATTGTCTACCTGGATTCAGTGTAGGACGTTTCTCCCTTTCAAGTAGTTGAAAACTTTCAGGGTTTCCAGCATTCCGGGAGGCATTCTGTGCTGCGCCGCTGAGCAGACCTTTCTGCAGACGGTATCGCTAAAGCAGAAGAGAAACGGCATTTCTCCCATTCTGGAACGCGAAGGAGGCCAAACCGTAGTTGTGCTGAGTAAACGTTTATTAGCAGCAAGTGCAAGTTCCCCATTCACCCAAAGAAAGAGAAAGCGAAATACAGCGTTCTCCTACAAGCTGCTTTACTCAATCGACTGAAGTTTTCAGTCTTCTAAGAAGAAACAGTCGGCCCAGCACAAGCTACGTTCTCAAATCTTCTCTGAGTGGGAGAAGGATGGCGAGGGCTGGCCTAGCAAGGATTTCAATGCCCCGGTTTTCAAAGGGAACTTTGCATACCAGGGAATGAAGGTACCACTGCGTTTCAAAGCCAAACAGGCAGATTGTCTGCCTTCAGCTGGAGGATGGCAGAAGACGTTCAGTGTTGCTGACTATATCGTGTGTGCTTAACACGAGCATGTAGCTTCTTCCCTGTCTGAAAGAGAAAGCAAGAGCTTGTTGCTGTCAGTCTGGGGATGAAGGGAGAACGATTCCCCTTCCGTGTTTGAAAATCCCTCTGTTTTACACGCCTAGAAAAGCTGCCACTGCATTGTCTACCTGGATACAGTGTGGGACGTTTCTCCCTTTCAAGTAGTTGAAGCCTTTCAGGGTTTCCAGCATTCCGGGAGGCATTCTGCGCTGCGCGGCTGAGAATACCGCTTAAGAACTGTATCGCTAAAGGAGCAGACAAGCCGCGCTTCTCCCTTTCTGGAACGCGAAGGAGGCCAAACCGTAGTTGTGCTGAGCGAAACGTTTGTCAGCGGCAAGGGCAAGTTCCCCATTCACCAAACGAAAGACAAAGCCAAATACAGCGTTCTCAGTCAAGCTGCTGTCCTCAATCGACTGAAGTTTTCAGTTTTGTTAGAAGAATCAGTCCGCCACCCCAAGCTGCTCTCTCAAATCTTCTCTGAGTGGGAGAAGGCTGGAGAGCACTGGGCTAGCAACGATTTGAATGCCCTAGTTTTCAAAGGGAATTTGCATACCAGGGCATGAAGGTACTACTGGCTTTCAAACAGGCAGATTGTCTGCTTTTAGCTAGAGGATGGCGGAAGAGATTCCGTTTGGCTGACTAAACCTTGCGTGCTTAACACGAGCTTGTAGCTTCTTCCCTGCCTGAAAGAGAAAGCAGGAGCTTGTTCCTGTCAGTCTGGGGACGAAGTGAGAACGAATCCCTTTCTGTGTTTGGAAATCCCTCTGTGTTCCATGCCTAGGAAAATTGCCTGCGCATTGTCTACCTGGATTCAGTGTAGGACGTTTCTCCCTTTCAAGTAGTTGAAGACTTTCAGGGTTTCCAGCATTCCGGGAGGCATTCTGTGCTGCGCCGCTGAGCAGACCTTTCTGCAGACGGTATCGCTAAAGCAGAAGAGAAACGGCGATTCTCCCATTCTGGAACGCGAAGGAGGCCAAACCGTAGTTGTGCTGAGTAAACGTTTATTAGCAGCAAGTGCAAGTTCCCCATTCACCCAAAGAAAGAGAAAGCGAAATACAGCGTTCTCCTACAAGCTGCTTTACTCAATCGACTGAAGTTTTCAGTCTTCTAAGAAGAAACAGTCGGCCCAGCACAAGCTACGTTCTCAAATCTTCTCTGAGTGGGAGAAGGATGGCGAGGGCTGGCCTAGCAAGGATTTCAATGCCCCGGTTTTCAAAGGGAACTTTGCATACCAGGGAATGAAGGTACCACTGCGTTTCAAAGCCAAACAGGCAGATTGTCTGCCTTCAGCTGGAGGATGGCAGAAGACGTTCAGTGTTGCTGACTATATCGTGTGTGCTTAACACGAGCATGTAGCTTCTTCCCTGTCTGAAAGAGAAAGCAAGAGCTTGTTGCTGTCAGTCTGGGGATGAAGGGAGAACGATTCCCCTTCCGTGTTTGAAAATCCCTCTGTTTTACACGCCTAGAAAAGCTGCCACTGCATTGTCTACCTGGATACAGTGTGGGACGTTTCTCCCTTTCAAGTAGTTGAAGCCTTTCAGGGTTTCCAGCATTCCGGGAGGCATTCTGCGCTGCGCGGCTGAGAATACCGCTTAAGAACTGTATCGCTAAAGGAGCAGACAAGCCGCGCTTCTCCCTTTCTGGAACGCGAAGGAGGCCAAACCGTAGTTGTGCTGAGCGAAACGTTTGTCAGCGGCAAGGGCAAGTTCCCCATTCACCAAACGAAAGACAAAGCCAAATACAGCGTTCTCAGTCAAGCTGCTGTCCTCAATCGACTGAAGTTTTCAGTTTTGTTAGAAGAATCAGTCCGCCACCCCAAGCTGCTCTCTCAAATCTTCTCTGAGTGGGAGAAGGCTGGAGAGCACTGGGCTAGCAACGATTTGAATGCCCTAGTTTTCAAAGGGAATTTGCATACCAGGGCATGAAGGTACTACTGGCTTTCAAACAGGCAGATTGTCTGCTTTTAGCTAGAGGATGGCGGAAGAGATTCCGTTTGGCTGACTAAACCTTGCGTGCTTAACACGAGCTTGTAGCTTCTTCCCTGCCTGAAAGAGAAAGCAGGAGCTTGTTCCTGTCAGTCTGGGGACGAAGTGAGAACGAATCCCTTTCTGTGTTTGGAAATCCCTCTGTGTTCCATGCCTAGGAAAGTTGCCTGCGCATTGTCTACCTGGATTCAGTGTAGGACGTTTCTCCCTTTCAAGTAGTTGAAGACTTTCAGGGTTTCCAGCATTCCGGGAGGCATTCTGTGCTGCGCCGCTGAGCAGACCTTTCTGCAGACGGTATCGCTAAAGCAGAAGAGAAACGGCGTTTCTCCCATTCTGGAACGCGAAGGAGGCCAAACCGTAGTTGTGCTGAGTAAACGTTTATTAGCAGCAAGTGCAAGTTCCCCATTCACCCAAAGAAAGAGAAGGCGAAATACAGCGTTCTCCTACAAGCTGCTTTACTCAATCGACTGAAGTTTTCAGTCTTCTAAGAAGAAACAGTCGGCCCAGCACAAGCTACGTTCTCAAATCTTCTCTGAGTGGGAGAAGGATGGCGAGGGCTGGCCTAGCAAGGATTTCAATGCCCCGGTTTTCAAAGGGAACTTTGCATACCAGGGAATGAAGGTACCACTGCGTTTCAAAGCCAAACAGGCAGATTGTCTGCCTTCAGCTGGAGGATGGCAGAAGACGTTCAGTGTTGCTGACTATATCGTGTGTGCTTAACACGAGCATGTAGCTTCTTCCCTGTCTGAAAGAGAAAGCAAGAGCTTGTTGCTGTCAGTCTGGGGATGAAGGGAGAACGATTCCCCTTCCGTGTTTGAAAATCCCTCTGTTTTACACGCCTAGAAAAGCTGCCACTGCATTGTCTACCTGGATACAGTGTGGGACGTTTCTCCCTTTCAAGTAGTTGAAGCCTTTCAGGGTTTCCAGCATTCCGGGAGGCATTCTGCGCTGCGCGGCTGAGAATACCGCTTAAGAACTGTATCGCTAAAGGAGCAGACAAGCCGCGCTTCTCCCTTTCTGGAACGCGAAGGAGGCCAAACCGTAGTTGTGCTGAGCGAAACGTTTGTCAGCGGCAAGGGCAAGTTCCCCATTCACCAAACGAAAGACAAAGCCAAATACAGCGTTCTCAGTCAAGCTGCTGTCCTCAATCGACTGAAGTTTTCAGTTTTGTTAGAAGAATCAGTCCGCCACCCCAAGCTGCTCTCTCAAATCTTCTCTGAGTGGGAGAAGGCTGGAGAGCACTGGGCTAGCAATGATTTGAATGCCCTAGTTTTCAAAGGGAATTTGCATACCAGGGCATGAAGGTACTACTGGCTTTCAAACAGGCAGATTGTCTGCTTTTAGCTAGAGGATGGCGGAAGAGATTCCGTTTGGCTGACTAAACCTTGCGTGCTTAACACGAGCTTGTAGCTTCTTCCCTGCCTGAAAGAGAAAGCAGGAGCTTGTTCCTGTCAGTCTGGGGACGAAGTGAGAACGAATCCCTTTCTGTGTTTGGAAATCCCTCTGTGTTCCATGCCTAGGAAAGTTGCCTGCGCATTGTCTACCTGGATTCAGTGTAGGACGTTTCTCCCTTTCAAGTAGTTGAAGACTTTCAGGGTTTCCAGCATTCCGGGAGGCATTCTGTGCTGCGCCGCTGAGCAGACCTTTATGCAGACGGTATCGCTAAAGCAGAAGAGAAACGGCGTTTCTCCCATTCTGGAACGCGAAGGAGGCTAAACCGTAGTTGTGCTGAGTAAACGTTTATTAGCAGCAAGTGCAAGTTCCCCATTCACCCAAAGAAAGAGAAAGCGAAATACAGCGTTCTCCTACAAGCTGCTTTACTCAATCGACTGAAGTTTTCAGTCTTCTAAGAAGAAACAGTCGGCCCAGCACAAGCTACGTTCTCAAATCTTCTCTGAGTGGGAGAAGGATGGCGAGGGCTGGCCTAGCAAGGATTTCAATGCCCCGGTTTTCAAAGGGAACTTTGCATACCAGGGAATGAAGGTACCACTGCGTTTCAAAGCCAAACAGGCAGATTGTCTGCCTTCAGCTGGAGGATGGCAGAAGACGTTCAGTGTTGCTGACTATATCGTGTGTGCTTAACACGAGCATGTAGCTTCTTCCCTGTCTGAAAGAGAAAGCAAGAGCTTGTTGCTGTCAGTCTGGGGATGAAGGGAGAACGATTCCCCTTCCGTGTTTGAAAATCCCTCTGTTTTACACGCCTAGAAAAGCTGCCACTGCATTGTCTACCTGGATACAGTGTGGGACGTTTCTCCCTTTCAAGTAGTTGAAGCCTTTCAGGGTTTCCAGCATTCCGGGAGGCATTCTGCGCTGCGCGGCTGAGAATACCGCTTAAGAACTGTATCGCTAAAGGAGCAGACAAGCCGCGCTTCTCCCTTTCTGGAACGCGAAGGAGGCCAAACCGTAGTTGTGCTGAGCGAAACGTTTGTCAGAGGCAAGGGCAAGTTCCCCATTCACCAAACGAAAGACAAAGCCAAATACAGCGTTCTCAGTCAAGCTGCTGTCCTCAATCGACTGAAGTTTTCAGTTTTGTTAGAAGAATCAGTCCGCCACCCCAAGCTGCTCTCTCAAATCTTCTCTGAGTGGGAGAAGGCTGGAGAGCACTGGGCTAGCAACGATTTGAATGCCCTAGTTTTCAAAGGGAATTTGCATACCAGGGCATGAAGGTACTACTGGCTTTCAAACAGGCAGATTGTCTGCTTTTAGCTAGAGGATGGCGGAAGAGATTCCGTTTGGCTGACTAAACCTTGCGTGCTTAACACGAGCTTGTAGCTTCTTCCCTGCCTGAAAGAGAAAGCAGGAGCTTGTTCCTGTCAGTCTGGGGACGAAGTGAGAACGAATCCCTTTCTGTGTGTGGAAATCCCTCTGTGTTCCATGCCTAGGAAAGTTGCCTGCGCATTGTCTACCTGGATTCAGTGTAGGACGTTTCTCCCTTTCAAGTAGTTGAAGACTTTCAGGGTTTCCAGCATTCCGGGAGGCATTCTGTGCTGCGCCGCTGAGCAGACCTTTCTGCAGACGGTATCGCTAAAGCAGAAGAGAAACGGCGTTTCTCCCATTCTGGAACGCGAAGGAGGCCAAACCGTAGTTGTGCTGAGCGAAACGTTTGTCAGCGGCAAGGGCAAGTTCCCCATTCACCAAACGAAAGACAAAGCCAAATACAGCGTTCTCAGTCAAGCTGCTGTCCTCAATCGACTGAAGTTTTCAGTTTTGTTAGAAGAATCAGTCCGCCACCCCAAGCTGCTCTCTCAAAACTTCTCTGAGTGGGAGAAGGCTGGAGAGCACGGGCCTAGCAACGATTTGAATGCCCTGGTTTTCAAAGGGAACTTTGCATACCAGGGCATGAAGGTACTACTGGCTTTCAAAGTCAAACAGGCAGATTGTCTGCTTTTAGCTAGAGGATGGCGGAAGAGATTCCGTTTGGCTGACTAAACCTTGCGTGCTTAACACGAGCTTGTAGCTTCTTCCCTGCCTGAAAGAGAAAGCAAGAGCTTGTTGCTGTCAGTCTGGGGATGAAGGGAGAACGATTCCCCTTCCGTGTTTGAAAATCCCTCTGTTTTACACGCCTAGAAAAGCTGCCACTGCATTGTCTACCTGGATACAGTGTGGGACGTTTCTCCCTTTCAAGTAGTTGAAGCCTTTCAGGGTTTCCAGCATTCCGGGAGGCATTCTGTGCTGCGCGGCTGAGAATACCGCTTAAGAACTGTATCGCGAAAGGAGCAGAGAAGCCGCGCTTCTCCCATTCTGGAACGCGAAGGAGGCCAAACGGTAGTTGTGCTGAGCGAAACGTTTGTCAGCGGCAAGGGCAAGTTCCCCATTCACCAAACGAAAGACAAAGCCAAATACAGCGTTCTCAGTCAAGCTGCTGTCCTCAATCGACTGAAGTTTTCAGTTTTGTTAGAAGAATCAGTCCGCCACCCCAAGCTGCTCTCTCAAATCTTCTCTGAGTGGGAGAAGGCTGGAGAGCACGGGCCTAGCAACGATTTGAATGCCCTGGTTTTCAAAGGGAACTTTGCGTACCAGGGCATGAAGGTACTACTGGCTTTCAAAGTCAAACAGGCAGATTGTCTGCTTTTAGCTAGAGGATGGCGGAAGAGATTCTGTTTGGCTGACTAAACCTTGTGTGCTTAACACGAGCTTGTAGCTTCTTCCCTGCCTGAAAGAGAAAGCAGGAGCTTGTTCCTGTCAGTCTGGGGACGAAGTGAGAACGAATCCCTTTCTGTGTTTGGAAATCCCTCTGTGTTCCATGCCTAGGAAAGTTGCCTGCGCATTGTCTACCTGGATTCAGTGTAGGACGTTTCTCCCTTTCAAGTAGTTGAAGACTTTCAGGGTTTCCAGCATTCCGGGAGGCATTCTGTGCTGCGCCGCTGAGCAGACCTTTCTGCAGACGGTATCGCTAAAGCAGAAGAGAAACGGCGTTTCTCCCATTCTGGAACGCGAAGGAGGCCAAACCGTAGTTGTGCTGAGTAAACGTTTATTAGCAGCAAGTGCAAGTTCCCCATTCACCCAAAGAAAGAGAAAGCGAAATACAGCGTTCTCCTACAAGCTGCTTTACTCAATCGACTGAAGTTTTCAGTCTTCTAAGAAGAAACAGTCGGCCCAGCACAAGCTACGTTCTCAAATCTTCTCTGAGTGGGAGAAGGATGGTGACGGCTGGTCTAGCAAGGATTTCAATGCCCCGGTTTTCAAAGGGAACTTTGCATACCAGGGAATGAAGGTACCACTGCGTTTCAAAGCCAAACAGGCAGATTGTCTGCCTTCAGCTGGAGGATGGCAGAAGACGTTCAGTGTTGCTGACTATATCGTGTGTGCTTAACACGAGCATGTAGCTTCTTCCCTGTCTGAAAGAGAAAGCAAGAGCTTGTTGCTGTCAGTCTGGGGATGAAGGGAGAACGATTCCCCTTCCGTGTTTGAAAATCCCTCTGTTTTACACGGCTAGAAAAGCTGCCACTGCATTGTCTACCTGGATACAGTGTGGGACGTTTCTCCCTTTCAAGTAGTTGAAGCCTTTCAGGGTTTCCAGCATTCCGGGAGGCATTCTGCGCTGCGCGGCTGAGAATACCGCTTAAGAACTGTATCGCTAAAGGAGCAGACAAGCCGCGCTTCTCCCTTTCTGGAACGCGAAGGAGGCCAAACCGTAGTTGTGCTGAGCGAAACGTTTGTCAGCGGCAAGGGCAAGTTCCCCATTCACCAAACGAAAGACAAAGCCAAATACAGCGTTCTCAGTCAAGCTGCTGTCCTCAATCGACTGAAGTTTTCAGTTTTGTTAGAAGAATCAGTCCGCCACCCCAAGCTGCTCTCTCAAATCTTCTCTGAGTGGGAGAAGGCTGGAGAGCACTGGGCTAGCAACGATTTGAATGCCCTAGTTTTCAAAGGGAATTTGCATACCAGGGCATGAAGGTACTACTGGCTTTCAAACAGGCAGATTGTCTGCTTTTAGCTAGAGGATGGCGGAAGAGATTCCGTTTGGCTGACTAAACCTTGCGTGCTTAACACGAGCTTGTAGCTTCTTCCCTGCCTGAAAGAGAAAGCAGGAGCTTGTTCCTGTCAGTCTGGGGACGAAGTGAGAACGAATCCCTTTCTGTGTTTGGAAATCCCTCTGTGTTCCATGCCTAGGAAAGTTGCCTGCGCATTGTCTACCTGGATTCAGTGTAGGACGTTTCTCCCTTTCAAGTAGTTGAAGACTTTCAGGGTTTCCAGCATTCCGGGAGGCATTCTGTGCTGCGCCGCTGAGCAGACCTTTATGCAGACGGTATCGCTAAAGCAGAAGAGAAACGGCGTTTCTCCCATTCTGGAACGCGAAGGAGGCTAAACCGTAGTTGTGCTGAGTAAACGTTTATTAGCAGCAAGTGCAAGTTCCCCATTCACCCAAAGAAAGAGAAAGCGAAATACAGCGTTCTCCTACAAGCTGCTTTACTCAATCGACTGAAGTTTTCAGTCTTCTAAGAAGAAACAGTCGGCCCAGCACAAGCTACGTTCTCAAATCTTCTCTGAGTGGGAGAAGGATGGCGAGGGCTGGCCTAGCAAGGATTTCAATGCCCCGGTTTTCAAAGGGAACTTTGCATACCAGGGAATGAAGGTACCACTGCGTTTCAAAGCCAAACAGGCAGATTGTCTGCCTTCAGCTGGAGGATGGCAGAAGACGTTCAGTGTTGCTGACTATATCGTGTGTGCTTAACACGAGCATGTAGCTTCTTCCCTGTCTGAAAGAGAAAGCAAGAGCTTGTTGCTGTCAGTCTGGGGATGAAGGGAGAACGATTCCCCTTCCGTGTTTGAAAATCCCTCTGTTTTACACGCCTAGAAAAGCTGCCACTGCATTGTCTACCTGGATACAGTGTGGGACGTTTCTCCCTTTCAAGTAGTTGAAGCCTTTCAGGGTTTCCAGCATTCCGGGAGGCATTCTGCGCTGCGCGGCTGAGAATACCGCTTAAGAACTGTATCGCTAAAGGAGCAGACAAGCCGCGCTTCTCCCTTTCTGGAACGCGAAGGAGGCCAAACCGTAGTTGTGCTGAGCGAAACGTTTGTCAGAGGCAAGGGCAAGTTCCCCATTCACCAAACGAAAGACAAAGCCAAATACAGCGTTCTCAGTCAAGCTGCTGTCCTCAATCGACTGAAGTTTTCAGTTTTGTTAGAAGAATCAGTCCGCCACCCCAAGCTGCTCTCTCAAATCTTCTCTGAGTGGGAGAAGGCTGGAGAGCACTGGGCTAGCAACGATTTGAATGCCCTAGTTTTCAAAGGGAATTTGCATACCAGGGCATGAAGGTACTACTGGCTTTCAAACAGGCAGATTGTCTGCTTTTAGCTAGAGGATGGCGGAAGAGATTCCGTTTGGCTGACTAAACCTTGCGTGCTTAACACGAGCTTGTAGCTTCTTCCCTGCCTGAAAGAGAAAGCAGGAGCTTGTTCCTGTCAGTCTGGGGACGAAGTGAGAACGAATCCCTTTCTGTGTGTGGAAATCCCTCTGTGTTCCATGCCTAGGAAAGTTGCCTGCGCATTGTCTACCTGGATTCAGTGTAGGACGTTTCTCCCTTTCAAGTAGTTGAAGACTTTCAGGGTTTCCAGCATTCCGGGAGGCATTCTGTGCTGCGCCGCTGAGCAGACCTTTCTGCAGACGGTATCGCTAAAGCAGAAGAGAAACGGCGTTTCTCCCATTCTGGAACGCGAAGGAGGCCAAACCGTAGTTGTGCTGAGCGAAACGTTTGTCAGCGGCAAGGGCAAGTTCCCCATTCACCAAACGAAAGACAAAGCCAAATACAGCGTTCTCAGTCAAGCTGCTGTCCTCAATCGACTGAAGTTTTCAGTTTTGTTAGAAGAATCAGTCCGCCACCCCAAGCTGCTCTCTCAAAACTTCTCTGAGTGGGAGAAGGCTGGAGAGCACGGGCCTAGCAATGATTTGAATGCCCTGGTTTTCAAAGGGAACTTTGCATACCAGGGCATGAAGGTACTACTGGCTTTCAAAGTCAAACAGGCAGATTGTCTGCTTTTAGCTAGAGGATGGCGGAAGAGATTCCGTTTGGCTGACTAAACCTTGCGTGCTTAACACGAGCTTGTAGCTTCTTCCCTGCCTGAAAGAGAAAGCAAGAGCTTGTTGCTGTCAGTCTGGGGATGAAGGGAGAACGATTCCCCTTCCGTGTTTGAAAATCCCTCTGTTTTACACGCCTAGAAAAGCTGCCACTGCATTGTCTACCTGGATACAGTGTGGGACGTTTCTCCCTTTCAAGTAGTTGAAGCCTTTCAGGGTTTCCAGCATTCCGGGAGGCATTCTGTGCTGCGCGGCTGAGAATACCGCTTAAGAACTGTATCGCGAAAGGAGCAGAGAAGCCGCGCTTCTCCCATTCTGGAACGCGAAGGAGGCCAAACGGTAGTTGTGCTGAGCGAAACGTTTGTCAGCGGCAAGGGCAAGTTCCCCATTCACCAAACGAAAGACAAAGCCAAATACAGCGTTCTCAGTCAAGCTGCTGTCCTCAATCGACTGAAGTTTTCAGTTTTGTTAGAAGAATCAGTCCGCCACCCCAAGCTGCTCTCTCAAATCTTCTCTGAGTGGGAGAAGGCTGGAGAGCACGGGCCTAGCAACGATTTGAATGCCCTGGTTTTCAAAGGGAACTTTGCGTACCAGGGCATGAAGGTACTACTGGCTTTCAAAGTCAAACAGGCAGATTGTCTGCTTTTAGCTAGAGGATGGCGGAAGAGATTCTGTTTGGCTGACTAAACCTTGTGTGCTTAACACGAGCTTGTAGCTTCTTCCCTGCCTGAAAGAGAAAGCAGGAGCTTGTTCCTGTCAGTCTGGGGACGAAGTGAGAACGAATCCCTTTCTGTGTTTGGAAATCCCTCTGTGTTCCATGCCTAGGAAAGTTGCCTGCGCATTGTCTACCTGGATTCAGTGTAGGACGTTTCTCCCTTTCAAGTAGTTGAAGACTTTCAGGGTTTCCAGCATTCCGGGAGGCATTCTGTGCTGCGCCGCTGAGCAGACCTTTCTGCAGACGGTATCGCTAAAGCAGAAGAGAAACGGCGTTTCTCCCATTCTGGAACGCGAAGGAGGCCAAACCGTAGTTGTGCTGAGTAAACGTTTATTAGCAGCAAGTGCAAGTTCCCCATTCACCCAAAGAAAGAGAAAGCGAAATACAGCGTTCTCCTACAAGCTGCTTTACTCAATCGACTGAAGTTTTCAGTCTTCTAAGAAGAAACAGTCGGCCCAGCACAAGCTACGTTCTCAAATCTTCTCTGAGTGGGAGAAGGATGGTGACGGCTGGTCTAGCAAGGATTTCAATGCCCCGGTTTTCAAAGGGAACTTTGCATACCAGGGAATGAAGGTACCACTGCGTTTCAAAGCCAAACAGGCAGATTGTCTGCCTTCAGCTGGAGGATGGCAGAAGACGTTCAGTGTTGCTGACTATATCGTGTGTGCTTAACACGAGCATGTAGCTTCTTCCCTGTCTGAAAGAGAAAGCAAGAGCTTGTTGCTGTCAGTCTGGGGATGAAGGGAGAACGATTCCCCTTCCGTGTTTGAAAATCCCTCTGTTTTACACGGCTAGAAAAGCTGCCACTGCATTGTCTACCTGGATACAGTGTGGGACGTTTCTCCCTTTCAAGTAGTTGAAGCCTTTCAGGGTTTCCAGCATTCCGGGAGGCATTCTGCGCTGCGCGGCTGAGAATACCGCTTAAGAACTGTATCGCTAAAGGAGCAGACAAGCCGCGCTTCTCCCTTTCTGGAACGCGAAGGAGGCCAAACCGTAGTTGTGCTGAGCGAAACGTTTGTCAGCGGCAAGGGCAAGTTCCCCATTCACCAAACGAAAGACAAAGCCAAATACAGCGTTCTCAGTCAAGCTGCTGTCCTCAATCGACTGAAGTTTTCAGTTTTGTTAGAAGAATCAGTCCGCCACCCCAAGCTGCTCTCTCAAATCTTCTCTGAGTGGGAGAAGGCTGGAGAGCACTGGGCTAGCAACGATTTGAATGCCCTAGTTTTCAAAGGGAATTTGCATACCAGGGCATGAAGGTACTACTGGCTTTCAAACAGGCAGATTGTCTGCTTTTAGCTAGAGGATGGCGGAAGAGATTCCGTTTGGCTGACTAAACCTTGCGTGCTTAACACGAGCTTGTAGCTTCTTCCCTGCCTGAAAGAGAAAGCAGGAGCTTGTTCCTGTCAGTCTGGGGACGAAGTGAGAACGAATCCCTTTCTGTGTTTGGAAATCCCTCTGTGTTCCATGCCTAGGAAAGTTGCCTGCGCATTGTCTACCTGGATTCAGTGTAGGACGTTTCTCCCTTTCAAGTAGTTGAAGACTTTCAGGGTTTCCAGCATTCCGGGAGGCATTCTGTGCTGCGCCGCTGAGCAGACCTTTCTGCAGACGGTATCGCTAAAGCAGAAGAGAAACGGCGTTTCTCCCATTCTGGAACGCGAAGGAGGCCAAACCGTAGTTGTGCTGAGTAAACGTTTATTAGCAGCAAGTGCAAGTTCCCCATTCACCCAAAGAAAGAGAAAGCGAAATACAGCGTTCTCCTACAAGCTGCTTTACTCAATCGACTGAAGTTTTCAGTCTTCTAAGAAGAAACAGTCGGCCCAGCACAAGCTACGTTCTCAAATCTTCTCTGAGTGGGAGAAGGATGGCGAGGGCTGGCCTAGCAAGGATTTCAATGCCCCGGTTTTCAAAGGGAACTTTGCATACCAGGGAATGAAGGTACCACTGCGTTTCAAAGCCAAACAGGCAGATTGTCTGCCTTCAGCTGGAGGATGGCAGAAGACGTTCAGTGTTGCTGACTATATCGTGTGTGCTTAACACGAGCATGTAGCTTCTTCCCTGTCTGAAAGAGAAAGCAAGAGCTTGTTGCTGTCAGTCTGGGGATGAAGGGAGAACGATTCCCCTTCCGTGTTTGAAAATCCCTCTGTTTTACACGCCTAGAAAAGCTGCCACTGCATTGTCTACCTGGATACAGTGTGGGACGTTTCTCCCTTTCAAGTAGTTGAAGCCTTTCAGGGTTTCCAGCATTCCGGGAGGCATTCTGCGCTGCGCGGCTGAGAATACCGCTTAAGAACTGTATCGCTAAAGGAGCAGACAAGCCGCGCTTCTCCCTTTCTGGAACGCGAAGGAGGCCAAACCGTAGTTGTGCTGAGCGAAACGTTTGTCAGCGGCAAGGGCAAGTTCCCCATTCACCAAACGAAAGACAAAGCCAAATACAGCGTTCTCAGTCAAGCTGCTGTCCTCAATCGACTGAAGTTTTCAGTTTTGTTAGAAGAATCAGTCCGCCACCCCAAGCTGCTCTCTCAAATCTTCTCTGAGTGGGAGAAGGCTGGAGAGCACTGGGCTAGCAACGATTTGAATGCCCTAGTTTTCAAAGGGAATTTGCATACCAGGGCATGAAGGTACTACTGGCTTTCAAACAGGCAGATTGTCTGCTTTTAGCTAGAGGATGGCGGAAGAGATTCCGTTTGGCTGACTAAACCTTGCGTGCTTAACACGAGCTTGTAGCTTCTTCCCTGCCTGAAAGAGAAAGCAGGAGGTTGTTCCTGTCAGTCTGGGGACGAAGTGAGAACGAATCCCTTTCTTTGTTTGGAAATCCCTCTGTGTTCCATGCCTAGGAAAGTTGCCTGCGCATTGTCTACCTGGATTCAGTGTAGGACGTTTCTCCCTTTCAAGTAGTTGAAGACTTTCAGGGTTTCCAGCATTCCGGGAGGCATTCTGTGCTGCGCCACTGAGCAGACCTTTCTGCAGACGGTATCGCTAAAGCAGAAGAGAAACGGCGTTTCTCCCATTCTGGAACGCGAAGGAGGCCAAACCGTAGTTGTGCTGAGTAAACGTTTATTAGCAGCAAGTGCAAGTTCCCCATTCACCCAAAGAAAGAGAAAGCGAAATACAGCGTTCTCCCACAAGCTGCTTTACTCAATCGACAGAAGTTTTCAGTCTTCTAAGAAGAAACAGTCGGCCCAGCACAAGCTACGTTCTCAAATCTTCTCTGAGTGGGAGAAGGATGGCGAGGGCTGGCCTAGCAAGGATTTCAATGCCCCGGTTTTCAAAGGGAACTTTGCATACCAGGGAATGAAGGTACCACTGCGTTTCAAAGCCAAACAGGCAGATTGTCTGCCTTCAGCTGGAGGATGGCAGAAGACGTTCAGTGTTGCTGACTATATCGTGTGTGCTTAACACGAGCATGTAGCTTCTTCCCTGTCTGAAAGAGAAAGCAAGAGCTTGTTGCTGTCAGTCTGGGGATGAAGGGAGAACGATTCCCCTTCCGTGTTTGAAAATCCCTCTGTTTTACACGCCTAGAAAAGCTGCCACTGCATTGTCTACCTGGATACAGTGTGGGACGTTTCTCCCTTTCAAGTAGTTGAAGCCTTTCAGGGTTTCCAGCATTCCGGGAGGCATTCTGTGCTGCGCGGCTGAGAATACCGCTTAAGAACTGTATCGCTAAAGGAGCAGAGAAGCCGCGCTTCTCCCATTCTGGAACGCGAAGGAGGCCAAACCGTAGTGGTGCTGAGCGAAACGTTTGTCAGCGGCAAGGGCAGTTCCCCATTCACCAAACGAAAGACAAAGCCAAATACAGCGTTCTCAGTCAAGCTGCTGTCCTCAATCGACTGAAGTTTTCAGTTTTGTTAGAAGAATCAGTCCGCCACCCCAAGCTGCTCTCTCAAATCTTCTCTGAGTGGGAGAAGGCTGGAGAGCACTGGGCTAGCAACGATTTGAATGCCCTAGTTTTCAAAGGGAATTTGCATACCAGGGCATGAAGGTACTACTGGCTTTCAAACAGGCAGATTGTCTGCTTTTAGCTAGAGGATGGCGGAAGAGATTCCGTTTGGCTGACTAAACCTTGCGTGCTTAACACGAGCTTGTAGCTTCTTCCCTGCCTGAAAGAGAAAGCAGGAGGTTGTTCCTGTCAGTCTGGGGACGAAGTGAGAACGAATCCCTTTCTTTGTTTGGAAATCCCTCTGTGTTCCATGCCTAGGAAAGTTGCCTGCGCATTGTCTACCTGGATTCAGTGTAGGACGTTTCTCCCTTTCAAGTAGTTGAAGACTTTCAGGGTTTCCAGCATTCCGGGAGGCATATTGTGCTGCGCCGCTGAGCAGACCTTTCTGCAGACGGTATCGCTAAAGCAGAAGAGAAACGGCGTTTCTCCCATTCTGGAACGCGAAGGAGGCCAAACCGTAGTTGTGCTGAGTAAACGTTTATTAGCAGCAAGTGCAAGTTCCCCATTCACCCAAAGAAAGAGAAAGCGAAATACAGCGTTCTCCCACAAGCTGCTTTACTCAATCGACAGAAGTTTTCAGTCTTCTAAGAAGAAACAGTCGGCCCAGCACAAGCTACGTTCTCAAATCTTCTCTGAGTGGGAGAAGGATGGCGAGGGCTGGCCTAGCAAGGATTTCAATGCCCCGGTTTTCAAAGGGAACTTTGCATACCAGGGAATGAAGGTACCACTGCGTTTCAAAGCCAAACAGGCAGATTGTCTGCCTTCAGCTGGAGGATGGCAGAAGACGTTCAGTGTTGCTGACTATATCGTGTGTGCTTAACACGAGCATGTAGCTTCTTCCCTGCCTGAAAGAGAAAGCAAGAGCTTGTTGCTGTCAGTCTGGGGATGAAGGGAGAACGATTCCCCTTCCGTGTTTGAAAATCCCTCTGCTTTACACGCCTAGAAAAGCTGCCACTGCATTGTCTACCTGGATACAGTGTGGGACGTTTCTCCCTTTCAAGTAGTTGAAGCCTTTCAGGGTTTCCAGCATTCCGGGAGGCATTCTGTGCTGCGCGGCTGAGAATACCGCTTAAGAACTGTATCGCTAAAGGAGCAGAGAAGCCGCGCTTCTCCCATTCTGGAACGCGAAGGAGGCCAAACCGTAGTGGTGCTGAGCGAAACGTTTGTCAGCGGCAAGGGCAGTTCCCCATTCACCAAACGAAAGACAAAGCCAAATACAGCGTTCTCAGTCAAGCTGCTGTCCTCAATCGACTGAAGTTTTCAGTTTTGTTAGAAGAATCAGTCCGCCACCCCAAGCTGCTCTCTCAAATCTTCTCTGAGTGGGAGAAGGCTGGAGAGCACTGGGCTAGCAACGATTTGAATGCCCTGGTTTTCAAAGGGAATTTGCATACCAGGGCATGAAGGTACTACTGGCTTTCAAACAGGCAGATTGTCTGCTTTTAGCTAGAGGATGGCGGAAGAGATTCCGTTTGGCTGACTAAACCTTGCGTGCTTAACACGAGCTTGTAGCTTCTTCCCTGCCTGAAAGAGAAAGCAGGAGCTTGTTCCTGTCAGTCTGGGGACGAAGTGAGAACGAATCCCTTTCTTTGTTTGGAAATCCCTCTGTGTTCCATGCCTAGGAAAGTTGCCTGCGCATTGTCTACCTGGATTCAGTGTAGGACGTTTCTCCCTTTCAAGTAGTTGAAGACTTTCAGGGTTTCCAGCATTCCGGGAGGCATTCTGTGCTGCGCCGCTGAGCAGACCTTTCTGCAGACGGTATCGCTAAAGCAGAAGAGAAACGGCGTTTCTCCCATTCTGGAACGCGAAGGAGGCCAAACCGTAGTTGTGCTGAGTAAACGTTTATTAGCAGCAAGTGCAAGTTCCCCATTCACCCAAAGAAAGAGAAAGCGAAATACAGCGTTCTCCCACAAGCTGCTTTACTCAATCGACAGAAGTTTTCAGTCTTCTAAGAAGAAACAGTCGGCCCAGCACAAGCTACGTTCTCAAATCTTCTCTGAGTGGGAGAAGGATGGCGAGGGCTGGCCTAGCAAGGATTTCAATGCCCCGGTTTTCAAAGGGAACTTTGCATACCAGGGAATGAAGGTACCACTGCGTTTCAAAGCCAAACAGGCAGATTGTCTGCCTTCAGCTGGAGGATGGCAGAAGACGTTCAGTGTTGCTGACTATATCGTGTGTGCTTAACACGAGCATGTAGCTTCTTCCCTGCCTGAAAGAGAAAGCAAGAGCTTGTTGCTGTCAGTCTGGGGATGAAGGGAGAACGATTCCCCTTCCGTGTTTGAAAATCCCTCTGTTTTACACGCCTAGAAAAGCTGCCACTGCATTGTCTACCTGGATACAGTGTGGGACGTTTCTCCCTTTCAAGTAGTTGAAGCCTTTCAGGGTTTCCAGCATTCCGGGAGGCATTCTGTGCTGCGCGGCTGAGAATACCGCTTAAGAACTGTATCGCTAAAGGAGCAGAGAAGCCGCGCTTCTCCCATTCTGGAACGCGAAGGAGGCCAAACCGTAGTGGTGCTGAGCGAAACGTTTGTCAGCGGCAAGGGCAGTTCCCCATTCACCAAACGAAAGACAAAGCCAAATACAGCGTTCTCAGTCAAGCTGCTGTCCTCAATCGACTGAAGTTTTCAGTTTTGTTAGAAGAATCAGTCCGCCACCCCAAGCTGCTCTCTCAAATCTTCTCTGAGTGGGAGAAGGCTGGAGAGCACTGGGCTAGCAACGATTTGAATGCCCTGGTTTTCAAAGGGAATTTGCATACCAGGGCATGAAGGTACTACTGGCTTTCAAACAGGCAGATTGTCTGCTTTTAGCTAGAGGATGGCGGAAGAGATTCCGTTTGGCTGACTAAATCTTGCGTGCTTAACACGAGCTTGTAGCTTCTTCCCTGCCTGAAAGAGAAAGCAGGAGCTTGTTCCTGTCAGTCTGGGGACGAAGTGAGAACGAATCCCTTTCTGTGTTTGGAAATCCCTCTGTGTTCCATGCCTACGAAAGTTGCCTGCGCATTTTCTACCTGGATTCAGTGTAGGACGTTTCTCCCTTTCAAGTAGTTGAAGACTTTCAGGGTTTCCAGCATTCCGGGAGGCATTCTGTGCTGCGCCGCTGAGCAGACCTTTCTGCAGACGGTATCGCTAAAGCAGAAGAGAAACGGCGTTTCTCCCATTCTGGAACGCGAAGGAGGCCAAACCGTAGTTGTGCTGAGTAAACGTTTATTAGCAGCAAGTGCAAGTTCCCCATTCACCCAAAGAAAGAGAAAGCGAAATACAGCGTTCTCCTACAAGCTGCTTTACTCAATCGACTGAAGTTTTCAGTCTTCTAAGAAGAAACAGTCGGCCCAGCACAAGCTTCGTTCTCAAATCTTCTCTGAGTGGGAGAAGGATGGCGAGGGCTGGCCTAGCAAGGATTTCAATGCCCCGGTTTTCAAAGGGAACTTTGCATACCAGGGAATGAAGGTACCACTGCGTTTCAAAGCCAAACAGGCAGATTGTCTGCCTTCAGCTGGAGGATGGCAGAAGACGTTCAGTGTTGCTGACTATATCGTGTGTGCTTAACACGAGCATGTAGCTTCTTCCCTGCCTGAAAGAGAAAGCAAGAGCTTGTTGCTGTCAGTCTGGGGATGAAGGGAGAACGATTCCCCTTCCGTGTTTGAAAATCCCTCTGTTTTACACGCCTAGAAAAGCTGCCACTGCATTGTCTACCTGGATACAGTGTGGGACGTTTCTCCCTTTCAAGTAGTTGAAGCCTTTCAGGGTTTCCAGCATTCCGGGAGGCATTCTGTGCTGCGCGGCTGAGAATACCGCTTAAGAACTGTATCGCTAAAGGAGCAGAGAAGCCGCGCTTCTCCCATTCTGGAACGCGAAGGAGGCCAAACCGTAGTGGTGCTGAGCGAAACGTTTGTCAGCGGCAAGGGCAGTTCCCCATTCACCAAACGAAAGACAAAGCCAAATACAGCGTTCTCAGTCAAGCTGCTGTCCTCAATCGACTGAAGTTTTCAGTTTTGTTAGAAGAATCAGTCCGCCACCCCAAGCTGCTCTCTCAAATCTTCTCTGAGTGGGAGAAGGCTGGAGAGCACTGGGCTAGCAACGATTTGAATGCCCTGGTTTTCAAAGGGAATTTGCATACCAGGGCATGAAGGTACTACTGGCTTTCAAACAGGCAGATTGTCTGCTTTTAGCTAGAGGATGGCGGAAGAGATTCCGTTTGGCTGACTAAACCTTGCGTGCTTAACACGAGCTTGTAGCTTCTTCCCTGCCTGAAAGAGAAAGCAGGAGCTTGTTCCTGTCAGTCTGGGGACGAAGTGAGAACGAATCCCTTTCTTTGTTTGGAAATCCCTCTGTGTTCCATGCCTAGGAAAGTTGCCTGCGCATTGTCTACCTGGATTCAGTGTAGGACGTTTCTCCCTTTCAAGTAGTTGAAGACTTTCAGGGTTTCCAGCATTCCGGGAGGCATTCTGTGCTGCGCCGCTGAGCAGACCTTTCTGCAGACGGTATCGCTAAAGCAGAAGAGAAACGGCGTTTCTCCCATTCTGGAACGCGAAGGAGGCCAAACCGTAGTTGTGCTGAGTAAACGTTTATTAGCAGCAAGTGCAAGTTCCCCATTCACCCAAAGAAAGAGAAAGCGAAATACAGCGTTCTCCTACAAGCTGCTTTACTCAATCGACTGAAGTTTTCAGTCTTCTAAGAAGAAACAGTCGGCCCAGCACAAGCTACGTTCTCAAATCTTCTCTGAGTGGGAGAAGGATGGCGAGGGCTGGCCTAGCAAGGATTTCAATGCCCCGGTTTTCAAAGGGAACTTTGCATACCAGGGAATGAAGGTACCACTGCGTTTCAAAGCCAAACAGGCAGATTGTCTGCCTTCAGCTGGAGGATGGCAGAAGACGTTCAGTGTTGCTGACTATATCGTGTGTGCTTAACACGAGCATGTAGCTTCTTCCCTGTCTGAAAGAGAAAGCAAGAGCTTGTTGCTGTCAGTCTGGGGATGAAGGGAGAACGATTCCCCTTCCGTGTTTGAAAATCCCTCTGTTTTACACGCCTAGAAAAGCTGCCACTGCATTGTCTACCTGGATACAGTGTGGGACGTTTCTCCCTTTCAAGTAGTTGAAGCCTTTCAGGGTTTCCAGCATTCCGGGAGGCATTCTGTGCTGCGCGGCTGAGAATACCGCTTAAGAACTGTATCGCTAAAGGAGCAGACAAGCCGCGCTTCTCCCTTTCTGGAACGCGAAGGAGGCCAAACCGTAGTTGTGCTGAGCGAAACGTTTGTCAGCGGCAAGGGCAAGTTCCCCATTCACCAAACGAAAGACAAAGCCAAATACAGCGTTCTCAGTCAAGCTGCTGTCCTCAATCGACTGAAGTTTTCAGTTTTGTTAGAAGAATCAGTCCGCCACCCCAAGCTGCTCTCTCAAATCTTCTCTGAGTGGGAGAAGGCTGGAGAGCACTGGGCTAGCAACGATTTGAATGCCCTAGTTTTCAAAGGGAATTTGCATACCAGGGCATGAAGGTACTACTGGCTTTCAAACAGGCAGATTGTCTGCTTTTAGCTAGAGGATGGCGGAAGAGATTCCGTTTGGCTGACTAAACCTTGCGTGCTTAACACGAGCTTGTAGCTTCTTCCCTGCCTGAAAGAGAAAGCAGGAGCTTGTTCCTGTCAGTCTGGGGACGAAGTGAGAACGAATCCCTTTCTGTGTTTGGAAATCCCTCTGTGTTCCATGCCTAGGAAAGTTGCCTGCGCATTGTCTACCTGGATTCAGTGTAGGACGTTTCTCCCTTTCAAGTAGTTGAAAACTTTCAGGGTTTCCAGCATTCCGGGAGGCATTCTGTGCTGCGCCGCTGAGCAGACCTTTCTGCAGACGGTATCGCTAAAGCAGAAGAGAAACGGCATTTCTCCCATTCTGGAACGCGAAGGAGGCCAAACCGTAGTTGTGCTGAGTAAACGTTTATTAGCAGCAAGTGCAAGTTCCCCATTCACCCAAAGAAAGAGAAAGCGAAATACAGCGTTCTCCTACAAGCTGCTTTACTCAATCGACTGAAGTTTTCAGTCTTCTAAGAAGAAACAGTCGGCCCAGCACAAGCTACGTTCTCAAATCTTCTCTGAGTGGGAGAAGGATGGCGAGGGCTGGCCTAGCAAGGATTTCAATGCCCCGGTTTTCAAAGGGAACTTTGCATACCAGGGAATGAAGGTACCACTGCGTTTCAAAGCCAAACAGGCAGATTGTCTGCCTTCAGCTGGAGGATGGCAGAAGACGTTCAGTGTTGCTGACTATATCGTGTGTGCTTAACACGAGCATGTAGCTTCTTCCCTGTCTGAAAGAGAAAGCAAGAGCTTGTTGCTGTCAGTCTGGGGATGAAGGGAGAACGATTCCCCTTCCGTGTTTGAAAATCCCTCTGTTTTACACGCCTAGAAAAGCTGCCACTGCATTGTCTACCTGGATACAGTGTGGGACGTTTCTCCCTTTCAAGTAGTTGAAGCCTTTCAGGGTTTCCAGCATTCCGGGAGGCATTCTGCGCTGCGCGGCTGAGAATACCGCTTAAGAACTGTATCGCTAAAGGAGCAGACAAGCCGCGCTTCTCCCTTTCTGGAACGCGAAGGAGGCCAAACCGTAGTTGTGCTGAGCGAAACGTTTGTCAGCGGCAAGGGCAAGTTCCCCATTCACCAAACGAAAGACAAAGCCAAATACAGCGTTCTCAGTCAAGCTGCTGTCCTCAATCGACTGAAGTTTTCAGTTTTGTTAGAAGAATCAGTCCGCCACCCCAAGCTGCTCTCTCAAATCTTCTCTGAGTGGGAGAAGGCTGGAGAGCACTGGGCTAGCAACGATTTGAATGCCCTAGTTTTCAAAGGGAATTTGCATACCAGGGCATGAAGGTACTACTGGCTTTCAAACAGGCAGATTGTCTGCTTTTAGCTAGAGGATGGCGGAAGAGATTCCGTTTGGCTGACTAAACCTTGCGTGCTTAACACGAGCTTGTAGCTTCTTCCCTGCCTGAAAGAGAAAGCAGGAGCTTGTTCCTGTCAGTCTGGGGACGAAGTGAGAACGAATCCCTTTCTTTGTTTGGAAATCCCTCTGTGTTCCATGCCTAGGAAAGTTGCCTGCGCATTGTCTACCTGGATTCAGTGTAGGACGTTTCTCCCTTTCAAGTAGTTGAAGACTTTCAGGGTTTCCAGCATTCCGGGAGGCATTCTGTGCTGCGCCGCTGAGCAGACCTTTCTGCAGACGGTATCGCTAAAGCAGAAGAGAAACGGCGTTTCTCCCATTCTGGAACGCGAAGGAGGCCAAACCGTAGTTGTGCTGAGTAAACGTTTATTAGCAGCAAGTGCAAGTTCCCCATTCACCCAAAGAAAGAGAAAGCGAAATACAGCGTTCTCCTACAAGCTGCTTTACTCAATCGACTGAAGTTTTCAGTCTTCTAAGAAGAAACAGTCGGCCCAGCACAAGCTACGTTCTCAAATCTTCTCTGAGTGGGAGAAGGATGGCGAGGGCTGGCCTAGCAAGGATTTCAATGCCCCGGTTTTCAAAGGGAACTTTGCATACCAGGGAATGAAGGTACCACTGCGTTTCAAAGCCAAACAGGCAGATTGTCTGCCTTCAGCTGGAGGATGGCAGAAGACGTTCAGTGTTGCTGACTATATCGTGTGTGCTTAACACGAGCATGTAGCTTCTTCCCTGTCTGAAAGAGAAAGCAAGAGCTTGTTGCTGTCAGTCTGGGGATGAAGGGAGAACGATTCCCCTTCCGTGTTTGAAAATCCCTCTGTTTTACACGCCTAGAAAAGCTGCCACTGCATTGTCTACCTGGATACAGTGTGGGACGTTTCTCCCTTTCAAGTAGTTGAAGCCTTTCAGGGTTTCCAGCATTCCGGGAGGCATTCTGCGCTGCGCGGCTGAGAATACCGCTTAAGAACTGTATCGCTAAAGGAGCAGACAAGCCGCGCTTCTCCCTTTCTGGAACGCGAAGGAGGCCAAACCGTAGTTGTGCTGAGCGAAACGTTTGTCAGCGGCAAGGGCAAGTTCCCCATTCACCAAACGAAAGACAAAGCCAAATACAGCGTTCTCAGTCAAGCTGCTGTCCTCAATCGACTGAAGTTTTCAGTTTTGTTAGAAGAATCAGTCCGCCACCCCAAGCTGCTCTCTCAAATCTTCTCTGAGTGGGAGAAGGCTGGAGAGCACTGGGCTAGCAAAGATTTGAATACCCTAGTTTTCAAAGGGAATTTGCATACCAGGGCATGAAGGTACTACTGGCTTTCAAACAGGCAGATTGTCTGCTTTTAGCTAGAGGATGGCGGAAGAGATTCCGTTTGGCTGACTAAACCTTCGTGCTTAACACGAGCTTGTAGCTTCTTCCCTGCCTGAAAGAGAAAGCAGGAGCTTGTTCCTGTCAGTCTGGGGACGAAGTGAGAACGAATCCCTTTCTGTGTTTGGAAATCCCTCTGTGTTCCATGCCTAGGAAAGTTGCCTGCGCATTGTCTACCTGGATTCAGTGTAGGACGTTTCTCCCTTTCAAGTAGTTGAAGACTTTCAGGGTTTCCAGCATTCCGGGAGGCATTCTGTGCTGCGCCGCTGAGCAGACCTTTCTGCAGACGGTATCGCTAAAGCAGAAGAGAAACGGCGTTTCTCCCATTCTGGAACGCGAAGGAGGCCAAACCGTAGTTGTGCTGAGTAAACGTTTATTAGCAGCAAGTGCAAGTTCCCCATTCACCCAAAGAAAGAGAAAGCGAAATACAGCGTTCTCCTACAAGCTGCTTTACTCAATCGACTGAAGTTTTCAGTCTTCTAAGAAGAAACAGTCGGCCCAGCACAAGCTACGTTCTCAAATCTTCTCTGAGTGGGAGAAGGATGGCGAGGGCTGGCCTAGCAAGGATTTCAATGCCCCGGTTTTCAAAGGGAACTTTGCATACCAGGGAATGAAGGTACCACTGCGTTTCAAAGCCAAACAGGCAGATTGTCTGCCTTCAGCTGGAGGATGGCAGAAGACGTTCAGTGTTGCTGACTATATCGTGTGTGCTTAACACGAGCATGTAGCTTCTTCCCTGTCTGAAAGAGAAAGCAAGAGCTTGTTGCTGTCAGTCTGGGGATGAAGGGAGAACGATTCCCCTTCCGTGTTTGAAAATCCCTCTGTTTTACACGCCTAGAAAAGCTGCCACTGCATTGTCTACCTGGATACAGTGTGGGACGTTTCTCCCTTTCAAGTAGTTGAAGCCTTTCAGGGTTTCCAGCATTCCGGGAGGCATTCTGCGCTGCGCGGCTGAGAATACCGCTTAAGAACTGTATCGCTAAAGGAGCAGACAAGCCGCGCTTCTCCCTTTCTGGAACGCGAAGGAGGCCAAACCGTAGTTGTGCTGAGCGAAACGTTTGTCAGCGGCAAGGGCAAGTTCCCCATTCACCAAACGAAAGACAAAGCCAAATACAGCGTTCTCAGTCAAGCTGCTGTCCTCAATCGACTGAAGTTTTCAGTTTTGTTAGAAGAATCAGTCCGCCACCCCAAGCTGCTCTCTCAAATCTTCTCTGAGTGGGAGAAGGCTGGAGAGCACTGGGCTAGCAACGATTTGAATGCCCTAGTTTTCAAAGGGAATTTGCATACCAGGGCATGAAGGTACTACTGGCTTTCAAACAGGCAGATTGTCTGCTTTTAGCTAGAGGATGGCGGAAGAGATTCCGTTTGGCTGACTAAACCTTGCGTGCTTAACACGAGCTTGTAGCTTCTTCCCTGCCTGAAAGAGAAAGCAGGAGCTTGTTCCTGTCAGTCTGGGGACGAAGTGAGAACGAATCCCTTTCTGTGTTTGGAAATCCCTCTGTGTTCCATGCCTAGGAAAGTTGCCTGCGCATTGTCTACCTGGATTCAGTGTAGGACGTTTCTCCCTTTCAAGTAGTTGAAGACTTTCAGGGTTTCCAGCATTCTGGGAGGCATTCTGTGCTGCGCCGCTGAGCAGACCTTTCTGCAGACGGTATCGCTAAAGCAGAAGAGAAACGGCGTTTCTCCCATTCTGGAACGCGAAGGAGGCTAAACCGTAGTTGTGCTGAGTAAACGTTTATTAGCAGCAAGTGCAAGTTCCCCATTCACCCAAAGAAAGAGAAAGCGAAATACAGCGTTCTCCTACAAGCTGCTTTACTCAATCGACTGAAGTTTTCAGTCTTCTAAGAAGAAACAGTCGGCCCAGCACAAGCTACGTTCTCAAATCTTCTCTGAGTGGGAGAAGGATGGCGAGGGCTGGCCTAGCAAGGATTTCAATGCCCCGGTTTTCAAAGGGAACTTTGCATACCAGGGAATGAAGGTACCACTGCGTTTCAAAGCCAAACAGGCAGATTGTCTGCCTTCAGCTGGAGGATGGCAGAAGACGTTCAGTGTTGCTGACTATATCGTGTGTGCTTAACACGAGCATGTAGCTTCTTCCCTGTCTGAAAGAGAAAGCAAGAGCTTGTTGCTGTCAGTCTGGGGATGAAGGGAGAACGATTCCCCTTCCGTGTTTGAAAATCCCTCTGTTTTACACGCCTAGAAAAGCTGCCACTGCATTGTCTACCTGGATACAGTGTGGGACGTTTCTCCCTTTCAAGTAGTTGAAGCCTTTCAGGGTTTCCAGCATTCCGGGAGGCATTCTGTGCTGCGCGGCTGAGAATACCGCTTAAGAACTGTATCGCTAAAGGAGCAGACAAGCCGCGCTTCTCCCTTTCTGGAACGCGAAGGAGGCCAAACCGTAGTTGTGCTGAGCGAAACGTTTGTCAGCGGCAAGGGCAAGTTCCCCATTCACCAAACGAAAGACAAAGCCAAATATAGCGTTCTCAGTCAAGCTGCTGTCCTCAATCGACTGAAGTTTTCAGTTTTGTTAGAAGAATCAGTCCGCCACCCCAAGCTGCTCTCTCAAATCTTCTCTGAGTGGGAGAAGGCTGGAGAGCACTGGGCTAGCAACGATTTGAATGCCCTAGTTTTCAAAGGGAATTTGCATACCAGGGCATGAAGGTACTACTGGCTTTCAAACAGGCAGATTGTCTGCTTTTAGCTAGAGGATGGCGGAAGAGATTCCGTTTGGCTGACTAAACCTTGCGTGCTTAACACGAGCTTGTAGCTTCTTCCCTGCCTGAAAGAGAAAGCAGGAGCTTGTTCCTGTCAGTCTGGGGACGAAGTGAGAACGAATCCCTTTCTGTGTTTGGAAATCCCTCTGTGTTCCATGCCTAGGAAAGTTGCCTGCGCATTGTCTACCTGGATTCAGTGTAGGACGTTTCTCCCTTTCAAGTAGTTGAAGACTTTCAGGGTTTCCAGCATTCCGGGAGGCATTCTGTGCTGCGCCGCTGAGCAGACCTTTCTGCAGACGGTATCGCTAAAGCAGAAGAGAAACGGCGTTTCTCCCATTCTGGAACGCGAAGGAGGCCAAACCGTAGTTGTGCTGAGTAAACGTTTATTAGCAGCAAGTGCAAGTTCCCCATTCACCCAAAGAAAGAGAAAGCGAAATACAGCGTTCTCCTACAAGCTGCTTTACTCAATCGACTGAAGTTTTCAGTCTTCTAAGAAGAAACAGTCGGCCCAGCACAAGCTACGTTCTCAAATCTTCTCTGAGTGGGAGAAGGATGGCGAGGGCTGGCCTAGCAAGGATTTCAATGCCCCGGTTTTCAAAGGGAACTTTGCATACCAGGGAATGAAGGTACCACTGCGTTTCAAAGCCAAACAGGCAGATTGTCTGCCTTCAGCTGGAGGATGGCAGAAGACGTTCAGTGTTGCTGACTATATCGTGTGTGCTTAACACGAGCATGTAGCTTCTTCCCTGTCTGAAAGAGAAAGCAAGAGCTTGTTGCTGTCAGTCTGGGGATGAAGGGAGAACGATTCCCCTTCCGTGTTTGAAAATCCCTCTGTTTTACACGCCTAGAAAAGCTGCCACTGCATTGTCTACCTGGATACAGTGTGGGACGTTTCTCCCTTTCAAGTAGTTGAAGCCTTTCAGGGTTTCCAGCATTCCGGGAGGCATTCTGCGCTGCGCGGCTGAGAATACCGCTTAAGAACTGTATCGCTAAAGGAGCAGACAAGCCGCGCTTCTCCCTTTCTGGAACGCGAAGGAGGCCAAACCGTAGTTGTGCTGAGCGAAACGTTTGTCAGCGGCAAGGGCAAGTTCCCCATTCACCAAACGAAAGACAAAGCCAAATACAGCGTTCTCAGTCAAGCTGCTGTCCTCAATCGACTGAAGTTTTCAGTTTTGTTAGAAGAATCAGTCCGCCACCCCAAGCTGCTCTCTCAAATCTTCTCTGAGTGGGAGAAGGCTGGAGAGCACTGGGCTAGCAACGATTTGAATGCCCTAGTTTTCAAAGGGAATTTGCATACCAGGGCATGAAGGTACTACTGGCTTTCAAACAGGCAGATTGTCTGCTTTTAGCTAGAGGATGGCGGAAGAGATTCCGTTTGGCTGACTAAACCTTGCGTGCTTAACACGAGCTTGTAGCTTCTTCCCTGCCTGAAAGAGAAAGCAGGAGCTTGTTCCTGTCAGTCTGGGGACGAAGTGAGAACGAATCCCTTTCTGTGTTTGGAAATCCCTCTGTGTTCCATGCCTAGGAAAGTTGCCTGCGCATTGTCTACCTGGATTCAGTGTAGGACGTTTCTCCCTTTCAAGTAGTTGAAGACTTTCAGGGTTTCCAGCATTCCGGGAGGCATTCTGTGCTGCGCCGCTGAGCAGACCTTTCTGCAGACGGTATCGCTAAAGCAGAAGAGAAACGGCGTTTCTCCCATTCTGGAACGCGAAGGAGGCCAAACCGTAGTTGTGCTGAGTAAACGTTTATTAGCAGCAAGTGCAAGTTCCCCATTCACCCAAAGAAAGAGAAAGCGAAATACAGCGTTCTCCTACAAGCTGCTTTACTCAATCGACTGAAGTTTTCAGTCTTCTAAGAAGAAACAGTCGGCCCAGCACAAGCTACGTTCTCAAATCTTCTCTGAGTGGGAGAAGGATGGCGAGGGCTGGCCTAGCAAGGATTTCAATGCCCCGGTTTTCAAAGGGAACTTTGCATACCAGGGAATGAAGGTACCACTGCGTTTCAAAGCCAAACAGGCAGATTGTCTGCCTTCAGCTGGAGGATGGCAGAAGACGTTCAGTGTTGCTGACTATATCGTGTGTGCTTAACACGAGCATGTAGCTTCTTCCCTGTCTGAAAGAGAAAGCAAGAGCTTGTTGCTGTCAGTCTGGGGATGAAGGGAGAACGATTCCCCTTCCGTGTTTGAAAATCCCTCTGTTTTACACGCCTAGAAAAGCTGCCACTGCATTGTCTACCTGGATACAGTGTGGGACGTTTCTCCCTTTCAAGTAGTTGAAGCCTTTCAGGGTTTCCAGCATTCCGGGAGGCATTCTGCGCTGCGCGGCTGAGAATACCGCTTAAGAACTGTATCGCTAAAGGAGCAGACAAGCCGCGCTGCTCCCTTTCTGGAACGCGAAGGAGGCCAAACCGTAGTTGTGCTGAGCGAAACGTTTGTCAGCGGCAAGGGCAAGTTCCCCATTCACCAAACGAAAGACAAAGCCAAATACAGCGTTCTCAGTCAAGCTGCTGTCCTCAATCGACTGAAGTTTTCAGTTTTGTTAGAAGAATCAGTCCGCCACCCCAAGCTGCTCTCTCAAATCTTCTCTGAGTGGGAGAAGGCTGGAGAGCACTGGGCTAGCAACGATTTGAATGCCCTAGTTTTCAAAGGGAATTTGCATACCAGGGCATGAAGGTACTACTGGCTTTCAAACAGGCAGATTGTCTGCTTTTAGCTAGAGGATGGCGGAAGAGATTCCGTTTGGCTGACTAAACCTTGCGTGCTTAACACGAGCTTGTAGCTTCTTCCCTGCCTGAAAGAGAAAGCAGGAGCTTGTTCCTGTCAGTCTGGGGACGAAGTGAGAACGAATCCCTTTCTGTGTTTGGAAATCCCTCTGTGTTCCATGCCTAGGAAAGTTGCCTGCGCATTGTCTACCTGGATTCAGTGTAGGACGTTTCTCCCTTTCAAGTAGTTGAAGACTTTCAGGGTTTCCAGCATTCTGGGAGGCATTCTGTGCTGCGCCGCTGAGCAGACCTTTCTGCAGACGGTATCGCTAAAGCAGAAGAGAAACGGCGTTTCTCCCATTCTGGAACGCGAAGGAGGCTAAACCGTAGTTGTGCTGAGTAAACGTTTATTAGCAGCAAGTGCAAGTTCCCCATTCACCCAAAGAAAGAGAAAGCGAAATACAGCGTTCTCCTACAAGCTGCTTTACTCAATCGACTGAAGTTTTCAGTCTTCTAAGAAGAAACAGTCGGCCCAGCACAAGCTACGTTCTCAAATCTTCTCTGAGTGGGAGAAGGATGGCGAGGGCTGGCCTAGCAAGGATTTCAATGCCCCGGTTTTCAAAGGGAACTTTGCATACCAGGGAATGAAGGTACCACTGCGTTTCAAAGCCAAACAGGCAGATTGTCTGCCTTCAGCTGGAGGATGGCAGAAGACGTTCAGTGTTGCTGACTATATCGTGTGTGCTTAACACGAGCATGTAGCTTCTTCCCTGTCTGAAAGAGAAAGCAAGAGCTTGTTGCTGTCAGTCTGGGGATGAAGGGAGAACGATTCCCCTTCCGTGTTTGAAAATCCCTCTGTTTTACACGCCTAGAAAAGCTGCCACTGCATTGTCTACCTGGATACAGTGTGGGACGTTTCTCCCTTTCAAGTAGTTGAAGCCTTTCAGGGTTTCCAGCATTCCGGGAGGCATTCTGTGCTGCGCGGCTGAGAATACCGCTTAAGAACTGTATCGCTAAAGGAGCAGACAAGCCGCGCTTCTCCCTTTCTGGAACGCGAAGGAGGCCAAACCGTAGTTGTGCTGAGCGAAACGTTTGTCAGCGGCAAGGGCAAGTTCCCCATTCACCAAACGAAAGACAAAGCCAAATATAGCGTTCTCAGTCAAGCTGCTGTCCTCAATCGACTGAAGTTTTCAGTTTTGTTAGAAGAATCAGTCCGCCACCCCAAGCTGCTCTCTCAAATCTTCTCTGAGTGGGAGAAGGCTGGAGAGCACTGGGCTAGCAACGATTTGAATGCCCTAGTTTTCAAAGGGAATTTGCATACCAGGGCATGAAGGTACTACTGGCTTTCAAACAGGCAGATTGTCTGCTTTTAGCTAGAGGATGGCGGAAGAGATTCCGTTTGGCTGACTAAACCTTGCGTGCTTAACACGAGCTTGTAGCTTCTTCCCTGCCTGAAAGAGAAAGCAGGAGCTTGTTCCTGTCAGTCTGGGGACGAAGTGAGAACGAATCCCTTTCTGTGTTTGGAAATCCCTCTGTGTTCCATGCCTAGGAAAGTTGCCTGCGCATTGTCTACCTGGATTCAGTGTAGGACGTTTCTCCCTTTCAAGTAGTTGAAGACTTTCAGGGTTTCCAGCATTCCGGGAGGCATTCTGTGCTGCGCCGCTGAGCAGACCTTTCTGCAGACGGTATCGCTAAAGCAGAAGAGAAACGGCGTTTCTCCCATTCTGGAACGCGAAGGAGGCCAAACCGTAGTTGTGCTGAGTAAACGTTTATTAGCAGCAAGTGCAAGTTCCCCATTCACCCAAAGAAAGAGAAAGCGAAATACAGCGTTCTCCTACAAGCTGCTTTACTCAATCGACTGAAGTTTTCAGTCTTCTAAGAAGAAACAGTCGGCCCAGCACAAGCTACGTTCTCAAATCTTCTCTGAGTGGGAGAAGGATGGCGAGGGCTGGCCTAGCAAGGATTTCAATGCCCCGGTTTTCAAAGGGAACTTTGCATACCAGGGAATGAAGGTACCACTGCGTTTCAAAGCCAAACAGGCAGATTGTCTGCCTTCAGCTGGAGGATGGCAGAAGACGTTCAGTGTTGCTGACTATATCGTGTGTGCTTAACACGAGCATGTAGCTTCTTCCCTGTCTGAAAGAGAAAGCAAGAGCTTGTTGCTGTCAGTCTGGGGATGAAGGGAGAACGATTCCCCTTCCGTGTTTGAAAATCCCTCTGTTTTACACGCCTAGAAAAGCTGCCACTGCATTGTCTACCTGGATACAGTGTGGGACGTTTCTCCCTTTCAAGTAGTTGAAGCCTTTCAGGGTTTCCAGCATTCCGGGAGGCATTCTGCGCTGCGCGGCTGAGAATACCGCTTAAGAACTGTATCGCTAAAGGAGCAGACAAGCCGCGCTTCTCCCTTTCTGGAACGCGAAGGAGGCCAAACCGTAGTTGTGCTGAGCGAAACGTTTGTCAGCGGCAAGGGCAAGTTCCCCATTCACCAAACGAAAGACAAAGCCAAATACAGCGTTCTCAGTCAAGCTGCTGTCCTCAATCGACTGAAGTTTTCAGTTTTGTTAGAAGAATCAGTCCGCCACCCCAAGCTGCTCTCTCAAATCTTCTCTGAGTGGGAGAAGGCTGGAGAGCACTGGGCTAGCAACGATTTGAATGCCCTAGTTTTCAAAGGGAATTTGCATACCAGGGCATGAAGGTACTACTGGCTTTCAAACAGGCAGATTGTCTGCTTTTAGCTAGAGGATGGCGGAAGAGATTCCGTTTGGCTGACTAAACCTTGCGTGCTTAACACGAGCTTGTAGCTTCTTCCCTGCCTGAAAGAGAAAGCAGGAGCTTGTTCCTGTCAGTCTGGGGACGAAGTGAGAACGAATCCCTTTCTGTGTTTGGAAATCCCTCTGTGTTCCATGCCTAGGAAAGTTGCCTGCGCATTGTCTACCTGGATTCAGTGTAGGACGTTTCTCCCTTTCAAGTAGTTGAAGACTTTCAGGGTTTCCAGCATTCCGGGAGGCATTCTGTGCTGCGCCGCTGAGCAGACCTTTCTGCAGACGGTATCGCTAAAGCAGAAGAGAAACGGCGTTTCTCCCATTCTGGAACGCGAAGGAGGCCAAACCGTAGTTGTGCTGAGTAAACGTTTATTAGCAGCAAGTGCAAGTTCCCCATTCACCCAAAGAAAGAGAAAGCGAAATACAGCGTTCTCCTACAAGCTGCTTTACTCAATCGACTGAAGTTTTCAGTCTTCTAAGAAGAAACAGTCGGCCCAGCACAAGCTACGTTCTCAAATCTTCTCTGAGTGGGAGAAGGATGGCGAGGGCTGGCCTAGCAAGGATTTCAATGCCCCGGTTTTCAAAGGGAACTTTGCATACCAGGGAATGAAGGTACCACTGCGTTTCAAAGCCAAACAGGCAGATTGTCTGCCTTCAGCTGGAGGATGGCAGAAGACGTTCAGTGTTGCTGACTATATCGTGTGTGCTTAACACGAGCATGTAGCTTCTTCCCTGTCTGAAAGAGAAAGCAAGAGCTTGTTGCTGTCAGTCTGGGGATGAAGGGAGAACGATTCCCCTTCCGTGTTTGAAAATCCCTCTGTTTTACACGCCTAGAAAAGCTGCCACTGCATTGTCTACCTGGATACAGTGTGGGACGTTTCTCCCTTTCAAGTAGTTGAAGCCTTTCAGGGTTTCCAGCATTCCGGGAGGCATTCTGCGCTGCGCGGCTGAGAATACCGCTTAAGAACTGTATCGCTAAAGGAGCAGACAAGCCGCGCTGCTCCCTTTCTGGAACGCGAAGGAGGCCAAACCGTAGTTGTGCTGAGCGAAACGTTTGTCAGCGGCAAGGGCAAGTTCCCCATTCACCAAACGAAAGACAAAGCCAAATACAGCGTTCTCAGTCAAGCTGCTGTCCTCAATCGACTGAAGTTTTCAGTTTTGTTAGAAGAATCAGTCCGCCACCCCAAGCTGCTCTCTCAAATCTTCTCTGAGTGGGAGAAGGCTGGAGAGCACTGGGCTAGCAACGATTTGAATGCCCTAGTTTTCAAAGGGAATTTGCATACCAGGGCATGAAGGTACTACTGGCTTTCAAACAGGCAGATTGTCTGCTTTTAGCTAGAGGATGGCGGAAGAGATTCCGTTTGGCTGACTAAACCTTGCGTGCTTAACACGAGCTTGTAGCTTCTTCCCTGCCTGAAAGAGAAAGCAGGAGCTTGTTCCTGTCAGTCTGGGGACGAAGTGAGAACGAATCCCTTTCTGTGTTTGGAAATCCCTCTGTGTTCCATGCCTAGGAAAGTTGCCTGCGCATTGTCTACCTGGATTCAGTGTAGGACGTTTCTCCCTTTCAAGTAGTTGAAGACTTTCAGGGTTTCCAGCATTCCGGGAGGCATTCTGTGCTGCGCCGCTGAGCAGACCTTTCTGCAGACGGTATCGCTAAAGCAGAAGAGAAACGGCGTTTCTCCCATTCTGGAACGCGAAGGAGGCCAAACCGTAGTTGTGCTGAGTAAACGTTTATTAGCAGCAAGTGCAAGTTCCCCATTCACCCAAAGAAAGAGAAAGCGAAATACAGCGTTCTCCTACAAGCTGCTTTACTCAATCGACTGAAGTTTTCAGTCTTCTAAGAAGAAACAGTCGGCCCAGCACAAGCTACGTTCTCAAATCTTCTCTGAGTGGGAGAAGGATGGCGAGGGCTGGCCTAGCAAGGATTTCAATGCCCCGGTTTTCAAAGGGAACTTTGCATACCAGGGAATGAAGGTACCACTGCGTTTCAAAGCCAAACAGGCAGATTGTCTGCCTTCAGCTGGAGGATGGCAGAAGACGTTCAGTGTTGCTGACTATATCGTGTGTGCTTAACACGAGCATGTAGCTTCTTCCCTGTCTGAAAGAGAAAGCAAGAGCTTGTTGCTGTCAGTCTGGGGATGAAGGGAGAACGATTCCCCTTCCGTGTTTGAAAATCCCTCTGTTTTACACGCCTAGAAAAGCTGCCACTGCATTGTCTACCTGGATACAGTGTGGGACGTTTCTCCCTTTCAAGTAGTTGAAGCCTTTCAGGGTTTCCAGCATTCCGGGAGGCATTCTGCGCTGCGCGGCTGAGAATACCGCTTAAGAACTGTATCGCTAAAGGAGCAGACAAGCCGCGCTTCTCCCTTTCTGGAACGCGAAGGAGGCCAAACCGTAGTTGTGCTGAGCGAAACGTTTGTCAGCGGCAAGGGCAAGTTCCCCATTCACCAAACGAAAGACAAAGCCAAATACAGCGTTCTCAGTCAAGCTGCTGTCCTCAATCGACTGAAGTTTTCAGTTTTGTTAGAAGAATCAGTCCGCCACCCCAAGCTGCTCTCTCAAATCTTCTCTGAGTGGGAGAAGGCTGGAGAGCACTGGGCTAGCAACGATTTGAATGCCCTAGTTTTCAAAGGGAATTTGCATACCAGGGCATGAAGGTACTACTGGCTTTCAAACAGGCAGATTGTCTGCTTTTAGCTAGAGGATGGCGGAAGAGATTCCGTTTGGCTGACTAAACCTTGCGTGCTTAACACGAGCTTGTAGCTTCTTCCCTGCCTGAAAGAGAAAGCAGGAGCTTGTTCCTGTCAGTCTGGGGACGAAGTGAGAACGAATCCCTTTCTTTGTTTGGAAATCCCTCTGTGTTCCATGCCTAGGAAAGTTGCCTGCGCATTGTCTACCTGGATTCAGTGTAGGACGTTTCTCCCTTTCAAGTAGTTGAAGACTTTCAGGGTTTCCAGCATTCCGGGAGGCATTCTGTGCTGCGCCGCTGAGCAGACCTTTCTGCAGACGGTATCGCTAAAGCAGAAGAGAAACGGCGTTTCTCCCATTCTGGAACGCGAAGGAGGCCAAACCGTAGTTGTGCTGAGTAAACGTTTATTAGCAGCAAGTGCAAGTTCCCCATTCACCCAAAGAAAGAGAAAGCGAAATACAGCGTTCTCCTACAAGCTGCTTTACTCAATCGACTGAAGTTTTCAGTCTTCTAAGAAGAAACAGTCGGCCCAGCACAAGCTACGTTCTCAAATCTTCTCTGAGTGGGAGAAGGATGGCGAGGGCTGGCCTAGCAAGGATTTCAATGCCCCGGTTTTCAAAGGGAACTTTGCATACCAGGGAATGAAGGTACCACTGCGTTTCAAAGCCAAACAGGCAGATTGTCTGCCTTCAGCTGGAGGATGGCAGAAGACGTTCAGTGTTGCTGACTATATCGTGTGTGCTTAACACGAGCATGTAGCTTCTTCCCTGTCTGAAAGAGAAAGCAAGAGCTTGTTGCTGTCAGTCTGGGGATGAAGGGAGAACGATTCCCCTTCCGTGTTTGAAAATCCCTCTGTTTTACACGCCTAGAAAAGCTGCCACTGCATTGTCTACCTGGATACAGTGTGGGACGTTTCTCCCTTTCAAGTAGTTGAAGCCTTTCAGGGTTTCCAGCATTCCGGGAGGCATTCTGCGCTGCGCGGCTGAGAATACCGCTTAAGAACTGTATCGCTAAAGGAGCAGACAAGCCGCGCTTCTCCCTTTCTGGAACGCGAAGGAGGCCAAACCGTAGTTGTGCTGAGCGAAACGTTTGTCAGCGGCAAGGGCAAGTTCCCCATTCACCAAACGAAAGACAAAGCCAAATACAGCGTTCTCAGTCAAGCTGCTGTCCTCAATCGACTGAAGTTTTCAGTTTTGTTAGAAGAATCAGTCCGCCACCCCAAGCTGCTCTCTCAAATCTTCTCTGAGTGGGAGAAGGCTGGAGAGCACTGGGCTAGCAAAGATTTGAATACCCTAGTTTTCAAAGGGAATTTGCATACCAGGGCATGAAGGTACTACTGGCTTTCAAACAGGCAGATTGTCTGCTTTTAGCTAGAGGATGGCGGAAGAGATTCCGTTTGGCTGACTAAACCTTCGTGCTTAACACGAGCTTGTAGCTTCTTCCCTGCCTGAAAGAGAAAGCAGGAGCTTGTTCCTGTCAGTCTGGGGACGAAGTGAGAACGAATCCCTTTCTGTGTTTGGAAATCCCTCTGTGTTCCATGCCTAGGAAAGTTGCCTGCGCATTGTCTACCTGGATTCAGTGTAGGACGTTTCTCCCTTTCAAGTAGTTGAAGACTTTCAGGGTTTCCAGCATTCCGGGAGGCATTCTGTGCTGCGCCGCTGAGCAGACCTTTCTGCAGACGGTATCGCTAAAGCAGAAGAGAAACGGCGTTTCTCCCATTCTGGAACGCGAAGGAGGCCAAACCGTAGTTGTGCTGAGTAAACGTTTATTAGCAGCAAGTGCAAGTTCCCCATTCACCCAAAGAAAGAGAAAGCGAAATACAGCGTTCTCCTACAAGCTGCTTTACTCAATCGACTGAAGTTTTCAGTCTTCTAAGAAGAAACAGTCGGCCCAGCACAAGCTACGTTCTCAAATCTTCTCTGAGTGGGAGAAGGATGGCGAGGGCTGGCCTAGCAAGGATTTCAATGCCCCGGTTTTCAAAGGGAACTTTGCATACCAGGGAATGAAGGTACCACTGCGTTTCAAAGCCAAACAGGCAGATTGTCTGCCTTCAGCTGGAGGATGGCAGAAGACGTTCAGTGTTGCTGACTATATCGTGTGTGCTTAACACGAGCATGTAGCTTCTTCCCTGTCTGAAAGAGAAAGCAAGAGCTTGTTGCTGTCAGTCTGGGGATGAAGGGAGAACGATTCCCCTTCCGTGTTTGAAAATCCCTCTGTTTTACACGCCTAGAAAAGCTGCCACTGCATTGTCTACCTGGATACAGTGTGGGACGTTTCTCCCTTTCAAGTAGTTGAAGCCTTTCAGGGTTTCCAGCATTCCGGGAGGCATTCTGCGCTGCGCGGCTGAGAATACCGCTTAAGAACTGTATCGCTAAAGGAGCAGACAAGCCGCGCTTCTCCCTTTCTGGAACGCGAAGGAGGCCAAACCGTAGTTGTGCTGAGCGAAACGTTTGTCAGCGGCAAGGGCAAGTTCCCCATTCACCAAACGAAAGACAAAGCCAAATACAGCGTTCTCAGTCAAGCTGCTGTCCTCAATCGACTGAAGTTTTCAGTTTTGTTAGAAGAATCAGTCCGCCACCCCAAGCTGCTCTCTCAAATCTTCTCTGAGTGGGAGAAGGCTGGAGAGCACTGGGCTAGCAACGATTTGAATGCCCTAGTTTTCAAAGGGAATTTGCATACCAGGGCATGAAGGTACTACTGGCTTTCAAACAGGCAGATTGTCTGCTTTTAGCTAGAGGATGGCGGAAGAGATTCCGTTTGGCTGACTAAACCTTGCGTGCTTAACACGAGCTTGTAGCTTCTTCCCTGCCTGAAAGAGAAAGCAGGAGCTTGTTCCTGTCAGTCTGGGGACGAAGTGAGAACGAATCCCTTTCTGTGTTTGGAAATCCCTCTGTGTTCCATGCCTAGGAAAGTTGCCTGCGCATTGTCTACCTGGATTCAGTGTAGGACGTTTCTCCCTTTCAAGTAGTTGAAGACTTTCAGGGTTTCCAGCATTCTGGGAGGCATTCTGTGCTGCGCCGCTGAGCAGACCTTTCTGCAGACGGTATCGCTAAAGCAGAAGAGAAACGGCGTTTCTCCCATTCTGGAACGCGAAGGAGGCTAAACCGTAGTTGTGCTGAGTAAACGTTTATTAGCAGCAAGTGCAAGTTCCCCATTCACCCAAAGAAAGAGAAAGCGAAATACAGCGTTCTCCTACAAGCTGCTTTACTCAATCGACTGAAGTTTTCAGTCTTCTAAGAAGAAACAGTCGGCCCAGCACAAGCTACGTTCTCAAATCTTCTCTGAGTGGGAGAAGGATGGCGAGGGCTGGCCTAGCAAGGATTTCAATGCCCCGGTTTTCAAAGGGAACTTTGCATACCAGGGAATGAAGGTACCACTGCGTTTCAAAGCCAAACAGGCAGATTGTCTGCCTTCAGCTGGAGGATGGCAGAAGACGTTCAGTGTTGCTGACTATATCGTGTGTGCTTAACACGAGCATGTAGCTTCTTCCCTGTCTGAAAGAGAAAGCAAGAGCTTGTTGCTGTCAGTCTGGGGATGAAGGGAGAACGATTCCCCTTCCGTGTTTGAAAATCCCTCTGTTTTACACGCCTAGAAAAGCTGCCACTGCATTGTCTACCTGGATACAGTGTGGGACGTTTCTCCCTTTCAAGTAGTTGAAGCCTTTCAGGGTTTCCAGCATTCCGGGAGGCATTCTGTGCTGCGCGGCTGAGAATACCGCTTAAGAACTGTATCGCTAAAGGAGCAGACAAGCCGCGCTTCTCCCTTTCTGGAACGCGAAGGAGGCCAAACCGTAGTTGTGCTGAGCGAAACGTTTGTCAGCGGCAAGGGCAAGTTCCCCATTCACCAAACGAAAGACAAAGCCAAATATAGCGTTCTCAGTCAAGCTGCTGTCCTCAATCGACTGAAGTTTTCAGTTTTGTTAGAAGAATCAGTCCGCCACCCCAAGCTGCTCTCTCAAATCTTCTCTGAGTGGGAGAAGGCTGGAGAGCACTGGGCTAGCAACGATTTGAATGCCCTAGTTTTCAAAGGGAATTTGCATACCAGGGCATGAAGGTACTACTGGCTTTCAAACAGGCAGATTGTCTGCTTTTAGCTAGAGGATGGCGGAAGAGATTCCGTTTGGCTGACTAAACCTTGCGTGCTTAACACGAGCTTGTAGCTTCTTCCCTGCCTGAAAGAGAAAGCAGGAGCTTGTTCCTGTCAGTCTGGGGACGAAGTGAGAACGAATCCCTTTCTGTGTTTGGAAATCCCTCTGTGTTCCATGCCTAGGAAAGTTGCCTGCGCATTGTCTACCTGGATTCAGTGTAGGACGTTTCTCCCTTTCAAGTAGTTGAAGACTTTCAGGGTTTCCAGCATTCCGGGAGGCATTCTGTGCTGCGCCGCTGAGCAGACCTTTCTGCAGACGGTATCGCTAAAGCAGAAGAGAAACGGCGTTTCTCCCATTCTGGAACGCGAAGGAGGCCAAACCGTAGTTGTGCTGAGTAAACGTTTATTAGCAGCAAGTGCAAGTTCCCCATTCACCCAAAGAAAGAGAAAGCGAAATACAGCGTTCTCCTACAAGCTGCTTTACTCAATCGACTGAAGTTTTCAGTCTTCTAAGAAGAAACAGTCGGCCCAGCACAAGCTACGTTCTCAAATCTTCTCTGAGTGGGAGAAGGATGGCGAGGGCTGGCCTAGCAAGGATTTCAATGCCCCGGTTTTCAAAGGGAACTTTGCATACCAGGGAATGAAGGTACCACTGCGTTTCAAAGCCAAACAGGCAGATTGTCTGCCTTCAGCTGGAGGATGGCAGAAGACGTTCAGTGTTGCTGACTATATCGTGTGTGCTTAACACGAGCATGTAGCTTCTTCCCTGTCTGAAAGAGAAAGCAAGAGCTTGTTGCTGTCAGTCTGGGGATGAAGGGAGAACGATTCCCCTTCCGTGTTTGAAAATCCCTCTGTTTTACACGCCTAGAAAAGCTGCCACTGCATTGTCTACCTGGATACAGTGTGGGACGTTTCTCCCTTTCAAGTAGTTGAAGCCTTTCAGGGTTTCCAGCATTCCGGGAGGCATTCTGCGCTGCGCGGCTGAGAATACCGCTTAAGAACTGTATCGCTAAAGGAGCAGACAAGCCGCGCTTCTCCCTTTCTGGAACGCGAAGGAGGCCAAACCGTAGTTGTGCTGAGCGAAACGTTTGTCAGCGGCAAGGGCAAGTTCCCCATTCACCAAACGAAAGACAAAGCCAAATACAGCGTTCTCAGTCAAGCTGCTGTCCTCAATCGACTGAAGTTTTCAGTTTTGTTAGAAGAATCAGTCCGCCACCCCAAGCTGCTCTCTCAAATCTTCTCTGAGTGGGAGAAGGCTGGAGAGCACTGGGCTAGCAACGATTTGAATGCCCTAGTTTTCAAAGGGAATTTGCATACCAGGGCATGAAGGTACTACTGGCTTTCAAACAGGCAGATTGTCTGCTTTTAGCTAGAGGATGGCGGAAGAGATTCCGTTTGGCTGACTAAACCTTGCGTGCTTAACACGAGCTTGTAGCTTCTTCCCTGCCTGAAAGAGAAAGCAGGAGCTTGTTCCTGTCAGTCTGGGGACGAAGTGAGAACGAATCCCTTTCTGTGTTTGGAAATCCCTCTGTGTTCCATGCCTAGGAAAGTTGCCTGCGCATTGTCTACCTGGATTCAGTGTAGGACGTTTCTCCCTTTCAAGTAGTTGAAGACTTTCAGGGTTTCCAGCATTCCGGGAGGCATTCTGTGCTGCGCCGCTGAGCAGACCTTTCTGCAGACGGTATCGCTAAAGCAGAAGAGAAACGGCGTTTCTCCCATTCTGGAACGCGAAGGAGGCCAAACCGTAGTTGTGCTGAGTAAACGTTTATTAGCAGCAAGTGCAAGTTCCCCATTCACCCAAAGAAAGAGAAAGCGAAATACAGCGTTCTCCTACAAGCTGCTTTACTCAATCGACTGAAGTTTTCAGTCTTCTAAGAAGAAACAGTCGGCCCAGCACAAGCTACGTTCTCAAATCTTCTCTGAGTGGGAGAAGGATGGCGAGGGCTGGCCTAGCAAGGATTTCAATGCCCCGGTTTTCAAAGGGAACTTTGCATACCAGGGAATGAAGGTACCACTGCGTTTCAAAGCCAAACAGGCAGATTGTCTGCCTTCAGCTGGAGGATGGCAGAAGACGTTCAGTGTTGCTGACTATATCGTGTGTGCTTAACACGAGCATGTAGCTTCTTCCCTGTCTGAAAGAGAAAGCAAGAGCTTGTTGCTGTCAGTCTGGGGATGAAGGGAGAACGATTCCCCTTCCGTGTTTGAAAATCCCTCTGTTTTACACGCCTAGAAAAGCTGCCACTGCATTGTCTACCTGGATACAGTGTGGGACGTTTCTCCCTTTCAAGTAGTTGAAGCCTTTCAGGGTTTCCAGCATTCCGGGAGGCATTCTGCGCTGCGCGGCTGAGAATACCGCTTAAGAACTGTATCGCTAAAGGAGCAGACAAGCCGCGCTGCTCCCTTTCTGGAACGCGAAGGAGGCCAAACCGTAGTTGTGCTGAGCGAAACGTTTGTCAGCGGCAAGGGCAAGTTCCCCATTCACCAAACGAAAGACAAAGCCAAATACAGCGTTCTCAGTCAAGCTGCTGTCCTCAATCGACTGAAGTTTTCAGTTTTGTTAGAAGAATCAGTCCGCCACCCCAAGCTGCTCTCTCAAATCTTCTCTGAGTGGGAGAAGGCTGGAGAGCACTGGGCTAGCAACGATTTGAATGCCCTAGTTTTCAAAGGGAATTTGCATACCAGGGCATGAAGGTACTACTGGCTTTCAAACAGGCAGATTGTCTGCTTTTAGCTAGAGGATGGCGGAAGAGATTCCGTTTGGCTGACTAAACCTTGCGTGCTTAACACGAGCTTGTAGCTTCTTCCCTGCCTGAAAGAGAAAGCAGGAGCTTGTTCCTGTCAGTCTGGGGACGAAGTGAGAACGAATCCCTTTCTGTGTTTGGAAATCCCTCTGTGTTCCATGCCTAGGAAAGTTGCCTGCGCATTGTCTACCTGGATTCAGTGTAGGACGTTTCTCCCTTTCAAGTAGTTGAAGACTTTCAGGGTTTCCAGCATTCCGGGAGGCATTCTGTGCTGCGCCGCTGAGCAGACCTTTCTGCAGACGGTATCGCTAAAGCAGAAGAGAAACGGCGTTTCTCCCATTCTGGAACGCGAAGGAGGCCAAACCGTAGTTGTGCTGAGTAAACGTTTATTAGCAGCAAGTGCAAGTTCCCCATTCACCCAAAGAAAGAGAAAGCGAAATACAGCGTTCTCCTACAAGCTGCTTTACTCAATCGACTGAAGTTTTCAGTCTTCTAAGAAGAAACAGTCGGCCCAGCACAAGCTACGTTCTCAAATCTTCTCTGAGTGGGAGAAGGATGGCGAGGGCTGGCCTAGCAAGGATTTCAATGCCCCGGTTTTCAAAGGGAACTTTGCATACCAGGGAATGAAGGTACCACTGCGTTTCAAAGCCAAACAGGCAGATTGTCTGCCTTCAGCTGGAGGATGGCAGAAGACGTTCAGTGTTGCTGACTATATCGTGTGTGCTTAACACGAGCATGTAGCTTCTTCCCTGTCTGAAAGAGAAAGCAAGAGCTTGTTGCTGTCAGTCTGGGGATGAAGGGAGAACGATTCCCCTTCCGTGTTTGAAAATCCCTCTGTTTTACACGCCTAGAAAAGCTGCCACTGCATTGTCTACCTGGATACAGTGTGGGACGTTTCTCCCTTTCAAGTAGTTGAAGCCTTTCAGGGTTTCCAGCATTCCGGGAGGCATTCTGCGCTGCGCGGCTGAGAATACCGCTTAAGAACTGTATCGCTAAAGGAGCAGACAAGCCGCGCTTCTCCCTTTCTGGAACGCGAAGGAGGCCAAACCGTAGTTGTGCTGAGCGAAACGTTTGTCAGCGGCAAGGGCAAGTTCCCCATTCACCAAACGAAAGACAAAGCCAAATACAGCGTTCTCAGTCAAGCTGCTGTCCTCAATCGACTGAAGTTTTCAGTTTTGTTAGAAGAATCAGTCCGCCACCCCAAGCTGCTCTCTCAAATCTTCTCTGAGTGGGAGAAGGCTGGAGAGCACTGGGCTAGCAACGATTTGAATGCCCTAGTTTTCAAAGGGAATTTGCATACCAGGGCATGAAGGTACTACTGGCTTTCAAACAGGCAGATTGTCTGCTTTTAGCTAGAGGATGGCGGAAGAGATTCCGTTTGGCTGACTAAACCTTGCGTGCTTAACACGAGCTTGTAGCTTCTTCCCTGCCTGAAAGAGAAAGCAGGAGCTTGTTCCTGTCAGTCTGGGGACGAAGTGAGAACGAATCCCTTTCTGTGTTTGGAAATCCCTCTGTGTTCCATGCCTAGGAAAGTTGCCTGCGCATTGTCTACCTGGATTCAGTGTAGGACGTTTCTCCCTTTCAAGTAGTTGAAGACTTTCAGGGTTTCCAGCATTCCGGGAGGCATTCTGTGCTGCGCCGCTGAGCAGACCTTTCTGCAGACGGTATCGCTAAAGCAGAAGAGAAACGGCGTTTCTCCCATTCTGGAACGCGAAGGAGGCCAAACCGTAGTTGTGCTGAGTAAACGTTTATTAGCAGCAAGTGCAAGTTCCCCATTCACCCAAAGAAAGAGAAAGCGAAATACAGCGTTCTCCTACAAGCTGCTTTATTCAATCGACTGAAGTTTTCAGTCTTCTAAGAAGAAACAGTCGGCCCAGCACAAGCTACGTTCTCAAATCTTCTCTGAGTGGGAGAAGGATGGCGAGGGCTGGCCTAGCAAGGATTTCAATGCCCCGGTTTTCAAAGGGAACTTTGCATACCAGGGAATGAAGGTACCACTGCGTTTCAAAGCCAAACAGGCAGATTGTCTGCCTTCAGCTGGAGGATGGCAGAAGACGTTCAGTGTTGCTGACTATATCGTGTGTGCTTAACACGAGCATGTAGCTTCTTCCCTGTCTGAAAGAGAAAGCAAGAGCTTGTTGCTGTCAGTCTGGGGATGAAGGGAGAACGATTCCCCTTCCGTGTTTGAAAATCCCTCTGTTTTACACGCCTAGAAAAGCTGCCACTGCATTGTCTACCTGGATACAGTGTGGGACGTTTCTCCCTTTCAAGTAGTTGAAGCCTTTCAGGGTTTCCAGCATTCCGGGAGGCATTCTGCGCTGCGCGGCTGAGAATACCGCTTAAGAACTGTATCGCTAAAGGAGCAGACAAGCCGCGCTTCTCCCTTTCTGGAACGGGAAGGAGGCCAAACCGTAGTTGTGCTGAGCGAAACGTTTGTCAGCGGCAAGGGCAAGTTCCCCATTCACCAAACGAAAGACAAAGCCAAATACAGCGTTCTCAGTCAAGCTGCTGTCCTCAATCGACTGAAGTTTTCAGTTTTGTTAGAAGAATCAGTCCGCCACCCCAAGCTGCTCTCTCAAATCTTCTCTGAGTGGGAGAAGGCTGGAGAGCACTGGGCTAGCAACGATTTGAATGCCCTAGTTTTCAAAGGGAATTTGCATACCAGGGCATGAAGGTACTACTGGCTTTCAAACAGGCAGATTGTCTGCTTTTAGCTAGAGGATGGCGGAAGAGATTCCGTTTGGCTGACTAAACCTTGCGTGCTTAACACGAGCTTGTAGCTTCTTCCCTGCCTGAAAGAGAAAGCAGGAGCTTGTTCCTGTCAGTCTGGGGACGAAGTGAGAACGAATCCCTTTCTGTGTTTGGAAATCCCTCTGTGTTCCATGCCTAGGAAAGTTGCCTGTGCATTGTCTACCTGGATTCAGTGTAGGACGTTTCTCCCTTTCAAGTAGTTGAAGACTTTCAGGGTTTCCAGCATTCCGGGAGGCATTCTGTGCTGCGCCGCTGAGCAGACCTTTCTGCAGACGGTATCGCTAAAGCAGAAGAGAAACGGCGTTTCTCCCATTCTGGAACGCGAAGGAGGCCAAACCGTAGTTGTGCTGAGTAAACGTTTATTAGCAGCAAGTGCAAGTTCCCCATTCACCCAAAGAAAGAGAAAGCGAAATACAGCGTTCTCCTACAAGCTGCTTTACTCAATCGACTGAAGTTTTCAGTCTTCTAAGAAGAAACAGTCGGCCCAGCACAAGCTACGTTCTCAAATCTTCTCTGAGTGGGAGAAGGATGGCGAGGGCTGGCCTAGCAAGGATTTCAATGCCCCGGTTTTCAAAGGGAACTTTGCATACCAGGGAATGAAGGTACCACTGCGTTTCAAAGCCAAACAGGCAGATTGTCTGCCTTCAGCTGGAGGATGGCAGAAGACGTTCAGTGTTGCTGACTATATCGTGTGTGCTTAACACGAGCATGTAGCTTCTTCCCTGTCTGAAAGAGAAAGCAAGAGCTTGTTGCTGTCAGTCTGGGGATGAAGGGAGAACGATTCCCCTTCCGTGTTTGAAAATCCCTCTGTTTTACACGCCTAGAAAAGCTGCCACTGCATTGTCTACCTGGATACAGTGTGGGACGTTTCTCCCTTTCAAGTAGTTGAAGCCTTTCAGGGTTTCCAGCATTCCGGGAGGCATTCTGCGCTGCGCGGCTGAGAATACCGCTTAAGAACTGTATCGCTAAAGGAGCAGACAAGCCGCGCTTCTCCCTTTCTGGAACGCGAAGGAGGCCAAACCGTAGTTGTGCTGAGCGAAACGTTTGTCAGCGGCAAGGGCAAGTTCCCCATTCACCAAACGAAAGACAAAGCCAAATACAGCGTTCTCAGTCAAGCTGCTGTCCTCAATCGACTGAAGTTTTCAGTTTTGTTAGAAGAATCAGTCCGCCACCCCAAGCTGCTCTCTCAAATCTTCTCTGAGTGGGAGAAGGCTGGAGAGCACTGGGCTAGCAACGATTTGAATGCCCTAGTTTTCAAAGGGAATTTGCATACCAGGGCATGAAGGTACTACTGGCTTTCAAACAGGCAGATTGTCTGCTTTTAGCTAGAGGATGGCGGAAGAGATTCCGTTTGGCTGACTAAACCTTGCGTGCTTAACACGAGCTTGTAGCTTCTTCCCTGCCTGAAAGAGAAAGCAGGAGCTTGTTCCTGTCAGTCTGGGGACGAAGTGAGAACGAATCCCTTTCTGTGTTTGGAAATCCCTCTGTGTTCCATGCCTAGGAAAGTTGCCTGCGCATTGTCTACCTGGATTCAGTGTAGGACGTTTCTCCCTTTCAAGTAGTTGAAGACTTTCAGGGTTTCCAGCATTCCGGGAGGCATTCTGTGCTGCGCCGCTGAGCAGACCTTTCTGCAGACGGTATCGCTAAAGCAGAAGAGAAACGGCGTTTCTCCCATTCTGGAACGCGAAGGAGGCCAAACCGTAGTTGTGCTGAGTAAACGTTTATTAGCAGCAAGTGCAAGTTCCCCATTCACCCAAAGAAAGAGAAAGCGAAATACAGCGTTCTCCTACAAGCTGCTTTACTCAATCGACTGAAGTTTTCAGTCTTCTAAGAAGAAACAGTCGGCCCAGCACAAGCTACGTTCTCAAATCTTCTCTGAGTGGGAGAAGGATGGCGAGGGCTGGCCTAGCAAGGATTTCAATGCCCCGGTTTACAAAGGGAACTTTGCATACCAGGGAATGAAGGTACCACTGCGTTTCAAAGCCAAACAGGCAGATTGTCTGCCTTCAGCTGGAGGATGGCAGAAGACGTTCAGTGTTGCTGACTATATCGTGTGTGCTTAACACGAGCATGTAGCTTCTTCCCTGTCTGAAAGAGAAAGCAAGAGCTTGTTGCTGTCAGTCTGGGGATGAAGGGAGAACGATTCCCCTTCCGTGTTTGAAAATCCCTCTGTTTTACACGCCTAGAAAAGCTGCCACTGCATTGTCTACCTGGATACAGTGTGGGACGTTTCTCCCTTTCAAGTAGTTGAAGCCTTTCAGGGTTTCCAGCATTCCGGGAGGCATTCTGCGCTGCGCGGCTGAGAATACCGCTTAAGAACTGTATCGCTAAAGGAGCAGACAAGCCGCGCTTCTCCCTTTCTGGAACGCGAAGGAGGCCAAACCGTAGTTGTGCTGAGCGAAACGTTTGTCAGCGGCAAGGGCAAGTTCCCCATTCACCAAACGAAAGACAAAGCCAAATACAGCGTTCTCAGTCAAGCTGCTGTCCTCAATCGACTGAAGTTTTCAGTTTTGTTAGAAGAATCAGTCCGCCACCCCAAGCTGCTCTCTCAAATCTTCTCTGAGTGGGAGAAGGCTGGAGAGCACTGGGCTAGCAACGATTTGAATGCCCTAGTTTTCAAAGGGAATTTGCATACCAGGGCATGAAGGTACTACTGGCTTTCAAACAGGCAGATTGTCTGCTTTTAGCTAGAGGATGGCGGAAGAGATTCCGTTTGGCTGACTAAACCTTGCGTGCTTAACACGAGCTTGTAGCTTCTTCCCTGCCTGAAAGAGAAAGCAGGAGCTTGTTCCTGTCAGTCTGGGGACGAAGTGAGAACGAATCCCTTTCTGTGTTTGGAAATCCCTCTGTGTTCCATGCCTAGGAAAGTTGCCTGCGCATTGTCTACCTGGATTCAGTGTAGGACGTTTCTCCCTTTCAAGTAGTTGAAGACTTTCAGGGTTTCCAGCATTCTGGGAGGCATTCTGTGCTGCGCCGCTGAGCAGACCTTTCTGCAGACGGTATCGCTAAAGCAGAAGAGAAACGGCGTTTCTCCCATTCTGGAACGCGAAGGAGGCTAAACCGTAGTTGTGGTGAGTAAACGTTTATTAGCAGCAAGTGCAAGTTCCCCATTCACCCAAAGAAAGAGAAAGCGAAATACAGCGTTCTCCTACAAGCTGCTTTACTCAATCGACTGAAGTTTTCAGTCTTCTAAGAAGAAACAGTCGGCCCAGCACAAGCTACGTTCTCAAATCTTCTCTGAGTGGGAGAAGGATGGCGAGGGCTGGCCTAGCAAGGATTTCAATGCCCCGGTTTTCAAAGGGAACTTTGCATACCAGGGAATGAAGGTACCACTGCGTTTCAAAGCCAAACAGGCAGATTGTCTGCCTTCAGCTGGAGGATGGCAGAAGACGTTCAGTGTTGCTGACTATATCGTGTGTGCTTAACACGAGCATGTAGCTTCTTCCCTGTCTGAAAGAGAAAGCAAGAGCTTGTTGCTGTCAGTCTGGGGATGAAGGGAGAACGATTCCCCTTCCGTGTTTGAAAATCCCTCTGTTTTACACGCCTAGAAAAGCTGCCACTGCATTGTCTACCTGGATACAGTGTGGGACGTTTCTCCCTTTCAAGTAGTTGAAGCCTTTCAGGGTTTCCAGCATTCCGGGAGGCATTCTGTGCTGCGCGGCTGAGAATACCGCTTAAGAACTGTATCGCTAAAGGAGCAGACAAGCCGCGCTTCTCCCTTTCTGGAACGCGAAGGAGGCCAAACCGTAGTTGTGCTGAGCGAAACGTTTGTCAGCGGCAAGGGCAAGTTCCCCATTCACCAAACGAAAGACAAAGCCAAATATAGCGTTCTCAGTCAAGCTGCTGTCCTCAATCGACTGAAGTTTTCAGTTTTGTTAGAAGAATCAGTCCGCCACCCCAAGCTGCTCTCTCAAATCTTCTCTGAGTGGGAGAAGGCTGGAGAGCACAGGCCTAGCAACGATTTGAATGCCCTAGTTTTCAAAGGGAATTTGCATACCAGGGCATGAAGGTACTACTGGCTTTCAAACAGGCAGATTGTCTGCTTTTAGCTAGAGGATGGCGGAAGAGATTCCGTTTGGCTGACTAAACCTTGCGTGCTTAACACGAGCTTGTAGCTTCTTCCCTGCCTGAAAGAGAAAGCAGGAGCTTGTTCCTGTCAGTCTGGGGACGAAGTGAGAACGAATCCCTTTCTGTGTTTGGAAATCCCTCTGTGTTCCATGCCTAGGAAAGTTGCCTGCGCATTGTCTACCTGGATTCAGTGTAGGACGTTTCTCCCTTTCAAGTAGTTGAAAACTTTCAGGGTTTCCAGCATTCCGGGAGGCATTCTGTGCTGCGCCGCTGAGCAGACCTTTCTGCAGACGGTATCGCTAAAGCAGAAGAGAAACGGCATTTCTCCCATTCTGGAACGCGAAGGAGGCCAAACCGTAGTTGTGCTGAGTAAACGTTTATTAGCAGCAAGTGCAAGTTCCCCATTCACCCAAAGAAAGAGAAAGCGAAATACAGCGTTCTCCTACAAGCTGCTTTACTCAATCGACTGAAGTTTTCAGTCTTCTAAGAAGAAACAGTCGGCCCAGCACAAGCTACGTTCTCAAATCTTCTCTGAGTGGGAGAAGGATGGCGAGGGCTGGCCTAGCAAGGATTTCAATGCCCCGGTTTTCAAAGGGAACTTTGCATACCAGGGAATGAAGGTACCACTGCGTTTCAAAGCCAAACAGGCAGATTGTCTGCCTTCAGCTGGAGGATGGCAGAAGACGTTCAGTGTTGCTGACTATATCGTGTGTGCTTAACACGAGCATGTAGCTTCTTCCCTGTCTGAAAGAGAAAGCAAGAGCTTGTTGCTGTCAGTCTGGGGATGAAGGGAGAACGATTCCCCTTCCGTGTTTGAAAATCCCTCTGTTTATCACGCCTAGAAAAGCTGCCACTGCATTGTCTACCTGGATACAGTGTGGGACGTTTCTCCCTTTCAAGTAGTTGAAGCCTTTCAGGGTTTCCAGCATTCCGGGAGGCATTCTGCGCTGCGCGGCTGAGAATACCGCTTAAGAACTGTATCGCTAAAGGAGCAGACAAGCCGCGCTTCTCCCTTTCTGGAACGCGAAGGAGGCCAAACCGTAGTTGTGCTGAGCGAAACGTTTGTCAGCGGCAAGGGCAAGTTCCCCATTCACCAAACGAAAGACAAAGCCAAATACAGCGTTCTCAGTCAAGCTGCTGTCCTCAATCGACTGAAGTTTTCAGTTTTGTTAGAAGAATCAGTCCGCCACCCCAAGCTGCTCTCTCAAATCTTCTCTGAGTGGGAGAAGGCTGGAGAGCACTGGGCTAGCAACGATTTGAATGCCCTAGTTTTCAAAGGGAATTTGCATACCAGGGCATGAAGGTACTACTGGCTTTCAAACAGGCAGATTGTCTGCTTTTAGCTAGAGGATGGCGGAAGAGATTCCGTTTGGCTGACTAAACCTTGCGTGCTTAACACGAGCTTGTAGCTTCTTCCCTGCCTGAAAGAGAAAGCAGGAGCTTGTTCCTGTCAGTCTGGGGACGAAGTGAGAACGAATCCCTTTCTGTGTTTGGAAATCCCTCTGTGTTCCATGCCTAGGAAAATTGCCTGCGCATTGTCTACCTGGATTCAGTGTAGGACGTTTCTCCCTTTCAAGTAGTTGAAGACTTTCAGGGTTTCCAGCATTCCGGGAGGCATTCTGTGCTGCGCCGCTGAGCAGACCTTTCTGCAGACGGTATCGCTAAAGCAGAAGAGAAACGGCGATTCTCCCATTCTGGAACGCGAAGGAGGCCAAACCGTAGTTGTGCTGAGTAAACGTTTATTAGCAGCAAGTGCAAGTTCCCCATTCACCCAAAGAAAGAGAAAGCGAAATACAGCGTTCTCCTACAAGCTGCTTTACTCAATCGACTGAAGTTTTCAGTCTTCTAAGAAGAAACAGTCGGCCCAGCACAAGCTACGTTCTCAAATCTTCTCTGAGTGGGAGAAGGATGGCGAGGGCTGGCCTAGCAAGGATTTCAATGCCCCGGTTTTCAAAGGGAACTTTGCATACCAGGGAATGAAGGTACCACTGCGTTTCAAAGCCAAACAGGCAGATTGTCTGCCTTCAGCTGGAGGATGGCAGAAGACGTTCAGTGTTGCTGACTATATCGTGTGTGCTTAACACGAGCATGTAGCTTCTTCCCTGTCTGAAAGAGAAAGCAAGAGCTTGTTGCTGTCAGTCTGGGGATGAAGGGAGAACGATTCCCCTTCCGTGTTTGAAAATCCCTCTGTTTTACACGCCTAGAAAAGCTGCCACTGCATTGTCTACCTGGATACAGTGTGGGACGTTTCTCCCTTTCAAGTAGTTGAAGCCTTTCAGGGTTTCCAGCATTCCGGGAGGCATTCTGCGCTGCGCGGCTGAGAATACCGCTTAAGAACTGTATCGCTAAAGGAGCAGACAAGCCGCGCTTCTCCCTTTCTGGAACGCGAAGGAGGCCAAACCGTAGTTGTGCTGAGCGAAACGTTTGTCAGCGGCAAGGGCAAGTTCCCCATTCACCAAACGAAAGACAAAGCCAAATACAGCGTTCTCAGTCAAGCTGCTGTCCTCAATCGACTGAAGTTTTCAGTTTTGTTAGAAGAATCAGTCCGCCACCCCAAGCTGCTCTCTCAAATCTTCTCTGAGTGGGAGAAGGCTGGAGAGCACTGGGCTAGCAACGATTTGAATGCCCTAGTTTTCAAAGGGAATTTGCATACCAGGGCATGAAGGTACTACTGGCTTTCAAACAGGCAGATTGTCTGCTTTTAGCTAGAGGATGGCGGAAGAGATTCCGTTTGGCTGACTAAACCTTGCGTGCTTAACACGAGCTTGTAGCTTCTTCCCTGCCTGAAAGAGAAAGCAGGAGCTTGTTCCTGTCAGTCTGGGGACGAAGTGAGAACGAATCCCTTTCTGTGTTTGGAAATCCCTCTGTGTTCCATGCCTAGGAAAGTTGCCTGCGCATTGTCTACCTGGATTCAGTGTAGGACGTTTCTCCCTTTCAAGTAGTTGAAGTCTTTCAGGGTTTCCAGCATTCCGGGAGGCATTCTGTGCTGCGCCGCTGAGCAGACCTTTCTGCAGACGGTATCGCTAAAGCAGAAGAGAAACGGCGTTTCTCCCATTCTGGAACGCGAAGGAGGCCAAACCGTAGTTGTGCTGAGTAAACGTTTATTAGCAGCAAGTGCAAGTTCCCCATTCACCCAAAGAAAGAGAAGGCGAAATACAGCGTTCTCCTACAAGCTGCTTTACTCAATCGACTGAAGTTTTCAATCTTCTAAGAAGAAACAGTCGGCCCAGCACAAGCTACGTTCTCAAATCTTCTCTGAGTGGGAGAAGGATGGCGAGGGCTGGCCTAGCAAGGATTTCAATGCCCCGGTTTTCAAAGGGAACTTTGCATACCAGGGAATGAAGGTACCACTGCGTTTCAAAGCCAAACAGGCAGATTGTCTGCCTTCAGCTGGAGGATGGCAGAAGACGTTCAGTGTTGCTGACTATATCGTGTGTGCTTAACACGAGCATGTAGCTTCTTCCCTGTCTGAAAGAGAAAGCAAGAGCTTGTTGCTGTCAGTCTGGGGATGAAGGGAGAAAGATTCCCCTTCCGTGTTTGAAAATCCCTCTGTTTTACACGCCTAGAAAAGCTGCCACTGCATTGTCTACCTGGATACAGTGTGGGACGTTTCTCCCTTTCAAGTAGTTGAAGCCTTTCAGGGTTTCCAGCATTCCGGGAGGCATTCTGCGCTGCGCGGCTGAGAATACCGCTTAAGAACTGTATCGCTAAAGGAGCAGACAAGCCGCGCTTCTCCCTTTCTGGAACGCGAAGGAGGCCAAACCGTAGTTGTGCTGAGCGAAACGTTTGTCAGCGGCAAGGGCAAGTTCCCCATTCACCAAACGAAAGACAAAGCCAAATACAGCGTTCTCAGTCAAGCTGCTGTCCTCAATCGACTGAAGTTTTCAGTTTTGTTAGAAGAATCAGTCCGCCACCCCAAGCTGCTCTCTCAAATCTTCTCTGAGTGGGAGAAGGCTGGAGAGCACTGGGCTAGCAACGATTTGAATGCCCTAGTTTTCAAAGGGAATTTGCATACCAGGGCATGAAGGTACTACTGGCTTTCAAACAGGCAGATTGTCTGCTTTTAGCTAGAGGATGGCGGAAGAGATTCCGTTTGGCTGACTAAACCTTGCGTGCTTAACACGAGCTTGTAGCTTCTTCCCTGCCTGAAAGAGAAAGCAGGAGGTTGTTCCTGTCAGTCTGGGGACGAAGTGAGAACGAATCCCTTTCTTTGTTTGGAAATCCCTCTGTGTTCCATGCCTAGGAAAGTTGCCTGCGCATTGTCTACCTGGATTCAGTGTAGGACGTTTCTCCCTTTCAAGTAGTTGAAGACTTTCAGGGTTTCCAGCATTCCGGGAGGCATTCTGTGCTGCGCCGCTGAGCAGACCTTTATGCAGACGGTATCGCTAAAGCAGAAGAGAAACGGCGTTTCTCCCATTCTGGAACGCGAAGGAGGCTAAACCGTAGTTGTGCTGAGTAAACGTTTATTAGCAGCAAGTGCAAGTTCCCCATTCACCCAAAGAAAGAGAAAGCGAAATACAGCGTTCTCCTACAAGCTGCTTTACTCAATCGACTGAAGTTTTCAGTCTTCTAAGAAGAAACAGTCGGCCCAGCACAAGCTACGTTCTCAAATCTTCTCTGAGTGGGAGAAGGATGGCGAGGGCTGGCCTAGCAAGGATTTCAATGCCCCGGTTTTCAAAGGGAACTTTGCATACCAGGGAATGAAGGTACCACTGCGTTTCAAAGCCAAACAGGCAGATTGTGTGCCTTCAGCTGGAGGATGGCAGAAGACGTTCAGTGTTACTGACTATATCGTGTGTGCTTAACACGAGCATGTAGCTTCTTCCCTGTCTGAAAGAGAAAGCAAGAGCTTGTTGCTGTCAGTCTGGGGATGAAGGGAGAACGATTCCCCTTCCGTGTTTGAAAATCCCTCTGTTTTACACGCCTAGAAAAGCTGCCACTGCATTGTCTACCTGGATACAGTGTGGGACGTTTCTCCCTTTCAAGTAGTTGAAGCCTTTCAGGGTTTCCAGCATTCCGGGAGGCATTCTGCGCTGCGCGGCTGAGAATACCGCTTAAGAACTGTATCGCTAAAGGAGCAGACAAGCCGCGCTTCTCCCTTTCTGGAACGCGAAGGAGGCCAAACCGTAGTTGTGCTGAGCGAAACGTTTGTCAGCGGCAAGGGCAAGTTCCCCATTCACCAAACGAAAGACAAAGCCAAATACAGCGTTCTCAGTCAAGCTGCTGTCCTCAATCGACTGAAGTTTTCAGTTTTGTTAGAAGAATCAGTCCGCCACCCCAAGCTGCTCTCTCAAATCTTCTCTGAGTGGGAGAAGGCTGGAGAGCACTGGGCTAGCAACGATTTGAATGCCCTAGTTTTCAAAGGGAATTTGCATACCAGGGCATGAAGGTACTACTGGCTTTCAAACAGGCAGATTGTCTGCTTTTAGCTAGAGGATGGCGGAAGAGATTCCGTTTGGCTGACTAAACCTTGCGTGCTTAACACGAGCTTGTAGCTTCTTCCCTGCCTGAAAGAGAAAGCAGGAGCTTGTTCCTGTCAGTCTGGGGACGAAGTGAGAACGAATCCCTTTCTGTGTTTGGAAATCCCTCTGTGTTCCATGCCTAGGAAAGTTGCCTGCGCATTGTCTACCTGGATTCAGTGTAGGACGTTTCTCCCTTTCAAGTAGTTGAAGTCTTTCAGGGTTTCCAGCATTCCGGGAGGCATTCTGTGCTGCGCCGCTGAGCAGACCTTTCTGCAGACGGTATCGCTAAAGCAGAAGAGAAACGGCGTTTCTCCCATTCTGGAACGCGAAGGAGGCCAAACCGTAGTTGTGCTGAGTAAACGTTTATTAGCAGCAAGTGCAAGTTCCCCATTCACCCAAAGAAAGAGAAAGCGAAATACAGCGTTCTCCTACAAGCTGCTTTACTCAATCGACTGAAGTTTTCAGTCTTCTAAGAAGAAACAGTCGGCCCAGCACAAGCTACGTTCTCAAATCTTCTCTGAGTGGGAGAAGGATGGCGAGGGCTGGCCTAGCAAGGATTTCAATGCCCCGGTTTTCAAAGGGAACTTTGCATACCAGGGAATGAAGGTACCACTGCGTTTCAAAGCCAAACAGGCAGATTGTGTGCCTTCAGCTGGAGGATGGCAGAAAACGTTCAGTTTTGCTGACTATATCGTGTGTGCTTAACACGAGCATGTAGCTTCTTCCCTGTCTGAAAGAGAAAGCAAGAGCTTGTTGCTGTCAGTCTGGGGATGAAGGGAGAACGATTCCCCTTCCGTGTTTGAAAATCCCTCTGTTTTACACGCCTAGAAAAGTTGCCACTGCATTGTCTACCTGGATACAGTGTGGGACGTTTCTCCCTTTCAAGTAGTTGAAGCCTTTCAGGGTTTCCAGCATTCCGGGAGGCATTCTGTGTTGCGCGGCTGAGAATACCGCTTAAGAACTGTATCGCTAAAGGAGCAGAGAAGCCGCGCTTCTCCCATTCTGGAAGGCGAAGGAGGTCAAACCGTAGTTGTGCTGAGCGAAACGTTTGTCAGCGGCAAGGGCAAGTTCCCCATTCACCAAACGAAAGACAAAGCCAAATACAGCGTTCTCAGTCAAGCTGCTGTCCTCAATCGACTGAAGTTTTCAGTTTTGTTAGAAGAATCAGTCCGCCACCCCAAGCTGCTCTCTCAAATCTTCTCTGAGTGGGAGAAGGCTGGAGAGCACTGGGCTAGCAACGATTTGAATGCCCTAGTTTTCAAAGGGAATTTGCATACCAGGGCATGAAGGTACTACTGGCTTTCAAACAGGCAGATTGTCTGCTTTTAGCTAGAGGATGGCGGAAGAGATTCCGTTTGGCTGACTAAACCTTGCGTGCTTAACACGAGCTTGTAGCTTCTTCCCTGCCTGAAAGAGAAAGCAGGAGCTTGTTCCTGTCAGTCTGGGGACGAAGTGAGAACGAATCCCTTTCTGTGTTTGGAAATCCCTCTGTGTTCCATGCCTAGGAAAGTTGCCTGCGCATTGTCTACCTGGATTCAGTGTAGGACGTTTCTCCCTTTCAAGTAGTTGAAGACTTTCAGGGTTTCCAGCATTCCGGGAGGCATTCTGTGCTGCGCCGCTGAGCAGACCTTTCTGCAGACGGTATCGCTAAAGCAGAAGAGAAACGGCGATTCTCCCATTCTGGAACGCGAAGGAGGCCAAACCGTAGTTGTGCTGAGTAAACGTTTATTAGCAGCAAGTGCAAGTTCCCCATTCACCCAAAGAAAGAGAAAGCGAAATACAGCGTTCTCCTACAAGCTGCTTTACTCAATCGACTGGTTTTCAGTCTTCTAAGAAGAAACAGTCGGCCCAGCACAAGCTACGTTCTCAAATCTTCTCTGAGTGGGAGAAGGATGGCGAGGGCTGGCCTAGCAAGGATTTCAATGCCCCGGTTTTCAAAGGGAACTTTGCATACCAGGGAATGAAGGTACCACTGCGTTTCAAAGCCAAACAGGCAGATTGTCTGCCTTCAGCTGGAGGATGGCAGAAGACGTTCAGTGTTGCTGACTATATCGTGTGTGCTTAACACGAGCATGTAGCTTCTTCCCTGTCTGAAAGAGAAAGCAAGAGCTTGTTGCTGTCAGTCTGGGGATGAAGGGAGAACGATTCCCCTTCCGTGTTTGAAAATCCCTCTGTTTTACACGCCTAGAAAAGCTGCCACTGCATTGTCTACCTGGATACAGTGTGGGACGTTTCTCCCTTTCAAGTAGTTGAAGCCTTTCAGGGTTTCCAGCATTCCGGGAGGCATTCTGCGCTGCGCGGCTGAGAATACCGCTTAAGAACTGTATCGCTAAAGGAGCAGACAAGCCGCGCTTCTCCCTTTCTGGAACGCGAAGGAGGCCAAACCGTAGTTGTGCTGAGCGAAACGTTTGTCAGCGGCAAGGGCAAGTTCCCCATTCACCAAACGAAAGACAAAGCCAAATACAGCGTTCTCAGTCAAGCTGCTGTCCTCAATCGACTGAAGTTTTCAGTTTTGTTAGAAGAATCAGTCCGCCACCCCAAGCTGCTCTCTCAAATCTTCTCTGAGTGGGAGAAGGCTGGAGAGCACTGGGCTAGCAACGATTTGAATGCCCTAGTTTTCAAAGGGAATTTGCATACCAGGGCATGAAGGTACTACTGGCTTTCAAACAGGCAGATTGTCTGCTTTTAGCTAGAGGATGGCGGAAGAGATTCCGTTTGGCTGACTAAACCTTGCGTGCTTAACACGAGCTTGTAGCTTCTTCCCTGCCTGAAAGAGAAAGCAGGAGCTTGTTCCTGTCACTCTGGGGACGAAGTGAGAACGAATCCCTTTCGGTGTTTGGAAATCTCTCTGTGTTCCATGCCTAGGAAAGTTGCCTGTGCATTGTCTACCTGGATACAGTGTAGGACGTTTCTCCCTTTCAAGTATTTGAAGACTTTCAGGGTTTCCAGCATTCCGGGAGGCATTCTGTGCTGCGCCGCTGAGCAGACCTTTCTGCAGACGGTATCGCTAAAGCAGAAGAGAAACGGCGTTTCTCCCATTCTGGAACGCGAAGGAGGCCAAACCGTAGTTGTGCTGATTAAACGTTTATTAGCAGCAAGTGCAAGTTCCCCATTCACCCAAAGAAAGAGAAAGCGAAATACAGCGTTCTCCTACAAGCTGCTTTACTCAATCGACTGAAGTTTTCAGTCTTCTAAGAAGAAACAGTCGGCCCAGCACAAGCTACGTTCTCAAATCTTCTCTGAGTGGGAGAAGGATGGTGACGGCTGGTCTAGCAAGGATTTCAATGCCCCGGTTTTCAAAGGGAACTTTGCATACCAGGGAATGAAGGTACCACTGCGTTTAAAGCCAAACAGGCAGATTGTGTGCCTTCAGCTGGAGGATGGCAGAAGACGTTCAGTTTTGCTGACTATATCGTGTGTGCTTAACACGAGCATGTAGCTTCTTCCCTGCCTGAAAGAGAAAGCAAGAGCTTGTTGCTGTCTGGGGATGAAGGGAGAACGATTCCCCTTCCGTGTTTGAAAATCCCTCTGTTTTACACGCCTAGAAAAGCTGCCACTGCATTGTCTACCTGGATACAGTGTGGGACGTTTCTCCCTTTCAAGTAGTTGAAGCCTTTCAGGGTTTCCAGCATTCCGGGAGGCATTCTGTGCTGCGCGGCTGAGAATACCGCTTAAGAACTGTATCGCTAAAGGAGCAGACAAGCCGCGCTTCTCCCATTCTGGAACGCGAAGGAGGCCAAACCGTAGTTGTGCTGAGTAAACGTTTATTAGCAGCAAGTGCAAGTTCCCCATTCACCCAAAGAAAGAGAAAGCGAAATACAGCGTTCTCCTACAAGCTGCTTTACTCAATCGACTGAAGTTTTCAGTCTTCTAAGAAGAAACAGTCGGCCCAGCACAAGCTACGTTCTCAAATCTTCTCTGAGTGGGAGAAGGATGGCGAGGGCTGGCCTAGCAAGGATTTCAATGCCCCGGTTTTCAAAGGGAACTTTGCATACCAGGGAATGAAGGTACCACTGCTTTTCAAAGCCAAACAGGCAGATGGTCTGCCTTCAGCTGGAGGATGGCAGAAGACGTTCAGTTTTGCTGACTATATCGTGTGTGCTTAACACGAGCATGTAGCTTCTTCCTTGTCTGAAAGAGAAAGCAAGAGCTTGTTGCTGTCAGTCTGGGGATGAAGGGAGAACGATTCCCCTTCCGTGTTTGAAAATCCCTCTGTTTTACACGCCTAGAAAAGTTGCCACTGCATTGTCTACCTGGATACAGTGTGGGACGTTTCTCCCTTTCAAGTAGTTGAAGCCTTTCAGGGTTTCCAGCATTAAGGGAGGCATTCTGTGCTGCGCGGCTGAGAATACCGCTTAAGAACTGTATCGCTAAAGGAGCAGACAAGCCGCGCTTCTCCCATTCTGGAACGCGAAGGAGGCCAAACCGTAGTTGTGCTGAGCGAAACGTTTGTCAGCGGCAAGGGCAAGTTCCCCATTCACCAAACGAAAGACAAAGCCAAATACAGCGTTCTCAGTCAAGCTGCTGTCCTCAATCGACTGAAGTTTTCAGTTTTGTTAGAAGAATCAGTCCGCCACCCCAAGCTGCTCTCTCAAATCTTCTCTGAGTGGGAGAAGGCTGGAGAGCACTGGGCTAGCAATGATTTCAATACCCTGGTTTTCAAAGGGAACTTTGCATAACAGGGCATGAAGGTACTACCGGCTTTCAAAGTCAAACAGGCAGATTGTCTGCTTTTAGCTAGAGGATGGCGGAAGAGATTCCGTTTGGCTGACTAAACCTTGCGTGCTTAACACGAGCTTGTAGCTTCTTCCCTGCCTGAAAGAGAAAGCAGGAGCTTGTTCCTGTCAGTCTGGGGACGAAGTGAGAACGAATCCCTTTCTGTGTTTGGAAATCCCTCTGTGTTCCATGCCTAGGAAAGTTGCCTTCGCATTGTCTACCTGGATTCAGTGTAGGACGTTTCTCCCTTTCAAGTAGTTGAAGACTTTCAGGGTTTCCAGCATTCCGGGAGGCATTCTGTGCTGCGCCGCTGAGCAGACCTTTCTGCAGACGGTATCGCTAAAGCAGAAGAGAAACGGCGTTTCTCCCATTCTGGAACGCGAAGGAGGCCAAACCGTAGTTGTGCTGAGTAAACGTTTATTAGCAGCAAGTGCAAGTTCCCCATTCACCCAAAGAAAGAGAAAGCGAAATACAGCGTTCTCCTACAAGCTGCTTTACTCAATCGACTGAAGTTTTCAGTCTTCTAAGAAGAAACAGTCGGCCCAGCACAAGCTACGTTCTCAAATCTTCTCTGAGTGGGAGAAGGATGGTGACGGCTGGTCTAGCAAGGATTTCAATGCCCCGGTTTTCAAAGGGAACTTTGCATACCAGGGAATGAAGGTACCACTGCGTTTCAAAGCCAAACAGGCAGATTGTGTGCCTTCAGCTGGAGGATGGCAGAAGACGTTCAGTTTTGCTGACTATATCGTGTGTGCTTAACACGAGCATGTAGTTTCTTCCCTGCCTGAAAAAGAAAGCAAGAGCTTGTTGCTGTCTGGGGATGAAGGGAGAACCATTCCCCTTCCGTGTTTGAAAATCCCTCTGTTTTACACGCCTAGAGAAGCTGCCACTGCATTGTCTACCTGGATACAGTGTGGGACGTTTCTCCCTTTCAAGTAGTTGAAGCCTTTCAGGGTTTCCAGCATTCCGGGAGGCATTCTGTGCTGCGCGGCTGAGAATACCGCTTAAGAACTGTATCGCTAAATGAGCAGAGAAGCCGCGCTTCTCCCATTCTGGAACGCGAAGGAGGCCAAACGGTAGTTGTGCTGAGCGAAACGTTTGTCAGCGGCAAGGGCAAGTTCCCCATTCACCAAACGAAAGACAAAGCCAAATATAGCGTTCTCAGTCAAGCTGCTGTCCTCAATCGACTGAAGTTTTCAGTTTTGTTAGAAGAATCAGTCCGCCACCCCAAGCTGCTCTCTCAAATCTTCTCTGAGTGGGAGAAGGCTGGAGAGCACGGGCCTAGCAACGATTTGAATGCCCTGGTTTTCAAAGGGAACTTTGCCTACCAGGGCATGAAGGTACTACTGGCTTTCAAAGTCAAACAGGCAGATTGTCTGCTTTTAGCTAGAGGATGGCGGAAGAGATTCCGTTTGGCTGACTAAACCTTGCGTGCTTAACACGAGCTTGTAGCTTCTTCCCTGCCTGAAAGAGAAAGCAGGAGCTTGTTCCTGTCAGTCTGGGGACGAAGTGAGAACGAATCCCTTTCTGTGTTTGGAAATCCCTCTGTGTTCCATGCCTAGGAAAGTTGCCTGCGCATTGTCTACCTGGATTCAGTGTAGGACGTTTCTCCCTTTCAAGTAGTTGAAGTCTTTCAGGGTTTCCAGCATTCCGGGAGGCATTCTGTGCTGCGCCGCTGAGCAGACCTTTCTGCAGACGGTATCGCTAAAGCAGAAGAGAAACGGCGTTTCTCCCATTCTGGAACGCGAAGGAGGCCAAACCGTAGTTGTGCTGAGTAAACGTTTATTAGCAGCAAGTGCAAGTTCCCCATTCACCCAAAGAAAGAGAAAGCGAAATACAGCGTTCTCCTACAAGCTGCTTTACTCAATCGACTGAAGTTTTCAGTCTTCTAAGAAGAAACAGTCGGCCCAGCACAAGCTACGTTCTCAAATCTTCTCTGAGTGGGAGAAGGATGGCGAGGGCTGGCCTAGCAAGGATTTCAATGCCCCGGTTTTCAAAGGGAACTTTGCATACCAGGGAATGAAGGTACCACTGCGTTTCAAAGCCAAACAGGCAGATTGTGTGCCTTCAGCTGGAGGATGGCAGAAAACGTTCAGTTTTGCTGACTATATCGTGTGTGCTTAACACGAGCATGTAGCTTCTTCCCTGTCTGAAAGAGAAAGCAAGAGCTTGTTGCTGTCAGTCTGGGGATGAAGGGAGAACGATTCCCCTTCCGTGTTTGAAAATCCCTCTGTTTTACACGCCTAGAAAAGTTGCCACTGCATTGTCTACCTGGATACAGTGTGGGACGTTTCTCCCTTTCAAGTAGTTGAAGCCTTTCAGGGTTTCCAGCATTCCGGGAGGCATTCTGTGTTGCGCGGCTGAGAATACCGCTTAAGAACTGTATCGCTAAAGGAGCAGAGAAGCCGCGCTTCTCCCATTCTGGAAGGCGAAGGAGGTCAAACCGTAGTTGTGCTGAGCGAAACGTTTGTCAGCGGCAAGGGCAAGTTCCCCATTCACCAAACGAAAGACAAAGCCAAATACAGCGTTCTCAGTCAAGCTGCTGTCCTCAATCGACTGAAGTTTTCAGTTTTGTTAGAAGAATCAGTCCGCCACCCCAAGCTGCTCTCTCAAAACTTCTCTGAGTGGGAGAAGGCTGGAGAGCACTGGGCTAGCAACGATTTGAATGCCCTAGTTTTCAAAGGGAATTTGCATACCAGGGCATGAAGGTACTACTGGCTTTCAAACAGGCAGATTGTCTGCTTTTAGCTAGAGGATGGCGGAAGAGATTCCGTTTGGCTGACTAAACCTTGCGTGCTTAACACGAGCTTGTAGCTTCTTCCCTGCCTGAAAGAGAAAGCAGGAGCTTGTTCCTGTCAGTCTGGGGACGAAGTGAGAACGAATCCCTTTCTGTGTTTGGAAATCCCTCTGTGTTCCATGCCTAGGAAAGTTGCCTGCGCATTGTCTACCTGGATTCAGTGTAGGACGTTTCTCCCTTTCAAGTAGTTGAAGACTTTCAGGGTTTCCAGCATTCCGGGAGGCATTCTGTGCTGCGCCGCTGAGCAGACCTTTCTGCAGACGGTATCGCTAAAGCAGAAGAGAAACGGCGATTCTCCCATTCTGGAACGCGAAGGAGGCCAAACCGTAGTTGTGCTGAGTAAACGTTTATTAGCAGCAAGTGCAAGTTCCCCATTCACCCAAAGAAAGAGAAAGCGAAATACAGCGTTCTCCTACAAGCTGCTTTACTCAATCGACTGGTTTTCAGTCTTCTAAGAAGAAACAGTCGGCCCAGCACAAGCTACGTTCTCAAATCTTCTCTGAGTGGGAGAAGGATGGCGAGGGCTGGCCTAGCAAGGATTTCAATGCCCCGGTTTTCAAAGGGAACTTTGCATACCAGGGAATGAAGGTACCACTGCGTTTCAAAGCCAAACAGGCAGATTGTCTGCCTTCAGCTGGAGGATGGCAGAAGACGTTCAGTGTTGCTGACTATATCGTGTGTGCTTAACACGAGCATGTAGCTTCTTCCCTGTCTGAAAGAGAAAGCAAGAGCTTGTTGCTGTCAGTCTGGGGATGAAGGGAGAACGATTCCCCTTCCGTGTTTGAAAATCCCTCTGTTTTACACGCCTAGAAAAGCTGCCACTGCATTGTCTACCTGGATACAGTGTGGGACGTTTCTCCCTTTCAAGTAGTTGAAGCCTTTCAGGGTTTCCAGCATTCCGGGAGGCATTCTGCGCTGCGCGGCTGAGAATACCGCTTAAGAACTGTATCGCTAAAGGAGCAGACAAGCCGCGCTTCTCCCTTTCTGGAACGGGAAGGAGGCCAAACCGTAGTTGTGCTGAGCGAAACGTTTGTCAGCGGCAAGGGCAAGTTCCCCATTCACCAAACGAAAGACAAAGCCAAATACAGCGTTCTCAGTCAAGCTGCTGTCCTCAATCGACTGAAGTTTTCAGTTTTGTTAGAAGAATCAGTCCGCCACCCCAAGCTGCTCTCTCAAATCTTCTCTGAGTGGGAGAAGGCTGGAGAGCACTGGGCTAGCAACGATTTGAATGCCCTAGTTTTCAAAGGGAATTTGCATACCAGGGCATGAAGGTACTACTGGCTTTCAAACAGGCAGATTGTCTGCTTTTAGCTAGAGGATGGCGGAAGAGATTCCGTTTGGCTGACTAAACCTTGCGTGCTTAACACGAGCTTGTAGCTTCTTCCCTGCCTGAAAGAGAAAGCAGGAGCTTGTTCCTGTCAGTCTGGGGACGAAGTGAGAACGAATCCCTTTCTGTGTTTGGAAATCCCTCTGTGTTCCATGCCTAGGAATGTTGCCTGCGCATTGTCTACCTGGATACAGTGTAGGACGTTTCTCCCTTTCAAGTAGTTGAAGACTTTCAGGGTTTCCAGCATTCCGGGAGGCAGTCTGTGCTGCGCCGCTGAGCAGACCTTTCTGCAGACGGTATCGCTAAAGCAGAAGAGAAACGGCGTTTCTCCCATTCTGGAACGCGAAGGAGGCCAAACCGTAGTTGTGCTGAGTAAACGTTTATTAGCAGCAAGTGCAAGTTCCCCATTCACCCAAAGAAAGAGAAAGCGAAATACAGCGTTCTCCTACAAGCTGCTTTACTCAATCGACTGAAGTTTTCAGTCTTCTAAGAAGAAACAGTCGGCCCAGCACAAGCTACGTTCTCAAATCTTCTCTGAGTGGGAGAAGGATGGCGAGGGCTGGCCTAGCAAGGATTTCAATGCCCCGGTTTTCAAAGGGAACTTTGCATACCAGGGAATGAATGTACCACTGCGTTTCAAAGCCAAACAGGCAGATTGTCTGCCTTTAGCTGGAGGATGGCAGAAGACGTTCAGTTTTGCTGACTATATCGTGTGTGCTTAACACGAGCATGTAGCTTCTTCCCTGTCTGAAAGAGAAAGCAAGAGCTTGTTGCTGTCAGTCTGGGGATGAAGGGAGAACGATTCCACGTCCGTGTTTGAAAATCCCTCTGTTTTACACGCCTAGAAAAGTTGCCACTGCATTGTCTACCTGGATACAGTGTGGGACGTTTCTCCCTTTCAAGTAGTTGAAGCCTTTCAGGGTTTCCAGCATTCCGGGAGGCATTCTGTGCTGCGCGGCTGAGAATACCGCTTAAGAACTGTATCGCTAAATGAGCAGAGAAGCCGCGCTTCTCCCATTCTGGAACGCGAAGGAGGCCAAACGGTAGTTGTGCTGAGCAAAACGTTTGTCAGCGGCAAGGGCAAGTTCCCCATTCACCAAACGAAAGACAAAGCCAAATATAGCGTTCTCAGTCAAGCTGCTGTCCTCAATCGACTGAAGTTTTCAGTTTTGTTAGAAGAATCAGTCCGCCACCCCAAGCTGCTCTCTCAAATCTTCTCTGAGTGGGAGAAGGCTGGAGAGCACGGGCCTAGCAACGATTTGAATGCCCTGGTTTTCAAAGGGAACTTTGCCTACCAGGGCATGAAGGTACTACTGGCTTTCAAAGTCAAACTGGCAGATTGTCTGCTTTTAGCTAGAGGATGGCGGAAGAGATTCCGTTTGGCTGACTAAACCTTGCGTGCTTAACACGAGCTTGTAGCTTCTTCCCTGCCTGAAAGAGAAAGCAGGAGCTTGTTCCTGTCACTCTGGGGACGAAGTGAGAACGAATCCCTTTCGGTGTTTGGAAATCTCTCTGTGTTCCATGCCTAGGAAAGTTGCCTGTGCATTGTCTACCTGGATACAGTGTAGGACGTTTCTCCCTTTCAAGTATTTGAAGACTTTCAGGGTTTCCAGCATTCCGGGAGGCATTCTGTGCTGCGCCGCTGAGCAGACCTTTCTGCAGACGGTATCGCTAAAGCAGAAGAGAAACGGCGTTTCTCCCATTCTGGAACGCGAAGGAGGCCAAACCGTAGTTGTGCTGATTAAACGTTTATTAGCAGCAAGTGCAAGTTCCCCATTCACCCAAAGAAAGAGAAAGCGAAATACAGCGTTCTCCTACAAGCTGCTTTACTCAATCGACTGAAGTTTTCAGTCTTCTAAGAAGAAACAGTCGGCCCAGCACAAGCTACGTTCTCAAATCTTCTCTGAGTGGGAGAAGGATGGTGACGGCTGGTCTAGCAAGGATTTCAATGCCCCGGTTTTCAAAGGGAACTTTGCATACCAGGGAATGAAGGTACCACTGCGTTTCAAAGCCAAACAGGCAGATTGTGTGCCTTCAGCTGGAGGATGGCAGAAGACGTTCAGTTTTGCTGACTATATCGTGTGTGCTTAACACGAGCATGTAGCTTCTTCCCTGCCTGAAAGAGAAAGCAAGAGCTTGTTGCTGTCTGGGGATGAAGGGAGAACGATTCCCCTTCCGTGTTTGAAAATCCCTCTGTTTTACACGCCTAGAAAAGCTGCCACTGCATTGTCTACCTGGATACAGTGTGGGACGTTTCTCCCTTTCAAGTAGTTGAAGCCTTTCAGGGTTTCCAGCATTCCGGGAGGCATTCTGTGCTGCGCGGCTGAGAATACCGCTTAAGAACTGTATCGCTAAAGGAGCAGACAAGCCGCGCTTCTCCCATTCTGGAACGCGAAGGAGGCCAAACCGTAGTTGTGCTGAGTAAACGTTTATTAGCAGCAAGTGCAAGTTCCCCATTCACCCAAAGAAAGAGAAAGCGAAATACAGCGTTCTCCTACAAGCTGCTTTACTCAATCGACTGAAGTTTTCAGTCTTCTAAGAAGAAACTGTCGGCCCAGCACAAGCTACGTTCTCAAATCTTCTCTGAGTGGGAGAAGGATGGCGAGGGCTGGCCTAGCAAGGATTTCAATGCCCCGGTTTTCAAAGGGAACTTTGCATACCAGGGAATGAAGGTACCACTGCTTTTCAAAGCCAAACAGGCAGATGGTCTGCCTTCAGCTGGAGGATGGCAGAAGACGTTCAGTTTTGCTGACTATATCGTGTGTGCTTAACACGAGCATGTAGCTTCTTCCTTGTCTGAAAGAGAAAGCAAGAGCTTGTTGCTGTCAGTCTGGGGATGAAGGGAGAACGATTCCACGTCCGTGTTTGAAAATCCCTCTGTTTTACACGCCTAGAAAAGTTGCCACTGCATTGTCTACCTGGATACAGTGTGGGACGTTTCTCCCTTTCAAGTAGTTGAAGCCTTTCAGGGTTTCCAGCATTAAGGGAGGCATTCTGTGCTGCGCGGCTGAGAATACCGCTTAAGAACTGTATCGCTAAAGGAGCAGACAAGCCGCGCTTCTCCCATTCTGGAACGCGAAGGAGGCCAAACCGTAGTTGTGCTGAGCGAAACGTTTGTCAGTGGCAAGGGCAAGTTCCCCATTCACCAAACGAAAGACAAAGCCAAATACAGCGTTCTCAGTCAAGCTGCTGTCCTCAATCGACTGAAGTTTTCAGTTTTGTTAGAAGAATCAGTCCGCCACCCCAAGCTGCTCTCTCAAATCTTCTCTGAGTGGGAGAAGGCTGGAGAGCACTGGGCTAGCAATGATTTCAATACCCTGGTTTTCAAAGGGAACTTTGCATAACAGGGCATGAAGGTACTACCGGCTTTCAAAGTCAAACAGGCAGATTGTCTGCTTTTAGCTAGAGGATGGCGGAAGAGATTCCGTTTGGCTGACTAAACCTTGCGTGCTTAACACGAGCTTGTAGCTTCTTCCCTGCCTGAAAGAGAAAGCAGGAGCTTGTTCCTGTCAGTCTGGGGACGAAGTGAGAACGAATCCCTTTCTGTGTTTGGAAATCCCTCTGTGTTCCATGCCTAGGAAAGTTGACTTCGCATTGTCTACCTGGATTCAGTGTAGGACGTTTCTCCCTTTCAAGTAGTTGAAGACTTTCAGGGTTTCCAGCATTCCGGGAGGCATTCTGTGCTGCGCCGCTGAGCAGACCTTTCTGCAGACGGTATCGCTAAAGCAGAAGAGAAACGGCGTTTCTCCCATTCTGGAACGCGAAGGAGGCCAAACCGTAGTTGTGCTGAGTAAACGTTTATTAGCAGCAAGTGCAAGTTCCCCATTCACCCAAAGAAAGAGAAAGCGAAATACAGCGTTCTCCTACAAGCTGCTTTACTCAATCGACTGAAGTTTTCAGTCTTCTAAGAAGAAACAGTCGGCCCAGCACAAGCTACGTTCTCAAATCTTCTCTGAGTGGGAGAAGGATGGTGACGGCTGGTCTAGCAAGGATTTCAATGCCCCGGTTTTCAAAGGGAACTTTGCATACCAGGGAATGAAGGTACCACTGCGTTTCAAAGCCAAACAGGCAGATTGTGTGCCTTCAGCTGGAGGATGGCAGAAGACGTTCAGTTTTGCTGACTATATCGTGTGTGCTTAACACGAGCATGTAGCTTCTTCCCTGCCTGAAAGAGAAAGCAAGAGCTTGTTGCTGTCTGGGGATGAAGGGAGAACGATTCCCCTTCCGTGTTTGAAAATCCCTCTGTTTTACACGCCTAGAAAAGCTGCCACTGCATTGTCTACCTGGATACAGTGTGGGACGTTTCTCCCTTTCAAGTAGTTGAAGCCTTTCAGGGTTTCCAGCATTCCGGGAGGCAGTCTGTGCTGCGCGGCTGAGAATACCGTTTAAGAACTGTATCGCTAAAGGAGGAGAGAAGCCGCGCTTCTCCCATTCTGGAACGCGAAGGAGGCCAAACGGTAGTTGTGCTGAGCGAAACGTTTGTCAGCGGCAAGGGCAAGTTCCCCATTCACCAAACGAAAGACAAAGCCAAATATAGCGTTCTCAGTCAAGCTGCTGTCCTCAATCGACTGAAGTTTTCAGTTTTGTTAGAAGAATCAGTCCGCCACCCCAAGCTGCTCTCTCAAATCTTCTCTGAGTGGGAGAAGGCTGGAGAGCACGGGCCTAGCAACGATTTGAATGCCCTGGTTTTCAAAGGGAACTTTGCCTACCAGGGCATGAAGGTACTACTGGCTTTCAAAGTCAAACAGGCAGATTGTCTGCTTTTAGCTAGAGGATGGCGGAAGAGATTCCGTTTGGCTGACTAAACCTTGCGTGCTTAACACGAGCTTGTAGCTTCTTCCCTGCCTGAAAGAGAAAGCAGGAGCTTGTTCCTGTCAGTCTGGGGACGAAGTGAGAACGAATCCCTTTCTGTGTTTGGAAATCTCTCTGTGTTCCATGCCTAGGAAAGTTGCCTGTGCATTGTCTACCTGGATACAGTGTAGGACGTTTCTCCCTTTCAAGTAGTTGAAGACTTTCAGGGTTTCCAGCATTCCGGGAGGCATTCTGTGCTGCGCCGCTGAGCAGACCTTTCTGCAGACGGTATCGCTAAAGCAGAAGAGAAACGGCGTTTCTCCCATTCTGGAACGCGAAGGAGGCCAAACCGTAGTTGTGCTGAGTAAACGTTTATTAGCAGCAAGTGCAAGTTCCCCATTCACCCAAAGAAAGAGAAAGCGAAATACAGCGTTCTCCTACAAGCTGCTTTACTCAATCGACTGAAGTTTTCAGTCTTCTAAGAAGAAACAGTCGGCCCAGCACAAGCTACGTTCTCAAATCTTCTCTGAGTGGGAGAAGGATGGTGACGGCTGGTCTAGCAAGGATTTCAATGCCCCGGTTTTCAAAGGGAACTTTGCATACCAGGGAATGAAGGTACCACTGCGTTTCAAAGCCAAACAGGCAGATTGTGTGCCTTCAGCTGGAGGATGGCAGAAGACGTTCAGTTTTGCTGACTATATCGTGTGTGCTTAACACGAGCATGTAGCTTCTTCCCTGCCTGAAAGAGAAAGCAAGAGCTTGTTGCTGTCTGGGGATGAAGGGAGAACGATTCCCCTTCCGTGTTTGAAAATCCCTCTGTTTTACACGCCTAGAAAAGCTGCCACTGCATTGTCTACCTGGATACAGAGTGGGACGTTTCTCCCTTTCAAGTAGTTGAAGCCTTTCAGGGTTTCCAGCATTCCGGGAGGCATTCTGTGCTGCGCGGCTGAGAATACCGCTTAAGAACTGTATCGCTAAAGGAGCAGACAAGCCGCGCTTCTCCCATTCTGGAACGCGAAGGAGGCCAAACCGTAGATGTGCTGAGTAAACGTTTATTATCAGCAAGTGCAAGTTCCCCATTCACCCAAAGAAAGAGAAAGCGAAATACAGCGTTCTCCTACAAGCTGCTTTACTCAATCGACTGAAGTTTTCAGTCTTCTAAGAAGAAACAGTCGGCCCAGCACAAGCTACGTTCTCAAATCTTCTCTGAGTGGGAGAAGGATGGCGAGGGCTGGCCTAGCAAGGATTTCAATGCCCCGGTTTTCAAAGGGAACTTTGCATACCAGGGAATGAAGGTACCACTGCTTTTCAAAGCCAAACAGGCAGATTGTCTGCCTTCAGCTGGAGGATGGCAGAAGACGTTCAGTTTTGCTGACTATATCGTGTGTGCTTAACACGAGCATGTAGCTTCTTCCCTGTCTGAAAGAGAAAGCAAGAGCTTGTTGCTGTCAGTCTGGGGATGAAGGGAGAACGATTCCACGTCCGTGTTTGAAAATCCCTCTGTTTTACACGCCTAGAAAAGTTGCGACTGCATTGTCTACCTGGATACAGTGTGGGACGTTTCTCCCTTTCAAGTAGTTGAAGCCTTTCAGGGTTTCCGGCATTAAGGGAGGCATTCTGTGCTGCGCGGCTGAGAATACCGCTTAAGAACTGTATCGCTAAAGGAGCAGACAAGCCGCGCTTCTCCCATTCTGGAACGCGAAGGAGGCCAAACCGTAGTTGTGCTGAGCGAAACGTTTGTCAGCGGCAAGGGCAAGTTCCCCATTCACCAAACGAAAGACAAAGCCAAATACAGCGTTCTCAGTCAAGCTGCTGTCCTCAATCGACTGAAGTTTTCAGTTTTGTTAGAAGAATCAGTCCGCCACCCCAAGCTGCTCTCTCAAATCTTCTCTGAGTGGGAGAAGGCTGGAGAGCACTGGGCTAGCAATGATTTCAATACCCTGGTTTTCAAAGGGAACTTTGCATAACAGGGCATGAAGGTACTACCGGCTTTCAAAGTCAAACAGGCAGATTGTCTGCTTTTAGCTAGAGGATGGCGGAAGAGATTCCGTTTGGATGACTAAACCTTGCGTGCTTAACACGAGCTTGTAGCTTCTTCCCTGCCTGAAAGAGAAAGCAGGAGCTTGTTCCTGTCAGTCTGGGGACGAAGTGAGAACGAATCCCTTTCTGTGTTTGGAAATCCCTCTGTGTTCCATGCCTAGGAAAGTTGCCTTCGCATTGTCTACCTGGATTCAGTGTAGGACGTTTCTCCCTTTCAAGTAGTTGAAAACTTTCAGGGTTTCCAGCATTCCGGGAGGCATTCTGTGCTGCGCCGCTGAGCAGACCTTTCTGCAGACGGTATCGCTAAAGCAGAAGAGAAACGGCGTTTCTCCCATTCTGGAACGCGAAGGAGGCCAAACCGTAGTTGTGCTGAGTAAACGTTTATTAGCAGCAAGTGCAAGTTCCCCATTCACCCAAAGAAAGAGAAAGCGAAATACAGCGTTCTCCTACAAGCTGCTTTACTCAATCGACTGAAGTTTTCAGTCTTCTAAGAAGAAACAGTCGGCCCAGCACAAGCTACGTTCTCAAATCTTCTCTGAGTGGGAGAAGGATGGCGAGGGCTGGCCTAGCAAGGATTTCAATGCCCCGGTTTTCAAAGGGAACTTTGCATACCAGGGAATGAATGTACCACTGCGTTTCAAAGCCAAACAGGCAGATTGTCTGCCTTTAGCTGGAGGATGGCAGAAGACGTTCAGTTTTGCTGACTATATCGTGTGTGCTTAACACGAGCATGTAGCTTCTTCCCTGTCTGAAAGAGAAAGCAAGAGCTTGTTGCTGTCAGTCTGGGGATGAAGGGAGAACGATTCCACGTCCGTGTTTGAAAATCCCTCTGTTTTACACGCCTAGAAAAGTTGCCACTGCATTGTCTACCTGGATACAGTGTGGGACGTTTCTCCCTTTCAAGTAGTTGAAGCCTTTCAGGGTTTCCAGCATTCCGGGAGGCATTCTGTGCTGCGCGGCTGAGAATACCGCTTAAGAACTGTATCGCTAAATGAGCAGAGAAGCCGCGCTTCTCCCATTCTGGAACGCGAAGGAGGCCAAACGGTAGTTGTGCTGAGCAAAACGTTTGTCAGCGGCAAGGGCAAGTTCCCCATTCACCAAACGAAAGACAAAGCCAAATATAGCGTTCTCAGTCAAGCTGCTGTCCTCAATCGACTGAAGTTTTCAGTTTTGTTAGAAGAATCAGTCCGCCACCCCAAGCTGCTCTCTCAAATCTTCTCTGAGTGGGAGAAGGCTGGAGAGCACGGGCCTAGCAACGATTTGAATGCCCTGGTTTTCAAAGGGAACTTTGCCTACCAGGGCATGAAGGTACTACTGGCTTTCAAAGTCAAACTGGCAGATTGTCTGCTTTTAGCTAGAGGATGGCGGAAGAGATTCCGTTTGGCTGACTAAACCTTGCGTGCTTAACACGAGCTTGTAGCTTCTTCCCTGCCTGAAAGAGAAAGCAGGAGCTTGTTCCTGTCACTCTGGGGACGAAGTGAGAACGAATCCCTTTCGGTGTTTGGAAATCTCTCTGTGTTCCATGCCTAGGAAAGTTGCCTGTGCATTGTCTACCTGGATACAGTGTAGGACGTTTCTCCCTTTCAAGTATTTGAAGACTTTCAGGGTTTCCAGCATTCCGGGAGGCATTCTGTGCTGCGCCGCTGAGCAGACCTTTCTGCAGACGGTATCGCTAAAGCAGAAGAGAAACGGCGTTTCTCCCATTCTGGAACGCGAAGGAGGCCAAACCGTAGTTGTGCTGATTAAACGTTTATTAGCAGCAAGTGCAAGTTCCCCATTCACCCAAAGAAAGAGAAAGCGAAATACAGCGTTCTCCTACAAGCTGCTTTACTCAATCGACTGAAGTTTTCAGTCTTCTAAGAAGAAACAGTCGGCCCAGCACAAGCTACGTTCTCAAATCTTCTCTGAGTGGGAGAAGGATGGTGACGGCTGGTCTAGCAAGGATTTCAATGCCCCGGTTTTCAAAGGGAACTTTGCATACCAGGGAATGAAGGTACCACTGCGTTTCAAAGCCAAACAGGCAGATTGTGTGCCTTCAGCTGGAGGATGGCAGAAGACGTTCAGTTTTGCTGACTATATCGTGTGTGCTTAACACGAGCATGTAGCTTCTTCCCTGCCTGAAAGAGAAAGCAAGAGCTTGTTGCTGTCTGGGGATGAAGGGAGAACGATTCCCCTTCCGTGTTTGAAAATCCCTCTGTTTTACACGCCTAGAAAAGCTGCCACTGCATTGTCTACCTGGATACAGTGTGGGACGTTTCTCCCTTTCAAGTAGTTGAAGCCTTTCAGGGTTTCCAGCATTCCGGGAGGCATTCTGTGCTGCGCGGCTGAGAATACCGCTTAAGAACTGTATCGCTAAAGGAGCAGACAAGCCGCGCTTCTCCCATTCTGGAACGCGAAGGAGGCCAAACCGTAGTTGTGCTGAGTAAACGTTTATTAGCAGCAAGTGCAAGTTCCCCATTCACCCAAAGAAAGAGAAAGCGAAATACAGCGTTCTCCTACAAGCTGCTTTACTCAATCGACTGAAGTTTTCAGTCTTCTAAGAAGAAACTGTCGGCCCAGCACAAGCTACGTTCTCAAATCTTCTCTGAGTGGGAGAAGGATGGCGAGGGCTGGCCTAGCAAGGATTTCAATGCCCCGGTTTTCAAAGGGAACTTTGCATACCAGGGAATGAAGGTACCACTGCTTTTCAAAGCCAAACAGGCAGATGGTCTGCCTTCAGCTGGAGGATGGCAGAAGACGTTCAGTTTTGCTGACTATATCGTGTGTGCTTAACACGAGCATGTAGCTTCTTCCTTGTCTGAAAGAGAAAGCAAGAGCTTGTTGCTGTCAGTCTGGGGATGAAGGGAGAACGATTCCACGTCCGTGTTTGAAAATCCCTCTGTTTTACACGCCTAGAAAAGTTGCCACTGCATTGTCTACCTGGATACAGTGTGGGACGTTTCTCCCTTTCAAGTAGTTGAAGCCTTTCAGGGTTTCCAGCATTAAGGGAGGCATTCTGTGCTGCGCGGCTGAGAATACCGCTTAAGAACTGTATCGCTAAAGGAGCAGACAAGCCGCGCTTCTCCCATTCTGGAACGCGAAGGAGGCCAAACCGTAGTTGTGCTGAGCGAAACGTTTGTCAGTGGCAAGGGCAAGTTCCCCATTCACCAAACGAAAGACAAAGCCAAATACAGCGTTCTCAGTCAAGCTGCTGTCCTCAATCGACTGAAGTTTTCAGTTTTGTTAGAAGAATCAGTCCGCCACCCCAAGCTGCTCTCTCAAATCTTCTCTGAGTGGGAGAAGGCTGGAGAGCACTGGGCTAGCAATGATTTCAATACCCTGGTTTTCAAAGGGAACTTTGCATAACAGGGCATGAAGGTACTACCGGCTTTCAAAGTCAAACAGGCAGATTGTCTGCTTTTAGCTAGAGGATGGCGGAAGAGATTCCGTTTGGCTGACTAAACCTTGCGTGCTTAACACGAGCTTGTAGCTTCTTCCCTGCCTGAAAGAGAAAGCAGGAGCTTGTTCCTGTCAGTCTGGGGACGAAGTGAGAACGAATCCCTTTCTGTGTTTGGAAATCCCTCTGTGTTCCATGCCTAGGAAAGTTGACTTCGCATTGTCTACCTGGATTCAGTGTAGGACGTTTCTCCCTTTCAAGTAGTTGAAGACTTTCAGGGTTTCCAGCATTCCGGGAGGCATTCTGTGCTGCGCCGCTGAGCAGACCTTTCTGCAGACGGTATCGCTAAAGCAGAAGAGAAACGGCGTTTCTCCCATTCTGGAACGCGAAGGAGGCCAAACCGTAGTTGTGCTGAGTAAACGTTTATTAGCAGCAAGTGCAAGTTCCCCATTCACCCAAAGAAAGAGAAAGCGAAATACAGCGTTCTCCTACAAGCTGCTTTACTCAATCGACTGAAGTTTTCAGTCTTCTAAGAAGAAACAGTCGGCCCAGCACAAGCTACGTTCTCAAATCTTCTCTGAGTGGGAGAAGGATGGTGACGGCTGGTCTAGCAAGGATTTCAATGCCCCGGTTTTCAAAGGGAACTTTGCATACCAGGGAATGAAGGTACCACTGCGTTTCAAAGCCAAACAGGCAGATTGTGTGCCTTCAGCTGGAGGATGGCAGAAGACGTTCAGTTTTGCTGACTATATCGTGTGTGCTTAACACGAGCATGTAGCTTCTTCCCTGCCTGAAAGAGAAAGCAAGAGCTTGTTGCTGTCTGGGGATGAAGGGAGAACGATTCCCCTTCCGTGTTTGAAAATCCCTCTGTTTTACACGCCTAGAAAAGCTGCCACTGCATTGTCTACCTGGATACAGTGTGGGACGTTTCTCCCTTTCAAGTAGTTGAAGCCTTTCAGGGTTTCCAGCATTCCGGGAGGCAGTCTGTGCTGCGCGGCTGAGAATACCGTTTAAGAACTGTATCGCTAAAGGAGGAGAGAAGCCGCGCTTCTCCCATTCTGGAACGCGAAGGAGGCCAAACGGTAGTTGTGCTGAGCGAAACGTTTGTCAGCGGCAAGGGCAAGTTCCCCATTCACCAAACGAAAGACAAAGCCAAATATAGCGTTCTCAGTCAAGCTGCTGTCCTCAATCGACTGAAGTTTTCAGTTTTGTTAGAAGAATCAGTCCGCCACCCCAAGCTGCTCTCTCAAATCTTCTCTGAGTGGGAGAAGGCTGGAGAGCACGGGCCTAGCAACGATTTGAATGCCCTGGTTTTCAAAGGGAACTTTGCCTACCAGGGCATGAAGGTACTACTGGCTTTCAAAGTCAAACAGGCAGATTGTCTGCTTTTAGCTAGAGGATGGCGGAAGAGATTCCGTTTGGCTGACTAAACCTTGCGTGCTTAACACGAGCTTGTAGCTTCTTCCCTGCCTGAAAGAGAAAGCAGGAGCTTGTTCCTGTCAGTCTGGGGACGAAGTGAGAACGAATCCCTTTCTGTGTTTGGAAATCTCTCTGTGTTCCATGCCTAGGAAAGTTGCCTGTGCATTGTCTACCTGGATACAGTGTAGGACGTTTCTCCCTTTCAAGTAGTTGAAGACTTTCAGGGTTTCCAGCATTCCGGGAGGCATTCTGTGCTGCGCCGCTGAGCAGACCTTTCTGCAGACGGTATCGCTAAAGCAGAAGAGAAACGGCGTTTCTCCCATTCTGGAACGCGAAGGAGGCCAAACCGTAGTTGTGCTGAGTAAACGTTTATTAGCAGCAAGTGCAAGTTCCCCATTCACCCAAAGAAAGAGAAAGCGAAATACAGCGTTCTCCTACAAGCTGCTTTACTCAATCGACTGAAGTTTTCAGTCTTCTAAGAAGAAACAGTCGGCCCAGCACAAGCTACGTTCTCAAATCTTCTCTGAGTGGGAGAAGGATGGTGACGGCTGGTCTAGCAAGGATTTCAATGCCCCGGTTTTCAAAGGGAACTTTGCATACCAGGGAATGAAGGTACCACTGCGTTTCAAAGCCAAACAGGCAGATTGTGTGCCTTCAGCTGGAGGATGGCAGAAGACGTTCAGTTTTGCTGACTATATCGTGTGTGCTTAACACGAGCATGTAGCTTCTTCCCTGCCTGAAAGAGAAAGCAAGAGCTTGTTGCTGTCTGGGGATGAAGGGAGAACGATTCCCCTTCCGTGTTTGAAAATCCCTCTGTTTTACACGCCTAGAAAAGCTGCCACTGCATTGTCTACCTGGATACAGAGTGGGACGTTTCTCCCTTTCAAGTAGTTGAAGCCTTTCAGGGTTTCCAGCATTCCGGGAGGCATTCTGTGCTGCGCGGCTGAGAATACCGCTTAAGAACTGTATCGCTAAAGGAGCAGACAAGCCGCGCTTCTCCCATTCTGGAACGCGAAGGAGGCCAAACCGTAGATGTGCTGAGTAAACGTTTATTATCAGCAAGTGCAAGTTCCCCATTCACCCAAAGAAAGAGAAAGCGAAATACAGCGTTCTCCTACAAGCTGCTTTACTCAATCGACTGAAGTTTTCAGTCTTCTAAGAAGAAACAGTCGGCCCAGCACAAGCTACGTTCTCAAATCTTCTCTGAGTGGGAGAAGGATGGCGAGGGCTGGCCTAGCAAGGATTTCAATGCCCCGGTTTTCAAAGGGAACTTTGCATACCAGGGAATGAAGGTACCACTGCTTTTCAAAGCCAAACAGGCAGATTGTCTGCCTTCAGCTGGAGGATGGCAGAAGACGTTCAGTTTTGCTGACTATATCGTGTGTGCTTAACACGAGCATGTAGCTTCTTCCCTGTCTGAAAGAGAAAGCAAGAGCTTGTTGCTGTCAGTCTGGGGATGAAGGGAGAACGATTCCACGTCCGTGTTTGAAAATCCCTCTGTTTTACACGCCTAGAAAAGTTGCGACTGCATTGTCTACCTGGATACAGTGTGGGACGTTTCTCCCTTTCAAGTAGTTGAAGCCTTTCAGGGTTTCCGGCATTAAGGGAGGCATTCTGTGCTGCGCGGCTGAGAATACCGCTTAAGAACTGTATCGCTAAAGGAGCAGACAAGCCGCGCTTCTCCCATTCTGGAACGCGAAGGAGGCCAAACCGTAGTTGTGCTGAGCGAAACGTTTGTCAGCGGCAAGGGCAAGTTCCCCATTCACCAAACGAAAGACAAAGCCAAATACAGCGTTCTCAGTCAAGCTGCTGTCCTCAATCGACTGAAGTTTTCAGTTTTGTTAGAAGAATCAGTCCGCCACCCCAAGCTGCTCTCTCAAATCTTCTCTGAGTGGGAGAAGGCTGGAGAGCACTGGGCTAGCAATGATTTCAATACCCTGGTTTTCAAAGGGAACTTTGCATAACAGGGCATGAAGGTACTACCGGCTTTCAAAGTCAAACAGGCAGATTGTCTGCTTTTAGCTAGAGGATGGCGGAAGAGATTCCGTTTGGATGACTAAACCTTGCGTGCTTAACACGAGCTTGTAGCTTCTTCCCTGCCTGAAAGAGAAAGCAGGAGCTTGTTCCTGTCAGTCTGGGGACGAAGTGAGAACGAATCCCTTTCTGTGTTTGGAAATCCCTCTGTGTTCCATGCCTAGGAAAGTTGCCTTCGCATTGTCTACCTGGATTCAGTGTAGGACGTTTCTCCCTTTCAAGTAGTTGAAAACTTTCAGGGTTTCCAGCATTCCGGGAGGCATTCTGTGCTGCGCCGCTGAGCAGACCTTTCTGCAGACGGTATCGCTAAAGCAGAAGAGAAACGGCGTTTCTCCCATTCTGGAACGCGAAGGAGGCCAAACCGTAGTTGTGCTGAGTAAACGTTTATTAGCAGCAAGTGCAAGTTCCCCATTCACCCAAAGAAAGAGAAAGCGAAATACAGCGTTCTCCTACAAGCTGCTTTACTCAATCGACTGAAGTTTTCAGTCTTCTAAGAAGAAACAGTCGGCCCAGCACAAGCTACGTTCTCAAATCTTCTCTGAGTGGGAGAAGGATGGCGAGGGCTGGCCTAGCAAGGATTTCAATGCCCCGGTTTTCAAAGGGAACTTTGCATACCAGGGAATGAATGTACCACTGCGTTTCAAAGCCAAACAGGCAGATTGTCTGCCTTTAGCTGGAGGATGGCAGAAGACGTTCAGTTTTGCTGACTATATCGTGTGTGCTTAACACGAGCATGTAGCTTCTTCCCTGTCTGAAAGAGAAAGCAAGAGCTTGTTGCTGTCAGTCTGGGGATGAAGGGAGAACGATTCCACGTCCGTGTTTGAAAATCCCTCTGTTTTACACGCCTAGAAAAGTTGCCACTGCATTGTCTACCTGGATACAGTGTGGGACGTTTCTCCCTTTCAAGTAGTTGAAGCCTTTCAGGGTTTCCAGCATTCCGGGAGGCATTCTGTGCTGCGCGGCTGAGAATACCGCTTAAGAACTGTATCGCTAAATGAGCAGAGAAGCCGCGCTTCTCCCATTCTGGAACGCGAAGGAGGCCAAACGGTAGTTGTGCTGAGCAAAACGTTTGTCAGCGGCAAGGGCAAGTTCCCCATTCACCAAACGAAAGACAAAGCCAAATATAGCGTTCTCAGTCAAGCTGCTGTCCTCAATCGACTGAAGTTTTCAGTTTTGTTAGAAGAATCAGTCCGCCACCCCAAGCTGCTCTCTCAAATCTTCTCTGAGTGGGAGAAGGCTGGAGAGCACGGGCCTAGCAACGATTTGAATGCCCTGGTTTTCAAAGGGAACTTTGCCTACCAGGGCATGAAGGTACTACTGGCTTTCAAAGTCAAACTGGCAGATTGTCTGCTTTTAGCTAGAGGATGGCGGAAGAGATTCCGTTTGGCTGACTAAACCTTGCGTGCTTAACACGAGCTTGTAGCTTCTTCCCTGCCTGAAAGAGAAAGCAGGAGCTTGTTCCTGTCACTCTGGGGACGAAGTGAGAACGAATCCCTTTCGGTGTTTGGAAATCTCTCTGTGTTCCATGCCTAGGAAAGTTGCCTGTGCATTGTCTACCTGGATACAGTGTAGGACGTTTCTCCCTTTCAAGTATTTGAAGACTTTCAGGGTTTCCAGCATTCCGGGAGGCATTCTGTGCTGCGCCGCTGAGCAGACCTTTCTGCAGACGGTATCGCTAAAGCAGAAGAGAAACGGCGTTTCTCCCATTCTGGAACGCGAAGGAGGCCAAACCGTAGTTGTGCTGATTAAACGTTTATTAGCAGCAAGTGCAAGTTCCCCATTCACCCAAAGAAAGAGAAAGCGAAATACAGCGTTCTCCTACAAGCTGCTTTACTCAATCGACTGAAGTTTTCAGTCTTCTAAGAAGAAACAGTCGGCCCAGCACAAGCTACGTTCTCAAATCTTCTCTGAGTGGGAGAAGGATGGTGACGGCTGGTCTAGCAAGGATTTCAATGCCCCGGTTTTCAAAGGGAACTTTGCATACCAGGGAATGAAGGTACCACTGCGTTTCAAAGCCAAACAGGCAGATTGTGTGCCTTCAGCTGGAGGATGGCAGAAGACGTTCAGTTTTGCTGACTATATCGTGTGTGCTTAACACGAGCATGTAGCTTCTTCCCTGCCTGAAAGAGAAAGCAAGAGCTTGTTGCTGTCTGGGGATGAAGGGAGAACGATTCCCCTTCCGTGTTTGAAAATCCCTCTGTTTTACACGCCTAGAAAAGCTGCCACTGCATTGTCTACCTGGATACAGTGTGGGACGTTTCTCCCTTTCAAGTAGTTGAAGCCTTTCAGGGTTTCCAGCATTCCGGGAGGCATTCTGTGCTGCGCGGCTGAGAATACCGCTTAAGAACTGTATCGCTAAAGGAGCAGACAAGCCGCGCTTCTCCCATTCTGGAACGCGAAGGAGGCCAAACCGTAGTTGTGCTGAGTAAACGTTTATTAGCAGCAAGTGCAAGTTCCCCATTCACCCAAAGAAAGAGAAAGCGAAATACAGCGTTCTCCTACAAGCTGCTTTACTCAATCGACTGAAGTTTTCAGTCTTCTAAGAAGAAACTGTCGGCCCAGCACAAGCTACGTTCTCAAATCTTCTCTGAGTGGGAGAAGGATGGCGAGGGCTGGCCTAGCAAGGATTTCAATGCCCCGGTTTTCAAAGGGAACTTTGCATACCAGGGAATGAAGGTACCACTGCTTTTCAAAGCCAAACAGGCAGATGGTCTGCCTTCAGCTGGAGGATGGCAGAAGACGTTCAGTTTTGCTGACTATATCGTGTGTGCTTAACACGAGCATGTAGCTTCTTCCTTGTCTGAAAGAGAAAGCAAGAGCTTGTTGCTGTCAGTCTGGGGATGAAGGGAGAACGATTCCACGTCCGTGTTTGAAAATCCCTCTGTTTTACACGCCTAGAAAAGTTGCCACTGCATTGTCTACCTGGATACAGTGTGGGACGTTTCTCCCTTTCAAGTAGTTGAAGCCTTTCAGGGTTTCCAGCATTAAGGGAGGCATTCTGTGCTGCGCGGCTGAGAATACCGCTTAAGAACTGTATCGCTAAAGGAGCAGACAAGCCGCGCTTCTCCCATTCTGGAACGCGAAGGAGGCCAAACCGTAGTTGTGCTGAGCGAAACGTTTGTCAGTGGCAAGGGCAAGTTCCCCATTCACCAAACGAAAGACAAAGCCAAATACAGCGTTCTCAGTCAAGCTGCTGTCCTCAATCGACTGAAGTTTTCAGTTTTGTTAGAAGAATCAGTCCGCCACCCCAAGCTGCTCTCTCAAATCTTCTCTGAGTGGGAGAAGGCTGGAGAGCACTGGGCTAGCAATGATTTCAATACCCTGGTTTTCAAAGGGAACTTTGCATAACAGGGCATGAAGGTACTACCGGCTTTCAAAGTCAAACAGGCAGATTGTCTGCTTTTAGCTAGAGGATGGCGGAAGAGATTCCGTTTGGCTGACTAAACCTTGCGTGCTTAACACGAGCTTGTAGCTTCTTCCCTGCCTGAAAGAGAAAGCAGGAGCTTGTTCCTGTCAGTCTGGGGACGAAGTGAGAACGAATCCCTTTCTGTGTTTGGAAATCCCTCTGTGTTCCATGCCTAGGAAAGTTGACTTCGCATTGTCTACCTGGATTCAGTGTAGGACGTTTCTCCCTTTCAAGTAGTTGAAGACTTTCAGGGTTTCCAGCATTCCGGGAGGCATTCTGTGCTGCGCCGCTGAGCAGACCTTTCTGCAGACGGTATCGCTAAAGCAGAAGAGAAACGGCGTTTCTCCCATTCTGGAACGCGAAGGAGGCCAAACCGTAGTTGTGCTGAGTAAACGTTTATTAGCAGCAAGTGCAAGTTCCCCATTCACCCAAAGAAAGAGAAAGCGAAATACAGCGTTCTCCTACAAGCTGCTTTACTCAATCGACTGAAGTTTTCAGTCTTCTAAGAAGAAACAGTCGGCCCAGCACAAGCTACGTTCTCAAATCTTCTCTGAGTGGGAGAAGGATGGTGACGGCTGGTCTAGCAAGGATTTCAATGCCCCGGTTTTCAAAGGGAACTTTGCATACCAGGGAATGAAGGTACCACTGCGTTTCAAAGCCAAACAGGCAGATTGTGTGCCTTCAGCTGGAGGATGGCAGAAGACGTTCAGTTTTGCTGACTATATCGTGTGTGCTTAACACGAGCATGTAGCTTCTTCCCTGCCTGAAAGAGAAAGCAAGAGCTTGTTGCTGTCTGGGGATGAAGGGAGAACGATTCCCCTTCCGTGTTTGAAAATCCCTCTGTTTTACACGCCTAGAAAAGCTGCCACTGCATTGTCTACCTGGATACAGTGTGGGACGTTTCTCCCTTTCAAGTAGTTGAAGCCTTTCAGGGTTTCCAGCATTCCGGGAGGCAGTCTGTGCTGCGCGGCTGAGAATACCGTTTAAGAACTGTATCGCTAAAGGAGGAGAGAAGCCGCGCTTCTCCCATTCTGGAACGCGAAGGAGGCCAAACGGTAGTTGTGCTGAGCGAAACGTTTGTCAGCGGCAAGGGCAAGTTCCCCATTCACCAAACGAAAGACAAAGCCAAATATAGCGTTCTCAGTCAAGCTGCTGTCCTCAATCGACTGAAGTTTTCAGTTTTGTTAGAAGAATCAGTCCGCCACCCCAAGCTGCTCTCTCAAATCTTCTCTGAGTGGGAGAAGGCTGGAGAGCACGGGCCTAGCAACGATTTGAATGCCCTGGTTTTCAAAGGGAACTTTGCCTACCAGGGCATGAAGGTACTACTGGCTTTCAAAGTCAAACAGGCAGATTGTCTGCTTTTAGCTAGAGGATGGCGGAAGAGATTCCGTTTGGCTGACTAAACCTTGCGTGCTTAACACGAGCTTGTAGCTTCTTCCCTGCCTGAAAGAGAAAGCAGGAGCTTGTTCCTGTCAGTCTGGGGACGAAGTGAGAACGAATCCCTTTCTGTGTTTGGAAATCTCTCTGTGTTCCATGCCTAGGAAAGTTGCCTGTGCATTGTCTACCTGGATACAGTGTAGGACGTTTCTCCCTTTCAAGTAGTTGAAGACTTTCAGGGTTTCCAGCATTCCGGGAGGCATTCTGTGCTGCGCCGCTGAGCAGACCTTTCTGCAGACGGTATCGCTAAAGCAGAAGAGAAACGGCGTTTCTCCCATTCTGGAACGCGAAGGAGGCCAAACCGTAGTTGTGCTGAGTAAACGTTTATTAGCAGCAAGTGCAAGTTCCCCATTCACCCAAAGAAAGAGAAAGCGAAATACAGCGTTCTCCTACAAGCTGCTTTACTCAATCGACTGAAGTTTTCAGTCTTCTAAGAAGAAACAGTCGGCCCAGCACAAGCTACGTTCTCAAATCTTCTCTGAGTGGGAGAAGGATGGTGACGGCTGGTCTAGCAAGGATTTCAATGCCCCGGTTTTCAAAGGGAACTTTGCATACCAGGGAATGAAGGTACCACTGCGTTTCAAAGCCAAACAGGCAGATTGTGTGCCTTCAGCTGGAGGATGGCAGAAGACGTTCAGTTTTGCTGACTATATCGTGTGTGCTTAACACGAGCATGTAGCTTCTTCCCTGCCTGAAAGAGAAAGCAAGAGCTTGTTGCTGTCTGGGGATGAAGGGAGAACGATTCCCCTTCCGTGTTTGAAAATCCCTCTGTTTTACACGCCTAGAAAAGCTGCCACTGCATTGTCTACCTGGATACAGAGTGGGACGTTTCTCCCTTTCAAGTAGTTGAAGCCTTTCAGGGTTTCCAGCATTCCGGGAGGCATTCTGTGCTGCGCGGCTGAGAATACCGCTTAAGAACTGTATCGCTAAAGGAGCAGACAAGCCGCGCTTCTCCCATTCTGGAACGCGAAGGAGGCCAAACCGTAGATGTGCTGAGTAAACGTTTATTATCAGCAAGTGCAAGTTCCCCATTCACCCAAAGAAAGAGAAAGCGAAATACAGCGTTCTCCTACAAGCTGCTTTACTCAATCGACTGAAGTTTTCAGTCTTCTAAGAAGAAACAGTCGGCCCAGCACAAGCTACGTTCTCAAATCTTCTCTGAGTGGGAGAAGGATGGCGAGGGCTGGCCTAGCAAGGATTTCAATGCCCCGGTTTTCAAAGGGAACTTTGCATACCAGGGAATGAAGGTACCACTGCTTTTCAAAGCCAAACAGGCAGATTGTCTGCCTTCAGCTGGAGGATGGCAGAAGACGTTCAGTTTTGCTGACTATATCGTGTGTGCTTAACACGAGCATGTAGCTTCTTCCCTGTCTGAAAGAGAAAGCAAGAGCTTGTTGCTGTCAGTCTGGGGATGAAGGGAGAACGATTCCACGTCCGTGTTTGAAAATCCCTCTGTTTTACACGCCTAGAAAAGTTGCGACTGCATTGTCTACCTGGATACAGTGTGGGACGTTTCTCCCTTTCAAGTAGTTGAAGCCTTTCAGGGTTTCCGGCATTAAGGGAGGCATTCTGTGCTGCGCGGCTGAGAATACCGCTTAAGAACTGTATCGCTAAAGGAGCAGACAAGCCGCGCTTCTCCCATTCTGGAACGCGAAGGAGGCCAAACCGTAGTTGTGCTGAGCGAAACGTTTGTCAGCGGCAAGGGCAAGTTCCCCATTCACCAAACGAAAGACAAAGCCAAATACAGCGTTCTCAGTCAAGCTGCTGTCCTCAATCGACTGAAGTTTTCAGTTTTGTTAGAAGAATCAGTCCGCCACCCCAAGCTGCTCTCTCAAATCTTCTCTGAGTGGGAGAAGGCTGGAGAGCACTGGGCTAGCAATGATTTCAATACCCTGGTTTTCAAAGGGAACTTTGCATAACAGGGCATGAAGGTACTACCGGCTTTCAAAGTCAAACAGGCAGATTGTCTGCTTTTAGCTAGAGGATGGCGGAAGAGATTCCGTTTGGATGACTAAACCTTGCGTGCTTAACACGAGCTTGTAGCTTCTTCCCTGCCTGAAAGAGAAAGCAGGAGCTTGTTCCTGTCAGTCTGGGGACGAAGTGAGAACGAATCCCTTTCTGTGTTTGGAAATCCCTCTGTGTTCCATGCCTAGGAAAGTTGCCTTCGCATTGTCTACCTGGATTCAGTGTAGGACGTTTCTCCCTTTCAAGTAGTTGAAAACTTTCAGGGTTTCCAGCATTCCGGGAGGCATTCTGTGCTGCGCCGCTGAGCAGACCTTTCTGCAGACGGTATCGCTAAAGCAGAAGAGAAACGGCGTTTCTCCCATTCTGGAACGCGAAGGAGGCCAAACCGTAGTTGTGCTGAGTAAACGTTTATTAGCAGCAAGTGCAAGTTCCCCATTCACCCAAAGAAAGAGAAAGCGAAATACAGCGTTCTCCTACAAGCTGCTTTACTCAATCGACTGAAGTTTTCAGTCTTCTAAGAAGAAACAGTCGGCCCAGCACAAGCTACGTTCTCAAATCTTCTCTGAGTGGGAGAAGGATGGTGACGGCTGGTCTAGCAAGGATTTCAATGCCCCGGTTTTCAAAGGGAACTTTGCATACCAGGGAATGAAGGTACCACTGCGTTTCAAAGCCAAACAGGCAGATTGTGTGCCTTCAGCTGGAGGATGGCAGAAGACGTTCAGTTTTGCTGACTATATCGTGTGTGCTTAACACGAGCATGTAGCTTCTTCCCTGCCTGAAAGAGAAAGCAAGAGCTTGTTGCTGTCTGGGGATGAAGGGTGAACGATTCCCCTTCCGTGTTTGAAAATCCCTCTGTTTTACACGCCTAGAAAAGCTGCCACTGCATTGTCTACCTGGATACAGTGTGGGACGTTTCTCCCTTTCAAGTAGTTGAAGCCTTTCAGGGTTTCCAGCATTCCGGGAGGCATTCTGTGCTGCGCGGCTGAGAATACCGCTTAAGAACTGTATCGCTAAATGAGCAGAGAAGCCGCGCTTCTCCCATTCTGGAACGCGAAGGAGGCCAAACGGTAGTTGTGCTGAGCGAAACGTTTGTCAGCGGCAAGGGCAAGTTCCCCATTCACCAAACGAAAGACAAAGCCAAATATAGCGTTCTCAGTCAAGCTGCTGTCCTCAATCGACTGAAGTTTTCAGTTTTGTTAGAAGAATCAGTCCGCCACCCCAAGCTGCTCTCTCAAATCTTCTCTGAGTGGGAGAAGGCTGGAGAGCACGGGCCTAGCAACGATTTGAATGCCCTGGTTTTCAAAGGGAACTTTGCCTACCAGGGCATGAAGGTACTACTGGCTTTCAAAGTCAAACAGGCAGATTGTCTGCTTTTAGCTAGAGGATGGCGGAAGAGATTCCGTTTGGCTGACTAAACCTTGCGTGCTTAACACGAGCTTGTAGCTTCTTCCCTGCCTGAAAGAGAAAGCAGGAGCTTGTTCCTGTCAGTCTGGGGACGAAGTGAGAACGAATCCCTTTCTGTGTTTGGAAATCTCTCTGTGTTCCATGCCTAGGAAAGTTGCCTGTGCATTGTCTACCTGTATACAGTGTAGGACGTTTCTCCCTTTCAAGTAGTTGAAGACTTTCAGGGTTTCCAGCATTCCGGGAGGCATTCTGTGCTGCGCCGCTGAGCAGACCTTTCTGCAGACGGTATCGCTAAAGCAGAAGAGAAACGGCGTTTCTCCCATTCTGGAACGCGAAGGAGGCCAAACCGTAGTTGTGCTGAGTAAACGTTTATTAGCAGCAAGTGCAAGTTCCCCATTCACCCAAAGAAAGAGAAAGCGAAATACAGCGTTCTCCTACAAGCTGCTTTACTCAATCGACTGAAGTTTTCAGTCTTCTAAGAAGAAACAGTCGGCCCAGCACAAGCTACGTTCTCAAATCTTCTCTGAGTGGGAGAAGGATGGTGACGGCTGGTCTAGCAAGGATTTCAATGCCCCGGTTTTCAAAGGGAACTTTGCATACCAGGGAATGAAGGTACCACTGCGTTTCAAAGCCAAACAGGCAGATTGTGTGCCTTCAGCTGGAGGATGGCAGAAGACGTTCAGTTTTGCTGACTATATCGTGTGTGCTTAACACGAGCATGTAGCTTCTTCCCTGCCTGAAAGAGAAAGCAAGAGCTTGTTGCTGTCTGGGGATGAAGGGAGAACGATTCCCCTTCCGTGTTTGAAAATCCCTCTGTTTTACACGCCTAGAAAAGCTGCCACTGCATTGTCTACCTGGATACAGAGTGGGACGTTTCTCCCTTTCAAGTAGTTGAAGCCTTTCAGGGTTTCCAGCATTCCGGGAGGCATTCTGTGCTGCGCGGCTGAGAATACCGCTTAAGAACTGTATCGCTAAAGGAGCAGACAAGCCGCGCTTCTCCCATTCTGGAACGCGAAGGAGGCCAAACCGTAGATGTGCTGAGTAAACGTTTATTATCAGCAAGTGCAAGTTCCCCATTCACCCAAAGAAAGAGAAAGCGAAATACAGCGTTCTCCTACAAGCTGCTTTACTCAATCGACTGAAGTTTTCAGTCTTCTAAGAAGAAACAGTCGGCCCAGCACAAGCTACGTTCTCAAATCTTCTCTGAGTGGGAGAAGGATGGCGAGGGCTGGCCTAGCAAGGATTTCAATGCCCCGGTTTTCAAAGGGAACTTTGCATACCAGGGAATGAAGGTACCACTGCTTTTCAAAGCCAAACAGGCAGATTGTCTGCCTTCAGCTGGAGGATGGCAGAAGACGTTCAGTTTTGCTGACTATATCGTGTGTGCTTAACACGAGCATGTAGCTTCTTCCCTGTCTGAAAGAGAAAGCAAGAGCTTGTTGCTGTCAGTCTGGGGATGAAGGGAGAACGATTCCACGTCCGTGTTTGAAAATCCCTCTGTTTTACACGCCTAGAAAAGTTGCGACTGCATTGTCTACCTGGATACAGTGTGGGACGTTTCTCCCTTTCAAGTAGTTGAAGCCTTTCAGGGTTTCCAGCATTAAGGGTGGCATTCTGTGCTGCGCGGCTGAGAATACCGCTTAAGAACTGTATCGCTAAAGGAGCAGACAAGCCGCGCTTCTCCCATTCTGGAACGCGAAGGAGGCCAAACCGTAGTTGTGCTGAGCGAAACGTTTGTCAGCGGCAAGGGCAAGTTCCCCATTCACCAAACAAAAGACAAAGGCAAATACAGCGTTCTCAGTGAAGCTGCTGTCCTCAATCGACTGAAGTTTTCAGTTTTGTTAGAAGAATCAGTCCGCCACCCCAAGTTGCTCTCTCAAATCTTCTCTGAGTGGGAGAAGGCTGGAGAGCACTGGGCTAGCAACGATTTGAATGCCCTAGTTTTCAAAGGGAATTTGCATACCAGGGCATGAAGGTACTACTGGCTTTCAAACAGGCAGATTGTCTGCTTTTAGCTAGAGGATGGCGGAAGAGATTCCGTTTGGCTGACTAAACCTTGCGTGCTTAACACGAGCTTGTAGCTTCTTCCCTGCCTGAAAGAGAAAGCAGGAGCTTGTTCCTGTCAGTCTGGGTACGAAGTGAGAACGAATCCCTTTCTGTGTTTGGAAATCCCTTTGTGTTCCATGCCTAGGAAAGTTGCCTGCGCATTGTCTACCTGGATTCAGTGTAGGACGTTTCTCCCTTTCAAGTAGTTGAAGACTTTCAGGGTTTCCAGCATTCCGGGAGGCATTCTGTGCTGCGCCGCTGAGCAGACCTTTCTGCAGACGGTATCGCTAAAGCAGAAGAGAAACGGCGTTTCTCCCATTCTGGAACGCGAAGGAGGCCAAACCGTAGATGTGCTGAGTAAACGTTTATTATCAGCAAGTGCAAGTTCCCCATTCACCCAAAGAAAGAGAAAGCGAAATACAGCGTTCTCCTACAAGCTGCTTTACTCAATCGACTGAAGTTTTCAGTCTTCTAAGAAGAAACAGTCGGCCCAGCACAAGCTACGTTCTCAAATCTTCTCTGAGTGGGAGAAGGATGGCGAGGGCTGGCCTAGCAAGGATTTCAATGCCCCGGTTTTCAAAGGGAACTTTGCATACCAGGGAATGAAGGTACCACTGCTTTTCAAAGCCAAACAGGCAGATTGTCTGCCTTCAGCTGGAGGATGGCAGAAGACGTTCAGTTTTGCTGACTATATCGTGTGTGCTTAACACGAGCATGTAGCTTCTTCCCTGTCTGAAAGAGAAAGCAAGAGCTTGTTGCTGTCAGTCTGGGGATGAAGGGAGAACGATTCCACGTCCGTGTTTGAAAATCCCTCTGTTTTACACGCCTAGAAAAGTTGCGACTGCATTGTCTACCTGGATACAGTGTGGGACGTTTCTCCCTTTCAAGTAGTTATAGCCTTTCAGGGTTTCCAGCATTAAGGGAGGCATTCTGTGCTGCGCGGCTGAGAATACCGCTTAAGAACTGTATCGCTAAAGGAGCAGACAAGCCGCGCTTCTCCCATTCTGGAACGCGAAGGAGGCCAAACCGTAGTTGTGCTGAGCGAAACGTTTGTCAGCGGCAAGGGCAAGTTCCCCATTCACCAAACGAAAGACAAAGCCAAATACAGCGTTCTCAGTCAAGCTGCTGTCCTCAATCGACTGAAGTTTTCAGTTTTGTTAGAAGAATCAGTCCGCCACCCCAAGCTGCTCTCTCAAATCTTC